>OX457051.1:37435853-37474643 GCA_949752735.1 Lumbricus terrestris
CTGAGAGGAGTCGGAGCAGAAGCGTTTCAGTTGAGTGGAATCTTCTGAAACCAGACTGATTCTGAGGTTTCTGTAGTATGTCTTCAATTGAGCAAGGTGCACTTACAGCACTCGACGTTGGGGGACTACAGTTTGTTCTATGTTTTCTTCTGGTCATGAAATCTCAAAACTATGTGGAATGGCATAGGCTACATACAATTCTTGATACTGCTTTGTAACATACCTGAACTAAACTTAACTCCATTGTGATTAATTCTGATTCAATTTTATATTTGTCTGTGACATCAGGACGGAATCAACCTACATGTTGAAGTACACAAGCTTTATATAAGGTGGTTCTACAATACTTAAAGGTGTTCAATAGTAATTCAATGAGATGTCATAGTATCTATTTTCTCTGAACCAAAAACCAATACAATAATATTATGTCCGTGAACATAAAACTTCAACATAATTTGGTTAACAAGAGGTGACCCAGAAGGGATAGACAATAAGGTCATATTATAATTATTGTAACGAAACTTATGACCACCAAGGCTGCAAACGTCACCCCATCCTTTAAACCATCTTTAGACTGGCACAACTTGCGCGTGCGGTGTCGGATTCGAATGAATTTGCGTCTAGATATTCTAAAGTATGACGGTATTGACTTCCGCAAGATGTCGCTAGACAGTTGATTTTTTTCAATATTTCCGTATTAACAAGGTAAAGCGTGTCGAGTGCACAGCGTACTAATTTGACAACTGCCCGCACTCTGGTCTTGCCAGTCTCGTGTCTGGAAAAGGCAGGGGGCGATGACAACAACCCTGGAGTCCGCAAGATGTCGTTGAACAGTTTTGATTATCATTTACCAAATCCAAATTGCTCTCAAGTTGCTCTCCGACGTCTCCGTACCGGGGAAGGTCCTATAGCCAGCACAATCATGAATAGAATACATAGGGCAGTAGATGATGTGCTAAGACAACAGCAGGCAGGCTTTCGTAAGAGCAGATCCTGTGGCGATCAGATTTTCACACTGAGGCAGACAATAAAGAGAGCGTGGCGGAAAATACAAACACTTATACACTTAAAATACTTATAAAATACTTTCATAGATTTCCGAAAAGCTTTTGATAGTGTTCAGAGAACGGCGGTGTGGAACATTCTCGCACAATATGGAATACCAGGAAAAAATCATGGACATCATAAAGGGAATGTATAAAGAAAGGAGATGTGCGGTGAGAGTGGAGGGAAGCTTATAGGGGGAGTGGTTCCAGATTGTCACCGGGGTGAAGCAGGAATGTATTTTATCGCCCATGCTGTTCCTAATAACGATTGATTGGGTATTAAGACGAACCTTGAAGGAGGGAGATGGGGATTGGAATGGAGAGGAGATGAGAAGCTAGCAGACATGGACTTTGCAGACGATATAGCACTTCTCTTAGAGCTCTAAAGTGCTGTAATACGCCGAGCAAATTTATGTCTAGGGTAACGGCCTCTGTTGTCATAGACCCTGGTCAAATCGGATCCATCCATATAGCACTTCTGGAGGATTCCTGGGATGGAATGGGCGAACCGACAGGCAGGGTGGAAAGGGAAGCAGGTTTGGTTGGATTGAGAATCAATACTTTAAAAACAAAGATTATGAAGGTGTGGAAATTGGAATCGAGAGAAAAACATAAAACTTAAAAGTTGTGGAGGATGTGATAGAAGAGACTTTTGCGGGGTTTTTTTGGGGGGGGTGTAGTTGCAAACAATGTCAGCTGTGACAAGGACATACGAGTCAGGATAGGAAAGGCCAATGCCACGTTTGGAGGATAAAACAACATATATGGAGAAATAAACGATTAAGCCTAACAACAAAGAAAAGGTTATACAAAGCCTTGGTTCTGACAACATTGTTCTATGGATCGGAGACATGGTCTGTGACTAAAGCTAATCTGAAGAAGTTAGAAGCGGCAAATCATAAATGGCAGAGAAGGATATTAGGGGTCAATATTATTGGAGAGATAAGATAAAAAAATGACGATATAAGGAAAGCACGTCTATGGAGAAAATGAAGGATATGTTGAAGAGTCTGCGCTGGCTGGGTCATGTACACAGATCGGACAACGAAAGAATTCCAAAACAGACGCTGGACTGGATTCCAACAGGATGGAAGAGAAAACGCGGGAGGCCGAGAAAGACATGGCGAGACACGGTCGCACAGGATCTGAAGGACGGTGGAATGATGCGGGATGAGGCTGATAGGATTGCGGAGGATAGAGTGCATGGTGTGGAGGAGCTGTGTCGCCAGAAGCGCTGCCAGCGCGTGGAAGGACTAAGGTTCGGTCTAAGTCCAAATTAAAACTTCGTCGGAATCGGAAATCAGTCTTATTTAAATGAACAAATAATTGTTTTTTCTGGAATGTCGTTAAAACTGAGTATAACTGCAGCGTCATGTTTTATAACGGCTTTCTTTCCTGCTTTGCTTAAACACCTTTAACTAAATGGAGTCTCGAACGTTAATAAAATAATCACGTTACGATTAAAATATTATATGCTCTTATGTGCTGTAATATGCCGAGCAAATTTCTGTCCAGGGTAACGGCTTGTGTTGTCATAGACCCTGGTCAAATCGGATCCATCCATTAAAATATTGTGTACGTTGAATAAAAATTGTCTAACAATATTCGCTCATGGAAACAAATAAAACTAAACAGTCCACTACAGACTTGTACTGCTATATCGACGGTCCCGATGCTGTGAAAAAAGGAATGCGGTCACAAGATGCCGCTACATGCAATGCAGAATGTAGGAAATTAAGAAAGATCAACCCTATTTAGACACCTTTAACTAGGATAATATCGACGTTACATATAATCGTTCTTTTCTTCACATGGAAATTAATTGAAGCCTGGAGTCGTAGACCAACGTCAATAACTCCGCCACTGGTTGCACTCTGTCAGTGCGAGTCCCAAGCCTTGATAAAGGAGGAGGCGTTGCTAATGGCTTTGTGGGGCGCTGTGGTGTAGTGGTGGCGTCGTTGCCTTGACGCCGGAAGGTTCGAATCCACCTCAAGTCGCTGCGTAGAGACCTTGGGCAAGTCCTTCACTCTGCAGTCGGGAGCGCCTCTGAGTGGAGAGCTTGAAGGGGCGCTATGACAAGCGCACAAACAAACAAACAAATAAAAACCTAAATTTGTCCATTTTCCTAAATTAAACGAAGATTATTAATGTGCATCACAGCATTCGTTGGCATTAACCAATAATATGTGAAATTAGGTTCAGAAACATTATGGTGGCATTGTTGAAAAATGAGAAATTTACAGCGAAAGTGATCACCAATTTGAAGGTGTCTAAGCAGGGCGTACAAAGTTTAGTGAAGTTTCGTTAAAATAAAAGATTTTCAGGCGTGTAAGTGAAGAAAAGTCAATTAGCATTATTGTTAGGTATTTTAAGTCCACTATCTAACGAACAAAGGTCAATCGATTTCGCTGAAATACTTTTGAATGAAAGACTGACTAAAGGACTTGCATTTCCGCCTTGGTATGGCCCTCGCCTATCTCAGAGAGTTTTTGAAACTCCACGTATACAGGACATCAGACCCACCGTCCTCTTCGCTCCTTTGCACTGGGTAAACATTTAATCCCCTTTGCACGTACTTCCATCAGGCAGCGACGCGCTTTCTCTGACGCTGGTCCAGCGGCCTGGAATGGTCAACATACACACACCTGCGCCTGCTGTCAAGGATCCCCTCTGTCACGTTCTACAGCAATCTTAGACTGTATACTCTCTAGCCGAGGTTGAGTTCATGAGCGTTGCTGAGTAGCCCACTTGAAGGGCGTTATATAAATAATTGTAATGAATGAATTAAATTGGCACCAAATTAATTACACTCGTTATACCTCGTGACTCATGACGACTCTTATTTCTTTATGGGCATTTTTGCGCAGTACCTTTTTGTGCTTACTTACTTACTTTGAGCGCAGCTGAATCGTCATTATGCTATCCGCGTTTAGACACCTTTAAATTGTTTGTTTGTATGTGCACTTGTTATAGAGCCCCTTCAAGCTCTCTCTACTCAGAGGCGCTCCCGAATGCAGAGCGGACACTGCATCGGAGTTTCACGCCGAAGCGCTGAGCAATTGTGAGTGAAGGACTTGCCCAAGGTCCTTACGCGGCGAGGTGGATTCGAACCTCGAACCTTCCGGCTTCAAGGCAACGACGCCACCACTACACCACCGCGCCCCACAAATTGTTGTAATCTTGCTTCGTAAATTCCACGTTTCACTCGATTGAGAAAGAAGTGCTGTAATATGCCAAACAAATTTCTGTCGAGGGAAACGGCCTCTGTTGTTATAGGCCCTCGTCATATCTGGATCCATCCATACATTGTCAAATATGTTCTGTCGTTGCAAAATCTACATAAAGCCCTAAACGCGACCTGGTCTCCGCGGATGCGATACGATTTAACATGGCATCAAATGTGCATCACTCTATCATGCGGTTAAAATACGATTCAGTTGACCTTAGTCTAACCTACGATATCAATATAGTGATTGAGCGAAACAAGATATTTATAACCTAATGAAGCAGCAGTTTAAAGGTGCCTAATTATAGCGTATACCATTTTACCAAATTTTACTGTAACTTCGTTAAAATAAAGGATTTATAGGTGTATAAACTGACAGAAACACTATTAGCATTATTGTTAGGCATTTGTTGGATCCACTACCTTTTTAAAATTTATATGAATTATATATGTTTATTTTATTACTAATCCTGAAACACTAAAATATGTATGTGTCAATTGGCCAAATACAGAATATTCTTATCTTATCATTTTAATGATGAGACTTCGATCGCTCTAGCTGAGCCATTAATTACGAGTTAATGACTTATTATGATAATTAATTATGGGTTAATGACTTATTATGATCATTAATTACGAGTTAACGACTTATTATGATAATTAATTACGAGTTAATGACTTATTATTATTATTATTATTATTATTATTATTATTATTATTATTATTATTATTATTATTATTATTATTATTATTATTATTATTATTATTATTATTATTATTATTATTATTATTATTATTATTATTATACTAATTTTTACAATAATCTCAAGAATAGACTGCAACTGCCGGACATTATTATTATTATTATTAATTAAGAGTTATTGACTTATTATGATTATTAATTGAGAGCTATTGACTTATTATGATTATTAATTATGAGTGAATGACTTATTATGATATTTAATTATGAGTGAATGACTTATTATTATTTTTATTATTTAAGAGTTATTGACTTATTATGATTATTAATTAAGAGTTATTGACTTATTATGATTATTAATTGAGAGCTATTGACTTATTATGATTATTAATTAAGAGCTATTGACTTATTATGATTATTAATTAAGAGCTATTGACTTATTATGATTATTAATTAAGAGCTACTGACTTATTATGATATATTAATTATAAGTCAATGACTTGCTTGTTCAGGGTCTCGACACATTCATTCATTCATTCAAGTATTTATATAGCGCCTCTAAAAGGAAACTACTCAGAGGCGCTCCCGACTCCAGCACGGCCAAACAGAACAGTTTCAAGTGCTTATAGAATGTGTCAGAGAATGACACAGTAACAGTCACCCGGGAGAAAGTTCGAACAAGCAATAGTTTACGCGTGTAACAAGAATCGGACATGTCCCTCAATGAATGCATTTGACACATGTAGTAGAGATTCTGTATTGTATTGCATTTGAGAATTTATAAAGCGCATCTACTACAGGGTGAACTGTTCAGATGCGCTCCCAGTGCGCAAGGCTCTGCGAGAAGATGCAAGGTTTTGTAGAGAGAACAGGAGATATCTTGCGGAGAAATCTTGTGTAAATATCTTGTGGAGATATCTTGTGGAGATATTTTGTGGAGATATCTTGTGGAGATATCTTGTAAAGGCGTTGCATAAATGAAATACGGTTTTCCAACGATCAGAATTTATAATGTGGAGATGTGTTGGTTGGGTTTCAGGACTGTGGTCCGAAGATAAACAATTTCGATGACATTAAACATACGACGCTGAGCGAAAGAGGAGCGCTCAGGGAAGCGGCAAGGCAAGTCGTTTGCTATAGAAACAACTGTTCTCTCTCTGTCTCTGTCTCTGTCGCTGTTTGTCACTCTATCTGTCTGTCTCTGTGTGTCTGTCTCTACCTCTGTGTCTCTGTGTTTGTCTCTCTGAGTCCTCTCTTTCTGTCTCTGTGTCTATCTCTGCCTCCGTGTCTCTGTGTTTGTCTCTCTGTCTCTTCTTATGTCTCTGTATCTGTCTGTCTCTGTCTATATGTCTCTGTCTGTCTGTCCCTGTCTGTCTGTCTCTGTCTGTCTGTTCCTTTCTGTCTGTCTGTCTCTGTCTGTGTCTCTCTTTGTGTTTCTCTATGTATCTCTCTCTGCGTCTGTGTGTCTCTCTATCTGTCTGCATGTCTGTTTTTCCTCTCTCTTTATATATATATATATATATATATATATATATATATATATATATATATATAATTGTATAATCACACTCATGAATATTATATGTATATATATATATATATATATATATATATATATATTATATACTAATCATAACTGTTATTTCAACCGATAGAGACCGTATCGATCTCAGCAGTCATATATATATATATATATATCTATATATAGGTCTACTGTTCTCACAATCAGCTCAGAGGTATAAACTGTTATCGACTGTAATTATAATGTCTGTGACAACAGGTGCCTGAAGTGTGCGGACGCTCCATGTCAGAAGAGCTGTCCCACGCAAATCGACATCAAGGCCTTCATTACAAGCATCGCTAACAAGGTAGAAAGTTTTCTCAGCGAGCTGAAGTAGGTTATGCGTCACAATAATTACCTTTGACAATAGACAGCGCTGCACACTTAGCCGGGTCTAAACAACAATTGCGCTTCAAGACAGTCTGAGGATGTTTGCTGCAAAGGACAGAGTACATGCAGCAGAGCGTAGAAATAAATAATATGACAATCATAAAACGGATACTCAAACAATGTACAACTATCAGTACTATAATAGAACTATCAAGAGTAAAAATAGCTAAGGTATTCACAATATCAATACTGAAACATATTTCCGAGTCGATATTCCAAATATTTAAATTAAAGAAAGGCAAACTCTACTTAAACACCTTTAAATTGTTGTAATCGTGCGCTACAAATTCCTCACTTCGATCGCGTACTATGATAATTTCGGACTATTAATATCTTCTTACTTGTCATGCAGCCAATGGCTTCCGTATTCCAACTGTCGACCTAAACGTCACCCACCTTAACAGCTACTCTGCGACTCTATGATTCTTTGGTACCTGTAGTAGCGGCGCTGGGGGGGAGCTGGGGGGCTAAGCCCCCTAAAAAAGGCCATCTTTTTTTCGCCATGTCAAAATTAAATATTTCGACGATTTACCCCTTTAGCCCCCCGAAAAAAATGAAGCGCAAGGCTGAAGATTTTGGTCGACGACTAAAAAAAATGGAAAATTTTCTTAAGATTTTGGTGGTCGATGACTAAAAAAAAAAAGGTCGTCAGAAATTTTGGTGGCGGGCCGAAATTTTTTTCACGAAAATCCAGCCCCCCAAAAACGAAAATCCTGGCGCCGCCACTGGGTACCTGGACTACGACCTCTTTCAGTCTACTCTTTGGACAACCCTTCTGATTTGACACAGCGCTCGTGAATAAGCATGTGCCCTACGCTTGGCTTTTAAGTGGCGCTCTAGAATTTGTAGATTACGATTTACGATTACTATTAAAATAGGATTGTCATTGCCAAGAACATTGAAGGTAATATCGCTGAGATTGGTTCGATTCAAGACAGAGCCACCATAGGCTGTAGCCAAGTAAGAAAATAATGGATTCCGAAGTATCATGGGACGCGAGCGAAATGACGAATTTGTAGCGCACGGTTACAACATTTCAAAGGTGTTTAAGTAGAGCATGCCAATTTTTAAAAAATAAGGTATTTGATCGGTTGGGAACATCAAAGCATCATGGCACGCGAGCGAAGTGAGGAATTTGTAGCGCACGATTCCAGCAATTTAAAGGTGTTTAAGCAGAGTATGCAAATTTTCGTTAAAATAAGGTGTTTAACTATTTATAGATGTATAAATTGAGAATAATGCAATTAGCATTATTATTATATATTTGTTAGGTCCACTGTCTAATGATCAAGCATCAATAAATGGCACTCGATCTTAAAATATAATTGCATTACTTATTTTTTGACACATTTGCTCGCAAGCTTACTTATTTACTTACACACTGCGTTGATGTTACGTTGGGTAGAATTACTATGGGGCGGCGAAGGCGATTTTCTCCGACAACCCGCTGGGTATCACGTGTGGAATGGTCTGCCCTACGAGTGACCTCTGTGTCGGAGGTTGTAACCTCTATGCGTCAGAGGAGGGTCCGATCAACATTGGAGGACTACAACAGTTTGCCACAGAGGTTAGATCACTAGCATCTTTCGATCATATAAGAATTTATGATGATTTTGTATGATCATGGCAGGTTGTTATTGCTATTATTGTTGTCATTATTATATTTATCTTCTTCATCATCATCATCTTCATCTTCATCATCATCTTCATCGTCATCGTCGACGTCGTCGTCGTCGTCGTCATCATCATCATCATCATCATCATCATCATCATCATCATCATCATCATCATCATCATCATCATCATCATCACCATCGTCATCGTCATCGTCATCGTCATCGTCATCGTCATCGTCGTCGTCGTCGTCGTCGTCGTCGTCGCCGTCGTCGTCGTCGTCGTCGTCGTCACCGTCACCATCACCATCATCATCGTCGTCGTCGTCATCATCATCATCATCATTGTTATTATTTTTATTTTGGAAGATTTGCATTGCGCCTCTTCAAGGTAGTCTTCTCAGAAGCGCTCACGGTCCAGCCACGGGCAAATGGATGGCTTTGAGATTCTTAAAGGACAGAGTGGAGGAGGTGCCCCTGTGGCAGTAAGCGCAGTGTAACAGGGAGACCATTCATGGTTGTAGTGACCGAGAATGAACGACGCTGTCGGATAGCAGTCTGCAGCTCAGAAGCTCAGCTTGGTTTACTGACCTAACATCCAAAGTGGAACACCAGAATTCTCGCAGATACGGTGGAGCTATACAGTCCCTCAATGCAGCGTCTATCAAACGCACAGACCCTGTATAGGATCCTTGCGCAAAGATCTAACATACGCCTATGACCTTTGATCAAACGATTTTCTCATACAATCTGTGATGATAGAATTCCGGACCTTGCTGTCCGTGATAATGGACTAATAAGATAAGCATCTTGCATCAATTGATTTTTTTTATCAAAATAAAGACTCCTTTTGATCCTATTTTATCCCAGTTCTCATTTACAGCTCGAATGCTAGACTATGGATTTCAAGTGAAAATTAGAAAATATGTGGGGTCGACACTCTCATAATTAAAGGTGTTCAATAACAACCTAAAATAATTTGTTGTTGTGACGAATTCTTATAATAAGGCTTTCATTTTTTACTTTCACAAGTACCGTAGTTGCATAATCTCGAATTATATTAAACCAAAGTGATCTGAGTAGGCTATTCTGTGCTAGACCAATCTAGGATAACGAATGGATAGACTTTGTAGCATCGGCTATATAGACTTACTAATGAACTGACGATTCTTCGAACACACACCATCGTGAAGCGAGCGTCAGTAGCGCTGATTACAGCTGCTAATAACTGACGGGCCGTTTTTGGCTTATCCTGATTCAATGACAGTAATTCAACATCATCTGTCTATTTTTTAATATCAACAACGTAACGGACGGATGCCAGCCCATGGCCGCCGCAACTTTATTTCAATATTATTACTATAAGCTTTATTGTTACTTCTGTGTATTATTTTACATATCTGAACTATAACTTGGTGCGGTGTGTCACCCTGTTTGTCTTACTTTGAAATTAAACGAATATACTATAAATAAACGTAAACGGACATAGGTTCAACTTAGGTACGTAATATTAAGGCAAAATGCGTTACATTTTCCTTAATTTAGATTTCTAGACATCTAGCCCGTCCGCGAGTCACACGTTACCAGCGCGAAAACAAACTTGAGCCGTCATTTAAAAGCGCTCGTGAATAGACTGGTGCCTGCGCTTGACTTTCGAGTAGTGCTTTAGAACTTTGGAGATTACAATTTAACGGAAATTTGGTAGAACGCGACTGTTTAGCGCGCAGTGCGACAGCACTGCCATCTATTGAATGAAATTTAGTCTAATTTCTTACGGTGTTCATAAAATATATAGGATGTTAGTGGTGTCACCTACCGAATGAATCCAGTTAGAGCAGTGCTGTCCAACCTGCGTTTCGAGGCACGTGAGGTGATTTTAAGTGGCCCGCCAGGGCACTGTATTTGTGCACTTTGTGCAAAATGAAGTAAAGGATGAAGTCACTGGTCGCTTGAGCGTTTATTTTTTTGGTACTGATTTTGAGATTTTGAGACAGTTGCCGATTTTTAATTCTACCAGGAAGGCGTCCAAAAATTAAATCTGTTTTTTTAAGATAAATCTTAGCCATTGCTTTTAAGTTTACTGTTGCGGCCATCGGCCTCAAGGATCTTGCTATTGCGGTCCGTGGTACCAAAAAAGTTGGACAGCACTGGGCTTGTGCGACAAAAAGTTCTTTTCAAAGCTAATGACAGTTTTGTGCGTTGATTATTATAATGCTGTTGTAAGTAGTAAAATAATTATTCACTCAGTCCGAAAATTTATGTGGCGCCCTTTGAAGAAGCCTGTTCAGAGGCACATATACGTTGTTGTATCCTTTGTATCTTTACATTACAGGAAGATACGTGACATTATTGCTTGCCCTCATGACATTACGCTGCACTGTGTTGTGGTTAGGTCACATTATTGTTGTTGAACTAAATTATAGATATTTCGTCAAACGGGTATACGTCAGATCCGAGACCCGAAGCTGCCGACCGAACTTGCCGACTCTTACCGAACGAGGATCGCTCTGATTGGCTGCGGCCCAGCCAGCATCAGCTGCGCCACGTTTCTTGCACGTCTTGGATACAATGATGTGACGATATTCGAAAAGCAAGAATACCTTGGAGGACTCAGGTACTGTCATTTTACTGTCATTATCATAATCATAATCATAATCATAATCATAATCAAAATCATAATATTGATGATGATGATGATGATGATGATGATGATCATCATCATCATCATCGTCGTCGTCGTCGTCGTCGTCGTCATCGTCATCGTCGCCGTCGCCGTCGTCGCCGTCGCCGTCGTCGTCGTCGTCATCATCATCATCGTCATCATCATAATTATCATCACCATCATCATCGCTGTTGCAGCATTATCGTCGTTTTCATCAATTTCGTAATAACCAACGTCGAGATCGTCATCATTGCAACCTTTATCAGTTGCAGGTACTTTACTTCGGTCGTATGAGTTGTATCGTCTTTATCTCTAGCTCTTCATATCCACTCGTTTATCTTAACCAATATCGATCTTACTTTCGTGTATCCAACCTTGATTTTTACGCCATGCCTTTCCTAATACCACGTTGCAAAGTGGTAATTGCTTAGTCTGTTGTATAATTCTTTAGTTCATCCGAGATACCACAGTTCCGGTTACCTTTCGAAGTGGTCAGTTATGAAGTGGACTTAATGACGGACCTCGGTGTCAAGGTAGGAGTCGCCATGTAATGACCTTTGTCCATGGTCTATTGTCCTTTTTCATTGTTGTTTGACCGTGGGCCCTATTTTGTCGACATTTCTAGATATTGTTACTGTCAGTTTTAGTTATAGTTTTGTCATTGTGGTTTTATGTAAACTTTGTTTTTCTCCATTATTATGATAGATAGTTTTTTGTTTATTTTGTCATTGTTGTTTTTAGATATGTTTGTTGTTCTGCCATTGTTCCTTTGGATTGTTTGTTGTCTTGTCATGCATTGTTGTTTTGGATAATTCCCATCGCTTTGTCCGTATTGTCTTGATTAGTTTTTGTAATTTTCATTCTTGTTTTGGATAGTCTTTGTTGTTATTTTCCGGCGGGTTGTTAGCGGGATTCTACTTCTCGGCATATTTCATGGCTACGATTCCCTACACTGCATTGCGACTACACATAGACATCTAGATACATTGCATCCTTGGACTAAATTAACGACACCACTAATTAGGATTGCGATGTCGATTAAAATGAAAACTAAGGTTACGATTTCAATGGATGTGTGACTATACATATGCGACATCTAATTGCAGATAAAACGTGGAAAGGCGTTTGGACGGAGTCAAGGAATGACTGTGGAGTCAATTCGGAAGGATGGATATCAAGTCATCTTCCTAGGAATGGGTAAGATGATTGACTGCTCGGTGGTGTGTGTGTGTGCGCGAGTGTGCGTATGTGTGTGTGTGTGTGTGTGTGTGTGTGTTTGCCTGTGTGTGTCTGCCTGTCTATCTGTGTCTGTGTGTGTCTGTCTGTCTGTTTGTCTTTGTGTCTGAGTGTGTGACATTTGAGTGGCAGCTCATTTATTATTAGACTGCCCATTGACGCACATTTAGTACCGTGGCAATTAAAGCCATATAGGCTTAATAGGCCTATACTAGAGACTCGGACACGGCACTTCCATACCCTAGTGCCAGTGCCAGCCCTAAGTCTGGATTATTGGGAGGTCAACGCTAATGATATTTCTTACTACGGTGTCGACAAAATTGAATTTCTCCAACCGCTTGGTTTACCCTTTCAACATAGACACCTTAAAAACGAGTTCAAATGATGTTATAAAGTTGTAATTGCAAATCGTGAGACCAGTTGGATGTCTTATCGCGCCCAAGAAGTAATAATAATGGTCGGTCGGCATGTATGTGTGTGTGTTTGTTTGTGTGTGTGTATGTGTGTGTGTGTCATAGCAGCAGTTTATTTTATTTTAACAACGATAACAGCAACATTTCATACAATATATACTGCAATGTTTACCGGCTTTAAAACGGGGTATACCTTTCCTGCGTGGTGGTGGTAGTTGCAGTTTAACGTCACTGTGTGGTAACAAAGACCTTTAGCAACGCCCTCCTCATTTATCCAAGCTTGGGACTGGCACTGGCAGAGCGCAACCAGTGACGGAGTTAGGTTTCCTGCATCATGAGAACTTGTTTTTTAAAGGAAAATTTAGAATTGCAATACACCTTCTTTCCCATAATATCCTGCATGATAAATTACTCCAAAATGGCGAACAATGATTTGCCTTTGGCAGTTTTAACTGCACGTAAGTACTTCTACAACTACACAAATCTAATTGCAATGGAGCTGCACATTTTGTGCACAAACTGCACGCTGTCATAACGACTTGCCCAAGGTCCCTACGCGGTGACTCGAGGTGGGTTCGAACCTGCAACCCTCTAGCTGCAGGGCAACGAATATACCCACCCACTGCACCACCGTGCCCCACGATTATGACATTACGCTGAGTTGCACTTGCACTTGGGGTCACATTGTTTAATTATAGATATTTCGCTGAACAAGTCCTGCATGATAGAAAGTAAGGTTAAAATCAAATTTCCTGGCGGCGGTTATGCGTAAAACGGGAGCAAACTCTGAAAGCTGCAGAATGTAATTAATGCTATAAGATTATTAACACCTTTAAATAGCATTCACTAAGTATATATATAATTGTCTCTGCCGTGTGTATGTATGTGGGTGCGGAACTTATTTCTAAATAATTCTGTAGTAGATGACACAGGCATTGAATAAATTGCTATTGCTATTATTTTTAAGCTGCTAAATGATGACTGAATACTCTGATTTTAATATTAATGCTGAATATCTAATCTGTTTGCAATTTTATTAGCGGAACATGAATGTTGAAAATTTATATGTAGACATAGCAATGTTGGACACCTGTATATTGTTTTACAAGTGACACTTTAAGGCCGCGTTTGCATTTTCGTATGATGCATGCTGAAACTATGGCTATGTGCATTAATTAGAGTTCAAATAGGCCTAACAGGTGATAAAAATTATAATAATAATAATTTTCGTTTATTCAACAATCCGGTTGACAGACTGCAACCGGTTACAGTGTAGGTCTACAATTATGCAGTTGAAACAGTTTACAGGACCTCAGATAATAGAATACATAAATTTGAACTATTAACAGAACATACAGATTGCAATAATTGGCGCTAATAGCAGCGTATACAAAGCATGTCCGCCCTGTCCGGGGAGCGAGCTAGTTACCAATTGCTCCATAGAGTTTCTACGCCAGCGTTACTCTACCCATCCATTACTCTACCCGCCCCCGCCCACATGAGATAAATAATTGATGTTGATCTAATAAGGTAGATGTTTTGTTATGTGAATTTCATCGACAACAGTCGATTGTGAACATTGCCGTCTTGAAATTCTTTCCTACAAATTCCGGAAACAAAAAAGAGAAAAGAGAAAAACAAAGCCATAAACCGCTGAACATTAAAACAAAATTGAACCGATATATATATATATATATATTTATATATATATATATATATACATTGAAAGCTTTAAAGACGTCAACAGAATTTGTAGCTATATAGGATGTCATTAAACTGCTGAATAGCAAATAAATAAGGAAGGCCAGTAAGGCGTTAATTATAATTCCAATCGACGACAATCCTAACTTCCTAAGGCGGCTTCAGTTGTCGTAAGATATCTGATTGATAAACAGACTAAGGATCCAGTTCAGTGTTGATTGTGAATTTTCATTTTAGACACCTCAAAATCGCTTTCAATAATATTTTATATTCTTAATGAAAATTATTCATGTAGCTGTTAGTTCCAAAAGCCTGCTACTATGAGTTGATCTACGCCACCGCTTACACTCTGCTCCCAAGCTTAGAAAAAAGGTGACGATGCCAATGATCTCGGTTATCCCACAGTGTCGTTAAACTAAAGAACCAGAAAATTAATTAAATGCAGCTTGATGGCAAACGACGGTGGTTGAGATTACAAACACCATCACAACCGATGATGATGATGATGATGATGATGATGATGGCGATGGCGATGGCGATGGCGATGATGATGATGATGATGATTATGATGATGTTGATGATAATGATAATGATGAAGGTGATGATTATGATGATGACGGTGGTGGTGATGATGATGATGATGATGATGATGATGATGATGATGGTGATGGTGATGATGAGGATGATCATGATGATCATGATGATGATGATGATGACGATGGCGATGATGATGATGATGATGACGATGACGATGATGAAGGGTGATGATTATGATGATGACGGTGGTGGTGCTGGTGCTGGTGCTGGTGATGATGATGATGATGATGATGATGATGATGATGATGACGCTGATGACGCTGATGATGATCATGTCATAGACAACGACGATTATAACAATCTATCTAGGTTTGCCGAATCCGAAGAAGATTGGAATCTTCAAAGGTTTGTCGCAGAAGCAAGGTTTCTACACTTCAAAGGATTTCCTGCCTCAGGTTTCCTCGAGCAGCAAGAAAGGTAGGACACGCTCCTTTTCTTTTTCTTTAAACTAATTTTAAAAATATTAATATAGTAACTTCAGCAAAATATCGATAGAAAGATTATTTTGACAATATCGTAATCGGAATCACAAATCTTCCAAAGCACCACTCGAAATTCAAGCCCGGGGACACCAGCTTATTCACGAGCGCTGCGTTGAGCCAAAGGGGCTGTCCGTAAGGGTAGTCCAAAGGGGTCCGTATCCGGTTTCCAGAGGATCAGAGGGGGACGGGGAAGCTACTGAGGCGGGTGTCGTCTAGACGGGAATTGGAAAGTGGAGGATCAGATGAGACAGGGTTAGAGTTCTTGAAGAGGTTACGATTCAGTTGCGATTGGAAAGCCCGAGGTGTGATGGATAGAGGAGTCTGAGGAGGGTGATGGTGTGTGATTGGCAATGATGGTGGAGGATCGGAAAATGACCGGAATTTAAGAATTTCAGTTCGTTCCAGAGACGTGGTGCTGACTTGGATTCGGCTCGGTTTGAGAATTTGGATTTGCTCAGTTAAACTTGAAAGCTAAAGTCTAAACATCTAGTGCTCTTTGAAATTAGTAATTTTAAATTGGCGACAAGGAAATTAACGATTGAAATTAAGTTTGTTTTTGTGTTGATGTAGTACCCAGGTGTGCTATTATTTGTCAATTCATATTTTTGCTATGATTATGTTACAGGTTTTTATCGTGCAGTTTTACACAAAATGTGCAGTTCTAAATGGATTTGTGCAGTTCTGTGCACTGTGCAGTTAAAAATAGTACAGGCATTCAGTCAGTTTTCATCCTACTATAGGAGTAAGGAAGGACAGAAAGGGAAAGAAGGGGTTGTGCAGTTCTAAAAATTAATTGGAAAGAAGACCTGATTATGGTATCTCATTTTCTACGGGGTTTGCTATAATTTATTATGATATAATGTTATTCTTTGTTTATCGTGGTTGCGCTAAAGTTCAAGGGCAAATCACATAAAGTCATATACGTGCGCTGTGGCTGGCTTCTCTTAGGGATGTGCCCTCGTAAGTCGAGGCTTCCTGTTCTGTCGGGCAACGTCATTGTCCTTGGTGTTGGGGACACAGCCTTCGACTGCGCCACATCAGCGCTCAGATGTGGTGCCAAGAAAGTCTTCATCGTCTTCCGGAAGGGATTCTCCAACATCCGGGCTGTTCCAGAAGAGGTTCCAACCAATTTATTTCATTGCATATCATCCTATTGATACCTGTTCATTCTGATTGGTATACTTCATCTTACATTACCTCGTCGTAAATTTGAATTAACGTAAGGCAGTTATAAGGTTGTGATATACACGTATACTTACCTCATCATACCAATACCTCATTACATACTAAATATTACTGAAATTTGCCGTTGTCTTCATTTCTACCTATGACCATACATTTTTATAGTGACTCCGTCAACAGAAATTCAACGATTTGGTCAAAATATCTTTAAAATATTTAATTTTTCCAGTCCAAAAAGCTCATGACCTTTTCCCGCCCGCAAAAACCTGACGACCTTTTTTTAGGGGGCTTAGTCGAAATCTCATGAAAATATTTCATTCATTCATTCATTCATTCATTCAAGTATTTATATAGCGCCTCTTCAAGGAAACTACTCAGAGGCGCACCCGACTCCAGTACGGACAAACAGAACAGTTTTTAAGTGCTTATAGAATGTGTCAGAGAGTGATCTAGGGAACAGGCGCAGCTCAAGTGGGAGGGCATTCCATACCACTGGGCCAACCACAGAAAAAGCACGACTCTGCATGATGGAGGTACGAGCAAATGGGACAAAGAGTACTTCCCTAACAGCCGAGCGTAGGGACCGACCAGTCCGAGCACTTAACACAGGCCGACAAAGATCGAGTAGGTAAGATGGAGCAGTTTCCCTGTGCACAAAATCTGATGACCTTTATGGAGGGCTTAACCCCCTACCCTCTGGCGACGTCACTGGAGGTTCTCTTTAAAAGGCATATATATATAGATTATTTATTAATTCATTGCGAAGGTTTATTTTATTAATTATTATTATTATCATGTAAGAAGCAAGTCAACCGCTTACCATCTAAAGCTAATGCTACGATTACAATTATTCCATTACGGTTAGGATCACGTTGTGTATTACGGCTAGGGTGAAAACTTCAATTACGATTACGATCAAGATTTGTTTACAGTTGCGATTGCAATTTCAATTATATAGAGTCAGGCTTTTAGGATATCGATTGCGATTAAAATTTCGCTTCAGTTGAGATTTAATTTCAATAACGATTACGATTACAATTACCATCGCAGTCGCAATTACGATTGCGATTACGATCACAATTGTGAGGCCCGGTGGTGTAGTGGTGGCGTCGTTGCCTTGAAGCCGGAAGGTTCGAGGTTTGAATCTACCTCAAGTTGCCGCTAGGGACCTTGGGCAAGTCCTTCACTCGCAATTGCTTGGGCGCTTCGGCGTGAAACTCCGATGCAGTGTCCGCTCTATAATCGGGAGCGCCTCTGAGTAGAGATCTTGAAGGGGCGCTATAAAAATGGAGAAAAAATACATAAATAAACAATTATTACGGTCACGCTTTTGGTTACGGTTGCGTCACTTGGTGTTCCGATTGTTTCCGTTCCAGATGGAACTGGCAATGGAGGAGAAGTGCGAGTTCCTTCCGTTCCTCGTCCCTCATCGGTTGATCAAAGACAAGGACGATGAAGGTCGGATCCGTGGAGTGGAGTTCCTGAGGACGGAGCAGCTGGAAGACGGACGATGGATGGAGGACAAAGATCAGACGACGAGGATCAAAGCGGACTTTGTCATTTCCGCTTTTGGATCGGGACTCGAAGATCAGGATGGTAATAATGACAGTGCTTCTTTCTGAAGAGGATTCTCTGCATACTTATCTACTTACCTACTTACATACATAATCATACATGCACAGTTGCACACACGTAAATACTTAAATGCATGCGTATACATTTACGTACATAAAGTCATGCATACGTACATTGGGAGCGCCTCTGAGTATAGTTGCCACTAAGAGGCAACGTAGAAATGGAGAGAAACATGAATGAATACATACATATATTAAGACAGTAAATCTTATTCAAGGTCAGTTTCTTAGTGTAATTTTATGTGTCAGTTGTGCTTTAGTGTTTAAAGTTGCTAAAAGCAAAAAGTTTTACGCTGCAGTTAAAATGGTGTCAATTTTCTGTGGGGGTAACTCACCTCAAGCCCCTATGGATTGCCGTATTAATTAGTGGGCCAAGTGCCTCTTTTCGCTGTCTCAAGATCACTTTTCTCTCTCTTTACCTCACGAACTGGGAGCGCCGCTGATTAGTGTGCTCTGCATGGGCGCTATATAAATTTTGATAAATACAACACAATGCACTCTGTTATAGCTAATATAATAATAGAAAATATTACAGAAAAAAAATATTAGCTTAAAGGTGTCAATTTTCAAAGGGGTAAGTACCCCTCAAGCCCCAGCTGGATTACCGGTATAGACACCATGTCCATTGTTTTACCTGATTGCTAGTAATCGAGGCTCTCCAACCGGTTGAGCTGACCAGCCAAGGAACCCCTGTGGTCAGCGCATCTTCAATGCAGACGTCCGTTCCCTGGGTCTTCTGCGGTGGAGATCTGGCTGGAGTGTCACAGACGACTGTTGAGTCAGTCAACGATGGAAAGACTGCCGCATGGAACATACACCGCTACGTACAGGTGAAGAGAATCATTATAATAATAGTTATAATAATAATAATTATAATAATGATGATGATGAAGATGATGATGATGATGAGGATGAGGATGATGATAATAACACCATTCCCATCTCCGGATATTTTTTAGCACCTGAGGGATCATAAACACCTCGGGTAAAAAAATAAATAAAATAAATAATTGAATAAAATAATTAATTAAAAAAATAATAATAAAAACAACAATAGTAATAATAGGCAGCATTCTAACATTGTCTTCTGGTGATCTGAGAGACACCTGTTTTTTGCTGCAGCGCCTCTATAATAAATAATTATTATCGACGAAGCTTAACTCTGCCACTGGTTGCACTCTGCCAGTGCCAGTCCCATGCCTAGATAAAGAAGGAGGGCGTCGCTAATGGTCTTTGTTACCACACAGTGACGCTAAACTGCAAATACAACCACTCGGTGGCATTTCGAAGCACTTTAGCTGAGCCAGACCCAGTGGAGATCTAATCATTGACACTTTTATCGTCTTTTAGAACAATGGCTATCGGTTCTCTTGTTTATTGTACTTCCTGTTACTGATGTTGTTTGTTGAAAATAGCAAAATAATAATAATAATAATAATAATAATATAACAACGACAACTACGACGACGACGACGACTATACAACAAAAATAACAACAATAACAGCAGCAGCAGCAGCAGCAGCAACAACAACTGCAACAGCAACAATAACAATAATAATATAATAACAATTAGATACCTTTATTAGAGTTTGAACCTGCTATATAAAAGGCGCGTACTGCGTTCAGTGTAATAATAGCCAGGATGAAAACGTCTCGCTTTTATTTTCAAACTGACGTATTAGCGGATAACAATCCACAGCATGAACTGATGACCACAAGTGATTATAGGAGTGCAAATTTTTTAGTCATGCAAGGCGATAATTTATAGCAAAGACATCTGCATAATAGAAAGAAGACTTGGTTGACCTTTGCGAAGTATAATATGTCACAAAATAATTAGGTCTACCATAATATATAATATATAATATATAATATATAATATATAATATATAATATATAATATATAATATATAATATATAATATATAATATATAATATATAATATATAATATATAATATATAATATATAATATATAAAATATAATATATAATATATAATATATAATATATAATATATAATATATAATATATAGCATCATGATAGATTTTTCAACAACTTACTTGTGCTGCAATATGCCAAATAAACTTTTGCCGACGACAGTGGCCTCTGTTGTCATAAGTTGTTAAACAATTGACTCCTCCTCATCAACAGCTCAACTGAATCGGTGACAATACTTTATTTTGGTGGATAATCTCTATGTAACTTTTATCTGTGTACTTTCCTTGTACAGACCAAATGTCAACCGAACTGCTTGTTCCAACGAAGATATTTATTTATTTAATTTTTATCCCCATCTTGGATTTTTCCAATCAGCATTTGATTATCGATTAATTTTCCAATAAAATTTTTCGCATTGTCACTGTTTAGTGTTCACGACATTGCTTACTCTGAAATATACCCACTACACCACCGCACCCCAATGATCAATGATCAATTTCTCTTTTAATTGCATTTGCTGCTTTTATCTGTTTACAAATTATTATCTTGTGTTCAATTATCTGAGGACAATAAAATAATTTTTCAGATATTTCTTCGGTATTTTAGTCTACCTTCGGGGACGTTGAGTTGAGCTCTACCCCGTCGCTGCCCAACTTCTTCACCTCCATTGACAAGGTGGATCTGAGTGTGGAGGTGTGCGGTCTGAAGTTCGAGAACCCGTTCGGGTTGGCGAGTGCACCACCGACCACAAGCAGCGCCATGATTCGAAGGGCGTTCGAACAGGGATGGGGATTTGCCCTCACGAAGACTTTCTCGCTTGATAAGGTGACATTGACGAGCTTGTGTTTTTAAGCTCTCTCTCTCTCTCTCTCTCTCTCTCTCTCTCTCTCTCTCTCTCTCTCTCTCTCTCTCTCTCTCTCTCTCTCTCTCTCTCTCTCTCTCTCTCTCTCTCTCTCTCTCTCTCTCTCTCTCTCTCTCTCTCTCTCTCTCTCTCTTTCTATTTGTGTATGTGTGTGTGTGTCTATCTGCCTGTCTCTGTCTGTCTGTCTCTGTCTGTCTGTTTTCATCTGTCTATTCCAGTCGCTCTGCCTCGCCTCTCTGTGTAGCTTATCTGTCTCTGTCTGCCTGTCTCTGTTCCTGTCTGCTTGCCTCTCTCTGTCTGTCGATATATCTCTGTATGTCTGTCTGTCTGTCTGTCACTGTCCTTTTCTGCATGTGTCTCTCTCGTTTCCCTCTATTCCTCTATGTCTTTGTCTCCATGTCTGTATCTCTCTGTCTCTGTCTGTCTATCTGTTTCTGTCTATCTGTCTCTGTCTCTCTATCTCTATCTCTGTCTGTGTCTGTCTGCCTCTCTCTGTCTTTCTATCTGTCTCCGTCTCTCTCTACCTCTATCTCTGTGTCTGTCTGTGTATGTCTGTCTCTGTGTCTCTCTCATCCCCGCTGTCTTGCTCTGTCTACGTTTCTCTGTCTATCCAAATCTTTCTATACCTCAGTCTCTCTGCAGTTCTGTCTTAATCTCTCTCCGGATAAAAAGATCAAACCAGTGATCAAACTGATCGAATCTTCTTCTCCTTCTTCTCTTTCCAGGATCTGGTGACGAACGTTTCTCCGCGGATCATCCGAGGATCGACATCCGGTCACTCGTTTGGTCCAGGCCAGAGTTCCTTCCTCAACATCGAGCTGATCAGTGAAAAGACATCGGCATACTGGTGCCAGAGCATCACCGAACTGAAGAGAGACTTCCCCGCCAAGGTATACCAAGACAAGTCTCACACGACATTACATGGTAGAGCATGACGTGACTTGACGTGACGTGACTTGATTAACATTGCACAACATGTCGCGACGTGACACGGTATGGTATGACATGACTTCAGGGCTGTTTTTAAGGAATTTTTAGAACTGCACATCCTCTTCTCTCCTTTCTCATCCTCCATGGTCAATTACTCCCAATCTGAGGAAAATGGCCTATTTTTTACTAGTTTTAACTGCACGGAACGTGACAGAAGTGCTTCTACAACTGCACGAATCCAGTTAGAACTGCACATTTTGTGTAGAACTGCACGTTAAAAAAGCCCTGCATGACTTGACATAGCATTACATAACGTGGCTCAGAATAACATATCTAAATATAACGTCACGTATCAAAGACCCGCCTTATGGTCAGTTTTTTTTATAGATTCAGTTTTATTTACCAAACATTATCCAGGTATACTTTTGTTATTTTAAGTATACTTTTTTACGTTAGTAGGAAGAACACTGCTTGTCTTAATTAATCATAAAATACAGCAAAAGTCACCGTGAAACGCGATGTACTTGGTACGGTGTACCTCTTGGTGAAACGACGTCTGGCACACAGTAGTTTCTATTGTATAGGCTAAGCAAGTACTTGATAAATTTGCATGTCATTATAAATGTTAAAGGTCCTGTTCGCTAAAATATTATTATTCTTCTGCAGGTCTTGATAGCCAGCATCATGTGCAGCTACAGTAAAGACGACTGGACAGAGCTCGCTAAAATGGCCGAGGTAAACAAGTCTATCATTATGAGCATAATATAATAATATTATTATTATCACATAAGCTGCTCCATTGGAAATTTTTTTTGAATCTGGTTTCTTCCTATTCTGTCGGTCTGCAATCAAACGAACAATTTTTCACCAGTGTTCTTTCCAGACATCAGTGTCTCTACCTGTCAACTGTCTGTCCGTCCGTCCGTCCCTACTTTCCGACCTCCGTCCGTCCATCCGTCCGTCCCACCTCCTTCCCTCTCTCCGTCCGTCCGTCCGTCCCTCCCTTCGTCCGTCCTCCGTCCGTTCCTTTCCTTCCCTCCGTCCGTCCGTCCGTCCATCCCTCCCTCCCTACAACCCTCCTTCTTTCCTCCCTTCCTCCCTCTCTTTCACTCTCTCCTTTCATCATCCGTATATCCATCCATCTATGATCTGTCTATCCTATTATTTTTGACAACTGATATTAGTTACCATGCACTGCCTTTTAACATCATTACTATTAGAGGCTAGCGCAGACTCTGGCAGATAATTATATTTAAAATGCGCTACAGAATGAAAGATTGAATTCACCCTTATGTTGTTTTTATGCAAATATCATATATAAAACGGCAGACTATATTTGTTATCATTATAATAAGTAAATAACTCATTACACAAAGATTACATCAACAAACTGCATAGCATTTACGCTTGAATAACATATCATTACAATTACATTTCTGTAGAGTTCCGGGGCGGATGCTCTCGAGCTGAATCTGTCATGTCCTCATGGAATGGGAGAAAGAGGAATGGGACTTGCGTGTGGACAGGTAAGACATTTTCCATGGTCATGGAGACCACTCTCCTATCGTCTCAACTACCGACTCGATTCAAATCACCAATAATTCACAAGTGATAAGATAAAAAAAAGAATAATTCTGTAGGCATCCATGTGTATCCATACACGTTATACACATACATACTACATACACAGGCATACACATACAATGTCATGCATACACATACAAACACATGCATAAACATACATACACATACATACACATATATGCACATGCGTAGTTGCATACACAATATTACACATACATACACACTTGCAGTGCCATGCACACATTCATAAATACATACACACAGTTACACACACAAACGTACACACATAATTATACAGTTATACACACATACACGCACAAATGTACACACATATACACACACAAATGTACACACACACACGCATAAAGAATATTTTTTACTAATCGTAATCGATATCTGCAAATTTCTAAAGTGCCACTCAAAAGCCAAGAGCAGGGCTCCAACTTATTCACGAGCACTTACGAGCTGGATGAGCGCTCATCCGCATAACTGCCTAAGCAGTGATATTAATCTGATTATAACTTCATCTTGGAGCTTCATCGGTCGATACTTTATTCAGTTGCTCAGTGCCATCGATTGACACCCAATCATAATACAGTGGCGCCAAACAAATGCATGCTGCATATTGTTTATTGTTGTTATTGTTCCCGTTACAGTCGGCTGACCTCGTTCGTGACATCTGTTCTTGGGTTCGTTCAGCCGTAAAGATTCCATTCTTTGCGAAGTTGACACCAAACGTCACGGATATTGTTGACATCGCAAAGGCAGCTTACGACGGTTGGATGGATATAATTGTTGTCATAATTACTTATATCATCATCATCGACATCGTCATCATCATCATCGTCGTTAATGTCATCATTATTATCATCATCATCACTATTATCAACATCAACACAATCGTCGTCGTGGTCACCATCGTTATCGTAGCAAATACCATCACAATCATCACCATCATCATCGTCAGCGTTATCATCGTCGTCGTGAACGTCGTCACTATTGTCATTATTATTATTATTATCATCATCATCATCGTCGTCGTAGTCGTCGTCGTCGTCGTAGTCGCCGTCGCCGTCGTCGTCATTGTCATCACTGCCATTATCGTCAGCGTCATCATCCCCGTCGTAACCGTCATAATTATCAACATCATCACTATAATCATTACTATCATAGTCGTCATCGCCATCATCCACATCATACTCATCATCATCATCAACCACGTCATCAACATCATTATTTTCAACGTCATCATCACTATTATGATTACTATCGTCGTCGTCATCATTACAACTATCATCACAACAACGACGACCACCCATTCTATCTCCATAATAATAATTATACACTGCATCTATAACTTACTTTTTCTTCCAGGCAAGGCAGATGGAGTAACAGCGACAAACACAGTCTCTGGTCTGATGGGTCTTTCTGCCGATGGCACTCCGTGGCCGAAGGTCGGTCGGGAGAAGAGGACGACGTACGGTGGGGTGTCGGGCAACGCCATTCGCCCCATCGCCCTCAGGGATGTGTCGGCCATCGCAAACGCCTTGCCTGGCTTCCCCATCCTGGCGACTGGAGGCATCGATTCGGCCGATGTGGGACTGCAGTTCGTACAGGCAGGGGCGTCGCTTCTGCAGGTGAGGGAGGGTATGCGGGGAATGAAAATAATGAGACGTTTTGTGATGTTATTTGTTTGTATGTGCACTTGTTATAAATGTAAATGTAAATGTAATCGGAATTTTATATACCGGCTGTCTTTTGGTCTCGACTCTGAGGGTGAGATCCTTCACCACCGCTCGCCCGTTTGAATGGACGCCACGCCATATATAATTAGGTCCCCGTGGACGGACCGTGCTAGCCCGAGATTTTGAATCTCTGAAATAGCCACCTTTGGGATTCGAATCGCGGCCCGCACGCTCTCTTCCAGCGCCATTTCAAGGTGTGTCTGCTCAGAAGCGCTTCCCACGACAGAGCGGACTCTGAATCGGAGTTTCACACCGAAGCGCCGAGCAACGAGCAACTGCGAGTGAAGGACTTAGACGTCTAAGGTCCCTGTGCGTCAGCTTGAGGTTGATTCGAACCTGCAATCTTCAGGCTTCAAGGCATCAAACATACCCACGGCACCACTGCGCCCCAAGTTATGGTATACTGTATGTGAGAAAATGTGATGTTGCATTATGTTATGGGATATTATCATATTATGCGAGGAAATGCGATGCTTTGCTATTTATTGTGATGTTATGTGGTGCAGCCTATAAAATTGTCTGCCATCCTTAATAATTGTTACAAAGTCATGTCCACGCGAGTCTTCTTTTTACTGATTTTCTTAGATTAATTATTTTCCAGATCTTCTCGGGTCACCTTGTTGCGTCCTGTCCCAAGACCGTATATCTAGAGAGGTGTTTTGGGCATTTTAACACACCCGAAATCCGAAATGAAATGATAAAAACATGAAATAATGAATTTACCATTACATGATGTAAGAACTAAAGCGTGTATTGTATTGGCCGTTTAGAACCCGCTATCGACTGGTTCTAGACGCTTCTCTAAACCCATAACGTCAGTTGACTCGGCTGCTTGCGGGCTCGCCCACGGTATAGAAAGCACCTCCGAAATAAAATCCTGGCTGCGGCTTTGCCCTGTCCGTTCTGGATCTATCTACATGTAGTATTCCTCTTAGCTTAGCAAATACCCGACAATCAACAAACAAGACTGACATGTGATCATCCAACTTGAAGTACAAAATGAATGTGTTAAACTAGATTTATGAACCCATGATACCCATTCATGTGTATGTTTGATGAACTGTAGGTGTGCAGCGCCATACAGAACCAGGACTTCACCCTCATCGAGGATTACACGACCGGCCTGAAAGCCCTCAACTACCTCCAGACCCTCGACCTTCCTGGATGGAACGGGCAAAGTCCACCTACTCCCTCCCATCAGAAGGGAAAACCGGTTCAAAAGTTGAGCCATCTTGCGAACCAGGCAAGTTTTCTATAGATTCCTTTTCCCTTTATTCAATGGTTCATTTATTCTATATCATTCCTTCCTCCTTTCATTCATCAATTCATTCAATTATTCAGCAGTCATCGAGTATTTAAGAGTTTATTCAAGCCGCAAATCAAGTGACTTCCGAAGGTTTTAAGACGAATTCTGTCACTCAGGGCATTTTTTAACGTGCAGTTGCACACAAAAAGTGCAGTTCTAAATGGATTTGTGCAGTTGTAGAAGCACTTCTGTACAGTTAAAACTAGCTAAAAAATGCCATTGATTGGAAGTAATTTAACATTGAGGATGGGAAGGAAAGAAGTGGTTGTGCAGTTCTAAATATTCCTTAAAAACAGCCCCAATTCTGTGTATTTTGCTGAAACGTTCATTGGAAACCCCCGACATTTTCTCTCGGCAACGCTCCTCATTCATTCGTTCATCCAAAGAAATTGACAAAGATTCTCGTTTAACATGATATTAACAAGTACTCAAAGCAACACGATATTAACAAGTGTTTAAACTGCAAAATGCATTCAATCAACGACAACGTTTCGAATTTTAACTTATGCTATAATCAAGTGCAATAGTGTTGATAAACTTATATTAGTTCTGCCATATACATCGCAAGTGTGAAAATCGCCGGAAAATTACGGACTAAAGTTCTTTCAATATTTCACTATCAACATCAACGAACAACGGCAGAATTAACACAACAGCGAACAATAGCATAATCAATTTGTAACTATTGTCTAGTGGCTAAACATTGATCGATGGCTGGGCAAGTGAGTGGTGGACGTGATCCGAGTCCCTACACAGTTACGGACTCACAGGAGATGGCAGCCCCAACACGTAGGTCACTTTCCGTATTCGAGACGAGCACCATGCATGGTCACTGCGGCTGTAGAGAGAATCCCAGAGAATGTTTGAATGGTGTAGCTCCCACTTTCAAACACGCTGTGGATTCTCGGCGACTCTTTGACGCCGCGCGACATTCCACATTCGCAGCCTCTCCAGAACTTGAATCTCACCGCAGCGCTTTCACCGAGATTATCACCAATCTCACCGCTCGAAGAACCACACGATTTGGCATCGAGAGGATCGGCTTGAACGGTGCAGAGTGGTTGGGATGAAAGAGTTGGATGGCTCGATCCTTTGGATCCGTCGTTCTTCGAAGTTTTCGAAGTTAGCCTGCCTGGGAAGTCGTTCGAAGAGTTGACTTTGAAGCGGTGAGGATTGGAAGCGTACATTAGATGCAGTAACCATATGATTGCAACTTCGCTGCCGATGACGTTTGAGTGCTTTGTTGTTGATAAGGTGTCGAGAGTTCCATGACGTTTTCGCATCTTCAGATTCAAAGTGGGGCAGTCCGGCATTTCCTCCCCTTCATCTTCTTTTTCTTGCTCGTCCTCCTCTTCCTCCTCCTCGTCCTCTTCCTCCTCCTCCTCATCTTCCTCTTCCTCTTCTTCCTCCTCTTCCTTCTCTTCGTCCTCCTCTTTTTCCTTTTTCTCCTCCTTCTCCTCCTCGCCTTTGTCATCCTTGCCATCCTTTTTATCATCGTCTTTATCTTCATCTTCATCCTCACCCTTTTCCTCGTCATCTTCGTCATCTTCATCGTCATCTTCACCATCGTCGTCATCGTCGTCATCTTCATCGTCTTCTTCGTCTTCCTCCTCTTTCTCGTTATCTTCATCACCTTCGTCATCTTCGTCATCATCTTCCTCATCTTTCTGACCCTTCTTCTTAGTCGTTTTCTTCTTTTTACATTCATCCTTTCGATTCCGCTTAACCACCTCCTCCTCTTTCTCTGCATCCTCGCTCACATCCTCTTCATCCTCCTCTTCAACTTTCGCTTTCTTTTTCTTCATCTGTTTTTTCTTCATCTGCTTATCCTGGTTTTCCTTGCCTTTCGCTTTCACTTTCGTTTTCTTCGTCGGTTTCTTCTTCTTCTGCTTATCTTCCCCTTCTTCCTCCTCCTCCTCCTCTTCTTCCGCCTCCTCCTCCTCCCCTTCCTCATCTTTTCCCACCTTGGTTTTCCTTCCCTTCATCTGTTTTCGACTCATTCGCCCATCCATCCTACTCTCTTCTTCCTCTTCAACATCCTCCTCCTCTTCCTCCTCCCCAATCCTTCGTCTCCCCTCCTTCTCCTTCCTCTTCAACTCTTTCATCTTCGTTATCGACCATGCTCCCTTCTTCGCTTCCAGTTCCTTGTGAGGCGTCGGGGTGTCGGTTCTACTCAGATTGACCATCCCTCCACTCCTTTCCTCCTCTTTCACGGAGCACTCCCCATCCTTCTCATTTTTCTTTCCTTCCAACTTTACCTCCTTCACCTTTCCAACAATCTCCTTTCCATCCTTCTCTTTTCCCACCTTCTCCTTTCCAGCCTTCTCCGTTCCCTCCAACTCGTTTTCCATTTTCTCTTTTACCTCCTTTCCCTTTCCAATTTTCTTCTTTCCCTCCTTCACCTTCTTCATCTCATTGACTTCTCCCTTCTTCTCATTGACCTCCTTCTCCTTTCCCACCTTCTCCTTTCCAATCTTCTCCTTCGCCTGCTTATTCCCCACCTTCACCTTTGGCACCTCCTTCCCCTCCTTCTCCTTTCCCTCCTTCTCCTTTCTCTCCTTCTCCTCCTCCACCTTTTCTCCAGACTTCTCCTCAGGCTTTCTTTTCTTGAGAATCGCCTCTTCTTCGGTCTTTTCTTCGAGTAATCTCTTCTCAGACTTCAGTTTAGGAGGAGGCATGGCTTGCGACATCTGTCAAACAAGACAAACACCATCAAATAGAAAGTAAACAAGATAGATTCATCGTTAGGATGTAATTCATTTCAACACCATTTTAAAGCTTTTAATTCGGCCTATATAAACGAATTTATTAGAAGTGTAGTAACTTTCTCGACAGTCTTTTTTATACTTTAGCTTGCGATCTGCCCTATATATAAAAATGATGTTACAATCAAGCAATTTGTAAAACCAGGGAATGTGTAAAATAAGGACACGTGTATTTCTAACAACAACCGCAACGATACCTATAAACACTCCCTAACCCTCAACCAGATCTAAACCATACCCCAAACCGTGACGCAATCCCAACCCTAGATCATAAACGTATACAAACTTTGTACACTGTGGGTTAACAAAGATCATTAGCATCGCCATCCCATAAATCCAGACTTGAATTATTTTCAGACACATACGTACATGTACAATGTATGCATTACATGCATATTACATGTAGTGTTTTTCATCAGGGAATATGTATAATTTAGGATCCATGGTTAAGTTATGGTTTGGGGTCAAGGTCAGGGTCAGAGATTAGGATTAGAATCTGCTTTCCAGGTCATCTTCCATTCAGGGCTTTTTTTAACGTGCAGTTGTACACAAAATGTGCAGTTCTAGATGGATTTGTGCAGTTGTAGAAAAATGTAGAAGCACTTCTGTGCGGTTAAAACTAGTTTTAAAAGGTAATTTTCCTCCGATTGGAAGTAATTTACCATGGAGGATGGGAAAGGAAAGAAGGGGTTGTGCAGTTCTAAAAACTCCTTAAAAACAGCCCTGTTTCTATTAAAGAAAAAGGAAGCGCATGGTGGACCTGGAATATAGGTATTCAAAGATATATGTTCATAAGACAGGAACATAGCCAGAAAGTTTTGCACGAGTTTCCATTCGGTAGTTGAAGGTTTTCTAATGGACACAGAATTTTTTTTAAACAAAAATTATTGCAGGGATTGAACTCACAACTCCCCTCTAAATACGCTCATGGCAAGAACCCATACACAACATTAAAAACATCTTGAATTTTTTCGCGCACTTAGCGGCACCTATGGAGTACCATTAATGATACGCGTACAGTCGCGTACCACCGCTGGAAAACCGCTGCACTACATTATCGAGTATACCGCCTGCTAAATTTTGATGAATTGGAAGAAATTTAAAATTAAAGGTTAACACAGAGACTGCGCTCAAATTTAAAATCCAAAACCGAGAAAAATGAATTGAAAACCAATGTTATAGTAGTAGGCCCTATAGTAGAAAGTTCAATTTAACGTCACTGTGTGTAACAAGGACCATTAGCGTCGCCCTCCTCCTTTATCCAGGCTTGGGACTGGCACGCCTGGATAAAGGAGGAGGGCGTCACTAATGGTCTTTGTTACCACACAGTGACGTTAAACTGCAACTACTACTAATTAAAGTTATTAGGTTGTTGATTATTGTAAAAAAAGCGAGGGTTAAATTTAATGCTTCGACATTATTCGAAGGTGTGTAAAATAACAACAGAGTTTAATTTCATTCATTCATTCATTCATTCATTCATTCATTCATTCATTCATTCATTCATTCATTCAAGTATTTATATAGCGCCTCTTCAAGGAAACTACTCAGAGGTGCTCCCGGGAGTCCAGACTCCAGCACGGCCAAACAGAACAGTCTTACGAGCTCATAGAATGTGTCGGAGAGTGATCTAGGGAACAGGCGCGGCTCAGGCAATGATCTTGGTGGGGGCAAAAAAAATTAAGTTGAATTGAAACTTAAATTTAAATATAGAAGAATAAAATGCAAAATCCAAGTTCAAGAATCTGACGAAGTTAAAATAGTCTAAATCAATCAAAAACCGACCAATCAATGGAATGATAAATAGTGTTCCTCAAACAAATCGTGCAAATCAGTTGAGAACATTCAACGTTTAAGTCAGTGCTAAACATAGAGACGAAAGTCTAACATTAATTAAATCTAAAATTAAATATAAACTGGGCCTATATCAGTTAGGGTAAAAGTTAGAGCCAAGGATAGGAGGAACACACACGCGCGCACGCACGCACGCACACACACACACACACACGTTAGTTCATGGTTAAAGTTACACTACACCGGGTACCTGGAAACCTATTCAATGTACACATCACCCAAAGAGCAGTATTACACAAAGAATAAAAGTTTGCCTTAAAATAATAGTGGGAAAAATAATTTAAAGGTGTCCAAGATGTAGCGAGGGTATTATAAGTGTTAATAATATTCTCCGAAAGGAAGGACATCTTGTGGCATCCAGCTGTCGCTGTCCTTTAAATCCGCACCACGCCAGGACTTGCTATTAGTAGGTATCAAGTGAACACGCAAGATCTATACAAAGGATCGGTTTTCCATTAATTAAAAATAATAATAGTAATAATGCAAGCAATGTGGATAATAATAATTGAAGCAACAACGATAATAACAAAGGGTCTTATAAACCACAACAGTTAATTGTTGCTAGCAGATGTAATGCTTAACAAAAATAAATAGTGGCCTACGGTGAAACAAGTATCTTATAGAGAACTCCAGCTAAACTTTTGCAAGGTCGGGGTTGCGAGGCTTATTTTCACGTAAGCACGGGGAAGGCGTCCACAAAGTGTACGAGTTACAACTGAGGGGAAGGGCTCAAAACAGTGGCGTAGCCAGGAATTTATGATGGGGGGGGAGGTTATGGTCGGATACCATTTCTTTAAATTTTTCTTATTTAAATGGAAAATAACCTTTAAAAACTTTTTCCCGGAGAGAATTGGGAGGGGTTTAACCCCCGAAACCCCCTTGCCTACGCCACTGGCTCGAAATACAACCTAATAATTATGAATGGGTCATTAATACCCGAGACATAAAAAATGAATACCTGAATTGAGGAGCGTAGGTCGAATTCCTCCGACAGACCGACAAACCGACAGACAGTGGACCACAGCGTGCTCTCAAACCGACGGGTGGAGTGCCTCTGAACTGGTTTCCTGTTCGAACAAAAACATCCAAACTATAAAAAGAGTTGACTGTTCACACGAAAAATATCGCTGGCTCGCTTAGCAACATCGGAAAGAACGCTGGCCGCGCGTCTGTACGCGACTCTGTGAAAGAGAGCGTGCAGGCCGCGGTTCGCTTCCCTAAGGTGGCTATTTCAGAGATTAAAAAATCTCGGGTTAGCACGGTCCGTCCACGGGGACCTAAATGGCGTGGCGACACTAATCATCTTTGACGTGGCAGTGTCGTTAAACATGTAACAACAACATGAAAAATTATAAATTAAATGTTGATAGGAATATATTTCAAGTATTGAAACATCTTCCTTTTTATAAATAGCCTCATACACCTAATAGACTTTTTTATAATGTAGTCTAGGTCGTTTTTGCTGAGCGATTGCGAGTGAATGACTTGCCCAAGGTCCCTACGCGGCAACTTGAGGTGTATTCGAACCTGCAACCCTCCGGCTGAAAAGCAACGAACTACACCACCGCGCCATGGGCCATTTATACCTGATACATAAAAAAATAAATACCCGATTTGTGGGCGCGATGTTCGAATTCTTCCAACACGAGCTGCAACGGAGGACCACACTCAACCAGAACTGACGTCTGTGTCATCTGATCCTCCTCCCTAATACAGGTCGCACGACCACACCTTAAATGACCCATCCCTCGGCTACTGCATGCTGACCTCTGCCCTTTGATCCAAATGCATAATCTACAACGCATATTCGCCATTGGTGGAGATTTGGGTCATTTGATTATACGTGTATAACATACATACAACGTGTGTAATTACTACTAATCAGTGCAGACTATGTATAGGCCCTATTCACAGAGTATGGGACTGTGAACTTATATGGTGAGGAATAAGGTAAGGAGCGTGTGCAATATTGTGCATATCTATAATATATATATCTCGGCGAAGCTAATGCCCCAACCTCTTTCGGCCACGTCGCATCGTCCACTACGCTTTTCAAAAAGATTTGGTATTATATAGTTATTATACAGCATGTGACTCAGTACCGGTCCGTTACCTCAAGTGGAAAACGCTATCTCCAGCTCTGGAATACTTGTTGGTAACCCCACACCCTTCTTTGCTTCTCTGAATGACCTATATCTTCTCTCAAGGTCTTGCGCACAGTCGCACTAAGAACGCCTCTGAACGGTTCACCCTGCTGAAGGCGCTTTACAAATGCTTTAGTCATCTGGTCACCTAGTGCCGTCAGCTCTTGGAACTCTGCGACAGTCCAGAATTCCAAGAGCTCTGTGCTAAAAGTTGAGTTGTACTAAAATGTTTTAGTACAATACAATAATGATAGCACCATGCAAACTCTCTGTAGTGCCAGTCCAAAATACAGGCAAAAGAGGAGGGCGATGCCCATGGTCTTTGTTACCCCTCAGTGTCGTTGAACTGCAACAAACAAATTAGCGCCATGCAATATGAACGGTTATAGGCTATAGGCTACTGATATGTTCAGGAAAATAGACACCTCTTTTTAGTGTAATATTTACCATATAAGTAAAAACAGATGAATTATATCTCCGCCTATCTCCGCCTCACAGACTGCATTAAATTTTACGTAATTATAGGGAAATATGACATTTCCGCATATTAAAAAGAGCTATAATATGCAAAAAATTCTGTCAACGGCCTCTGATGTCATAAACTGTCATTGATCTATGGATCTCTCCACATCTCCACATTAAATGGTTCATAACATGCAATATGTTCCGCAACTGTTTCGCAACTACTTATTCGATAATCATTAAGTAACTAATTAATCTCAATTTCCGCAACTGATTACCAATTTATCGTGCTCTTTCATTGTTACATGAAAAGGTGTTTTATGCAATTATTTTGAATGATGTTAAAGTACAGAATAATTAGACACCCTTTCAAGTGAAATTTTTTCTGTTATAAGTCAGAGCAAACGAATGTGATATAGTGGATTTAACAACTTATATTATTATAATAATCTGCAGCAGAATTGCCTGCACTGTGAACTCGAAGTCTCAGACACAGGCTGCATTTTTAATATGCAACATGAACAGACAAAGCTGATGAAAACCAACAAGACACCTCTTTTAATGAAAAGTTTTGTCCTATAAATAAAAACAAATCGCCGCTGCGTCATAATGCCATTTTGTTAAGAGTGATGATTGCGCAATGCTCCTTTATAATTTAAACCCGATGAACTGTGAACGGTGGAAACTTTCAGAATTTACGTATTTTGCTTTTGTTGCCACAAGATGTCGTTAAACTCTCAATCTATAATTATACAATGGATTGGCAGGCAACTATATTACTACTTATTTCGATGCAAGTTTATTTTGCTGATGCAAGTTTTTAATTTCGAGCTCAGGTACTATTGTTGTCATAAGACGTCATCCCTGATTCGGAAAATTCTCTTCCCTATATGACCAGAGTTAATCTAGACGTCTCTGTGGGGAGATAAGTTCCCCACGAATGAGAATTCACCCATAAAAATCGAGAGATGTGATTTACACGTCAATCAATCAAAAAATCGTAATTTATATAGCGCCTCTTCAAGGTACCTACGCAGATGTGTATGCGTTCCATTTCCCCCAGAAAAAGTATATACGGAACACACCTCAAGAGAAATTCGACAGTTGCTGGTTACTTTTATATATGAGTTAAGGGACGCGGTGGTGTAGTGGGTATACGTTCGTTGCCTTGCACCCGGAGGGTTGCAGGTTCGACTCCACTTCAATCCGCCGCGTAGGGACCTTGAGCAAGTCCTTCACTCGCAATTGCTCAGCGCTTCGGCGTGAAACTCCGATGCAGTGTCCGCTCTGTAGTCGGGAGCTCCTCTGAGTAGGGAGCTTGAAAGGGCTCTATAACAAGTGCACGTTCAAACAATAAAGAAGATTCTTACTCTTGTTATTACTTATCAACGGCCTTTGTTGTCATACACACCCGTTGTAAGTGCGAGAAAAGCCATTGTAAAAGTGAATGCAAAGTTAAGAGCAAGGACGCTGTAATATGCAAAAAAATGTCGACGGCAACGCCGTGTGTTGTCAAAAGCTGTCGTTGAACTATGGATAGAGTGAATTAGTAATTCGCGATGGACAACTGCAGAAACTGTATTAAAATCGCACACCTCTTTTAAGTTTGATTATCGTCCAATAAGTGACTTCAGGATCACATAGAGTCAACTTATTCTTCGTTTATTGGTTCCAAACAAAAAGGCGGGAAACACTGACATGTGACAATTATCATCGTTGTAACGAGAGTGTCACTGGCCAGTATTATAGGCAATAATTATATAGTTGCTAGAAAAGTTGAATTAGAGCGAGTTTTGTTTCTGTTGATCCTGCTCAGCATCTGCCTCATTTTGGGCGATATCAGAAGCAGCGGGAAGAGGCAATTGGGAAGGAGAAGGTCAAGGAGGAGCAGGAAGAAAATGCGAAGGTCAATGCTCAGCCCAAGAGGCTCACAAAGGAGCCGACGAAGCCACTACCGACTATCAAGGTGAGGCCTATGCTATATATATATATATATATATATATATATATATATATATATTTATTTATTTATTTATTTAAAAGGATGAATAAGTTATATAGGGTAATAAGCGAACCAAAGAATTAATGAATGAACGAAGGAAGGATTGGAGGAAGGATGAAAGAAAGGAAAGAGGGTTGAAAGTTTGGAGAAAAGGAGAATGGATGGAAGGATGGATGGATGAAGAGATGAGGCAGGAAAGATAGGGAGGTTTTAATAGACAAACAGAAATAAGTCAAAATAATACTTCTTTGATTGATATTGCACGGACCAGTTTTTTAAAATTATGTTTATGATCATTGCAATTGCCATCATCATCATCATCATCATCATCATCATCATCATCATCATCATCATCATCATCATCATCATCATCATCATCATCGTCATCGTCATCGTCATCGTCATCGTCATCGTCATCGTCATCGTCCTCGTCGTCGTCGTCGTCATTATCATCATCGTCATCATCGTCGTCGTCATCATTGACAGTAGAAGTAGTAGCAGTTGTAGTAGTAGTGGTAATGTCATTAGCAGTTGTATAAGTAGCGGTTGTAACAGAACTTTATAATAGTATCAACATTATAGTAATAGTAGCAGTGGTTGTATAGTAACAGAGGTGATAGTAGTAGTTGTTGTAGTAGTAATACTGTAATAGTAGCCTATCAGTGGTAGCAGTTGCAAGAGCAGCAGTAGCAGTAGCAGTAGAAATAGTGCTACTTATGTTGTTGTTGTTATCCGTGATAGAGGATAATAACATGTCAAAGTCAATAGATGAAGGTCTCTTGTTTTCCTGTCTATTTCAAAGGATCTGGTTGGCAAAGCGTTGCCAAGAATCGGAACTTACAACCAGCTAGACAACAAGGACCAGGTCGTTGCAACAATCGACGAGGTGAGTCTCATACGCAACTATAACAGGAGACTTGGAAATGCGACCACACTGCATAAAAATTCTTCATTTAAACGATATTCATCACTGTTTCTACTTAACATAATATAATACGCTGTTATATTACGATGATTATTAGCAGCGTCGCCCCCCTATAATATTCATTCTTTAGACTAGCACCGCCAGTGTAAGTGCAGTTTATATATTATGTATACATAGGTCGAGTATTTTACGTAGTCTTTTGGTTTGAAAGACATGCTTTTTTGTGTGAAGATTACACCCATGGATTTACCATAAATTAGGTTCGAATTTTTCTTATAGACATCTAAGCTGCATAAAAGAGGTGTCTATTTATTTGTAACAGTTCTTTCCGTTGCTCTCAAAGAATGTGAGGCGCTATAATTGCTAATTAGCGCTTTACTTGAGTGGAACTTGGTGCCCTCCTCCTTCGACCATGCTTGAGACTGGCACTGTCGGAGTATACGAGCTGCGCCGGAATTGATCCGCTCTTCTGCATTTACTTACTTATGTTCCTTCCTGTTATAGTTCGTATTTTGCAATTGAAGAGGTAATAATTCAGTTTTAACAGTTTGCAACAACTCCAGACATCATTTGCGGTCTACTCTATTAGCATCCAGTCATATAAGAAATTATGAATCGTTTTTAAAGGTGTTTTTCAAAAGCTAAGTATTTCATAACATCGATGTTTTTGTGTTTTCTGAATAGCTTGTCCTTGAGAGCGTTTTATAAATTTTATTTATCAATTTGCTCTAAAATGGCGCCGTATCTTAGTAGATTAGTGTCGTCCTCCTGCATTATTCAGGCTAAGGATTGGCACTACAACAGATTGGGCAACACTTCTGTGAAGGAATTTTATTGATTATAGTATGTATACAATCGAAGAGTGTCATGTTCAAGCTTCGAAAAAGTGTGTGTGTGTGTGTGTGTGTGTGTGTGTGTGCGTGCTTGCGTGCGTGTGTGAGTGTGTGACAGTGACAATATGTTTCTAATACAGCTAAATTACTTTCTTACTTATCTACTTACTTGCCCTCTTGCTCATTTACGTACTTATTCACTTACTTATTTGCTTAGTTATTTACTAAATTGCTTGCCTACTTACCCACTTGCCTGCCTACCTACCTGTCTGCCTGTCTGCTTACTTGCTAGCTTACTTACTTACTTACTTACTTATTAACTGACTAACTTACTTACTTACTGACTGGCCGACCGACCGACCTACCTACCTACCTACCTACCTACCTACCTACCAACCAACCTACCTACCTACCTACCTACCTACCTACCTACCTACCTACCTACTTACTTACTTACTTTACTTACTTACTTACTTACTTACTTACTTACTTACTTACTTACTTACTTACTTACTTAATTACCTGCGCTGAATTTGACCTTTGACCTGTTTTCTTTTCGCTACGTGCAACAGGATATGTGCATCAACTGTGGCAAGTGTTACATGACGTGCAACGACTCAGGTTACCAGGCGATAACCTTTGACCCGAAGACTCACCTGCCGAACGTCACGCAAGACTGCACAGGTAAATGAGATTTGATGGGACACCTTGAGTGCAGGTAGACGAAAGGTGGGTGGCGATCGTGATGGTTGTCGTTGTTGATTATGATGATGACGGACACAACGACGACGGTGTAAAGTTGATCATGAATGATGACATGATGATGATGAGTAATTAGATCGTTGTGATGATGTTTGTTGTTGTTGTTGTGATGATGATGATGATGACGATGACGATGACGGTGACGGTGAAGGTGACGGTGATGTGACGACGACGAAGATGAGGACGATGAGGATGAAGATGAATATGATGATGAAGCTGACGACAATGACGAG
>OX457051.1:37474843-37477343 GCA_949752735.1 Lumbricus terrestris
CTCCATCTCTCTCTCTCTCTCTCTCTCTCTCTCTCTCTCTCTCTCTCTCTCTCTCTCTCTCTCTCTCTCTCTCTCTCTCTCTCTCTCTCTCTCTCTCTCTCTCTCTAATTATATATATATAATATAATATAATATATAAATATATAAATATTCATAGTTTTTTATATGTGATCCACTAATAATGCATGCATGCATGTATATTATTTGATTTGCTTAATAGACTCCATTGACGTATATTGTTGCATGCCTGAGTGACCATTGTCGAAGCAACTAAACCATTGCGTCCAGCGTGCATGACATTGTGCCTATAATCGCTGACCGATGGCGTGTCCAGTAGACTTGCTGTCGCCACCGGATGGTCATTTGATGACCAACTGGACAATGGCCAGTCGCGGTCATTTATCTCCTTCGGATGGCAGTGATAGAGTGAGAGGCACATGCCACTGCAGGGACCGAGGGGTGTCGAGCCTCTGTTTGCTTGATCGTCATTGACACGGATTGGGTGATGGGAGATGGTAGACAAGGGTAGAGAGCCGGACAGAGACAGGGAGAGTCATTGAAGCAGACAGATTGAGAGAGTGACAGACAGACAGACAGACAGACAGACAGACAGACAGACAGACAGACAGACATAGAGAGCAGAGAGACAAATAGAAACGGACAGAGAGAGAGAGAAAGATCGAGAGAGACATAGAGAGAGAGAGACAAACCCACATATAGAAAGATAGACAGACAGAGAGACAGACAGACAGAGAGACATAGATATATTAAGACAGAGACAGAGAGAAAGAGAGAGAATGAGAAGGACAGACAGACAGAGACAGAGACAGAGACACACAGAGAAAGAGAGAGAGGGAGAGAGAGAGAGGGAGAGAGAGAGAGAGAGAGAGAGAGAGAGAGAGAGAGGGAGAGAGGGAGGGAGGGAGGGAGACAGAGACAGAGACAGTGAGAGAGACAAAATCAGAGACAGAGACAGAGACAGAGACAGAGAGAAAGACAAAGAGAGACAGAGAGACAGACAGAGACAGGCAGAGAAACTATTAAATTCAAAGCGGCATCGAGAGACTAAGACAGAGATAGAGACAGAGAGAGTCAGACGGAGTGGGACAAAGACAGAGATGAAGTGCGACAATGCGATGCAGACGAGCGGAGTAATTCGTTTTTAATTCGCGCCAGACGGACTATTTATTTGGACGGATCAGCATTCAGTGAATCGTGAAGAAGAAGAGATGTGATTAGTTATCACGCATCAATGGAATTGGCGTAGGAATTTAATTGACATTCCGATGGAGAATTCATGGAGAAGAGTAGACGCCACTGATGAAGTATGCCATCTGTTGCTTTACGTGTCTTTATGTCTGTCTCTCTGTCTCTGTCTGTCTGTCTGCCTGCCTGCCTATCTCCTTGTGTGTCTAGACCTGTTTGTCTGTCTGTGTGTTTCTTTATATCTCCGTGTGTGTATATGTTTGTTTGCCTCTCCTTCTGTGTTACTGTCTCCGTAACTTCCTATAGCTGTAAGTGTGATTGTTAGTCTGATTGTCTGCGTCTGTCTGTCCTCTTCAGTTTGTCTCAATCACTGTTTAACTGTCTCTCAGTTTGTGTTTGTCTGTGTCTGTCTGACTGTCTGTCTGTGTGTCTGTCTGTCTGTATGTATGTATGTCTGTCTGTCTGTCTGTCTGTCTCATCATGTCGTCGTCTGTGTCACTCACTTTCTGAACGTGTCTGTATGTCACTGTATCTCAGTCTGCATGTCTTCTTCTGTCTTCTTCTGTGTCATTTGTTGCATCTCTATGCGTCCGCCTGTTTCAGTATTTCTCTATCTGTGTCACTCTGTGTGCATCTCTCAGTCCGTCTCCGTCTGTTCCAATTTGTCTCTGTATGCCTCTGTATGTCTCAATCTGTCTAAGTCTGTTTCAGTCTGTATCTGCATGTCTGCGTCAGTATGTCTCAGTCTATCTCTCCCTGCATTCCCATTGGGACAATTCTCCTTAAAATCTCCCTGGATTAAACATCTCCCTTTCCATCCTCATCCATCCATCCTTTCCTCCAATTTCCTCCTCCACCGACGTCTCCCAATCACACCGGAAACGCATTAGCGCTAAACTCTCTCGCTCCGTGTCGCCCCAAAACAATACCCACGCCCCCTGGGGCGCATAGGGCGACAGACGTTACCACCGGGGCGTCTTTGTCCCCAGTTTACGACCCAGTGGGCGTCCGTAACGTATAGGGTTGTCAGTAACCCCCAACAACCCTCCCATGCACAGCATATAATAGACTTGGTAAGGGCGTCATTTGATACAGGTACAATTTAACGACAGGGTCATTGCCTGGCATGAGGTGTGAGACCCCCTCTGTAATTTCTTTTCGACCCTCTGTGACCTGAGGTGACTTCTGTACAGCCACGGGAAGTATTTGATTACGGCGCCGTGGAAATCGCGGCGCACACATCTCGCTGTGCGGCGGTGCTCACCTCTGCGCGCACGTGCGATGACCACGTGAC
>OX457051.1:37482343-37499843 GCA_949752735.1 Lumbricus terrestris
AATGTGAATCTAAGGCGAGTTGAAGAAACGAGAAATTTAACACATGTGCATGAGTGATGTAAAACTTATGCACACGTAGCATGGCACTCTCACTTTGAAACCCACTTAATCCTCTGAAACCCATCAACCAAATTAAGACGATGTAAACCTTTTCCGAAATTTGCCCTCTGGGTTACTTCCATACTTTCGACAAACTATTGTAGCCTTTCCGCCACATATGCAAATAGTTGAGTTGATCGCAGCTGTTAATCGCGGACGTTTCGCTCCGGGCGTTCGACGATTTCGGGACTCGCTCCGGCTAAATTCGGGTTTTATTGACTTTGGGGGAATGAACGTTCGATGGGGGCCGAGCCTTTGTTCTATTGTTTCGTAACAATAGCCGTGTTTGTTTTGCTAAAATCCGCTTTCGCTGCGAGGTTGTTCAGCGAGGCGAAGAACGCCCGCGGACACGCGACTTATAGGTTGACAGCTTTCCCCATTTTATTGTGCGCTATTAAGGAAAGTGTTTATAGATGACGTTCTTATTGAAAGTTCGTTCGTTCCCTCAACGTAACGACTTTATTCTCGTTCGCTTTCATCATGCATGATTCTGACAGCTTTATGTGTTCATATATATATATATATATATATATATATATATATATATATATATATATATATATATATATATATATATATATATATATATATTCTGTGCATATATATGCATGTGATGACTGCTGTACAAAGCTGCTATACTTGCATTTAAGTTGACCTATGGGAATCATAACTTTATTCAAAATGTCTCAATGTGTACATATAGATTGTAATCTGACTTGAATTCGTCTCAATTGAATGCGACGTTTAATGCATGCACGATAAACGATGCGAAAAGTTGATGTAAAGTTGATATTAATGTATTCGTAAGTATAAAAAATAAATCTAAGCATAATATAAACTTACTGCTATTATTATTACCTTGCTTCACATAAACTTATTATTATTGTATATCCTTACAATATTATGTATATGCAATGTATACACGCACCAATTATATACATAGCATATATATATATATATATACATATATATATATATATATATAAATTAATGAATGCTCACACAAATAATGACATAATATAAACACATGGCACACTTATGCTTAAATACATAGCTTGCATTCATATGTAATGCATGCATGCATACATTGTACACGCACACACTAATACATGCATTCATAGTTAGATGCATGGATAGATTGATGGTGGATAGATATACACTTGCATACATACATAACATATATGCATACATTATGAATACATTATATTATTGCATTCCTAACACAGAGTAGCCTACATCCTTATTAATATTTTTTATCTTTGATAATTGCAGATTATTTTTCGCTGCTCTTGATTATCACATGTGCATAATATAGAAGAATGGAAGTCGCAACAGAGAATTAAGACTTAATTTTTAAAATGTGAAGTTGATGTCTGAGTGAATTTACTTAACAAACTCTGCCAAATCATTGACACGCGGTTAACTAAACGATCCATGTGTCGCCTCCTCAAATCACCATCTCGTCTTCATTTTATGTAGCCCAAGTTGCGCTTCAGACTGTTTTCTTCCGCCTAGCATGCATGCCTGCATTTGATCGAGAACATCTCTGAGTTGAGATTTAAAGTCGTTAAATAAATTCCTATTGATTGCTTGCTTGTCTGATTGGTTGATTGATTGTTTGTTTGACTGGTTGATTGATTGACTGATTGCTTGATTGATTGGTTGACTAGTTGATGGACTGATTGATTGATTGTGTGGTGGATATCCGGTTTAATATAATATATAATCGTCATCAAGCACTTTTGACGTTTAACTGCTTCTCGTCTAAAGACACTGAACATGTTAAAACTGAGTCGTAACCCAAACAGTTACATTCATCTATAGTATACGTGCACTTGGTTATATATATTTGTACATTGTATAAAAGCAATTATAGTATAGGAGAAGATTTCTACCTCAGATACAGACTCTCGGACAGAGAAGCATCAAGAGCGTAACTGTACGCAATGTTAGAATGCATGTTTACACAGCGGCTGATTGAGCGCCCGATTATCGAGACGCTTACTTAACCGCAATCTCTTTGTCTAAAGTTATTTCGATAAGAGGCAGTTATATTACTATTGCAATCCGTGCCTGTATAATTATTATATCTGATAAAGCAACATCAATCCTTGTTTGTTGCTCATAATTATGCTAAGATCCTCTGCTATCTGATTGAGCGGAAGTTAAAACTGCGAATAAATTACAGAGGAAAATATTGACCTTTTCTGAACTGTTAGTCAGCGGTCTCCCATTTCGAGCGGTTCATAAGCCGTTGTGTGCGAGCGAATTCTAAAGTTGGTTACGGTTGCGTCATTGAAGCTTTCCGGTAAGAAAGACTTATATCTGCGACAGAAATCTTGCTTCAAAGCGACTCTGGGTCTAAAACGATGCACTTACAAACGGTCTGTTTCCTTACGAATAAACCTAATTTATTCAGGCATATAAGGAGTATACCGAATGAAAGCGGTATAGTCTGCGTGCAATCAGAAATGTATTGTATACACGCCCTGATTTTAAATTAATAGTCTCTGTTTAATATTTTGAATTCGGTTGAATTGCTGAAATGGTTTATATATATATATATATATATTCATTCAGGAATTGGTTTATATATATATATATTCTCATTTATATATGCATGGGACTGTGTTGCGAAATTATTTTGTACACGGGAATATATATATATATATGTATATATATATATATATATATATATATATATATATATATATACATGCAGATCAAAACTATAACATTGAGAGGTGCACATATGAAGGCATCTGGGCTTCGTAGCCTAGAGCGAAGCAGAGTTGGCGGCGGCGGCGGCGGCAGAACTGAAATCAAGATAAGACCTTCAAGCGATGTAGCCCGAGGCGAGCTGCGAAAGCCATAGGCGGGCACCTGCCAAAAGAGCCGCCACCGCCTCGACTGTGATTGGTCGGACCGGCCGCCAGTCAAAGCTGACCTCTGGCGGGGCCGAAGTCAACCAGAGGCAATTGATTGCTGCGAGGTTTGGCGAGGATTCGAGACCTGCTGCAGAGAAAGTGACTTTCCCGATCTATATCGTCGTCGTCGTATCTCGGAGATTTCAGTCACGATTACGAAGTCTCTCAGTCTCTCTACCGGGAGATAAACATTAAACACAGGCAGGCGATTCTATCGCTGGTCTATTGATACTCGGAGTATAATAGCACACATAGCCTCGCGGTCACACCGTCGATTTTGCGACACCGAAGTCCCCGAGGTAGCATTACGGTTCTGCGACGAAGGGGCGAAGGACCACACAACGGGGTGCACGCCTAGAGGGAAGGCAGGGAGGAGATCAATATGCCTTCGGTCTTTGACCACATCGACCTAGAAAATAATATACTCGTAAGTACAACATTGCATTTCCTGTCGTTGGCTGCAGTTTCTATATAATATGCCAGTGTCTGATGAGCCAGACACTGTCAAGTAGGTAATCAGGTCGTTATGAATAAACATATGAGATGTTGATTTGGTTAATGTGGCTATTATGCATAGCAGCATAGTATACCCAGCTTGGCGAATATTAAGTTATGGATAAAGAACACGAACACTAGCCCTGTACTCAAATCCGACACTGCTCGCACTTTATCAGGGCCAGTCCAAAGCCTGGTGAAAGGAGGAGGGCGACATTGATCATTCTTGACATGGCACAATGCATTGTGGTTATACAGCAGCAAGAGAATCATGTTGGTCGAATGGTTGTTTGACAGCGATATCGACAAGCATGGTTGAACTTTGGAATTTGGTCATTTACTGCATCGAAAGGCTGCACTTAATCACCGAGCTTATGACGTTATAATTGTTATTACCATTATGAACTTAACAATAATTATTATTATCCCAATACCTAAATGTATATCAAGACACAATCGATGAGCAACTGTCCGCAAAGGACATGGTCCTTCCGGTTCATCTTTAGTCCTTAGACATTCTTGTGCAGGACTGCACATCGGACAACGCATGCAGCTTCATGGTATATACCGTGCGGATAATCGTCTCAGGGAGGAGACTGGAATTTGTAGCTCGTATGCAAGGCCGTATAGCTAGGGGTGTTTTGGGTGTTTGAACATCCCCACAAAATGAAATAATGTTAAAATGAAATAATGCATTTACTGGCATATATGATGTAAGAACTACTGTACACAGTGTGCATGTAATGTGATGGCGTCCTGAGAGGATTGAGAGCTCATTCATGACGCTTCTCCAAATCCCAGTTGATTCCGTTGCTTGTTGCGACATAAAAACTTTTGACACAATTGCTTGTGTGCTTGCTCACGGTCGAGGAAACACCCCCCCCAATAAATTCCTGGCTACGGTCTTGCCTGTATGCTCATTGTGATTGCCATGGCTAATCGATCAATGTGCCTCATGAGAGCTATGACCATTGATCAAGGCTCTATCGATTATCCCTAACTGGCAGTAATTAGTCTGGAGAAAATCAAAGAACTGATGGCTGAATGTGAGGACAAATGGGAGACAGAAAGTTCAGCGAAACTGTCACTTGTTTATGTGTGTAAGCTTATACAAGTTACTGGGAAGATTCAATTATCGCAAATATTTAAAATTAGGCATTTTCAATGAACCATCCTGTTTAAAATTAGGATGGATCGATAAACGATCGGTTCTATTTTAGATAGGACCCGTCGTCTGCGAAAGATGTTAAATTCTTTTCCATGTACCTTGTTTTTCACTATAAACATTTCCATTTAGACTCTCCGCTATTTATTATTTTCTGTATTCTAAGTCTTGGTGTCACCTTATATATAAGCTTACTATATTTGGTTTGAATGCTTCCCAAGTTCCCAACTGGACTTTCCTTTATTGCTTTCCAACTGGACTTTCCATTTTCTTTTCCAAATAAATTGCCATTATTACCCTTTATGCTTGTCGTTCTACATCATTATATTTCCAACATTCCCCCATTATTATCTTTCCAACCTGCATGGTTCTTAATTATCACTTTCAAACTTGTTTTCCAATAATATTATCTCTCAAGCTTGACCTCCATTTTTATGTTTCCAACTTGGTTTTAAACCATTATCCTTATAATATCTGGCTTAAAAAGTTATAAGTTTTCTTCAAATATTTTTTTTATTGTTATCCTTCCAATTTCGCTTTCTATTATTATTTTTTCCCTGGTTTTCCACAGCTCTCTTTTCTATAGTATACTTGATTTTCCAGTCCTGTCTTTCCGCTTGCCATTCCCTGTTATCGTAGATTACTTGCATACGCTTGCATACATGCATGGGCTCTGCATATGCTCAGGTGTCGACCACAGACTTCTTGAATGTCTTATTGTTGTGCGATAGGATCACCGACTCTGAGTGGATTTCGTTCCAAAAATAACAAACATTTCGCATCTCAAAATAATACATTGGAATTTTTCACCTTGTATACTCTCTGATCTTGCCGCAGGACCTGTATGCATGTATTATATATATATATATATATATATCTGAGTGTATTTATATTCTTGTATTTATATGTGTATGTTTGCACACGTTTGTGCGTGTGTTGATGTACATGCATACATTTTTAAATAATTGCAAGTATGTGTATACATACATTGTGTAATTTGTATGCATGTGTGTACATGTATTTACATATGTATGCATGCATGTATGTACGTATGTATGTATGTATGTATGTATGTATGTATGTATGTATGTATGTATGTATGTATGTATGTATGTATGTATGTATGTATGTATGTATGTATGTATGTATGTATGTATGTATGTATGTATGTATGTATGTATGTATGTATGTATGTATGTATATGTATGTATGTATATGTGTATGTATGTATGTATGTATGTATGTATGTATGTATGTATGTATGTATGTATGTATGTATGTATGTATGTATGTATGTATGTGTGCATGCATGTATGCATGCACGTATGCATATGCATGCATACATGTGTCTATGTACGTATGCACGTGTGCAGGTATGTATATTTCATGTACTAGAACATTGACTCATATAGCGCCATTATATTCTCGTAATGCTGCCTGTGACACGAAACGGAGTATCCCCCTGAAAGCTATCCGGAGGGATGAATTAATCTATTCCCCCGGATGGAATTAACCGGTCTATACTATCCGGGGGGATAAACCATTCTATCCCCTTTCTTAAAAAATGCGTATAATAAATACAATTTATGCTGTAAACAAAATTTAAAGTGACTCTAATTGTTTTAAGTGTCCTATAAAGGCAATGCTCAGATAAAGGCAACTCGAATTTATTTAGTGACTCTGAGTGTTCTTAAGTGTTTTAAATGTTTTAAGTGCTCTAAAAACAGGTCAAAACAAATTATCTAGTAGGAATAAACATACCTGTTAGTGTCATTGTTCAAAACAAAGCAGATGAAAATTAATTTGCAAAAAGAAGTACACGCGGAAGCGGTTTTTTCGACTTTTTTAATTTGGGGGATACAATTAAAACGGGGGATACTCTATTTCGTGACACCTGCATGACATTTTTCTACCTCAACAGGAGCTACATAAGTATACTTGCTTGTTGCAGGATCGTCAATCAGCGGATTTATCAGGTCGTTTGCAAGGGGCCCAACTGTGCCCCGCAGCAGCAGCCATGCATCCGGGAAACTCCTTTGGCCCGGCCGGGTCCGGACCTCACCGTCTTCGCGTCTACCCCACGAACGCGGATTTCCAGCCGCCCTACTTCCCCCCACCGTCCACGATCCCCCACCCGCAGCCGTCGATGGACTTTCCACCCCACCACCACCACCACCCCCACCATCCCTACCTCAACCCCGATCCGTACCTTCCGCTCAACGGGTACAACGTACCCCACCAGAACCAGCAGTACCCGACCGACAGACACTACCTTCTCGGTCCCGACCCGATGCAGAGGGGGTTCGGGACGGGAGGGTACGACCCGAGACGGATCGGGGGAGCGCCTGTTCATGGGGATTACATGACGACGTCATCGTCGACTGGGGTTGGCATGCCTCCGACGAACACTCTCTTGTCGACGCATCATAACCACAGGACGTCGAGTCCTCTGCAGGAGTTGCATGATCCACCTTCGCTGCACAACAACCAACGACTTCATCATCAGATACACGACCTCGATGACCAGGTATATTATGAGCGATGGTCTATTCAATGCTGTTCTAGTGTATGCTTTGTTCTATTCTATTTTATTCTATTCTATTCTATGCCATTCTATTCTGTTCTATTAGGTGCTGCTGCGTTCTATTGTATTCTGCTCATTCTTTGTTCCAGTCAAGTCTATTCTATTCTATTCTGTTCTATTCTATTTTGTTCTGTTCTATTCTATTTTGTTCTGTTCTATTCTATTTTGTTCTGTTCTATTCTATTCTATTCCATTCTATTCCATTCTATTGTAATCCATTCTATTCTATTTTGTTCTATTCTATTCTATTCTATTCCATTCTATTCCATTCTATTGTATTCCATTCTATTCTATTTTGTTCTATTCTATTCTATTCCGTTCTATTCCATTCTATTCGATTCTATTCGATTATATTTTGTTATATTCTATTCTATTCTAGTACAGTCTATTCTATCTAGTCTAGTCTAGTCCACCTCATTATGTGCTGTCTACGGTCTAGTGTACCTCATTCTATTACGTTATGTTCTAACCGACTCGCATTGACATAGGCCTAGTGATTCACTGACTGAGTCAGTGTTATGCCTGACTCATTGACTCAACGACTGATACACTGGATGAAAGAAAGAGAACCTTTTTTTTCGGTCGAGTGAATATATAATGATAAATCTATGAAATCCAGGGATGCAGCTTGACATGCCACCCATATACAACTAAGCACGAGCCACCTGCAAGATAAACTTCCGCTCACCCACTTACCTACTTATGCAAATGGCTCGCGCCAGAGGGGGCGGGGCAAAGGTCTACATAAAGGCAAGAGGGCCACGCATGACGGACATTCCAAAGTCACGCCCACAGGCCGGGCTATCTCTGCGACTATTGCAACGTGAGTTTCCATCTGTATTCTTGTGTACTTGAGTCAGCCCTTACGTCCCACAAAGCACCGTAGGTCTATAAAGAACGTAAAGGCCTGACCCAGTTCAAGGAGGGTTGCATGTACAGCTCCAACAAAAGAAAGAAGGCGCGTTGGATTTTATGTAGCGCTATTTTAGGAAGGCGGTTATAAGAGATTGCTTCCTTTATATATACGAAACAATGACTGCGATAAGAACTGTATAATGTATAATGTTGACATAACGAAAAGTGACGATATATGCACACAACGATATTATCAACAGGCATAATAGTAGAAACGAGAACAATTGCAATAGTCATAGCAAGAACAATAATGACAATGAAAGTGACAGCAACAACAATTAATCTGACAGCATAAACAATGATGAAAACGAGCGACACTATGATGTCAACAACAATAGCATGAATCGCACCAATGATAGAAAGAACAATAGCGATGCCAATGATAAAAATTGAGATTAACAGCAAACATGACTAAGATAGTAATTATAGTAATTATAGGAACATCTATTATAGGAGATTACGAACATCTCTGACGAGAGATAATGCTGAGCTTTGTCATATTTAGAACTCAAAATTACAATACAATGCAATACAATACAATACGATACAATGCAATACAATACAATGCAATGCAATACAATACAATAAAGTCTGACAGCTGGAGAACCACGAATGCAGTCATATGCAAGGAGTGGGGGGAGTACTGCACGGGTGTGTTTTGTTATATATATATATATATATATACATTAAGTCTATATAATATATAGCAATATATACATGTATACTATATAATATATATACACATATATGTGTGTTGATGCTTTCTTTTGAAACTGTCTAGAGTTTAGAGCGCTACAGCTGTCGAGAGCAGCAGCATTATGCATTGGAAGTATGTCTTGCTAATCTCATGACCTGCACTTTGTCATATCTCCCTTCACAGATATACAGTGCTTTAGCGCCTTTGTGAAGTTTGAAAGGCGGTAGATAAATATCCGGTATCGTCTGCGGTATACATGCAGCATCTCGGTAACGAAGACGGTTATGGCGTCGCCCTCCTCCTTTGTTCAGACTTGCGACTGGCACTACCATGCAAAAGGCGTTGCAATAATTGTGTATACTATTTGGTGAATGAACACTCAATTCTCCATCCTCTCATCTTCTTTTCTCTACAATCACGCTGGGTATTAATCTCTATAGAGTTTCCGGACAACCCCCTTTGACTTGACGCAGCGATACTGTTGTAATAGGATATAGTGTTAAAATCATTGTGCATTTATAGCTTGAAGACTTAAAGGAAAAGCATTTCCATGCATTGATATGTAACCTTTATAAAGGCCTACAACGGTCTGTGTTACGGCGCCATATAAATTGTCGATATCATTATTGTTACTTATTATTATCCTTGCTTATTCTATTTTTAAAAATGTAGTCAGCTAGTATAAAATCAACAGCCTGGAAAGGCCCTATAATTATTATTTTTTAAATATTTTTTTACTATTATTTTATTTATTTAAAAAATATTATTATTGTTGTTGTTGTTACTGTTGGTGCTATTATTATTATCCTTTGGTTTTGCCAATAACAATTGCTGTTTTGACCAGGGGCGGAGACCTAGGGGGGACAGGGGGACGGTCCCCACCCAATGGAAGTGTTGGGGGACGGCCCATGCATTTGTCCCCCCCAATCGTTGAGCGTCAAGACTAAAAACAGGTCATCAACTTTTTTGGCGGCGAAAATAGAAATTTTCGTTGAGATTTGGAAATTTTTCGGCGACACTCAGCCAGTCGTCCGTCCTAAAAATTTTCCGTCCCCCCCAAATCTCCGCCCAGGTCTCCGCCTATGGTTTTGACGAATTCTATATGATATATTATAGCCTATATTATAGCATATAGCTATGACTAATTACCCTTTGTGGTGTTAAGGGCTGCAAAAATTCGGATAAAGGAGGCCGGTGTAAATATTGTCACGATTCCGCTCTGCCGATATTTCCACACCACACATTCATATTCAATGTCGTTTCAAATTTCCTTTCGCGCATGATGTCGACGAGTTGATACAATCACTGCTGTAAAAACACATGTATTGTCAAATCTGCAAAGAGTGAAATATGTCCGATTTATTTGTATCATGTAACAAAAAGAAAGTATTTCCGACTTTCGGCCTATAAATAAACTGTGATTGCAAATGCGAAAACTATTTCCGTCGTTGTCTTGTATTATAGTTGATTTAAAAACTTTCTATGCCAATGCTAAGACGGCCTGATGTCGAATTAATTGCGTCTGCTTTTCAATAATATGAAGACTAATCTGAAAGAGAACAAAAATTTAATGACGTCAATCGAATTGAACCACTGTCAATGGTCTTATCATCACAATGCTGGATATGACACACCGCATCCTGCAAGACCAAAAGCATAACTTGTGAAGTTGTGACTAATAGCAAAAAACAATATAGTACTGAAAACTGCATTATCTTAGAAGTAAGTAAGTGCGCATGTATGAATGAAATACAATTAATTATATGTATTCGGGCTGGTGCTGATCAAAGTGATTTTAATCGATTTATCGCCAAATCTTAATAACAATAAATAATCAATTAAATTTAATTATTTGGTTAATTTCTTATCTATTACCTATATAAAAAGCGTGAAACTGTCAAACTGTATTATAGTCACTGAATTAGTAGCTGCTGTCTTTGTGCAAAGTAATGTCAAATCGAATTGCTTGTCACATGCAATAAAAACAATTAGTTTTGTTGCCATCAGAAAGTACAAAAACGATCTCTTAATTATTTCCACTCTTAAAGTTCACATCACCATTGTTCACCATGTTGTAAAATGGCCGCTTGACATACAAAGTAAAACAATTAATCGAAATTTAATCGAATAATTAATCGAAATTTAATCGAATAATTAATCGAAGTTTACCCGAATGATTAATCGAAAAGTTATCGATTAAAGCGAAATGTAATCGATTAAAATTTCGATCAATTGATCGATTATCGTTAATCTCCGCTGCCCTGTAATATGCAAGCAATTATGTCTGTTTAATAGTCTGCATCTATATTTATACATGTAAGCACTTGTGTATGTGAAGGAATGTATTTTAAATGAATGAATTTGTTTATTGCACACACAAGTCTAATGATGCAGTTGCCTATAATGTATGCATGCATGTATGCATGCATGCTTGCAAACACGTCAGTGCGTAAGTCAGTCTATATGCATACATGTACTTACGACAATCGCTGAACCAAGGACAGTTTCAAAGACCCTTAATGTATACATCTGAGCACCCTTGTATATTTCCAACCCCCTCTAGCAAAACACACAAACGTCGTTGATCAAACGAAGCGAACCGTCCACGCTCACTTAACCCTCGTCGTCGTCGTCGTCGTTTGACCAGTCGACCGAATTTACCCCCAGAGGGTTTGAGACACGGACGATCGACCCCCCATTAAAAACCCCAATTGAACAAACAACATCACTTTATTCGAAAGGAGCTACGCAAATAACCAGATGTGTCTTCAACGTATACACGTTATGTCTGTTTCTGTATCTGCATCTCTGTCTGTCTGTCTGTCTCTGTCTGTCTGTCTGTCTCTCTTTCTCTGTCTGTCTGTCTGTCTCTTTCACTGTCTGTCTCTTTCTCCGTCTGTATGTTTCTCTTTTTTCTCTGTCTCTGTCTCTTTCTCTGTCTCTCTCTTTCTCTGTCTGCCTGTCTCTCTTTCTCTTTCTCTGTCTCTCTGTTTCTTTGTTTCTCTCTCTCTCTCTCTCTCTCTCTCTCTCTCTCTGTCTCTCTGTCTCTCTGTCTCTCTGTCTCTGTCTCTCTGTCTCTGTCTCTGTCTCTGTCTCTGTCTCTCTCTCTCTCTATCTATCTCTGTCTCTGTCTCTGTCTCTGTCTCTGTCTCTGTCTCTCTCTCTCTCTCTCTCTCTCTCTCTCTCTCTCTCTCTCTCTCTCTCTCTCTCTCTCTCTCTCTCTCTCTCTCTCTCTCTCTCTCTGCCTGTGTCTCTGATCTAAGCTGCCGAGAATGGCGACGTGCACCAACACTTAGTTGATAATTATTGCGCCGCGGGCCTTCAATTCCCAATGGTCTTTTGATGATCCATCTTTCCACTCACCAGAGCAAATCCAGGCATGCATACACACATACATATATACACACAAACACGCACACAAACGAACCTACATATATATATATATATATAATTATATATATTATGTTCATAAATATCGATCTATTATATATAGAGACATGTGGAGTGAGCTACTATACACAGGGTGGTTCAAAGAAAATACCTCTATGACCTTTTTGGCAATATATCTTTGCCAAAAGCAAGAATTTTTAAAAACAAAATTTTATAGGCTTGAAGGCAATTCATGCTGACAATCTGGACCAATTTATCGGTTAGCATTCGACGTGGAACATAGTCACAGATTTTGCAGCTCATATAATTATTATGATCTCATAATTGCCATAATCATTGATTAATGATTAGTCCATAATTATTTAGTCATGGCATGCAATCAACCAATCAATAATTAAGTATGCGTGTACTCAATCATCTCAGTGAATTAACCAACGACAAAAGAACACGAAAGAATGAAATGAGCGAACTATAACGAACAAAATAATGGATATAAAGAACGAAAGAATGAATTGATGAATTGTTGAACGAATGAATGATGGAATGGATAAATGGATCGACAGATGAATGGATGAATTAGAGAAAGAAAGAATGAACAAATGAACTAAGAAATTACGAAAAAATGTAAGAAAGAAAGAATGATAGAAAGAATGAATGAATTATTGAATAAATAAATGAACAACTGAATGAATGAACGAACGAAGGAAGGAACGAGTCAACCAGAACCTGAATGATAGAGATTTGACGAAACGCCAGATCGATGAAGAGATTGCTTGCAGGTGAATGTTGACGAAAGGATGCATGATCGACTGACGATGGAATTACAGATCACCATGCATGCAGTGGCATATAATTGGCAAACACAAACACCTCCTTCATTCATCCAGTTTCATCATAGACTTGTAGATGAAATATAGTCAAATTAAAGACCAATTCCAACAGTTACTTGAGTAGCAAGTTCAGATAAATATACATACATCGCAAACGCCTCATAACCGTGCATAAATATATTAGATAATCTAATAGTCTATTACAGCAATAGTTGTGTGAATTGGATGATATCGGACATCCCTCGAGTATTATATACATGGCACAATGTCAGCCTTTCCCTCCTGCAGTTAATACACGCGTTCCCTGAAGCATGATACCGTTGTAGACGCCGGTGGAGGCTCGCCCTGGAGGCCGCTGGCTCCGGGTGGAATGCCGTCCGGTTGGCCCGTGGAAATTGGTCCCCCGTGGCGAAACCCACTCCGGCGCTAAATCGTTTGTTATTTCAAGATGGTGCCAAAATGCGTTCATCAAAGAAGCCGGTTTTTTGAAGAGCGTGTAGTCTACGCATCTTCCAAAGGCGTGTGCGGTCCTCACAAAGCGGGGGTAGATTTTTGAATCGGGGGGCGAGAGAGGGTGTGAGGGGGATGAGCGAAGGAAGAGAGAATGAGGATAAATGCGGATTTTAGCCGAAGAGAGTGATGAAGCCGAGTTTCTGATTGGAATACGTCGAACAGTGATGCTCGAGTGTATACGTAGCCTATACCATTGTCTACAGCATCTATTGTCTGCAGCATCTATTGTCTGCAGCATCTATTGTCTGCAGCTGACTTCCGTTTGACGGGAGTATGTTGTTTACTCACATGACCTATAGAATCAGTGTAGCATGAATGCTACTTCATATATGCCATCGCTAATGCAACTTGGCCTTGTTCCAGACAATTAGGAGTCAAGCAATTCGGAGCGAATAATTCGGAGTCCGGTAGCTTGGAGCCGCCAAGAATTGTTATTGCCAGCAATTCAACTTCTACTGAACCAAGAATCAATTTCTTTAATCCAATTTATGTTTAGTATTTATGCAACAACAACAATCCAACCGCTATTTGGGCAAACAATTTCGTTGATGCATGAACTCCGAATTGTCCAAGCTAAATTGTCCGGCTCCAAATTATCCGGACTGTCGATATATACTAAACCATTCCTTTCCCATCAATTCACACACAAATACACACAAACCTACATGCACATTCACATAGGCTATGCAAACATACACACACGTGCACACACACACGTGCACACACACGTACACACACATACACACACGTGCACACACACACGTGCACACACACACACATCCACACATACACACACACACACACACACATCCACACATACACACACATACGCAATGAATGCTTTTACTGCCGTGTGTAATCGTATACAGACTCCAATGAGCCGTATACACAAAAATCCTCTGCATGCATATTTTAGTCGGTATATATCGGTTATAAAGCAAAGTGCGAGGCTTTGTTTTCATTGTGATCACCAGAGATGCTGCTGCTGCTGCTGCTGCTGCATGCTTCGTATAGCACGGAGAGCGCATTTCTCTCTTTATACCATTGTCTCGCTCGCGCGTCATTTTCGCACGCCACAAAAGCTAAGCTGAATCAACAATGGCTAAAACAAAGAATGTAAACACATTAGCCGAGAATAGAATGTGTGAGTAGTTTAGAGATTTAACCTTACGTGCCTCAATGAACATGTGGAACCAATGATAACATGTATGTATGTATATGTATGTATGCATGCATGCATGCATGTATATGTATGTATGTATGTATGTATGTATGTATGTATGTATGTATGTATGTATGTATGTATGTATGTATGTATGTATGTATGTATGTATGTATGTATGTATGTATGTATGTATGTATGTATGTATGTATGTATGTATGTATGTATGTATGTATTTATGTATGTATGTATGTATGTATGTATGTATGTATGTATGTATGTATGTATGTATGTATGTATGTATGTATGTATGTATGTATGTATGTATGTATGTATGTATGTATGTATGTATGTATGTATGTATGTATTTATGTATGTGTGTATGTATGTATGTATGTATGTATATGTGTATGTATGTATGTATGTATGTATGTATGTATGTATGTATGTATGTATGTATGTATGTATGTATGTATGTATGTATGTATGTATGTATGTATGTATGTATGTATGTATGTATGTATGTATGTATGTATGTATGTATGTATGTATGTATGTATGTACGTATGTATGCATGTCTGTATGTATTGTATGCAACTATGGATGTAAGTATCTATGCGTTTGTATGTATTTATGTGTGCATTTGTGCATGTATGTATGTATGTATGTATGTATGTATACCTGCATAGATACATGTACATGCGTGCATTTCTACATTCATTGGTGCATATACATACATACGTGCATACCCACATAGGTACATAGATACATACATCGTGTGTGAGCTGACTGCATTGGAAATCAATTGAATGACACACGGGGTTGAATGCGTGACTGAGACACATTGAACAGAGAATAGTTTGCCCCATAATTACAGATGCCTTGCTGTATCAAAGACCCATAACACCTTCGTTTCCGGCTATATATACATACATGCATATAATATACATAAAAGATTGTGATGTACATGTGTATATTATATATTATCCTGAATTTCCTTAGATGTCCGTAAATGACGTTTAAGTATATATTGTAAAGCGGTTCGTCGTATTTTCATAGCTTGTAATTTTCTCGTCTTTTGACACGGCGCTTTCTGTCTATCTTTGTCTCTGTCTCTCTGTCTCTGTCTTTCTGTCCCTCTGTCTCTCTCTGTCTCTCTCTCGCGCTGGTTTCGGCCATGCCATTCTTGGTCGCACACCTCAATGCTTATACCCTGCCCCCTCTCTCTGAAGAAGGGGTGCATGCATGGGGAGATTGTATACACCTTTTCACGCATTGTTCAGCATGCATCCATGGGAGCTTTTCAAACTGTCTATCTGATTACAAAGCGCATGATTGAAGCGCATTGTTGTATATACACTCAGACTGCGAGACTGCGTGTGTGTGTGTGTGTGTGTGTGTGTGTGTGTGTGTGTGTGTGTGTGTGTGTGTGTGTGTGTGTGTGTGTGGATTTGCAAGCGTGTGGTTGTCTGTGTTTATGGTGTTTATGTGTGGGTGCATATGCGTTGTGTTGGTGTGTATGTTTGCATGTTGGTTTGTTGGACTGTTTGTCTGTGTGTCGGTACGTTTGCGCGATTGTATGTCTCCATGTCTGTGTGGTTTTTCGCAGGGGTCTGTGTGTAGCCTACATGTGTACGTGCGTGAGGTTATGTCTGTCTCTGTCTATCTCTGTCTCTGCCCTTCTCAATGCCTCACTGCCCCTTTATCTATTTATCTGTCTTTCTTCCTGTCTCTCTCACTCTGTCTGTCTCTGTATATATCTCTGTCTCTTCCCTGTCTTTGTCCTTCTGTCCCCCCTATTTCTGTCTGCATGTCTCTCCCTGTCTGTCTCACTCTGTCTCTCTGCCTCTCTATCGATCTGTCTGTATATTTTGTCTGTCCCTCGATCTGTCTTTCTGTCTGTCTATCTGCCTCTCTGTCTCTACCATCTGGATGTGCCATATATGTGTTGATGAATAGATTGAGAATGGCGACTTGTCATCATATATGGCCTCGATAAAAAGCGATCAACTAAATAAAATAAGACGTAAGATTTACACACCTTTAATACGATATTTTGTCTTTCTATAAATATAATTGGTTTCAGTATATTTTAAGATTCAGTATATATTGATTCTGCGGTGTGTCCCGCCTCACATAATCTTCTGTAGAAAGGAACCGATAAGATGATAGATGTAGTATAATACATGTCTGCTTCTTCTTCTTCATGTCCGTCTGATGATTGTTGTAGATGGGAGGAGGTGACGACAGCGGAAGTTACGCTTCTGCAGGAGAGGAGCACAACAATTCCATAATGAGGAAAGGTGAGCTGCAGACGATTATTAGCATTAGCATATACAGACGCTCTATAATTAATAGCCAGATCAGAGTATCCGTCTCTGTTTTTGTCTGGCTATGTCTGTCTGTCTGTCTGTCTAATTCTATGTGTGTCCCTCTGTCTGTATGTATCTTTGTTGTCTCTCTGTCTCGCTGTCTGGCTCTGTCTGTCTGTCCGGCTCTACCTCTGTCTGTATGTATCTCTCTTGTCTCTCTGTCTCGCTGTCTATGCCTGTCTGACGTCTCTTTTCGTCTGTGTGTTCTGTGTGTGTCTCGTCTCTTGCCTCTATGCATAAAATTGAGTGCATTCAACCTTCATGACCTGGGTCAGATTGGTCATGGTACCAATTGGTGTCGCTTCGGTTGAATTCTTGACGTTTGCAATATTACAATTACGATTACAATTA
>OX457051.1:37507343-37524843 GCA_949752735.1 Lumbricus terrestris
ATAAGCCGAATAATGCTCTTAACTTAACTGAATCATCAGTGTTTTAAATGCTCCCTAAAACGGTTTATGCCTTAAGGCATATAATTTGCATAATAATAATTGTGGGTGGACATGGAGCGCCTCTGAGTGGACTTGTTGAAGGGACGCCACATGTCAATAAATTCTTGAAATGAATGAATGAATGAACGATTTAATAAACGAATGAATTTATCTTAATTTCATGTTGACGCTTGTTGTTATTAGTGATAGGAAAATGATTTAGATTCTTTTAAACGATTAATCTCCAGAATTAATCGTGATTAAGCGGTTCAATTCGATTGCGCTTCGTAAAACGTGAAAAACTGTAAATAAAATAAAATAAATGAGTTAGCAACTACTTTTTGTACAAAAAGTCAATTGAACCTTTTTTGCAATGAAAACAACTAGTTTTGTGGCCAACTTGGATATTTACATCGGTATTTACCTGGAATGCAAAATGATCGCTTAATATCCCACTCAAAAGTTTCACATTGTCATTGCTCAGCGTGTTGCTTACTCAAGAAATGACAACTTTGAAGATAAAAAAATCGACGGAATACTAACCAAACAAAGTAAAAATTCATCGATTCTAATTTTAGATTTTTCGATTAATTAGTTAAAATCCGCAGTCAACTTTTTCATACATTATCTTCGCTAAGGTCTTTAATTCCTCGTGACACATCGTGCGCCCGTCATGTGTCCGGTAGACTGTGAAAGGACACAAGGCCGTAGCTAGGGGGGGTGTTTTGGGTGTTTGAACACCCCCGAAAATGGAAAATGTGAAAATAACATAATGCATTTACGAGCACATGATGTAAAAACCATGAAATAAAACCATGAAAACACCCCCCGAAATAAGCCGGATGACTAAAAAAAGTCATCAGGTTTTTAGGGAGGGAAATTGGTGAGTGAAACACCCCCCGAAATAAAATCCTGGCTACGGCCTTGAAAGGACACAACAATTATGACCAGGGACACGAATGCATTATACGGAACTGGAATCCATCCATTAGAGTCGGTCCGTCACTCCCATCCGGATCGACAAATCCCTGATAGGATCTGACATCCCCGTTTAATCCAATCAACACCGTCTTCGTTGTGAAGAAACGTTACCCCACGAACTCCATCCCTCCACCATCCTTCCCATAAGAAGAATTTCCTCACCACTGAAAGGAGGGGGTGTCAGGATTCTACCAGCGAACCGTCGATACAGCCTAAGGTGGAAATTCCCCCTAATTAGATTTTCCCAGTTACGCGAATGTTGTCATCTGACACATTTTGCACTTATACAATCGTCGTTCGTTGACTCTGGCAGTTAAGCGAATCATTTATTTAGCGCCTTGAGTGTAATTGGTGATGATGTTTGGTGTTGTTGTCAGATGCTTCTTGTCGTAATTCTGTCCCGAGGGGAATTCTCAATTATTGCTGCTGTTATAGTGGTGCTGGCATTGTTGTACTAAATGTTTGTCATCTCGCTTATAGCCTTATCTTGTCTAGCGTGGAATACCACGCAGAAAAAAACATGCATCTGTTCGTTTTATCATACCATACCATACCATGCCACACCATGCCACACTATACCATACCGTACCATGCCGTACCGTACCCTACCACACCACTCCATAGTTTCCATACCATACCATACTATACAATACCATGCCATACCACACGCCACGCCACGCCACGCCTCGCCATACCATACCATGCCATGTCATATCATACATATCATACCACACCACACCATACCATATCACTCTACTCCACGTGGATTTCACATTGGGGTCATTGCATGAACATGCCTGTGAATCACATCCTCGTGTAAGATGATTTTCTCTGGAGCGGCCAAAATCGCCTGGGTATAGAGGTGCTGTAGCGGGGTCTTTGAGATGTAGTTGCCCTGACAAGGGTATTGAGTTTCGTCCAATGGTGCCGTCTTGCTCGCCACTGAAAGGGTTCTGAGTTTGAAGGGTGAAATTGGATCCGAGGTTGAGAGCAAAGCTATTTACCGCGTCACCTTGTGTTCTTTTGTCACCCGTCCACACCCACCCTGACTATATCACCCTCAGTCAGCTGAGTAAGTAAGTTAGTCTGTCAGTACATTGAGTTTTCAAGCATTCTTTCGTTCATTCGTTCGTTTAACCTTACAATAGTTATTATGCTTGGCCGCTTCATAAATAATTAAGTCATTCAAATTGCCGGTGAGTAAGTAAGTGCGTCATTTAGACATATTTTCAGTAAATGGTTAAGTGAGTTTATCATTTGGCGAGTTAACGAGCCATCCAATCGCTGTATGCACGCATGTATCTATGCATATCTACATGTGTGTCTGTCTATAAATCTGTATATGTGTCTTTCTGTATGTATGCTTATGTGTATGTATATCTAGATGTCTGTCTGTCTGTCTGTCTGTTCGAATATCTGAATCTATCTGTCTGCCTGTTTCTCTGCCTGATTGCATGCCGATCCTCCTGCCTCTGTAAGTGCCAACCTTTCTGTCTATCTACATGTCTGCCTGCCTATAGCTATGTCTGGTATGTCTGCGCAACTCTCTGTCCGCCTGCCTGTGTGCCTGCCTTCCTGCCTGTATCTCTGCCTGCCTACCTATTTGACTGGCTGTCTCCCTGCCTACCTCTCTGCCTGCCTGTTTGCCTTCCTCTCTGTCTGCCTCTCTGCGTGTCTGACTGTCTGCCTGCCTGCCTACATGACTGTCTGCCTGCCTGACTGTCTGCCTGTCTGCCTGCCTACAACTGTCCGTAATTCTTGTCTTCCAGTCATAACAGACTTCCTCCAATGTACATGTATTCTTGTTGCCTGTCGCAGATAACTCCGCGGTGGTGGCATATTATGCCTCCAGACCCTGCAGTCCTTCGCAGAATGCACAGAACCATCGCCTGTGATCGGGGGTCAAACACCCCGCGGCTACAGGTTTGGACTGTGTTAAACTCACTCGCATGACGGGCCAACAGTATATATCCACAAGGCGTCCTTGTTGCAAAGCAGATCATTCGTCTGCTTTCGCGGTTTGGCCTGTACGCGACACTGGTAATAAGAAAGCTGCAGAGGTCCCCATGGTCTCGAATGAATGAGTAAAGGATCAAGTGAATGAATGAACGAACGAATAAATGAATGAGTTAGTGAGTGAAAGAACGAATGAATGAAGGAGCAAATGAACGTTAGATATAATATACTTATAATCGGAAAGGATTGCTTTATATCCAACTGTATACATATACGACCGGTGATACTTGTAAACACCATTAACTGAGCATAATTTTCCTGATCTCGAAATGAAAATATTTCTACTTTTCCAAAGCGTGGTAGAGCTGTTGCAGTAGTCCAGTGGGTCCGAAGTCACTTCTGTTGCAATGGAGGGACAAAGACGCCATGCATTATGACGGTTAAAGTTTTCGACATGTCATGAGCATAAAACACGGAGAACAGAAAATGAAAAACACGAATGATTTTCATGAAAGTTTCTAAATGTAAATTTCTCAGCATATCACTTTGTGTATATCGTTAGTAGCCTATATCATCAGTGCCTTAACCCTCAGGCTACCAAGCTTTTTTTGTAACACTGACTACCAAGGGGGGGTTACCACCCCCCCCTGGATTTTGGGTTTGGTTTGAGATATCATAACTTGTAATACACCATTGGATTCAGCATTCATTTCTGCACAAAATGGTATATTTAGGTTTAGAAAATATGAAGGCACCTAGAAATTATGAATTTTTTACCATGGGTACCCGTCGATTCCACAAAATGTATGCTTACGCATAGGGAATATATTAGATTCTGTGTGTTTTATACATGATTTATATATAAAAAGTAGTTTACATATAATAAAGTCCAATATTCAACTATAAAAACTAGTAATAAGTCTGTTTTATGTTAAATCAAAACAAAAAAACATGTTTTAGCCGCTGAAAAACGTTTACGCACACATATCGGTTCGCGTTGCAAAAAAACCCAACATTTTTATACATTTTAATTTATTTTGAGCACTTCCGGTCATCAAATTTTAAATTATTTAGTATTAAAAAATAGCCCTAAATGCCCTCTACAGAATGGCATAGTTTATTTATATTAAAAAATAAATTATGGATAAGTTACAATAGAAAAAACATGACAATTTTATGAAAATAAAACACCTTTATATATATTTTAATTTATTTTGAGCACTTCCGGTTGTCAAAAGACAACTCAGTGAGCATGGAAATGTAGCCCCACATTCCCTCTATAGAATGGTATAATTTGTGTCTCTTAATATTAAGCGGCGGAAAAGTTACAGACGATATTCTAGGGGGGGGGTGGTATCCACCCCCTCTGGTACCTTGGGTATATCGGGTGTAACTTTTGAACGGTAGGGGGCATCATCAAAACTTTTAGCTCAAAATGTGTCCCAATGAACCCTCTACAGCTACCAATTTTTTCAAAATTTTATTCCAGACGGAACGCGTTTGATTTGCGAAAAACCTAGGGGGGGTGGCAACCAACCCCCTTGGTAGCCCGAGGGTTAATGCTGAGAAATTTTTTAAATACTGTAAGTTACTCTGTTATCTTACAACATCATAATTATTCAATTATGCACTGCATGGTTTTTTAATCAGCACAGACTATAATAATTGTCAAGACGTCACGTTTTTACGGAACTATTTTCTGGTAACTATAAATGAATTTATTATTAGTTGAATGACGAAATAAAGGTGTCGATATAAAAACCGAACACCATCGCGATATTAGAGCTACGAGTAAATGAATTCGGCAGCAATGAAAATTGACGATGCTGCAGAACTTGTCACTCAATTTAAAATTTTAAACGATGACCTTAGTTCTATTATACTAAAGCACGTGCATTTGGTATAAAACAGCAATTCGTCGCTCCTTTGTACATATCGCTCACGATTTTCCGACCTCTTTGGAACATTGCAGACTTTTTCATCTAGGGGTTATCGCACTGGGAGCGCTGCTGGATGGCCACGGCTGTGAGCGGCGCTATAAAAATTACTAATTACATTACATTGCATTACGTCATAGGTCACACATAACAGTATACAAAAACGTATATTATTATTTCGACACTTATTATTCCCCCCCGCCCCCCCCCCAAAAAAACCCTGACGTTATACTTAATCTAAAGGACTCTCCATGCAATTATACAGGACACCTGTGGATATGTTCTGTATGTCCATATCACTTTGGACAATAGATGTCGTCCCACTTTAAAATCTGTTTCTCCTTCTAAAGGTCTTTCCAGAATCCAACTCAAGCTGTGGCGTATATATGGACCTTAAGTAAGTCCTTCACTCGCAATTGCTTGCACGCTTCGGCATGAGACTCCGATGCAGTATTCGCGCTGAATAGTAGGTAAACCGTAAACCATCTCTGAGTAGACAGCTGGATGTGGCGCTGCAGAAATTAAGATATAAATAAAAAATAAGTAGACTGTAATTATTTGAACACTTCCTTATGCAAGCAAGATGCAGAATTGTTTCCGACCCCAACTTTTTCCAGAAGTTTAAATAATTTAGCGCGTTCGTTTGAAAAATAAGCTTTTATATGGTCAGACAGATACCGTATAAAGGTGTATAAATTTTGTGACGCGTACCAATTTTACTAGAATGTATCCGGATATATAGGACAAGGAAGTGTATCAACGGTCGATGATGCGTTATTATTTATATTTATTTATTTATTTATTTATTTATGCGATTGATATAGCGCCCCATCAAGGTTGCTTACTCGGGGGCGCTCCCAGTCCAACCCCGGTCAAGTAGGACAGTCTTATAAGAACAGCGAGACGTAATAGAGTAATATACCAACAGGCATTTGACTAGGAGTATAGTATTGCATTGTTTAAAAACATTTAAAAAGCGCCTCTACTCGGGTGAATCGTTCAGAGGCGCTCCCAGTGCGCAAGGTCACGAGAGAAGAAATAGGTTTTGAGAAAGGAAAGTAATAGCGGCAATTCCAGGTCGGAAGGCCAGTCACGAGGAGCCGGAGGGAGGACCAGTCACGGAGAAACCGCGGGGCCGCCTGATTGTAGTCTCCGAGCGCGGGGGGAATTGCGTTTGAGCAGCTTAGCGGAAAGAGCAGCAGGTGGAGCAGTAGAGCTCCTGCATGTATGGATAAGTTAAACCTTGAATACAGTGCCGGAAAAACCACAGAAATTCAGTAAACAATGCGCTGCGGGCAAGGGAGTCAGTGTACATCTCGCATGTACTCGGAGACTCGGTCAAACCTTGGAATGCAGCTTATGATGGGACAACGATGCGCTGGACGCTAGTTATGCACCATGTCCGACAGGCCGGAAGTCCAATCGTATATGGCGCTGTAGTAGTCCAGAGTCCAGACGTGAAACTACAAGAGTTGAGGCTGCGCTACATAATAGGAGTCAAAAAGCGGTACATGAGCTTGAGCTGCCGAAGCTCACGTAGCAAACATTTTGATGGCAATACCGATGATGTTGAGGCTGTTAAAGTATTCATTCAAGTGAAGTGCGGTATTCTATAGCATCCGTACATCACATTTTAAAGGTGTCTAGGCAGTATCAAACATTTTCTATGGTCTATTATCACGTTGTTACAGAAGATGTTTTGGTGTGTTAACTGAACTCTTAATACAATTATTGTCAGTAATTGTATTTTACGCATCTAATATGCGTCACCATCCAAATAACAATGGACGGCGCTTAGCAATTATTACCGAGGGATTTGTTCAGAGTCAGGGAAGTTCCAAATAAGTGACCGTCTCAGGGAATAAGGTCTGAATAAATCGGTGACATTTTTAGTGTTGAACATACCATCATGTGATTGCAAACATAATTACTCGTCAATCCGTCTTCAAAACGTTATTATATAATTGAATGCTTTCTTATGCAGTCAAGATGTGAAATATATATCCAGAACCCCAATTATCGTCCAAAAACTATGGATACAACTTTATGCACTGGTGTTCCAGTCTTGTGTGTAAACGGTCCATGACTTAACCCTTATAGGGTCACCGGGGGGTAAAAAAATACCCCCATCTCGGTTTTTCACGGAAATTTTAATCCCTGAAAATAGTTGAAGAAATCGCTTCTATGACTTTTCCTAAATATGTTTTATGCACAGAATGCATCCAGTTTCATTAGTTATTCATGCACCCAAATCAGCTAAAAAGTACGCGAATGTACCACGTCCTAGCTATTTTACTCAGGAATTTTTAAACATAGCATTATGCATGCTGTACACATGAGTGTCTTGCTGTTAAAATGTCTCCTTATCAGTATCTGGACATTAGGCCTATAATAGAAATTGTTTTGGTGTCATAAAATTAGGATGAATAAATTAAATTGTCTGCAGCAATCTGGCCGCCATTTTTTCCAATTGTGGTTTCCTTGCAGTGCAATATAAGTGAAATTGGTTCCATCGCATTCCTTGACCTCGAAAATGCTGATTTAGACCCTGAGATCATATTTCCATTGCACATATGACTTCACTAATAGCCATTTTAATATTCTGGCCGCCATTTTGTCCGCCATTTTGATTTTCGTGCAGTGCCACATATGTGACATTGGTTCCATTGCATCCCTAGATCTCGATAATGTTGATTTAGACTCTGAAATCATGTCTCCGTTGCATACATAACTTCACTTATAGCCATTTAAGATTCTGGCCGCCATTTTGTCCGCCATTTTGATTTCCCTGCAGTGCTGCATATGTTACTTTGGTTCCAGTGCATTCCTCGAACCTTCTGTAAATAACTTCTTTTAGTTTCATACTTAAAAATCGGAGTTTATCATAGGAAATATGCGAATCACAGTGGGGGTATTTTTTTACCCCCCGGTGACCAAAATCGGTTGGGAAAAATCGTGACCCTATGAGGGTTAAATATAAGGGGTGGGGTGGATCTGAACAAAAAAAACGCTCGTTCAGATACGACATCATTGTGTTTACGGCATATCAGCGCAGTCACTCGAGCGTTGATTACTGGATGTTATAGAATGACAGGTGAAAGAAATGACTTCCCTTTGTTGCTATTATTTCCGTGGCGTATACACAAAGGGAGGTTTGAGAGATGATATTGATATTAGAAAAGGACATTATTTAATCTGACTCCCCGTTATTATAATAGGTCTATATGAAGGCGTGCTGACAAAACAGAAAGGTGGTATTGATCCGCTGAAACGTCAGTTTATAATTGCATGCAGCCTGTCATTTTCGACTAATTATTATTGAAAGAGGTATTATATAATATGTATAATAATCATTAAAAACTACCCAGCCTTCCATCAAACGGGGACACAAACAGATGCATGCAAAGCTAATCGTAGTCGTAATGGTAAACTCCAAATTACACAGGTTCTACCCAAGGCTATGCGCATTGCCTCAGCCTATCAACGAGCGTCGTGTCTTTTCATTTCTATCTGCTTAGTAGTTAGTATACATGTAGGCAGTGCTTAAAGTGTGGAGAAATAAGTGCCTGGACGCCCTTACCTTTCCAAAATAAGTGCCTGGGCGCCGTTACCTTTCCAAAAGAGGTGCCTGGACGCCCCTTGCCTTTCCATGCTGTGCTGGCCAATAAGTGGCACGACGGCGTTCAGAATTTAAAATAAGTGCATGGACGCCGTCCATGACCGTCCAGCCACACTTTAAGTCCTGATTATACCTGTGCCTAAACCTACGGCCTCTTATATAAATAACTAGACAGAGTTTCTCAATTTGAACCGCGGATAAAGAGCAATAAACAAGAACATTGGGGGGGGGGCATTGGAAGGGGTGAGGTGTGGACTGCGGAGCAATGTAAGCAAGCCATAATTATCAAGCCACGTCACTGTCTCCAGTGAACTTTTCTTCACATTCGTCATTTTCTATGATTCGTAGACCTTATACCCGAAAAGGCTTTTGCAGAAAAAACGTGATCACATCTGCCTGCCCAAAACAAACGGATTTTCTCATCATAAAGACTGATTTATCATTATCATCGTTATCATCGTAATCATCGTCGTCGTCGTCATCGTCATCACCACCACCGTCACCGTCGTCGTCGCCGCCGCCGCCGCCGTCGTCGTCGTCGTCTTCGTCGTCGTCATCAACATCAACATCATCATCATAGTGGGGCGTGGTGGTGTAGTGGTGGCGTCGTTGCCTTGAAGCCGGAAGGTTCGAGGTTCGAATCCACCTCGCCGCGTAAGGACCTTGGGCAAGTCCTTCACTCACAATTGCTCAGCGCTTCGGCGTGAAACTCCGATGCAGTGTCCGCTCTGCATTCGGGAGCGCCTCAGAGTAGAGAGAGCTTGGAGGGGCGCTATAACAAGTGCACATACAAACATACATACATCAACATAATCAATATCTTCCATTTCATCATCAAAATCATCAACATCCTAAACATCATCATCATGAACTTGAGTATATTAAATGCATGACGTTAAGGCGTCGTAGGATATCGATGAGTAAAGGTTATTATACAAAGTACGCATGAAGTGGGGAGGGTATGAATATTAAAACAATCCCTTGCTCAGGCCCCACATAACAATACATACAGATATTATACAATAGTGCTTTGAAGGATCTCTTGGTGGCCATGACGCTGATTACGGCACCATGGTAACGCATTCGGAGACATTTTTTGTGTCATTGGTGTTCGAAAGAAAATTAGGCTTTTATATTGTCAGAGCAACAACATATAGAGGTGTATACATGTTGCGTAACAATTTTACCAGAATGTATACCGGCTGAAGTAAGGGCTTATGAGATCAACAGGCATTTGACGAGGAGTATATAATTATATGAGCCTATATTGCAGGTCGGAGGGCCAGCAACGGAGAAAGCGCGACGCTGCCTGATTGCAGTCTCCGAGCGGGGGAAGGGGTGACAAAATGTTCAGCAGGGGCGTTGGACGCGGTTGCTGGAGCAGCAGAGCTCCTGCAGTATGGAAGTGTAAATCTTAAACACAGCGACGAACCAAAACAGAAGTTCGGTAAAGAATGCGCTGTGCATAGGTAAGGGAACCAGTGGAATACATCACACGTATAGTCAGAGGCTCGGTCAAACTTTGGAATGAAGCCTATATACGGAGGTAAGCGAGAAGCAGGACGTTATAGTTAGGGACCATACAGTCCAGTCGTATAATTATATGGTGCTGTAGTCCAGACGTGACGCTACAAAAGTTGAGGTTGCGCTAGGAGTCAAAGAGCGGGATATGACCTTGAGCTATAATGGCAACCGTTTTTTGATGGCAACACTGATTTGAAAATGTGATGGACGTTTAGTAAGCTTAATCAATTAAACGAAAGTGCAGGATTTTATAGCACCATGAACTTCTATTTAAAGGTGTCTAGGGCTCTAGGCACAACAAACCATTTTCTATAGTTTACGTTGAAACAAAATATTTATTTGTTTGTAAACTTAGCTCCTATACAATTATGGATAGTAATAGTATTTTACACATTTATCATGTACCACCATTCAATGTTCAAGTAAGAATCGATGACGCTGTGCAAATATTAGCAATGGATTTCGATTTGTTCAACGTCGCAACAAAATGATCGTCTCTGAGAATAACGTTTGAATGTTGAGTTGAACTGCATCATGAGGTTGCCATGACGACGACGACTGTTGATTACCAGATTCATATATCTGCTTAACGTCACTGTGTGTTACAACAGAGATCATCAGCGACGCCCTCCTCCTTTTTCCAGGCTTGGGACTGGCACTTGCAGAGTGCAACCATGCAGTGGCGGAGGATATATTTGCTTATCAGACAACCGTATTTTATTGTAGTGTATAAAAACATTTATATAGCGCCTCTGCTATAGGGTGAACCGTTCATAGGCGCTCCCAGTGCGCAAGGCCACGAGAGAAGAAATAAGTTTTGAGAAAAGAAAATGAGGAGGAGGGATTAATAGTCAGAAGTTGAGATCGAGTAGAAGGAGACAGAGTATTCAAAAGAGAGAGGCCAATTGATGTAAAGAAACGGGACGGAGCCATAGCCGTTCTAGTAGGAGGTACTAGAAAATCAAATCTGTTTAAAGAGCAGAGTGGACGATGCGAGGAGGCTGAAACTGGCCTGCGAATTCCATTGGTTAGATATTTTGGAGCAAGACCCAGAGTGTGATTTGCCGGGGGGGTTGGGGGGGTCGGACCCCCTCTTTGCTATGGCCCGACCCCCACACTTCCACCTCCAAAAAAAAGGTGTGGGGGTCCAATTTCGACCCCCTCTTTTGGCAGTGCGGGCACGTTGAAGCAATTGTCATTGTTTTTTCAAAGTAATGATGCCAATCTTGTCAGTGCAACTATGAAGATTGCCCAAGCGAAAGCCTCGTTATTAGCCATGAAAGACTTCCCCGGTAAGAGTCTAAAAAACATGTGGGACATGTGTGATAGTACAGGATCGTTCAAGGGTGTTCTGCTTAAGCGGACCGATACTGACTTTGCAAATTTTACCAGTCTCAGAAGTCAATTCTACCAGTGTCTGTTAGACAATATAGCTGAACGATTCCCTTGCACAGAGACATTGAAGCTTGCAAATGTCTTGAATCCAACAAGCTGGCCAACAGATGACTTAGAAAAGACGCTGTATGGTTGCAGAGAGGTTGCTGCTCTCTGCAAGCAACTTTGTTTCAGTTCTATTGCGAGTGTTGAAATCCTATCAGATTTTGCTACTTTTAAAGATAATCTGAAAGTAGGAATGCATCTAAAACAATTGCTGACAAAACTGTCCATTTATCCTACCTCCAGTGCAGATTGCGAGCGTGGTTTTAGTTCCATGAATCTGCAGCACACAGACACAAGAAACCGGCTAAAAACTGAAACTGTCAGTGCTCTATTGATGATAGCTGTTAATGGCCCTGCTGTGCAATTTTTCAAGTGTCACGAGTATGTCTTATCTTGGTTCAAAAAAGGCAGGCATGGTGCCAACGACAAACCAACAGGGAAGAAAAGGAATGTTGATGAGCTTAGACCAAGATATAAACTTTTTGCCATGATTAAAGACTATAGTCACTACCACTTAGCTAGAGTTCATCACAAATTAGGCTACATCATACATGACAATTTCATTTCAATAATTTTCGCATGATGACTAGTTTATCATAAATAATTTGCACTTCGTTATTGATGATTCTTGTTTCTGTTGTCATTTGAAATTATTTCAGTTTTTAGTCCTCAATAGGAACACAAATATCTTCTTATTAAGAAAGTTCTTATTTGAAGTTATTTCTTGTGAGTTGTTATAAGAACAGTATTTAGTTGATGCGTTACAGCTTGTGACTTGCGAAGTTCCGAGCACTTCGTTCATCCTAGGACCTTACTATTGTTTTATTATTTTGAGTGCTGAGTCTGCTGACTGCTGAGTATTATTCTCACTTTGCGTTGTACTAACTATAGTGCAACATAAGTGAATATTATAGTGCCACTATGGCACTATAAATGAATACCCGTATGTCGATCTTTGCTCCATGTTTATGTGTTTTCCATGTTAAACAAAAAAAAAGTAAAACAAAAATTTCAATTGGACTTTGTTATTTTTCTCATATTTTAAGTCCAATTGGGAGTGGTTTTTGTATTATTTTACTTCTAATTTAGAGCAAGTTTATGCAGTACTGTGTTTGTTTACGGTTCCCGGACAATTCGTCCCCGGACAATTCGTCCCGGACAATTCGTCCCGGACAATTCGTCCCCGGACAATTCGGACCGGACAATTCGTCCCGGACAATTCGTCCCCGGACAATTCGTCCCGGACAATTCGTCCCGGACACCATTGCCGTATACAGATGACCGGAGATACTGCTGCGCATTAAAATTCAATTCGAAATTGAAAATTATTTCATTGTTCTCAAAGCAAATGTAGGCCTAAACATAATATAAAACGTTACCTCACTTGGCTAAAGTAGGCTATAGCCGGTCCGAATTGTCCGGGTCCGAATTGTCCGGTCCGAATTGTCCGGGTCCGAATTGTCCGGTCCGAATTGTCCGGGGACGAATTGTCCGGGACGAATTGTCCGGGACGAATTGTCCGGTCCGAATTGTCCGGGGACGAATTGTCCGGACACCTTTGTTTACAATGAAAGTTGCTAATGACAAGTTAATTAAACTTGAAAACTACTGGGTTAACGAACAGAAAAACTTCAAACCCTTTAACATAAATAACATGTTAACTGATCTTTAAAAAGGTGATATTATTCAATTCATTCAATTCACTTTCAATAGAAGATTTTGCTTTGGATTGCACCAAATCAATAGCGGCCGGGGATCCGCCCCGGACCCCGCTGGGAGAGCTTACGACGCTCCCCCAGACCCCCTAGTCGGATATGCTCCGCAGTCGCCGCGGCGTATTTTGGCCCCCCCTCCAAAACAAGGACATTAAGCCGACCCCCACACTTCTTTTTTGATAAATCACACACTGGCAAGACCCCGTTGTGCTTTAGAGACCAAGATGAGGATTTTGAACTTAATGGGTGCAGTTAGACACCAGTTGATTATACGGCGAGCTTTAGATTTTTATAACATCAGCAAAACCTATTTAGAGGTGTTTTATCCGTCTCGGATTCTAATCAGATGCGCGCTGCATGTCTCCAATCCTAACGATTACATCTTCGCGCGTATATACCGGGCGGACTCCGTGTTGCAACCCTCCATGTATGTTGCTCCTACGTCTCGGTTTAAGTTGCCATCATGATCAGTTCCTGACGCAAGCCTATTTGCGGCGATGGGTACGAAGAAATTAACTCCAGTGTCATCGATTAATTGTCAAATCCATTGCTCCCATCAGTTTAATGAAAGTCGTTTTTGTAATTCTCATTTTTGTATCTATATCGAGTGTCAGGCTTTATTTCTTAATCATTCGAATTTTTCATAATATTTTTAGACTTCATTTGCATCACCAGGTTAACCCAATGTAGTCTCATGAGGCGGCCTTTGGTATGAAGTGTTATAGCGACTTCATCATTTTAGCCATTGAATATAAGCTTACGCGGCAGTGGTGTAGCCAGAAATTTATGAGTGGGGGGAAGGCTTGAGGGTTTTATGGCCTGGCCGGATGTCCTTTCTGACACCAACCCCACTGTATTAAAGTAAATAAAAAGGGAATAAAGTAACAAAGGGATAAAGTAAGAAAAACAATTGTTACTACAAGCAATTGTTTTTTTTATAATTTAATTGAATAAATAACCTTTTAAATTTTTTCCCCTAAGCCAATGGGGGGTTTAACTCCCGAAACCCCCTCTGTTCTACGCCATTGTTACGCGGTTGCGGGGCCAATCTTCTACCTCGGCGTCTGGTCTTTCTGCCGACAGAACATTTCTATGCATCTGGCACACAGCAGTTCATAGCAAAAAAAACCTCGCGTAATAACAATTGATCCAAAGGACTCTCTGTATACTGGACTGTTGTACATATTTTGTGAAAATGTTGTGTGCGTCTATTTTACTCTCAACCATCTTAGATGTCGCCCCACTTAAAATTCCGTTTCAAATACAAAAGTGTATACGTTTTGAATCTCCAAATGTAATCGTTTTTATTTGCCGACAATATTATTCGCCAATCTGTCTTCGTAAATATAAACAATTGAATTACTTTTCAAACGTTATGTGAAATTTTCCCGAAACCCAATTATGGTCCAACAACTATAATGCATTGCATGGATATAACTTTGTGCTTTGCGCACCGAGGTTCCAGTTCCGAGTGTAAGGCGGTCAACGACTTAATCCTATTGAGAAAAACCCAAACAAAAACGTATAATGAGATAGGATATGTATATCCCTAAATTTGATCATGTGTCCAGCTATATGCTGGAAACATTACATTGGATTCCTACTCGGCAGCGCATTGAATTTAGGATCGCTGCTCTAGTTGGGCAGTGCCAGCTTGGAATTGCCCCACACTATACTTGCGAGAGCTTTGTTGCTCCACTAGTACCCAAGACCACCGTTCTGCACAGAAGGCATTGCAAGCGTTGATTCCTGGTATAGATTGACAGGTGAAAGAGACTTTCCTTTGTTGCTATTATTTCTATCACTAACGCAGGATTTAATACAAAAATCAACAATTTATTTTACAAAAGAACATTTATATCACTCCGTGGTACATGTTTATAAAGGTGTGCTGACAAAACAAAAAAGCGATATTGATCAAACGCTTGTCATGTCAGATAATTATTGAAAGAGGTGCATGCAATTAAAAAACGACCCCGCCTTCCATCTGCCGTGGATGGAAACAGATGCCTGCAATCGTAATCGAAATTTCAAAGGTCCTACCTGAATGCTATAGGGCCTCAGCTTATTCACAAGCGTTGTGTTTTGTTTGTTTATACTCTAAGCGGCTGCTTAAAATCGATGCTTGAGACAAGCGGTTTTCTTATCATAAAGATCTATTTATGTCCATTATCTTCATGATCAGGAATCTAAAATTACATATATGCCATGTATATTGTATAATGACAAGAGACCGAACGATGACGCTGAATAAAGGTTCATATATAGACAGCACAAATATACGTGGGGTGGTGGTGTTGTGGGTATGTTCGTCGCCTTGCAGCCGAAGGGTTGCAGGTTCGAATCCACCTCAAGTCGCTGCGAGGGACCTTGGGCAAGTCCTTTACTCGCAATTGCTCAGCGCTTGGGCGTGATACTCCGATGCAGTGTCCGCTCTGTAGTCGGGAGCGCCTCTGAGTAGAGAGCTTGAAGGGGCGCTATAACAAGTGCACATACAAACAATCCCAACAAGCACATGAAGTTGATGTAGTGGCAGTCTCTTATAGGAGGATTTGAGGATCAGACGGCAGGTTCTGCGGGATAATCTCTCCATATAATTATGCATATCTGTCGGGCGTGGTGGTGTATGGATTTGTTCGTGTGCATTAAAGCCGTAAGGTTGCAGGTTCGAATCCACATCAAACCGCCGCGTAGGGACCTTTGGCAAGTCCTTCACTCGCGATTGCTCATGTGCTTCGGCGTGAAATTCCGATTAAGTGTCCGTGCTGTAATTGAGAGCGTCTCTGAGTAGTGAGTATTAATCTAGATGTGACGCTAAAACAAGTGCTCATACACCCATAGCCTTTAGATGCATTTAATATAGTTTTTGTTAGGATCTTACGGTTGCAATAACCATGATGACAAAACTATGTCAGTGCCGTCTGAGAATTTGTGATTGAACAAAAATCAGAAATTTAAAAGAGACAGAGGATGCCAGAAAAAGGTGTCTACATATAGCGCGTGCCAATTTTCCAGGAAGCATCTGCTGAAATAATTATGTGAATCAGAGAGGTTTAAACTGACCCAATAGTGCATTATTACTTATACCATTTTTAATTTTTAAATAAAACAGAAATATTGCTAATAGTGCTACTTCAAGGTAGTCTACTCAGTAGCGCTCCCTATTCAACCCAATAGCATTGGGAAATGAGACAGAGATGATGATGATGATGATGATGATGATGATGATGATGATGATGATGATGATGATGATGATGATGATGATGATGATGATGATGATGATGATGATGATGATGATGATGATGATGGTGGTGATGATGATGATGGTGATGATGATGATGAGGATGTTAATGATGATGGTGATTATTGTTATTTGTCATTAAATATTATTACTATTTATCATGATTATTTTATCATTGTTATGCATATGTAAAGAGCTGTTGTCTCCAATGACCAAGCATCAATCGAAGGTCTAATAGAAACTTCGAGCGAAGGTCTTGCTGAAGGACATCATTTGTACTGAAGAGAATGAAGCGAGAATTAATAACCGACGTTGTTCAGTTAGGCCGATATTAGAATAGGATATCAACCCAAGCGATAATATTCTTTAAATCTGACAACGTAAGCACTATTGGTAATTATCATGCATAAAACTGACCAAGCATTGTTCAGTGGGAATGGCGATGACTAATTGCGCGTGAAAGTCCCCCAACTAGCAACCATTTGAAGGTACGAATGTTCAAACCTTTTTTGCTTCCAGTGTCCCAGAATGCAATCCATTTAACGTTGTTACATTGGTGTTTGTTAGCATCGTTTTTTCATATTATTTCAACGTTGTTTTTCAGACCCAAACATGACATTACATGCGTTTAAAGAAAATGCTGTACTTATATCATCTGTAGAACGCATTTCATAGGTGTCTAAGCAGAGCTCATAAGTTATCAATTATATCTATTGAAATGAAAATTTATGGGTGTAAATTGAGATTAATGAAATTACTGCTGGTAGTATTTTACGCATTTATTGGCGCCACCATAATAATGACCAAGTATCATTCGATGGCGCTAAGCAATTGCAAACGATGGATTGTTCAAAGCCTCAATACACAGTGACCGCCTTATGAGGGATAAAGGCGTCGTGCTTTCTTAATACTGTAGTTGCTGGCCCATCTGTCTGGAATAACTTCCCGTTAAAGATAAGTCTGCTGCCTAAACGGTTGACTCATGAATGTCTTACAGACTCCTCAAGACCTATTTTTATTACCGTGGTTGGACTGGACTGGAGGCGTC
>OX457051.1:37527343-37642306 GCA_949752735.1 Lumbricus terrestris
TCTGGTATCTTGCTCTCTGCCTCTCTGTGTCTGTGTCTGTCTGTCTGTCTGTCTGGCTGTCTCTCTTTGTGTGCCCTTCTGCCTGTCTGCTTCTCTGCATTGTGTATCGCGCTGCCTACGCTTTATCCCCGGTCCTCTGTCGGACTCTCTCTCCTTCTCTCTATTTCTCTCAGCTCTCTCTCTCTCTCTCTCTCTCTCTCTCTCTCTCTCTCTCTCTCTCTCTCTCTCTCTCTCTCTCTCCCTCTCTCTCTCTCTCTCTCTCTCTCTGTTTGTCTGTCTGTCCCTGTCTATGCCTCCCTGTCTATCTTTGCTTCTCTCTCTATGTCATTGTCTGTCTTTGTCTCTGTCTCTCTGTCTCTTTGTCGCTGTCTCTATATATGTCTTTGTTACGTTCACTGTCTGTCTGTCTGTGTTTCCATCCCTTTCTCTTCTTGTCTGTCTCTCTTTGTCTCCCTCTCCTTCTCTACCCTCCCAATCCCTTCATTCACTCTTTCTGCATTCATAACTGTCTCTGCGGCTTTCATATCTCCATGTCTCTTTCATCCGTCCGTTCATCCATCCATCTGCTTCTTTCTTTCTCTCTCTGTCACCGTCTATGTATGCCTATGTCTTTCTTCCTGCCCGCGTGCGTACCTCCTGGTTGCGGCTGCAGCGCACTTGCTCGTATAGCAGTTATACAGGCGCTGATAGGATAGCCATACCATATCTGATAAGAGCTTTATATCAACGAGATTGTGCCGCTGGCTAAATATTCTCTCACCGCCCATCGCAGACCTTCCTCCCTTCCCTCTTCCATCCTTCCCTCTGGGCAAAAACACCGCGCTCCGACCTTCTAGCCCGCCCGCGAGCGTGGAACGTTAAGAGGTGCGAGGTCGGTGTGACGCGGATTTAGTTCCAAGAGAAAAACAGATCCGCGGGGGACCGTGTTTGGATCATGACTTTGTGATCAGTGATATAGTTTTCGTTCTAAGAATAAATCCAAATTTGACTTCTAATTCAGTTCTAAGGCTCCAATTTTAGCTCCATTTCTATTCCCATTCACAAAATAATTTCAATGTCAGTCCTAAATCAGACTCTGACATATTTCAGTTCTTTTTGTCCATGTTTGAAGTAGCATTTATTTTTTAATTTTGCTCTAAAGCAACAACGCAAAAAGACAGCAGTTTGCCTGACTTAAAACACTCTTGTTCAAATAAAAATGAAAATTCGCTTATAGAAACAAACTGCGAATTGCAAACAGTTATAATAATGTAATGATCGCCGTTCTAAAAGTTATTCCTATTTATAGCCTCATTTTTCGTTCCTGGTAACATATTTCCGTTATAGTTCTTTTCTCGTTCTCAAAATAGTTCAAGATTTACGTTCTTATTCTCGCTAATGAAATTGATAATTTTAATTTTACTTCAAAGCCATATTCCCGTTTACGAAAATATCGTCGCATGTGATCCGGTCGTGAAATTTTTTAGCATCCTTTGTATGCCCGTTGCTCATTTTGGGTTGCGATTGGTAGAGCACAAGAATGAAAATTTCGGGGGTTTCGTCTAAAATTCACACTGAAAGGTATGCACCGCTATTGTTATTTATGATTTATATTGCGCCTTTGTGTTTGACGATGGCGCTCTAAAACCAGATCGTAATCAGGTCAATGTATACTGAATAAGTTTTGCTGCGTTTTGTGGATCTACACTAATTCGAAGGTGGTTTTTATGGCCAGAAATAAATGACTTAAATGACTTATCAGAGCAGAAGGGTAGAGGGGTCCATTTTGAACTAAATGGACGGATACAGGGAAAGAGGGTATTAAGCAGAATGGTCACATACAAAGAAATATATTAAGCTGAATGTACCAGACTGTTTTTAAAATTCGCTTTGCAATGTTGTGCGAAAAACTGTCCGATCCCAGAACCAATTGTGCCGTGATACCAATAATCCACCACACCCAAGCAGAACAATTCCTGACAGCACTGGAGTCAATTTATTTAACGCCAAGTTATTAAAACTGGCAGGCAGATGGCGACACGGGCTGCGTTATTGGATAATGCATCTCGCGAGACCTCGCGGTGCCCGATTTACCCGGCAGGTGTCGTCGTTGGAGGTTGGGTGTTGTAGTCGGTAGGGGAGAGTGGCAGAAGGGTTCCTATCGTCTTACACATCTGCCGAGTTTTGTTATCGTCGTGGGTTTAGTAGCAGTTATCGTTGTTACCATTCGTGTCGCCGTCATCATTACCTTTATGTTACGGACGAGTTTTTGTGGATGCCTGTTACCCTTGTGTTCCAACGCTTAGCGCCGTTTTGCGTCACCTGTTCACTACGGCGCTATATAAATCGGAATATTGTTATACCTACCTTTTTGTTGCTGTTGTTATTACTATTACTATAATAATATTTATTAATGCTATTATTACGAAAGAAGAAAGCTCTTAAGTGCTGTAATATGCCGAGCAAATTTCTGCCCAGGGTAACGGCCTCTGTTGTCATAGACCCTGGTCAAATCGGATCCATCCAATGCTATTATTATTATAATTAATATTATTGTTATTATTACTAACATCGTCGTCATCATCATCATCATCGTCATAATAATAATAATAATAATAATAATAATAATAATAATAATAATAATAATAATAATAATAATAATAATAATAATAATAATAATAATATTAATCATCATCGTCGTCGTCGTAATCATTCATCATCATAGGCACCTGCATCAATGACGACGTCATCGGCCTGGTCGTCATTGTCGTCGTCGTTGTCATCATCACCTTTAACAATTGCATTGATATAAACATTCTGGCATGTAAACAACAGGGTCGCCTTTCCTGCCCCTCTCCGCTCAGTACCGAGTAAACTGTGAACGTAATTTTACCCTCGGCGCCGTACTAAGCACAAAAGCGGCGCTAACAGGATACCCGGCGTTTGTCGCCTTAAGAGCCGGAAATTCCTCCGCCGCCGAAATTCAATTACCTGCCACCCTGGAACAAAAAGGCCACGCACGACTGACGTCATTTGTTCATCATCCCCGCTGAGCGTGTGATTCAAAACACGACCTGTTGCAGCAAAACAACAAAAAGAACACCAGAAAAACCCAGCGGTTCCCTCGACGCGGAACACCGTTTACCAAAATTTTCGTCATTTTGTGGAGGGATGGTTGTAGCGAATGCACCACGTGGCGCGAGCAGCTTGACGCTCACAAACATCGGCGCGTATACGAAAAGAACTTCACCGTTTGTGAAACGATTATTATTATTATTCGCCCACTTCCCGCGCTCACAATGCCACGCCGCCGCGCATGCGTTCCGCCGCCTGGCGAGTTTCAAACCGAACTAGACTGCAGCAGCACCCGACAGTGACAGGTGCAGTTGAGAAGGAGGTGCAGTTTGCGGAAAACGTTTTCAACCGTGCAGCCAACGAATCGAAGTCGATTAACGGACCCGATTAAAGATTAATTGAAAATCATTAAGAGCAAAGCGCCTCTCACTGCGAACAGTTACCGTGTCAGCGTTGACGGCGCTGTGAGCCGAGTCAACCGTGTCCGACTCAACGTAAGCGAACCCATGGCTGCGGCGCGGCGGGGTCTACGGTCCGTGTCGGGTCGCAGACTCGCAGCGTGTCCCGCCAGGGCGCCCCCGTCTGATTTATGCGTCGACCGGCGGAAGGGCTTTGTTGGCGGGGCGGTGCACGAACCCCGTGTGTAAACAGACGCGGGGTATTGAGATGGTGTCGGGGTTGCGTCCGGAGGGTAATTGACGAACCGGCGAAATGTCATCGGTGGGGAGGGTGGATGGAAGAGCTGGGGTTGGTGTTGTTGTTGTGTGTGTGTGGGTGTGTTGGCGACGTTTTGGATATATGGGCGGTGGTAAATAGCAACACCCCGTTGGGTTAAACGGTGTGTTTATCACATGGGGGAGGAAATTGAAAGTATGAGTCAAGACCACCAAGGTCTTAACCAGGCGCCAGAATTTACCAAATCTGATTTTAAGTGTGTATAATGTATGCATATAAATTATGTGTGTGTATATATATGCGTGTGTGTATGTGTGTATATGCGTGTGTGTATGTGTGTATGCATGTATATGTGTGTATATATGCGTGTGTGTATGTATGTATGTATGTATGTATGTATGTATGTATGTATGTATGTATGTATGTATGTATGTATGTATGTATGTATGTATGTATGTATGTATGTATGTACGTATGCACGTATGCATGTATGCATCTCTGGGTTTATGTGTGATGTTCTGTACTGGCTCCCGGTCCAACAGCGCATCTCTCACAGGTTCTTCTCTATGGTCTGGCACTGTCTTCTGTGCAAACAGCAACTGCCCATCATCTCTGGGTTAATTGTCTTCACATTAACCTTGACCAGCTCTGGTAGCCAATCTCTGCGATCCGCCTCCAGAGTTGACCTTATTGTTCCATATATGTTCGAACTGTTATACTAGACAGAGTCGGGCTTTCTCGATCGTGTGTCCCTCCTCTCTTTGGACTGGCCTCCTCTCCCCTCTGACCTGTGTTGCTCTCCCGACAGACCTCAGACCTATGTGATTCCTTCTACAAACTACTCACATGTATGACTTCTATAATTCCTCTATTATAGGGATCTATTCCTCAAAAGGGCGCTTTATATATTTAATGGATGGATGGATTGATTTGATGGGCGAATGGATTGATGATAGATGGATGGATGGATAGACAGATAGAAAGCTAGATGGATGATGAACGCATAGATAGATGAACCCACATATGGATCTACCAAAGTGTCCGTCCGTCCATTCATCCATCCCTTCATCCATCCATCCGTCCGTCTGTCCATCCATTTAATTTGTTCGATCAATCAACCATCCTCCCAATCAGCCAATTACTCATCTCATCACTCAACCAACTGATGAAACGAGTCACGTATTTGTATGCTCTCGAATCGTTCTTTGTGTCGAGATAAAAAATCGTTCATCTCGTGTTCGTCCATGCGGAACGGATGAGTCACTTCCCGTTTGAATTTCCTGATAAGTCGACATCTAGACGACACCTGAATGGAGAGCCTGTTGAAAAAAACAACCTCCTATTACTGGTGCATTTCCTCACTCAAAATATGTCAGATGTACTTAGATTCAAATCAAGATTCTTAGACGAAGATGAATGCGAAGAAATAGAAGAAATATGGGAAGGGAGAGAGGGAGAAAAGTTGGCAGAAGGAGAAGATGTAGAAGAGAGTGGAAAAGAGGAGGAGGAATTGGAGAAGAAAGTGGGAAGAAATTGGAGCAGAAGGAAAAAAAGATTAAGAGAGTATCGCTTTATAAATTAACATATAACGCAGAGCAGCGAAGAACCCGACTGACAGACAGACAGACAGACAGACAGACAGACAGACAGACAGACAGACAGACAGACAGATAGATAGACAGACAGAGTCTGACAGACAGACAGATAGACGCTGCTCTGGCTCCCTTTCTCCACAGCGGATTGCATACAGGGTCTGTGCATTAAATATGAAAACCCTTTTAATAATGTATTACACATTCTTTAATTTCGAATTTTCTTATGGTTTCAAGTCACAACACTAGGCGAAAGAATGGTATTTATATATTTTGCTAGATAAATTTTAAAGGTGTTCAAGTTTGATTGCCGAACTATGCTAGTGTTAATCGAATTAAGAGATTTGATTATACAGATCTAAACGCAAAGTGTAATCACAGGACTAGCTTTAAACACAGACAGACAGACAGACAGACAGACAGACAGACAGACAGACAGACAGACAGACAGACAGACAGACGCATTGACAGACAAACATATCGACAGATACACAGACGTGCAGACAGACATACTGTAGTCTTATCTTACAATGGCCATTCTCGTATAACAGGTGAGGCAGTCCGATTGTCACGTGACTTCAGCTACCTTTGCGAAACTGAGTTTCCGGTTCGGCAGACAGCGGAATACGTCACACGTCAGCAGACGACAGATTCAGCTTCAGAATATGGTCACCGGAAACAGATGGCGCTAGCAGCCAAGTGAGTCACAGCACAACGAATGCTTGATTAATTAACTTTATTAAAGTTGATATAACGACCAATAATTGTTATAATGATGGCTGTCTGACGTAACTTTGCAAATGCAGCCTCACGTTCTGTCCGCGTTTGAATGCAGATGTAAAGAAAAGGAAGTCGCAAAAACTCTCTCGCTTCGTTCTGTTTTCGAATAAATAAGTAACTGTGTTCAAATCAAATCAAAATCAAATCATTTCTTTGACAACAAACCAATCAAAATCAGGGAAAAACAAAGGTTATAAAATTACAACAGCAGTTCGCATGTCTGACCTACTTTTTAACAGTTAACATTCGGGGGGGGGGGGCACAGTTGACCCGGATGTGGGCTTACAACGTCGTTATAGATGGTGATCACTTCATCGGTGATACACTGAAGATTATATCTATTGCATAGGTTGCAACTTACATTTAAATTACTTGTCATTATTAATTAGTAATTTGCGTTAAACTAAGTTATTGTTACATTTGAAATTGTAGCATTAGTATTCGTAAGATTAGCAATTAGTAGCATTTGATTAGTAATTTCTTTTCATGATGTGTGCATTCATTAAATCGGGATTGTTGTGATTACACTGTGCGTTTAGATCTGTATAATCAAATCTCTTAATTCAATGAACACTAGAATAGTAAGGCAATCAAACTTGAACACCTTTAAATTGATTTATCAAAGTGATATAAATACCTTACTTTCGCTTTATTAAGAGATGTGACTGTACGGTTCTAAATTCCCGGAATCACAAATTTAACTCGATTTAATGGATGCATACATTATCAGCATAAACTTTCCTAATGACCAGCACTTTTTGGACCGGCCAAAAAATATTTTTTAACATGCAAGCATTTGGCTGTCTACAGAGCCGGATTAAGAAATATGGGGCCCTGTTAGGAAACTTTTTGGGGAATCTTCGGCCGAAAAATCTTATGGCTTTTCAGTCGTTTGGTAGAAATTTAGAATATGCAGATTTTTCCTGCCAAACTAGCCGACGACCTTTTTTAGTCGTTTGGCCGAAATTTTCTCGCAATATATAGGCCTAGACCTACAAATTTTGTCCTCGACATATTTTTTCGCATGTGTGCGGCCCCTAAAGTGTGGGGCCCATGTTCGACCGAACATGTTGAGCATGCCATAATCCGGCCCTGGCTGTCTATAACATAGTTATATAGACTATTCATGACTAGCATCGCAATTGCGCCAATGCTGATAGAGGCCTCCATATATAGTGTGTTCGCTGTCCACAGTCGTGTCCGTACTCCGTAGGCCTAAATCCTAATCGATAAAGGGAAGGAATTCCCTTTCCACTTTAAACTCGTGGAGCTAACGCGAAGCAATTCCTCCCACAAACTGTAATGACTCCGAGGCAGTGACTCATGCATACAACAACTGGGAGTCATTATTACTATCACAAATGTCAATAGCATAGGTGGAACCTCCGTATCTTAAGGCGGCAAAAGTTGTCTCAGACTTCTAATTTCATGGGAGGGTCAGCAGGCTAGACACTTGTCTCTTGGAAGATTATAATTGCGCGAATGAATGAATATACTATGAATCTTATACACTCTTTGGGTCTGATTCAACTGAAGACCACAACATCATGATTTACATGTAAAGTTGGTCGCTGAGAGTAAACTCTTCTGCGCAGCTTGAGCATAGACGGTTTTAGGAGGAATGTGACGTACAATAAAAATATTATTATGATACTCCTATGATTTGTCATGATTATTATGATATATTATATCATCCTCGTAAGTATTTTCTTCATTGCTCCAAGCACTTGCTTACGCTCAATGGGACAAAACATATATGATCAGCCTTGTATGTGCACTTGTTATAGCGCCCCTTCAAGCTCACTCTATTCAGAGGCGCTCCCGAATGCAGAGCGGACACTGCACTGTTTCACGCCGAAGCGCTGAGCAATTGTGAGCGAAGGACTTGCCCAAGGTCCCTATACGCGGTGAGGTGGATTCGAACCTCGAACCTTCCGGCTTCAAGACAACGACGCCACCACTACACCACCGCGCCCCACAAGTACATATTATTTCAATAGTAATGAGAAATTTAAAATATCAGAAAAGCACTTAGATATCCACAGAAAAGTATAGACCTACAATTTTTTTCCTCGACATATTTTTTATACATCAGCCGTACATATTATAACTACACAGAGTCTACCCTACATGTGACACGTCACCGCGTATAAGAGTTCAATTTACGCATCGAATTTATAATAATAATAAAAGAAAATAATATTCGCACATACGTTATGATCGACACCAGGATAATTTTATAACAGACCGCATGCATGAAAAGAGAAAAGAAGAAGATATAATGCTGGTATATTAGATACTGAAGTACGTCGGGCTTAACGACACTGTTTCATTTCGAAGATGATTAGTGTCGGAGGCAGAGTACAATGGATGGATGGATCCGCTTTGACCAGGGTCTATGACAACAGAGGCCGTTACCCTGGACAGAAATTTGCTCGGCATATTACAGCACTTAAGAGCAAGGTACTGAACCAGTTTTTTAAATCAGAGTACAACCTCTCACTCCACGTTTATATTGCGACTGGGCCACCCGCAGGAATAGATGCTGAATATACGCAACGCTTTTATATTGCTTTGTCTGACATCTTTATAAAGGTGTTCAAGAAATCGATCGAAACAACTCCGTCGTTTTTTCATTTCTTAGTGGTGCTCATTCCAAGCCAATATATAGAAAAAAGAGGTCCATACTAATCTACAATGTTATAACACACTGTCGTTAGACAACATCTAACAAAGAGCCGCATTATGTAAACAAAACGGCGTGAACTGTTCAAAACTAATACTTCAGACGTTAACGACCATTTCTGCCATCGAGTGTCGCTAAAATCTTCTTTCATTCTCACGTTTCAATTACTTTTCTGTGGATATCTTTTCTGATATTTTAAAGTTCTCATTACTATTGAAAATTTGGGCTAAAATGGAATATTTTCTGCCAGCGTCAAATGCCCTCGTTGTCGTTAGATGTCGTTAACATTTGCTAATTGATTTGTGCACCCTATTTAGACACCTTTTAGAGAGTGTCAGCTATATTATTTAAACACGACTTCTGCCTCACATATTTAATTTTTTTTTGGTTTCTGTTGTAAACGACCATTGGAGTCATAATAAGACTACGTTAAATTTGGGAAAAATATATATTATACTTGATTAAAATTTTTATCCATCTTGGAACCGACGAAGGTGTCTGTCGTGTGAACGGCATAAAATTATGAGGCAAGCAGATATTTTTAAACTGTGAGTTCTAAATCAGCCAGTACAATTATTATTGGCATGGCGCTGGTTACAGCGCTAGCCTTATACATTTACATGTAGCATTATTTAGAACATAGATTCGAATCTCCTCCTGTTAGACGGTTAGTGTGTTGGTACATGTATCTTGAGAACCAATCGCGGTGGTTTAGACAGTATGAATATTTTGGAAAACAATATGGGATGTCAGCCTAACATCCGCGTAGAGTTGGGGTGTGAAAAGAAGAATAGCTATGGAACTATAGGAAAGACTGGAGTTGGATGGAACACACCAACATCCCTGCCATTCCCTGGCAATTCTCACTCTGGGACCAGCCCCTGCGATTACCGAAACCATGAAATGTTAATCAACTTCGTCTAACTTCAAACTGATACAACGGAGATTGATCACAATTTACAGAATGAACGATCATCACAAGTGGTGATATTTGCAGTTTAACGTCACTGCGTGGTAACAAAAGACCATTAGCGACGCCCTCCTCCTTTATACAGGCTTGAGACTGGCACCGGCAGAGTGCAACCAGTGGCGGAGTTATGATCACAAGTTATCGCAGAAGTCGAATTTGACAGTCGGTGGGCAACAGGGCGTCCATAGCACCCTTCTATTTGTTTTACCACCGACATCTGCCGATTGGAAGGTGGAGTAGACTTGTGACACTGACCATATTGAGTCCGTCCACTAACCACTGCGCCACCACACGTATCGTCCTCTCCACCTGTAGAGGACACGAGGACGGCCTGTCCATTGGTTCGAAGTCCTTCATACCTAATGGATGGAAACTGCTTTGAAGTAGAGGATCGGCGACATTATCAAAGACACCGCACGCTGTCTGGCTCTGATGTCCAGCGTCTGCTAATTGGTCGGTCAAGGCGCTAAAAGGTGACCGCTGCAGCTGACCGGTCGAGTGACCAGTCGGTGGTCATTAGGAGTGGACTCCATGGTGGCTTGTTAAGAGCCGTGATTTGCTGAGACATTTGTCGGTTGTGATGGAAGAGGTGGATGGAGGAAGGGATGGAGAGATGGAGGGATAGATGGATGGAGAAAGGGATGGATGGAGGGATGGAGAGAGGGATGGATGGAGGGATGGAGGGATGGATGGAGGAAGGGATGGAGGAAGGGATGGATGGATGGATGGATGGATGGAGGGATGGAGGGATGGATGGAGGAAGGGATGGAGGAAGGGATGGATGGATGGATGGATGGATGGAGGGATGGAGGGATGGATGGAGGAAGGGATGGAGGAAGGGATGGATGGATGGATGGATGGATGGAGGGATGGAGGGATGGATGGAGGAAGGGATGGAGGAAGGGATGGATGGATGGATGGATGGATGGATGGAGGGATGGAGACAGGGAGGGATGGATGGATGGAAGGAGGGATGGAGGAAGGGATGGATGGAGGGATGGAGGGAGGGAGGGAGGGAGGGAGGAGGGATGGACGGAGTTAGGGAAGGATGGGAGGGAGGCTGAGAACTAACGAGGATGCGACTGTGATCAGAGAAGCGTTGAGGCGGAAGGGGACGAGAGGCTAGAGTAGTTGGGAAGAAGGAATACGGGAAGGAGGAGGAGGGGTAGGAAAGAGAAGATGGCAAGATAGAGAATTAAGTAAGAAGGGGAAAGGATGAGAGGAGGAGGGTCTGTGGAGGAGGAAGAGGAGGATGACATGCAGGAGGAGCAGGAGGAAGGAAAGTAGGGAGGTGCTGGAAGAGGAGAAGGAGTGAGAAGACAGTGAAAAAGATATAGTTGGAAGGATAAAAGAAGGGTGGGGTAAGTGGAAGAGGAAGATGGTGAGGTTAGGAGGGGCAGTGGCATAAAGAATATGAGAAGGCAGACGAATAATTATGCAAAGGACGAGAAAAAGGCGAGGCAGGGTGAGAATCAGGAGAAATTAGAAAAGAGGAGAAAAGTGAGGAGAAGGAAGAGGAGGAATGATAGAAGGCGGCTGTGTAGGAACGAGGAATGAGGAGGAGGTATACATGAAGAGAGGGAAGAACGGAATAGAATGATGGCAGGGAAGAGGATGGGGCTGAAGCATTTTATAAATGGAATGTCGATGACATACACGAATAGGAGTGGAATTGCGTCGGAGAAAGAGAAGGATAAAGGAGTGGAGCGAAGGGTAACGCGAAGGAGAAGAAAGGAGAAGAGTTGAAGACAGCGGGAGAACTAATAGGAGAAGAGGAAAGGAGGGGAAGGAGGTAAGTGGAGGCCCGTCGTTGTTGATAAGCGTCCCTTAACGCTTAAAAAATGTTGCATTGGATTGCATCCAACGACGTAACATGCTAGCTTTGCATTGCATAGCATTGCTTTACATTGCATGCATGACACTATATATATATATATATATATATATTGTCATATATATGTAGTGTCATATATATGTAGTGTCATATATATATATATATATATATATATATATATATATATATATATAGTCTTATATATATATAGTGTATATATATAGTGTATATATATACTGACATTGCTTGCAGGACTCTCGGTCCATGTTTGGTCTCTTGTCCTAGTTTGAGGGCACGGTGGTGTAGTGGGTATGTTCGTTGCCTTGCAACTGTAGGGTTGCAGGTTCGAATCCACCTCAAGCCGCCTTGTTGGGACCTTGGGCAAGTCCTTCACTGGCATTTGCTCCACGCTCCGGCGTGAAACTTCAATTCAGTGGCCGCTCTGTAGTTGAGAGCGCTTCTGAGTGAAACTTTGAAGGAGCGATATAAATAACAAGTGCACATACTTGCATAAGCTTATTTTAAAGAAACTTTTTATGATGTTACGACATGCGTAATTATAATGTTGGTCACAAAATAAAACAGGTGTCGTGAAAAGGTCATGTAAAGTATTAGGTCACGCGAAATCCTAAAGGCTTTCATAGTTGTTGTACAGTTGGAGTTTAAATTGTAAGTACGCCAGAATGCGGTTCGCAAGCATTTTCTTTCCAATAAGGAACATTCTTTTGCACAACATTTGTGGGGCGCGATGGTGTAGTGGTGGCGTCGTTGCCTTGAAGCCGGAAGGTTCGAGGTTCGAATCCACCTCGCCGCGTAAGGACCTTGGGCAAGTCCTTTACTCACAATTGCTCAGCGCTTCGGGGTGAAACCCCGATGCAGTGCCCGCTCTGCATTCGGGAGCGCCTCTGAGTAGAGCTTCAAGGGGCGCTATAACAGTGCACGTACGGTACATACATACATTTCATTTAACCATATTGAACTTCATTGCATTGCCCAGGATAGCTTCAATTAACATTATTATCTGATCACATTGCTTTACATTGCATCCATTGGCATTGCATCGGATCACAATATCGAGCAATTACTTCAATTAGCATTGCAACTCATCGCATTATTTTTGCATTGCATCAAATAACATTATCTCTCATCACAGTATCGAGCATTACATCAAAATAACACTCCAATAGTTCATCACATTACTTTTGCATTAACGCCACGTGTTCTTTCCATCACAGACAAATTACCAAGGAGCTGCTGGACGTTCTCAACAAGGACGCCTCGCCAGTCGGAAACTCCCGAGTCCAACCGATCCTCGACCCGAACATCCAGCACCATCTAACGAACTTCTCGCTCATAACGCACAGCTTCGGAACGCCGGCCATCATAGCCGTTCTAACCGCCTTTCAGTCGTACCTTAACGAAATGGTCAAGTGTGTGGACAAGTTGCAGGCCCACGGTGGTCAAGGTGCACCGCTGACCGGCTCAATACCCGGTTCCCACGACATCAAGAACAAGACTGAGAGCGATGATGGCATGAATCGGGACTAGGACAGACTTTCGCAGGGCAAAGGTGCTGTCGTATTTGTTCTAAGCGACCGGGCGTCCGTATAGTGCATGAGGCGAGAGAGAGAGAGAGAGAGAGAGAGACAGAGAGAGAGAGAGAGACAGAGAGAGAGAGAGAGAGAGAGAGAGAGAGAGAGAGAGAGAGAGAGAGAGAGAGAGAGAGAGAGAGAGAGAGAGAGAGAGAGAGAGAGAGAGAGAGAGTTTTGTCACTGGCAGCCATTTCTGAGCCGTCCATTTCAGTTACAACTTACAAAGGGAGTTCTCAGTCGACATTTTGCCGAGTTAAAGAACAATAGAACTGCAAAAATAATAGTTGCATTGTTTCATTTTCAGACGTAAAGGAGTTGAACTTTCGTAATTACTGGCGAATTTATATAGCACAAGGACCACTTCATGTAAGCAAGCGACGGCTGAGAGGATTGGTCATTTCTGCAATGTTTGATAAAGTTGCAAAGATTGGTTAAATGTTCAATGAATTAGTAAAGATTAAATATAGTAATAGTCGCCATGTTGGTCGCCCGGCATTCAGAAAATCCGTAAAAAATCGCCGCAGAATTGAGATAGGGATTATTTTGTCTCCTTCGAAACAGCCACAGTAATTGTGAGATACTCAACCTTCATTATCATTAGACAGTCGTTACGTACGCTTTAGTGCCGGTGAATAAGCTGGTCTACCTGACGTGGTTTTGTGGGTGCTGAGAAATTCCCGAAGATTTACACTAGTGCTTTTGTTTAAAATGATTTTTACGGCAGACGTGCGTTTTAAACTTTTTATGATGTTGCATCGCGGAGAATGTAAGTCGTAAGTCTGCATTAGTCATTGCACAGTGGGGCGTGGTGGCATAGTTGGTATGTTCGTTGCCTTGCAGGTTAGAATCCACCTCAAGTTTCCGCGTAGGGACCTTGGGCAAGCCCTTCACTCGTAATTACTGAGCGCTTCGGCGTGAAACTCTGATGCAGTGTCCGCTCTGTAGTCGGGGTCGCCTCTGAGTAGGGAGCTTGAAGGGGCGCTATAGTATATAACAAGTGCACGTACAAACAACTTACAAGCAAATACATGTACATTGCATGCTTCAGGGAGAAAGCCACCGGCCTGAAATTGCTCTGTGCGATTGTTCAGGTTTTTAAGCGTTCAAATGTTCAGCCGTTCATGTGTTCAAACGATCAAATGTACAGTTGTACACTATGTCATATTCAAATGTACAGAAATGTTCAAGTGAAACTTCTCTATATTCGGTTCGTTTAGGTAAATAGGTTCTGCTCCCTTTGACTGTATGCACCACTGTTACCTACATGTATAATACGTGCGGAGTTTTTTTTATGTGCAGTGTATTTGTGTCATTGTCGCTCTATGTAGACTGTATAATAAGCCCTATTGACACTATCAATACAGCGTGAAACATGACTGGAATCAATACAGATAAAGAAATTGTGGGGAGGAATCTCATTTTTTGGAACTGGGGAGACATGCATCGTGGAAGGGCGTACAGTTGGGCTTGCCTAATGATGACAAGTCCCATTCATCTCTGCAAATGGCATCGCATCTGCAATCAAGCAATATTGTTTATCCGATTAGTGAATTAGAATTTGATAATTTTGAATGAAATCCAAGTACTAGTATTACATCGGTAAAAACCATCCATTTCAGGGGCGGATCCAGGGGGCCAATCCGGCCATGCCCCCCCATTTAGAAATTTCTTTATTTTTGACCAGCTATTTTGCTCGGAAAGTAGACGTGCCCCCCATGAGTAATTCCGTAGGACTTTGGCCCCCCCTTCGAAAATTTCTGTATCCGCCCTTGATCCACTTACATATTATGTGTGCTGGTCAAGTGAAAATTCTGAGGTGGTTAGATAGTCGCTCCAAAATAGTTCAACGTTGAAGAAACGTTAACGCAAAAGCGAAAATGGCGCCACTGACAACCGACCAATCACAGGGTACTGTCAGTTTGGCCAAACTCTATAACGACTGTAATTGCAATTGTAGGCCTAATCGTACATTTATATAGCGCCACTTCAGGAGAACTACTCAGAGGCGCTCCCGACCTGATTGTTTATGGTGTCTAGGGCAAAGACTATTTCGAAACTTTAAATGACTCAAAAGTGCGTCAGTTCCGTTCTGCTTTTGGTTATTGTCCGCATTGTCAAATGAGTCACACGCCGAAAGGAAATGACGCGCATAGCTTTATAAAAGACAATGCACATTTTTTAATACAACGCATTTGTTATTTTTATGTCCATGTGTACAAATCATAGGCGGAGACCTGCGCCGAGAATTGGGGGGGACGGAAAGACGCGAGATTTTCGGAAAAATTTCTGACGACCGGCGAAATCCCGGGGAAAAATTTATTATTTTTTTTAGTCATCCGGCCAAAATTTCGACCAAATCTCCAAAAAAATTTCTATTTTCGCCGCCAAGAAAGTTGATGACTTTTTTTTTTTTTTTTTTTTTTTTTTTAGTCATCCGGCCAAAATTTCGACCAAATCTCCCCAAAAAATTCTATTTTCGCCAAAAAAATTCTTTTTTCGCGGCCAAAAAAGTTGATGACCTTTTTTTTTTTTTTTTAGTCATCCGGACAAATCTCGACCTAATTTTCTATTTTCGCCGCCAAAAAAAGTCTTGACGCTCAAACATTGGGGGGGGGGGGACAAATGCATGGGCCGTCCCCCCCAACACTTTTATTGGGGGGACCGTCCCCCCCTAGGTCTCCGCCCATGGTACAAATGTACGAATGTTGGAGTTTTAAGTGTTCAGATGCGTTAGAGTTGAAGTGTTCAAACGGATGATTATTCAAGTGTTCTAGAACAAATGTTCAAGCGTTCAAACAGTCGAATGTGCGTGTGTTCAAATGTTCAATTTATCGAAAGGATGGATGGATCCAGATTTTAAAAATGTTGACATAATTATACTGCACTTGGTACACATGATCGAATTTTCAAGTCTTCACACTATGAATTAAGTGTTCAATTATTATTATTCAAAAAGTTTATCGTCGTCCTATGACATTAATGGCCGTTGACGACAATACAGCAATTATAGGCCTACAACGCAATGAATTTTTTTTCTAGGATCCTAATAACACCATGTGTTTCAATGAAACACCATGTGTATAAATGTGAGACGCCATGTGTTTAAACGAAGTGTTCAGCATTCGAGTCTTCACACTTATGAAGTGTTCGATCATATCGATAATCGGGTGTGTATTTCCAGATGCTCTTTGTTAAGCAAGCTCTTTCGTGCTCTTCGTCCATGATCCATCCATCTATCAATCCATTCACCCATCCATTCATCCATCCATTCATTCATCCAACCATCCATCTAACCATTCATCCATCTATCCGTCCGTCCGTCCGTCCGTGCTTAACCCATCTTTCCATCCAGCCAACCAGTGACAGCAGTGACACCTAGCGAGTCATTGAATGATCTTAATCCACGTGCATTATCACCATCATAATACTCTGCCGACACCTGGCGAACTGGTCGTCAACCATTGCTCCAAAGACGATACACGCTGCAACACTGTACACGAGTGAGGCTGCTTTCATCTCAGCTTCGTTTAGGCCATCATGGTTTAGACTTAGTTAATAAAGCGAAAGTTTTGATGCTGCGTAGAGTTAAATGTATGGATGCGATTTGGTAACATCATCAACGCCAAGTTAACAGGAGTTCTACAATGTAATAATATTTTTTACTTATTGAACAATCCTGTTGACAGAACGCAACCGGTTAAACCGTTACAGTGTACTGTAGTTGTGCAATTGAAACAATTCACAAACACTACAATGCAGTCACTTTAACAAGTCAGTTAGATCAAGCAGTGGTGGAAAAGGTGACCCCTCCAGGACTCAGGAAACAATATAGGACACCGGCTGTTGGAATGTAAACTCTGTAACCTATGTTAAAAACCAAATCGAAGTTTTTAAGAATGTAAGGTGCTGGCAACGAGTTGTACCAGAATCCTGTACATTGTGATTATCCCTGCACCGAATCGTATAACAATCGACTGTATGACGCAATACGGAACATAAATAGAATTCTGTGTAGACTAAACTTGCATGACTTTCGAATCCCATTGTTGATAATTATCGTGATAGTGCGATCAACATTGCCACATCATTTTTTTAAGAGATGCAACATAGAAAGACAATGTGACGCAGATAATAACTGACGTCATCGACACGTGTGGAAGAATAGGAGTCAATAGAACCAAAAGAGTTTACACCCTACATGTATAATTATACAGGTGGTCTAGAGCACAAGAGAATGATCCTACATCCATCATCCTGCACGGTAGGGACTAGGGAAGGTTAGCCAGTCCGCAGCAACCCCCAAGAGCTGCTCGACGAGTGGACTATAAACAGAAACGACTAATAATGGACGACGAAAGAAATTTTTTACTCCTAAAGACAGAGCAGTCACTGGGCTCTGAGACGATCTTAAGGCTTAAAGAGGAAGGGTTTTTTAGAAAGAAATTGAAGCGATAAAAGTTCACGTATAATTTTGCATTCGTATACAATTTAAATTATGATTTCAATTAGTTGTAGTTTGAAGCAATTTATTGACAGTAGCCTACTGTAGCTAATTCCATGGGCGGAGTTTGGTTTCCGTTCTTGGAGTGCCAAAGCCTTTTTGTGGGGGGTGGGGGCTAAGTCCGGGAAAAGATATAATATACATGGTGGGAAAAAAAATCTGGGTCTTCTTGGGGCGGGGGGCTTAGCCCCCCTAACCCTGATAAATTCCGCCCATGGCTAATTCTTTTAAATAGGCTACAGTATTCAAAGTGGCATAAATGATAAACTTTCATAACTATAAACTCTATAACTGCATGTATAGTACGACCCAAAAAAGTCGCCGGCCCTCAGCAATTTCCCATTTCTTTCAGTTGTTCTGATAATGGAGAAAGCCTGCATACATGTTATTAGAGTATAACTGTTATAATTATCTTGTGTTTTATAATAATTATGCCATTGCCATGAATGATCTATATATACACCAATAACTTTTATTTTAAAGGTGTCTAAGAAGTAATGACCAAAATGAGTATCTAGGGTCGATGTCATGAATCCATTCTCTCTTACGCGTTCCATACACTGCAACTTTGAACGACGTTGCGTCCATTCAAAACCGGCATCGAATGTGAAGAATCTAACACGATCTATTCGCTGAAAACCTAACAGAGTTGCGAATCACGGTCACTAGAAAAACGTTTGCGTTTACGTTTTACTCCGACAGCCACAGCCATGGGCGCCCAAACGGAAATACTTGGATATTGACACCAATTTTTACTACTGTTTGTTTATATTTAACAAATTTTTTCGGACTGAAGCACCTATGATACCAGCGATACACAAAGAGAAAATTGAGAAATTTACACTTAGAAACCCCTATGGAAAATACCAACATTGTATGTTCTCAATTTCATATTATTTGCGTTTTTCAGTCTCTTGATAGAAAAAGCTAACCGCGTAGACACAGACATCGTATTGTGTTTTGCCAAGACTTCTGTTAGCACCCATTGCAACAGCTGTTCCGGCAAAGCAGACACAGCAGTGTTGTCTTTGGAAATTGCTCCGGACTAGCCTGGAAAACATCGCTTTTTGACACCTGTGCGGCCTACAAGTTAGCCTTGACCTTCAGTGAATAGCTGAAAAATCGTTCGAATAATATGAGAGCGAAAGATGAATATGTAAGTTGTCAGTTTCACACCGGTGTGACCTTTTCATACCAATGTCCTATCCAAATAGCACAGGAAAGGAATGAAGGAATGAAGGGAGGGAGGAAGGGAGGGAGGAAGGCAGGCAGAAAGACAGGCAGGCAGTCAGGCAGGAATATAGTGTCAGACAAAAATGCACGAAGCTAGGCATGCAGACAGTGTAAGTGCTGATGGACGGAGGGCTAAATAAATACACACTTGGGGCCTGCAATACCTACAAAAGTAGATTGGTAGATAGATAGATAGAAATACAGACAGACAGACAAACAGACACACAGACAGACAAACAGACAGACAGACAGTTAGACAGACAGCCAGACAGCCAGACAGACAGCCAGACGGACAGATAGATAAATGGATGGATGCATGATGTATGGATGGATGGGTGGGTGAATTGTAATAGTAATTGTAATTGTAATCGTACATTTATATAGCGCCCCTTCAAGAGAACTCCTCAGAGGCGCTCCCGACCTGACACCAAACCACAATCAAAGAGAATGGTTTTCAAACGCTTGCGGAAAAGGGGCAAAGAAAGACAAAGAAGCTCATTACGGAGACTAATAAGTAACTTATTCCAGAAAGACGGACCGACTATAGCAAAGCTTCTGTGCAGCACTGTGGAAGATCGAGCCAAAGGGACAACCAGGTTGGATGGATGGATGGATGGATAGACGACAGTTAGTTATATGAACACATTATATGTAAATTGATAGAAAGATTGACGCATGAATGAAGAGAGACACCGAGAGAGAGAGACAGAGATACACAGAGATATGGAGACGGTGACAGCAAGAGAGAGAACGAGACAGAAAGACAGACATACAGAGACAGAGCGAGCGCGAGAAAGGTACGTCAAACCGGTAGCTATATAGGCAGCCATCGCTTGTTGTCAACCATTTACATTAGGATAACAATATAATTTGCATTAGAACAGCAAAATTTACTTCAGGATAATTTATTATTTCCGTCGTAAACAATGGCTGGCACTGCAACACTTTACATTATTACGCCGCAGTTACCATAAGTCTACCATAATTTACAATCTCCCGTAGAGCAAACCTGCTCGTTGAAAAAGACCACAGGTTGTGGAGTCCACAGTTGTTTACACCACTAGTGTATGCTGAAATAGCTGAACAATGGATGCTGTAGATCACAATAAAACCGTGCTAGCTGTGGCATGGCCGATGTTGAGAGTGGCAAGGACGAGAAATGACTCTTTTATTGTTCTGGCTCAAGTACCGGGCGACTGGGTCGGCGGAAGTTACTGAGACAGGGAGTGAGGATGGAGAGGAGGAGGGAGGGGAGATGGAGGAGGTTTGGTTGCAGCAGCTGCTGCGCTTGGCAGTGCCAGCTATCGGATTAACGCATGCGCGGTCGAAGCTGCTTATCGGAGATGCGAAAGTAAAAGTCGTTTTGTTTATGGAGAGTTTGGAACTGGTTGACTTGGGGTCAGGGTGGGATGGTGGTCGGGTTTTTATGGGGCTAACGGGTGTGGGTGAGGGGGATATGGTATTGTGAAGTAGGAGAACTGTAGAAGTAGTAGTAGCAGCAGCAGCAGCAGCGATAGTAGTAATAGTGGTAGTAGCAGTAGTAGTAGTGGTAGAAGCAGTAGTAGTAGTGTAACGCCCGCCCCTATCGGCCTCCCCGGAGTCGCCACTTCCGGATCTTCGCTCGATGGGACCGCGTGCTGCTGTGGACGAGCTCTAGAGATTGAGGGAGGACAGGATGAGGTGACTTCCGGGTTCGAATCCCAACGATGGAAAGGCGGCCAGTTATTTCGACTGCCGGACTCCCTATATGAAATTGGCGGCCTACTAGCCAATCTATCACTTCTTCGCAATATACCAGGGTGTGCGAAATCCTTGGGCCTAGCACCCAAAGTTTCTTCCAGGCCGATGGTCGAGTGGTATGGCGCGTCCGCAGTGGTAATAGCGGTGAGGTAACCAGGGTTCAAATCCACAGCAGGCTTGGGTACTGGCGATGTCTCCAATCTTTCCAAGCGTGATACAACTTCCGTCAGCGCTTCCCTGACATTATCTCTTACCGCCGAGATCTCTTCTCTTACATTTAATTGCACTGAGGAAATAGCATCGCTAACATTTGATTGCACTGAGGAAATAGCATCGCTAACATTTGATTGCACTGCCAGGACATTAAACTCCACCGTGGCAATCGCCTCTTGCGTGTCTCTGGCATTAGTCTCAATTGACGACTGCATAAAAGACTGCATAGAAGTCATTGCTTCATGAGTCGACTTAGCATTGGTCTGCATCGACGAGTGCATAGAGGTTATCGCCTCCATGACTCCCTCCAATGATGAGGAAGGCCTAGACGGCTGGGCCGGGGTGCTAGCCCTTGAATTATCCATAGCGCTAAATAAATTACTCCTATCTTTATAGCTCACAGTCAATATCGCTAGCCATGAACGAAGTAGTTATTTTTATTAACAAATCAAGCATTCAATCCACATCCGTCACATTCAAAGCCATCAATAATCGAAGTCAGCTGTCCAATTAATATTTCTTATTATTCACAATCTATTGAATCTTCAATTGACATCAATCATGTTCAAAGCAATCAAACATAAAAGTCAGTAAGTTTAATTATCAGTTCCTATCCTTTGTAAAGACATTCAATGAAAATCAAATGCAAACAATTCAATGCAAACACATTTCAACCGGAGTATGCCTAAATTAAATCCCGATTGACTCTCAAGTCCCACAGCCAATTTCAGTTCAGCCCAAAATATCTAAATAACCGATCGTATTAATTCCCCAATAAAGCGTACCTTATGTCCGAAGACAAGGGACAAAGCCGATCGTGTGCGAAGAACATCGACGAAGACGATATCCAAGAGATGCGACGAAACACACAGAAAGGCGTCGAGTTTGAAAACGCCCGAAAAGATCAGCTAAATCCGTCGCTGATTTCACGCAATGAACAACAATTTCGGCTATGTATCCAAGCCGTTTGAGAAAGACGCCCTTAGGCAAACATACGAACAACCGCTTCGCAACACAATTTCAGAACGCTGACGATTCGAAGCCCACGATAAATCACTCCGTGTGACAGGGCGAAGAGAGGCCTTGACCGATTAATCCAGGAGTAGATCCAATGCGAAAGCGAAGGCAAAACTCGCAACAACGCTGATATATTTCTCGCAATAAACTAACTCTTTTAATAATTCGACTCCATGTCGAGAGAGAATGAATCGCTAACAGAATTCTTGTATGCGCAACGACGAAGAAGACTAGTGCAAGCGAGCGCTTTATCTTGGCCACACTTCACCAACTCGATCGAGCCTAAAACTACCAAAAGCCGCAATACATCCAATTGCCTTGAAATTCCGTCCGCAACTCCATACATCCACTTCTCTTGAAATTCTGGCCACGTCTGCCTTTAGCTGCCCGCTCTCGCTTTTATAACTGCCTGGTCTGCAGAGCGTCCCCTTTACTACGCATGCGCAGCTAGAGAGCTGCGCGCGCCAACCCAACAGCAACGCAGCTGTCGCAAGGCGGCAAAAATCAGCTGCCACGTGCGCCCTCTCCTGTCATTCTGAAGTGATCTGTCTTTCTCCTTCTATCTCTCCTTCTGAAAAGCGTCATCTGCCGTCAGTCACGTAGACCACAAGTGCACCAGTTTAACCTTGCGAAAACACACATATTTTAACACGTACACAGGCCCACACACCTACAGTGTTTCATTCTCAATCCGTGTCTCTGTCTGTGCTTGTCTGGCTGGCTGTATTCCTCGCTCACTCTGTTCATCAGACCACCTCGGGCGAACCGTGTGATAATTGGCCGAGCGGGCGGCGACGTCTTTGAAGGCCGTCGACTAAAGCGTGCGAAAAATACACGAATATGAAACGGCAGCTGCAGGGCCTACATCAGCGGTCACTGTGACCCGTGTCAAGCGCAAATCAATATTAAAATCTAGGTCACACGAAGCACCGAAAGAAAACCCTATATATATATATCAGATCTCTGAAACCGATCAAAAATTGAATAAAATAATAATATAATAATATTATCGACCGAAAACCCGTAGCGTAGTTCTACGATCGCTACACTATTCTCGACCCTCCTTGATTTCAGGATCCTTTTAATTGGAAAAATGGATCCTGAAATGTTAGTAAGGCCATACTCCAATTTTTACATCAAGGATTCAAATGCAAGAATTAAAAAATATATGCAATGAACAGTCATCAGCATCACCAAGTTCACATTTTAGCGTTGACTGGCAATTCAAGCGAAAGAAATACTTATTATTATAATATTTATATAGCTCCATCGCTAAGCGTTCAGTGAAGCTCAAAAGCATTTATATATATAGAAAGTATATAAAGGCTTCCTTCAGTTCAGTTATGTACCAAGAATCCTACGGCAAACATTGACTTAAGAACCCACGACACAGTCACAAAAACCATCAGGCCTACGTTACCTTTACAACAGGTCATCTTATTAATAGGCCACACATGGCATTTATCATCGATTCATCGAGACTCCTTTAGGCATTTCACTGTAGGAAAAAGTCTACATTTAAAGACACTCTAAGCAGTTAAACCTAAGTCTCTATAATCCCATTAACCTCAACATCTAATAAAGAACACTGCTATCATAGCAAATTACCTGAGACTGCGCACACAGCTAAAGTCTCTACATAGCTAATAATTATTATAACTATCCGTAGGCTCCCATCAAAGTTTACCGTAAGAGCCCAGTCTCAACTTCAGCTTAATAAGCCGCTCGCTTCATAACATCTATCAGTATAGGCCTACGTAATTATTAAAAATGCCACCTATTATGCGCAGAAACTAGCTCATTAGCGATTAATTAGTTACACTTTGTAACACTAGGCCTACATTAATATATCAGCCTGCCTCGGCCCCAGCAAGCCAAATATTATTATATATGCACCCAATGCACAGAATAATAACAATACAAAAGCTTAACTAGGTCAACTTAATATACTGTAATTAACGCTAAAATACAATGTTACACTGTTTAATCCTTAATCATAGAAAATCATATGCCTATCATAAAGACCATCATGATTTCAATACTAAGATTACAGTCTACGAATGGATCTTTAGTTAGGCTATTTTAGTCTGTCTTTAGTCCACCATTAATCCTATGCGTTTTCGTGGAATGAATCAACAGGCCATGTTACTGCGCAATTATGTCGTCTTATTTTCGATCCATCATTGATGCGACGTGTACTACGGGACCACCCATGCGCCTGGGAAACGACGATCGATAATTAATATCGCCGCTCTTTGATGCGTCGACTCGTTCTCCCCTCTCTCTACAATTGGCTTCTGTAGGAGTCGTGGGAACGGAGACGACTGGCCGCACGACTAAACCAGCCTATAATTAGTCCATGTACAGCGTACAACATGGCAAAATTATGCCTACAATAAGCGAACTCAAAATTAGGTCATTCATTAATCCAAATATAAATCTGCACAGGATTAATAATAAAATTAAATCCAATGCCACAAAATTATTTAGGCTAACCTCATTTCTCGCACAGACAGAACTTCTAATTATTTTATGCCTAGTCCTAATTAATATCACTAGGCCTCGCAGTTTAACCATATAATTCCATTGCAGGCGGGAATCAGGCAAAACCGCAAAACTAATGCAAAAATTACACAGCATAACTAAATTATCGCTTATTCCTCCGCGTTGGGCTATCAAAACATGTAGGCCTACATTTTAATCGAGACCAACTATATATATAATCCCGTTGCGATCTGATATTATTCGTAAAGCAACAGCATAATTAAATATTATTGTCGCCCATGTCTTAACATTATTGAAACTCTTAGGCCTACAATTTTAATCGAGGCATATTATTTATATATATAAAATGCCGACAAATTTTGCCGAACCCCAGAATAATAAGCCTATAGGCCTATACTCAAGGTAAACCATATATATATAGGCCTAATCCCGACAGATTGCAGTTAAGCGCAATATGGGCCTCAAAGCATTCATTCAGCGCCTCACTGAAATTAATTAACATGCCTCTATACAATTAATATATATATATACGATGACAAGAGTTACGCATATAAAAATTCTACACACGGAAATTAGGAGCATTAAAATTTAACTGTGCAAATTTCTTCAAATTATTTTTAATTAAACAGACTATAGATAGAGCGGAACTTAGGCCTAATGCAAATTTCGACTCTGAGCGTTATCTTAGAGATATAGGCCTACTATTTTAACGAAGGCCATAATATCACATAATCACATCATCAGGGCTAATTCCACTACAAGTCTAAGTTCAAGGTCACATAATCGTCATCAATGGCCTTAACTAAAATAGGCAACCTTATATATACATCAAGAGGTAAAACCAATATTTATATAGCGCAATGCAGGCAATGACAGTCCAGTTTTCTGTCTACAGCAGAGGCAATAATAAAATCGTCCATCGCTTCATTGCAAATGCAATACAATACTAATCTATATCACCATTGCAAACATTAATCAGACAGTCGGCAATGCAATACAAATATTAATACTATGCACAACATACGATGCAAGAATACAGTTATTTACACAGTAACACACACATGTAAAGCCTTCCACATGTAAAGTAAACATATTCATCACAATCAAAATAAAACATGGTTACAGATACTCCTGCATTCATAATGGCCGCCATTAAGCGGTCATTTAACAGAGTTACCCAGCTGACGTGAAGTTCTCAGGCGGACGACTTCCTGTCGTTTCACCCAGCGATCGCCAGTGGTGGTCGTCGGAAGACCCATTGCGGAGCGGACATTCCCGCAGGAGGTAGGAGGGGTCGTCACAGTAGAAACAGCGGCGCTCCTCATTTTGCAAGTTCCGGTCACCATCTCGCCTCCTCGTCGATGATGGCGACATCCGAGATCGACGATTCTGGTTGTCGTGATTACCGCTCTCCGGCCGTCCCAGGTTGTCGCTCGGTGCAACCTGCTGCTGTTGTCGAAGAGGGCAGAGGCGCGCTATGTGGTCCGTCGCAGAACACTCGAAGCATCTCCGCGGCGATGGTCCTACCTCCGTTTCCATTTCCCTTTGTGGTCGACGTCTACAGGCCGAGCTCAAATGACCGAGCCGATGACACAGGAAACACCGTGTAGTTCCCCGTCCGTTACCTCCATTGGTGTTCGACCAATCGTTTCTTGTTGACCCGTTCTGCCCTCTCCACGCACCGCGATTATTGTCTCTGTATTGTGGCGCCGAAAATGGTTGTCGCTCCAGCTGTCGCATTATTTGCTCCACCTGCCGTTTCAAAACCCTCATTTCCGAATCTTCTTCCTGTTCTTTAATTGCGTTGACACGTCCATATCGTCGTTCGTGCTGCTCATGGCCACCGTCTTCTGCTTTCTGATAGCCGTCCAATCGCATCGCTACCTTGTAAGCTTCATCCAATGATTTTGGCTCTCGCTCTCGAATTTTCAGAGCAAGAGTTCTATCTCTCAGGGCATCCAGGAATGCACGAACAGCAATTGCCTCGCTGTGGACCGTTGAAGAGCCGGGATACGCCCGCGTGGTCAGACGGCGCACATCATCGACCAGCACTCCCATATCTTCATCGGCTTTCTGCTTTCGAGTACTCAGCTGTGTCTGAAATAAAGCTTGCTGTTCAGCGTTACCATATCGTTCTCGAAGTCGCTGTACCAAAGCCGTCCAAGTGTCCAAGCTATCTGCGTTCGACTCGCTCAGCAAATGAGTCGCCGGTTCAACCAAGGAGACTACTAATTGGTTCAATCTCTCCTCGTCCGTCCATCTGTTATTCCTGGCGCACACGGAGAATTTTCGTAAGAATGTTTCAACGTCCGTCTTTCCGCTAAAAGACCCGAGTTTCAGGAATTGTGTTGGCTTAGGAGGAGAAGTCGATGGCTGTTTAACCTCGCCCTCTTTAGCTGTTGCAGACGCGGTCGGTTCAAGTTCCTTGACTGTTCCCTTTGAACTGATCGACGGTAGCTCCCAGTCGCCGGTCGTTTGCGTTGCGACGGTGGTCGTCGGGACAATTTTGATAGGACCGACCGAAACGTTGGTAGCCGCCAGTGCTTTCGTTTCACCAACCGCAGACGTCGCTTTATTATCGGCCGTCGTTTCATTTCTCTCCAGAGGTGTCGACTTCATTACCACTTGACATCGCGGTAGTTCGGCATCACGGCTGAATCCAAAGTTTTGCGCGCCGAGGCATGAACTCATCCTCGCCGATTCCACGACCGTTGGCCACCGAGGAAAGACGGCGTCGCTTGGTCGAAGCGGGTCGAGACAGCGAAGCGGGTCAACCCAAACCCGGTTGTCGCTGCTACCGTAGAAAGCGCTCGGAGTGTAGGTCGGAGCATACCTCCACGGCATGTTTGAATGGTCGGGACGAGCGTATGGTTGCATCCAGTCGACCGTTGCCATCGCCGCTGGTCCAGGAGGAAGGTCGGGTCGAGCGTTGTCTCGACCAACCATGGTCGACGTTGCACGACCGTCGAGGACGCAGTCAGGCATTGACTGATAGGTCGGCATTACCGACGCTGGTTGTGTAAAGTCGACCCGACTCGGTGCCATTTCCACTCTTTGTTGATCGACGTGTGCGAGCGGCGCTTGCATTCTCCATTGCGGATCAGGTCGAGGATACTCGACGTGAGGGAGCGACGAAGAGGCCAAAGGAGCTGGGTTGACCTTATCACCCCCCTCCCGTGACAATTTATTAGCGATCGGTTTATTCATATCCAAATTTCTAAACTCCGGTTGCTGTGCTGCATGCATTCTGTTATCAATTATTTTAACAGTTTTAGGTCTAAATTCCATTATTTTGCTGATTTCAATGTCTACACTACCATCATCAGACATTATTTCCACATTATCAGCAAATTCCCTTTCCTTCCTTCTTTCAAAAGACATTGCCATTTCGCCTGTTCTAGCATAGTCAGTTTCCTCTTCTAACCTATCATCACCAAAATCTCTAGAACTAATTTGACCCCACTGGCTGGGACCAATTGTAACGCCCGCCCCTATCGGCCTCCCCGGAGTCGCCACTTCCGGATCTTCGCTCGATGGGACCGCGTGCTGCTGTGGACGAGCTCTAGAGATTGAGGGAGGACAGGATGAGGTGACTTCCGGGTTCGAATCCCAACGATGGAAAGGCGGCCAGTTAATTCGACTGCCGGACTCCCTATATGAAATTGGCGGCCTACTAGCCAATCTATCACTTCTTCGCAATATACCAGGGTGTGCGAAATCCTTGGGCCTAGCACCCAAAGTTTCTTCCAGGCCGATGGTCGAGTGGTATGGCGCGTCCGCAGTGGTAATAGCGGTGAGGTAACCAGGGTTCAAATCCACAGCAGGCTTGGGTACTGGCGATGTCTCCAATCTTTCCAAGCGTGATACAACTTCCGTCAGCGCTTCCCTGACATTATCTCTTACCGCCGAGATCTCTTCTCTTACATTTAATTGCACTGAGGAAATAGCATCGCTAACATTTGATTGCACTGAGGAAATAGCATCGCTAACATTTGATTGCACTGCCAGGACATTAAACTCCACCGTGGCAATCGCCTCTTGCGTGTCTCTGGCATTAGTCTCAATTGACGACTGCATAAAAGACTGCATAGAAGTCATTGCTTCATGAGTCGACTTAGCATTGGTCTGCATCGACGAGTGCATAGAGGTTATCGCCTCCATGACTCCCTCCAATGATGAGGAAGGCCTAGACGGCTGGGCCGGGGTGCTAGCCCTTGAATTATCCATAGCGCTAAATAAATTACTCCTATCTTTTTAGCTCACAGTCAATATCGCTAGCCATGAACGAAGTAGTTATTTTTATTAACAAATCAAGCATTCAATCCACATCCGTCACATTCAAAGCCATCAATGATCAAAGTCAGTTGTCCAATTAATATTTCTTATTATTCACAATCAATTGAATCTTCAATTGACATCAATCATGTTCAAAGCAATCAAACATAAAAGTCAGTAAGTTTAATTATCAGTTCCTATCCTTTGTAAAGACATTCAATGAAAATCAAATGCAAACAATTCAATGCAAACACATTTCAACCGGAGTATGCCTAAATTAAATCCCGATTGACTCTCAAGTCCCACAGCCAATTTCAGTTCAGCCCAAAATATCTAAATAACCGATCGTATTAATTCCCCAATACAGCGTACCTTATGTCCGAAGACAAGGGACAAAGCCGATCGTGTGCGAAGAACATCGACGAAGACGATATCCAAGAGATGCGACGAAACACACAGAAAGGCGTCGAGTTTGAAAACGCCCGAAAAGATCAGCTAAATCCGTCGCTGATTTCACGCAATGAACAACAATTTCGGCTATGTATCCAAGCCGTTTGAGAAAGACGCCCTTAGGCAAACATACGAACAACCGCTTCGCAACACAATTTCAGAACGCTGACGATTCGAAGCCCACGATAAATCACTCCGTGTGACAGGGCGAAGAGAGGCCTTGACCGATTAATCCAGGAGTAGATCCAATGCGAAAGCGAAGGCAAAACTCGCAACAACGCTGATATATTTCTCGCAATAAACTAACTCTTTTAATAATTCGACTCCATGTCGAGAGAGAATGAATCGCCAACAGAATTCTTGTATGCGCAACGACGAAGAAGACTAGTGCAAGCGAGCGCTTTATCTTGGCCACACTTCACCAACTCGATCGAGCCTAAAACTACCAAAAGCCGCAATACATCCAATTGCCTTGAAATTCCGTCCGCAACTCCATACATCCACTTCTCTTGAAATTCTGGCCACGTCTGCCTTTAGCTGCCCGCTCTCGCTTTTATAACTGCCTGGTCTGCAGAGCGTCCCCTTTACTACGCATGCGCAGCTAGAGAGCTGCGCGCGCCAACCCAACAGCAACGCAGCTGTCGCAAGGCGGCAAAAATCAGCTGCCACGTGCGCCCTCTCCTGTCATTCTGAAGTGATCTGTCTTTCTCCTTCTATCTCTCCTTCTGAAAAGCGTCATCTGCCGTCAGTCACGTAGACCACAAGTGCACCAGTTTAACCTTGCGAAAACACACATATTTTAACACGTACACAGGCCCACACACCTACAGTGTTTCATTCTCAATCCGTGTCTCTGTCTGTGCTTGTCTGGCTGGCTGTATTCCTCGCTCACTCTGTTCATCAGACCACCTCGGGCGAACCGTGTGATAATTGGCCGAGCGGGCGGCGACGTCTTTGAAGGCCGTCGACTAAAGCGTGCGAAAAATACACGAATATGAAACGGCAGCTGCAGGGCCTACATCAGCGGTCACTGTGACCCGTGTCAAGCGCAAATCAATATTAAAATCTAGGTCACACGAAGCACCGAAAGAAAACCCTATATATATACACTGTGAGCCATAAAAAACCGTGCCAATTTATTCTTAGCTATATCTCGGTCGATATTTTAACAATTTTATATCTTTTTGTGTCGTTTGAAAGAAAAATTAAATCTCTACGATTTACTTATTTACTTGCGCGATGACGTCATATCCGTTTCGCAGCATAATGTAAATAAAGTTGATGGTTGAAAAATTGAGTTAAAATTTTAAAATGTTGAGCTATGAGGATAAAATTTTAATTAAAAATCTGCGGGAATGCAAAAATTATTCTTCTAGACGATTAATTAAGGAGTTTCCGAACAAGAATTGGAAAAGAAGAACATTAGATGACTTTCTGCGAAAGTTGAGAACTATCGGTTCAGTTGAACGCGCTGCGGGAAGTGGTCGGCCAAAATCGTCGCGAACTGAAGATAATATCGCCGCTGTCAATGAATTGGTTCAGAGCCAGGAAGACCAGCCTAAAACACATCTTTCAACCAGACAAATCTAGAGAGAGCTGAATCTTACACAAACGACGGTCAGACGCATTATTCATAACGATTTGGAACTGAAATGCTTATGGAACAGCGCGTGTACCAAAAGCGCATTCAGAACACTGATGAACTTCGGCAGTGTCTCGTATCCATCTGGAACGATCTGGAACAACATCTTATTGACACTGCAATTGACACTGCAATTGATTGGCAACATGTGTACGTGAAAAAGGAAGTCATTTTGAACACAAATTTTAAACAAATAAAGGCACTGAAAAATTGGTTGCATTTAAGTAGTAAAAATGCAGCATTGACCGATTCTCACGTGTTTTTTTAGTGTCTTCAGTTTCGCAAGACAAGTTTAACATACATGTAGGATGAAATCGATAATGTTTATTTCTGCTCTTTAGAGTATTGATTCCTGTTTAAAATGATGCAAAAAGTGTACAAATCGATAAAGAAATGACAGAGATGTAACTAAAAATAAAGTGGCACGGTTTTTTATGGCTCACAGTGTATATCAGATCTCTGAAACCGATCAAAAATTGAATAAAATAATAATATAATAATATTATCGACCGAAAACCCGTAGCGTAGTTCTACGATCGCTACAGTAGTACTAATAGTAGTTGCATCAGCAGCAGTAGTAGCTGATGTTGTCGTCGTAGTAGTATTTTGAGTAGTAGTACTTGAAGCAGTTGACCTAGTGTTTGAAGTAATCGTGATCGAAATAGTAAACTCGAAATTTCTAAAGCGCTACTCGATAGCTAAGGCGGGGCACCAGCTTATTCACGAGCGGTGTAGCGAAGATGCTGGTGACGTGGTGTGGGGTGTTATGTGCACCGATGTGTAGGGAGAGAAGGTGCATCGGCGAATAGCAAAAGGGTGTTCGTGGAAATGGTTCATGGAGATCTGCTTAGGGCAAATTGGACTGTTGGTGTGTGGGTGTAGCGGACATGGGGTGACGTAAGATAGGGTGGTTTGGACATTGGACACCCGTGCACGTGAGGGATAATGCGCAGTGACGTTAAAGGCTAGGTTGTGTAGGTTGTGTAAGATGGCATTATGGAGATTGGTTGTAGGATTGGGGAGCGGATTTGGGTGTAAATGGGTGGGTTTGTGCGAGTGGGTATATAGTGGCGTGATGATTATGGAAATTAATGGAATTGGGTATACTTTGGGCTTATCGAGAGGCGAGTATAAACACGACAGTAGAGGTCGTAGTTCTGCGTGGGAAATGTGGGTAGTGAAACTGCCCCTCGAAAGTATGCATGTATACGTATGCAGCTATTAAGAAGTAGAAAAGCACTGAGAACGAATTGCATATGCACGATTGATAATAATTGATAATAGTTATTATCACATGGAGCAAAATAACATGATAGTATTCCAAACTTCCACTATAGTGCAGATGGAATAGCTTCATTTTCCCTTCCCAAGCATAAGAGTGAAGGGGGGATTTCCCACATTTCCTTCCCATGATTTGCGACCATAATAAGTTATAACTGATTTTATGGAGAGTCTGGCTTATCTTATTAACCGTCGCTCCGAGTACGTGCGTAAAATAAGTATGTGCTTATAATCCGGGGCAACGCTCGCAAAACATTAAAACATGCTTGCTTAGTCTATCCAAGATATTTCTCTGGGCATAATTATTTGAAGAAGGCTGTATTACACGCAAACCTTACTTAAGGCCCCATGTTCAATAAAATGTATATAATACATGTATATGAGATATTATATGCCAGGAAGTTTGCTATTACAAAACTCTTTTGGCGTATTATACCCTACATAAACATTTGAACCCGTGTGAAAATAAAATTTAATGATATACATGAAATCAATATTACAAGCACATACTTATTTTACACACGTACAGTCGTACACATTACGTACTTAATTTTGATATTCTGTGTAAGACTTTACGGCGATAAACTGTTATGCACATTTCATGGAGTATATATATATATATATATATATATATAACATATATATATATATGATATATATATATCAAGTTATGTAAGTTACAGTAGGGTTTGTATGTGAACAGTTACTCTAAATCTCCGATATAACTCTATTGGCGCATACAGTATACGAAGCTCTTATTCTCTGTTAAGCAGACCTGGTTGAGGCCAAGTGCCGCAAGCAACGGACGGTCTATCACTGCATGCCTAGCGGGTGCATGCGAGAACAGTTTCGAGTTGGGTTTGAAGTTCTATTACTCGGTCGGCAGGGTGCGCACGAAAAGTGTTTCGAGTGCGGCTTTGAAATCGGAGCGGTCTTCAGCCACGCTGCGTGACTATAGGATAGTATTTTGAACGTGGATTTCCGTCCAATTGAAGGTGAATTGTTTACGTCAAGACGATTAGGGATAGAGAATTTATTATACGTTTCGTGAGTTCATTTCGGCGAGTTGGTTTTTGCGAGTCTGTTTCGGTTCATACGAGTTGGTTTTTGCGAGTCTGTTTCGGTTCACGCGAGTCGTTTTTTGTGAGTTTATTTTGATAGTAGTCCAGATTAATTGTGGAACCGGTTGAGGAAGTCTGGTTAGGGATTCTGTTTCCGAGACTGGTTAGATTACGACGTTTTCTGTTTCGTTTCTCGCTCGATGAGTTAGTCGAGTTTGCGCTTAGTGTGCTTCGTCAAAGCGGTCGGAGGAGGGAGGCTTTAAGCAGAGAACAGCTGAGGAAAAAGAAACGCTGGAAGGAATAGTTCCATCTTACTGAGGTTATAGGGTTATCCGCGTTCCAAATGAGCAAACTAAAGGACAGCTCGGAGTTCTGTAAGTACGGAAGCTTATTATAATACCAAACATAGAATAAAATAAAGTATATACTTACGTGGCTACATTATATCAGGCCATGGGTCGTGGCATGTCATTTGACGTACGCCAGAAATACTTTGTAATTATCAATATCTTCCTTAAATTAATCGCTTCGATCTGCTGAATAACTCCAGATACTCACCTGCTGAAATTGAACATCTGGCGCCGCTACAGACGAACAATGTATTGCAATACTACTGTATGTTTTTAACTTATGACTTTTCTTCCAAATTCCTAGAGGTGTACTAACACACGACCATACGAGCCACTGTTACTGTCAGTGAGTGAAGGGCTTTCTCAATGTATAGGCCTATATAATTTCTATATACAGTGTAACCATTTCATTTCTTCTGCGCTTTACAAGGTGATTGCTTTCCCTAGTAATAGCAGTTGCAGTTTAACGTCACTGTGTGGTAACAAAGATCATTAGCGACGCCCTCCTCCTTATCCAGGCTTGGGACTGGCACTGGCAGAGTGCAACCAGTGGCGGGTTCCCGACATCCCTTCCTTCTCTACAATGATCTCAATGATAATGTTAAATTGAAAATAAGATGCTAACGATTTGTTGCAATTTATTGTACATTGTGTCCTGGATCTGGGTTGAGTATAATAACAATTAGCGAAAGTACTTTATTTATAGCTCAAGGCAATATTATTGTAAAGGTGTCTAAGAAGAGCGTATACAAGTTTACAGCAACTACGTCAAAATTAAAGATTTACTGATGTACAAACTGAGAATAATGCCATAGTCAATATTGTTATTTTTTTAAAGTCCACTATCTATTGACGAAGCATCAATCGATGTCGCTGAGCAATAGTTGTGAGTGAATGACTTGCTAAAAGTACGAACAAAGCAACCGTCTCATGGAGGTTCTATAACCAAAATAGTCATCCTGTCCTAGAATATAATCCTTAACATCGTAACATTGATTTTGCTACTCACACGTTGACGCTGCTCGTATAGTAACAGTCTCGGGCAAGTCGTCACCCACTTGCCCGAGAGTGTTACTATACCAGCCGCGTCAGCTTCACACAACTGCCCGTTCACTAACACCTAGAGGCTAGTGCTGTCACCACACTAGTTAATTTTTCCATTGCAGCCCGCCTTGGCTACTGCTAAAGGCGGCACTACTATGGCCTCAATCGAATAGTGTGCTTTTACCCAGTGTTATGCTATGCAGTACGCCTAATTTGACAAATCCCTAAACTCTGAGTATACCCGGCAGCCCATTGAACATCTACAAATGTATAGCCTAGGATCGTTTCTCTTGTTAGGCAACGTCAGCTTGTTACTGATCTAATCTACCTGCAGGAGCTCTGTTGCTCCACGGGTATTCAAGGCCACCGCAACTCCGTTCTGCACAGAAAGGAGTACTCTTGGTTCAATTCGCAAGAATGGCAACCATGCAAAAATTGAGCCGCTCCTGTGGTGGCTCAGATGGCTGGAATGGACTTCCTGGAGCTCTTACTGATGCATTTTTGATAGCCTAGTAATTAAACTAAAAACTCTGCTTTTAGCGCACTAGAATCGGGAGCGCATCTGAAAAGCAACCTTCAAGAAGTGCTATATAAAAACCGCAATGAATGAATGAAAGTATACACAAAGTAACCCTCATACGGAGGCTATATATAGCCAATTGGTCATTCTGTGCCAGAATAGCGGACCGATTTTACTCTTTTATAAAAAGAGATTCAAAGGCAAATAATCAGAGCATAACAGAATAAGCATCATCATCATCATCATCATCATCATCATCATCATCATCATCATCATCATCATCATCATCCCGTCAAAATAGCCCGGACAAAATAGCCCCGTCAAAACAGCCCCGTCATAATCGCCCACCGACAAAACAGCCCCGTCAAAATCGCCCAGCGACACAATAGCCCCGTCAAAAGAGCCCCGTCAGAATAGCCCGGGGCTATTTTGTCGGGAACCGGCAAAGTCGCGGAAGAACACAATTTTTGTAAAAAATAGACCGAGGGAAGCCGAATTGATGAAAATAATGCTTGTAAAGTTAAAGATGGCTTTCGGAAATGATCGCGTTGGTAAATAGAACTATTAATATAAGTCGGATTTAAGCCGTTTCGTCAATCCAGACTCTATTTCAGATCTATAAAACTTTCATCCAGCTTCGATTTCCCAAGCGTTTTATTATCCATCCAGCTTCTAATTAATATATAAATACCTTCATCCGGCTTCCATTTCTTAAGCGTTATGTGACTCATCCAGCTTCTATTTCATATATGAAAACCTCGATCTCGCTTCCATTTCTGAAGCGTTTCATCAGTCATCCAGTTTCTATTTAAGATATATCAAACCTTCATCCAGCTTCCATTTCTTAACCGTTTATAATTCATCCAGCTTCTATTTAGGATATAAAATTTCTCGAGCGTTTTATCACTAATCCAGCCTCTATTTCAGATCTTTGACGGCATTAATCCAACTTCTATTTAAGATCTACAAAACCTTCATCCCGCTTCCATTTCTTAAGCGTTTCATCACTCAACCTTCATCCAGCTTCCATTAATTAAGCGCTTATCATTCATCCAGCCTGGTTAGAAATGCCCTATGTCAAAAAATATCACAAGCTGGATGGATGACAAAATGCTTGAGAAATCGAAGCGGGATAAAGGCATTTTATATCTTAAATAGAAGCTGAATGAATGATAAAACGCTTGAGAAATGGAAGCTGGATAAAATTATTGAAGATTTTAATTAGAATCTGGATTAATGTTTTTATGTATCTAAAATAGAAGCTGAATGAATGATAAAACGCTTGAGAAATCGAAGCTGGATGAAGGTATTTTATATCCTAAATAGAAGCTGGATGAATGATAAAGCGCTTGAGAAATGGAAGCTAGATAAAGGTTCTATAGATCTTAAATAGAAGCGGGATTAATGTTTTTATAGATATGAAATAGAAGCTGGATGAATGATAAAACGAATGAGAAATCGAAGCTGGATGAAGTTATTTTACATGCCTAAAATATAGGCTGGATGAAGGATAAAGCGCTTGAGAAATGGAAGCTGGATAAAGGTTTTATAGATCTAAAATAGAAGCTGGATTAATGTTTTTATAGATCTGAAATAGAAGCTGGATGAATGATAAAACGCTTGAGAAATCGAAGCGGGATCAAGTTTTATTTAATATAATACAGAAGCTGAATGAATGATAAAACGCTTAAGAAATGTAAGCTGGGTGAATATTTTTATATTATCTGAAATAGAAGTTCTGGAACTGAGTTGTCGGTGGCGTGTTTGACTGGACTATTTTCTCGGAACTGTTTACACGGGCTGTTTTGACGGGGCTATTTCGACGGGGCTATTTTGACGGGTCACCATCATCATCATCATCATCGTCATCGTCATCGTCATCGTCATCGTCATCGTCATCGTCACCGTCACCGTCACCGTCACCGTCACCGTCACCGTCATTATCATCATCATCATCATCATCATCATCATCATCATCATCATCATCATCATCATCATCATCATCATCATCATCATCATCATCATCATCATCATCATCATCATCATCATCATCATCATCATCATCATCATCATCATCATCATCATAATCATCATCATCATCATCATCATCATCATCATCATCATCATCATCATCATCATCATCATCATCATCATCATCATCATCATCATCATCATCATCATCATCACCATCATCATCATCATCATCATCATCATCATCATCATCATTGTCATTATCATTATCATTATTATTTTTTTACCCGAGGTACCAATTATCCCTCAGGATTTATAAATTATTATTATTTTTATTTTTATTTTTATTATTATCATTATTATTCTCATCATCTTTGTTATCATAAACATTCTGCAATACTCAGACTCAGTAACTATCTCTGGTTAATCGTTCTCTTGGCATCGTCTTTTAAATGCTAACTACAATAAAAAAAAGTCTGCGCTCATCCTAGACACCTTTAAATTGGTTTCCAGTGGTGCTAAAATATTCTTTCTCAGCGAATTGTCGAAACTACTCGTAAAAAATAAAAGTGAACGGTGTACATGTAATTGCAATCACGAAATTGAGAACAAACTGAATGCATTTGATTTGTTTTGAAATACTAAAGATACTATGTCATCGTTTTGTTGTATAGCTTCCGAATCCGTTGAGTCGGTTACTTTGTATGAACCTTTATTAGCCACGATAATAATTATAATAGTGACACGATGATACTAACAATTGCTTTGATTATGACGACGAAAGCACTAACGAATATGGTGATAATGATGACGTCGGTGATGATGGCGATGATGATGATGATGATGATGATGATGACGATGATGACGACCTCGATGATGGTAGTGATGACAGTGATGGCAATGAGTGCAATGATGGTAATGAAGGAAATGATTATGGCTATAATAACGATGATGATGATGATGATGATGATGATGACGCTGTCGATTTTAAGAAGTCAGTGATCATGCCGAAAGTAGCGACCAAATCACAACGCTGTTGTTATTGTCGTCGCTGGTGACAATGATAACAATGACGATGATGACGACGACGACACGCAGCAAATAATTGTGGTCTTGTTTGCATAATTATGTTTGTGAGATTGCAAAATGCATTGCATTACGCTTACTGTTGTAATGTAATGTATATTGCACTGTTTATTGTTGTTTGTGTTTACAGTTAAGGAGCTTCTGTCAAAAGCCAAAGATGAGTTTATCAGCAAATGGGAAAAGTCGCCACCGGTCAGTCTATTATATATATATTATATATTATATTATATTATAATATTATATTATTATTATAATTATACTACTATGTATACGATATGTAATAAGGAAAGTCAAAATGAAATGATTTGTAGAGCGGTGTTATAGCAGACAAGGTCCATGCAGTTGTCGTCATGCGTCGTATAAGTTTTTTGGTCTCTGGTCATAATCTTATTCGCAAGTTGAATTGGCTGGAAATTTGTTGAATGAAGAAAGTTACTCTGCAGCTTCGTAGATAATTATAGAGTTTTTAATAATTTCTTAATGTGGCAGATTACATATTTGGTTTTGGAGATCAATGTTCAACACTGAAAGTCCTCAACACTATTTATAATAATATTGTAGCCATTTGAGAAGGGTCCACACAGGCCTCCGATGTTCAAATTAAATTCTGTCTGCTATTATAATAATACCGCTCTGCGATCAGATACATCGCCTCCTTTCTGACACTTCGCTGCGTCCTCTTAGGTCCTCTGATCGGCCTGACCTCTTTGTATAAAAAATCAGGACTGCCATGGCTCAATCCCGATCATTTATCTGCATTGGTCCCTCCATGTGGAAAGGGCTTCCCCCATCAGTTCGCTCTGCCATCCTTTCTGGTAGTGTATCCTCGTCTTTCCCTCGTCTAAAAACTTGCCTTTTTTCTCGGAGTTAAACGCACTGGGAGCGCCTCTGAAAGGCTCTTGCTGCGAGAAGCGCTTTATAAATGGTCAGGTAAGATAAGATAAGATAAATTATCTTGGACAGTTCTTGGCGTTAAGGTTCAGTTAAATAACAACCGAATTGATCGGATGGATGGATCCGATTTGACCAGAGCCTATGACAGCTGAGGCCGTTACCCTGGACAGAAATTTGTTCGGCGCACTACAGCACTATGAACTTATAATTTCACTCTAGCCGAATTGTTCATGTTGAATGCAAAAAGATATACACCATGGTACAGCCAATATCATAGTGTCCAATCTGAGTCAAGTGGTATCCTACTGGGTCGTGTAACGACGTGATGTGACTTTCAAAGATGATGTAGGTCGGGAAGATCATATTAAAAAGGTATTTAACTTTGCTTCACTCTTTGCTTAAAGATATCTTGTTGCTGCCAAAGTTGTGTTATCAAGATATGCAATCTCAACGTTTTAAATGAAAAAAGTTCTTATAGCATGTAAAAAACATTATCAAAGGTGTCTAAAAGAAGCTTTACAATCGCTCTAATTTTCAAAATGTTAACCACTTCAAGTAGTTCATACGACACTGTCTATTAGACACATACTGTGACAAAAGTAAAAAGGAATTGATGCAATTTAGAGCATAATAGTAATTATTATAAAATAATTACCGCAAAAAATTAGTTTTAAAGCGATACAAAAAACAGCTTCCGTTCAAATGGGCAATAATATTAATTCTAACTGCGATTAGGATTGACATTACATTCTTGTTTTATGTTAATATAATATGACGGTTATATACTTATTTTCTTAATATTCCGTTTGGTAACATTATTGTCTCAAAATCTACAGTTTTCATCACATCACACATAATACAATAAAAACTTCACAAAATGAATGCATGTTAAATGCAAATTATATTTCACAAAGCGATCTTTTAAATTGCTCATTTATGTTACACAGCCACATTTGCAGGAACTAATTATAAATGCATACACGGGCGGAGACGCATTATTATTGCTCAAAGTTTTCTTGCATAATATTCAAATTATAGCAATAGTTTCATTAAAACTCACCATTGCCGTTTTATGCGACAAAATGAATGTTCTGATATACGATGATCAGATAGTAAACGGTGACCAAAAATAAATTTAGATTTTATAGTACATGTATTTCCAATATAAAGGTGTTTTATTATAGGTTGATAGTTTCATTGTCAAAGACATAATTCGGGCAACCAATGATTTTACGTTGACACTTTACCATAGGAGTTTAGTGCTGAATACTGACTATTGGCTACTTACTGTTAATTGAAACTGTGTCATTACAAAGATGATTAACGATGCTCTCCTAATTTAACCAATCTAGGACTCCTAACAAGTTCCACCTGACAACTTGACAGTGGCATCCTTACCTATTATAGTTCCAATTGGAAACTGGCCAACACCTATTTTTGGAAACTGTTCGAAAAATAAATATATCTTAAAGAGATATTTATGAAATATCTGTGAAGAAAATCAGAATATCATCCAGCGCCCTTCTTGGACTAAAATAGTTAGGATTAGGAATTCAAAGAAACCATCAATTATTGTTGTTGATCCAACAGTTGCCTTCCACGGCTGCTCTGGCTGTTGACGTCATTAAATTTTGCCGAAGATAATTATTATATATCAGGCTATCTTCATGCATGATCCCGTCTAGTCCTACGGTCCAACTTTAATCGTCGCATTGGAAATGTCCCCGTTGTATATATTTCTTGGCATGTCCTGATCAGTTCCTTAATGATCAGTTCCTTGATGATCAGTTCCTTGGTGGCTTCTTTCTCAAGACATTTGAGCAACTCAACAGTTTACTGGAGGCATATATGTCGTTTGCTTCCTCTGCTTTGCTGTTGTTCAGTTCCCTTTTGGCGTCTCATACTTCCTTTCCTAGCAGCTTCGGTCCTCGGTGCTCACCTCTTGTGCTTTATCCTCCTCGTCAAATCACCTGCATTCAGTCAGTCAGTCAGTCAGTCAGTCAGTCAGTCAGTCAGTCAGTCAGTCAGTCAGTCAGTCAGTCAGTCAGTCAGTCAGTCAGTCAGTCAGTCAGTCAGTCAGTCAGTCAATCAATCAATCAATCATTATAATTGTTATAAAGAAGTCAAAGCAGCAGCTTGCGAAAATCACCGAACTGTTAGTCTTATCACACAAAACATAGAGAAGATTCTGAAGAAAAGCTTGACTAAGACTCTGATATGGAGTGTGGTGCTGCATGGGTCAAAGACGTGTACGATGAGAAGAAAATATTTAAACCTACTGGAGAAAATCAACTGAATGTAACATACATGTGTAATATTCTAGTGTCTATGAAGAAGTGTCAGAATGATTGGCAACGAAAGAAACCCCGATAAACGCAATAAGGGAAAGACAAAAGAAGTGGGTTGAACACAGGCTGAGAGGAGATTCACTGCTAAGCACGGTCAACGAACGAAATATGAAGGGGAAGCGAACAAGACGGAGACCACGATAGATGATGCTTGCCTGGATGATGAAAGGTGGATTATGGGAAGCTGAAGGAAGAGTTCCAAAATCGAGATAAATGACGTCGTCGAACATTTGAACCTGCCTGCATGAGCAGAGAACAAAAAAGATACCAGAATTGTATCGTTGAAATAACAGGCAGGTCAACAATAATTCCAGAACCCTTTCGGTATTATATTTCCTTAACAGTAAACGCAGAGGATTGATGCCGTGTCGAAAACTCCGCCACGGCATGTTCATAGTTTGGACCCACGCAATGCTAGTCCCGAGCATGGGAATTGTAGGAGGGCGACGCTAACGATGTCAATTACATGTATCATGCTGCGCGGTTAAACTGAAAGACTGCAGCAACTACTCTGCTGTGTCAATATAATAATCAATAATGATATTCTCAAGTTGAGAATGACGGCCACGTCAGACAAACGATGCAACTGCGAACTCAAATAACAAACCTCTTTTAATGTTTATGTTGGCTATATAAATATTAGCAGGGCGCATCGCTGTCACGTACGTCAGGTCAAACTGGAATATCTCGCATAATTATGTCATCAAAATTAGCATAAACGTATCAACTTTGTTTCCTGTAACGAATTAACAATGGTTTGATAAGGTGCTCTCAATTTAAATTGAGACTTTGCATAAAAGTACCATTTGTGTGATTTGTCTACTAAGACGATTGATGATAATTACACATAGCTAATATTAAAAGATAAAAATAATACTAGCCTAACTGCTCGATGGTGCAAACTACGAAATTGGATCATTCAAGCAGGCCTAAGCTATCATTGTGGGCGTCCCTAGCAGATATTTCCTCAAGTGTAGAGTCATTAACGGTCGTGATAACGTGGAACATCGTCCAGTGTTCGGTCTAGTCCCTCTGCTTTGAGGAATTCATGGGGGGGAGGGAGTATGGGGGCGAAGAGATGACTGTTATGTAAGTCTTTAATTATCTTAAGACATTTCTTTTCGTCGTACATGTGCATATACAGACTGTATATATGGAATAGAAACCAAAGCTCAAATAATTAGAAACCTCTTTTAAGTGTCACATTAATCCTTTAAGTATAGGCATAAGCACTGTCGAATTTGATCGTAAATTCTCAAATGGTCCTGCAAGCAAGGTCTGCCGCTTGACGCCGTCGGAACGGTGAGAGCTAATCAAACATAATTGCACACGTATTTCAAGTCTGATGCAGGTTACAACATACAATGTACTGTCATGTACATGCAAGAGAAGTGAGAGGTGACAGAGGTCGCATATTATAATGTTACTATGAACAAAATTTTATGTGTTAACAAGGTCTGCCGCTCTTCGCCAACGGAAGGAACAGTTCTAAATAATTACACACCTTTTTGAAGGTCAACATTCGCCCTATAAGTACAAGCAGAAGCGCAACAAATTTTTAATCATTCCATGATATGCGCTATCTGCTGCTACCAAAGTCTGCTCTGTGTAGGAACAGTGAAAACTTTCTTCAAAACAATAACAAACGCTGTTAAATACATTTGGTGCACAAGGCGTCGTCAAACTAACTCCGCCACTGGTTGCACTCTGCCAGTGCCAGTCCCAAGCCTGGATAAAGGAGAAGGGCGTCGCTAATGGGCTTTTTTTTACCACACAGTGACGTTAAACTACAAATACACGCGTCGTAAAACTCTGGATCCATCGAATTGGTTGCTAAGAAAACCTCCGCCGTCATAATTCTAGCCAGATGGAATAATCGGAAAGCCAGACTGAGACATACACGCAGACGGACATTGATAGCAGACGCATAACCACACACGCAAGCAGGCAGCCATACACACAGACTTGAAACGTTTGATTGTTCGCTTGCTAAAAAATAAACACACGGTTGCAGAGGTATAATTATTATGGGGAAGTACAGAAAGGTGCTGTCTTAACGAATTGGTCCGCTAAGTTAGCGGAGGAGAGATAAACAGACAGACTGACATACATACATACAAACCGACAGATTGACAATCAGACAGACATATAGACAGATAAACAGACAGACAGGCAGACAGACAGACAGGCAGACAGACAGATAAACATACAGATAGATAGGCGGAAATGCAAGCATACAGAAAGATGCACACACGTAAAGACAGACATACATACCTAGTAGAGAAACAGACAAATTGAAAAGATTCCTACAGGCATGCGGACAAAGACACGGACGGACAGACACAGACACCGAAAGACAGACAGACCAGGATGGAGGATCGGACAGGCAGATGTATCGACCGGCACATACAGATAGACAGACGGACAGACAGACATGCGAACAGACGAGCTGCTGACAAGAAGTAGTATACAAGAAGGCAGACATACAGACAGAGAGACAGACAGACAGAGAGACAGACAGACAGAGGCAAAGAGAGACATTCATACAAAGAGATAGCGTGAAGCGCCAGTAATTCGACGCATCTCGAGTAGCTTCTTATATACACTTGATCGTCGAAGGCGTCATATTCAGTTTCTGATAGCGGCTGTTAGTTGCTGCCTAGCTTAAAAAAAGAGCATAGATGCGGAAGCAGAAGATAAATTGGCCCAGAGTTAACAATATTATTGATGAAACAAAGTAACGAAATTATACGACGGCAGTAAATGTTGGAAGGTCCGATCTATCCGTGAGTGCAGACTATGAAGGCGTATTTTCTGTGAGAAAATTTAGATTTGGACATTATAAATCGTTACGACAAACTACTCGGGACAATTTGACGCCAGTTAAGTAGTTTAACGTCACTGGGTGATAGCAATGATCGTTAGCGACGCCCTCCTCCTTTATCCAGGCTTGGGACTGACACTGGTAGAGTGCGACCATTGACGGAGCTAAGGATCATTGGCGACGCCCGTTCTCCTTTATACAACCTTGGTACTGTCAGTGCCTGATTGCAATTAGTGGCGGAATTTGGTTGAACGCTAATAATGATTATTGTAACGCTTATTATTATTATTATTATTATTTTATTTTTTTAAATTATTATTATCCGTTTATTATTGATTCAACAATTCAGTTATTGCAAACAGTCAAACAGTGCAACAGCTGTGTGCGATTGGGCGAGTCAAACCACCCTCATCCATGTCAATTAAGGGCTTAATAAACGACCCTGTGAAAGCCACAGCATTAAAGCGTTGTATTGTCATTGAAATACGTTGGAACAAGAAACTTGATTCTCGGGGCTCCCCGGTTGCTTGTGTTAGACGCCGGCCCAAATCTGAGATGAAGTCTAGGCCTTTGTTGTTGATTGGGCCTAGGGTTTCCAAAGCCACCGGGACGAAAACATGAGCGTCAAGGAGGGCACTGTATTTCTGGTTCTTTCTTTCCTCCGCCAGGCTAGCTGCTGATCCGGCTCGGATGGCTGAAGCAGTAAGGTAAGACGGTGCCAATGTGTCCACCACTGTGGCATCCCACACCAAACCTTTGCCGGCTTTCCATGGGATGAGCGTGATTCCATCCGGTCGTTTGCCGTCCGATCTTACCAATCCCTGAGGTTCCTTGGCCGCCGGGTATCCAGCTTTAATAAGAGCACGGTATATCAAATCGTTCAGTGTACCATGGTGGGCCATACGGCCAAAACCTAGCGAGCAAGACAAACCGTGCTCGCCCCTTGCTGTGACAAGTGAACCACAGGTGCATGTGTGTGGTTCGCAAATGTTAGCTCCTAAGCGCAATCCAACTGCCACCCTCAAAGCTTCGTCACTTAATCTTAAACCGCAAGACGTGATCGGCAAGGCGTGCAGCCAGTCTCCGGCATGCTGAGTCGTGATTGCATTCAAACGGGCCTGGTCGCATTTATCGGTGAGTGAGTTGGATAGTTCCGAGAATGACTTTTGCAGTAGTGGGTTGTCCCATTGAGATTGCATTTGAGTTGGGAAGTCTTCTGTGATTTTGATTCCTAGTTCTTCCTGCCACATCGCCATCAGCTTCTCCACCTGCGGGTCCGGCTGATAGTCGAGCATTCCGAATATGTCAGACTGGAGGACGAGGGTGCTCGCGGCAGATGCCAAAAAGGCGGGAAGCGCCAGCGAAGACACCCTACGTATTCCTAGTCCTCCCATGCTGATGGGGAGGGTGGACTGAAGCCATTGAGAATTTGACAAATTGATGTTTAAAATGTCTTCAAGGCCCTTTCGAAGACACTGGTCGTACTCTAGCAAGGTGGGGTGATCCACACACGGCGCACAACGCAGACTGTATAGTAACTTTGGGGAGCCCAAAGAGCTTTTGAGAATAAGCAGCGCACCTTGGCGCGCTATTAGGCCTAGTCTAACCATAGCTCATCATTATTATTATTATTATTATTATTATTATTATTATTATTATTATTATTATTATTATTATTATTATTATTATTATTATTATTATTATTATTATTATTATTATTATTATTATTATTATTATTATTATTATTATTATTATTATTATTATTATTATTATTATTATTATTATTATTATTATTATTATTATTATTATTATTATTATTATTATTATTATTATTATTCCACAGTTTAACGTCGTCCTATAACATCAATGGCCGTTGACGACAATACAAAAAATATACAATGCAATGAGAACAAACTTATAGCATCCTAAAAAAAATCAACAGGACTGATATCTGAATGAAGCTTCACAATTTCATCAATGTTCGATCATCAACAACTTAAAAGAGTCGATCTTACAGTTTCCACGCTCATAGATTGTGACAACAGGATCATCTAATGCAATTTAGGTAACATTGTTTTTTTATCAACACTGATTTCAACTGTAACTCTAAAAAGCAATTATGGTTAAAAATGTTCAATACATATAATTCTAACATCAAATGCTACGTATTCATTTAAATTGTTCATATTCTCAAGCATGCTTGAAAATAAATTCCAGTAATTTACATTGCATAAATAAGAAATTTTATTTATATATAATGATTATATATATATATATAATGTTTTTAAATAAGTTTTCAACATTCTCAAACAGCATTATAGAATTCAACATGCTCACCATGCGTCACCTTTGTCTATTACACTATTATAATAGATTACAGAACACCATAAACGAAGAGCATGATGCTGTGCATCAACCAAAAAAGTAGATACACAGAATCCAATACACAATAATTAATTATTTGTGTTTGAATGAAAACATATTGGTTAAAATTATGCTACATAATATAACATATTTACCAATATTAGAAGAAAATTTGATTTTGTTGCATGCATATATAATTATATAGGTGCTTCAGTAATTAATAATAAGCAAAAACGTATATGCTCAATATAAGCAAAAGCAAACATGCATAGGGCAAAAAGTCCTACAGCAACGTGTGCATCGCAATAATACAATACCTATCATCTGCATTGATTTATTTTAAAATAATATTTGCTATTATGAAACCATCCACGACGACAAATCGAAAAAGTGCTATTGTAACGCTAACTGAAATCGTAGTTTTAATAGATTTTATGAATATTATTTAAAGGTGTCCAAAATATGACCAGTTGAATTCATTGTTGGGACATCGAGCGGTGGCTATAGTCTTTAATGGCGATATTTCCCTGCCTTAGTTTTAGCTAACTAATAAGATACTTAAAATGTACGGCATGAATCAAAGTTATTTAAATTCGCTTCAAGAGAGCGTAGCATCTGCAGTTGTTTTTCTTGATAAGCGACATGTGACTCTCTATCCATGGTGTTATTTCGCCTATAGTAGTTACAGTTTAACGACATTATGTGGTACATCAATGACAGCGTCGCTCCCCTCCTATATCCAGGCTAGGGTCTGGCAGCAGCAGATTGCAACCTGTGGCGTAACTTTATTTCGCCGATGGATGGGTCCAGATGTGACAAGGGTTTTTGACAACAGAGGCCGTCCCTTTAAAAAGTTGTTGAGAGTAGGTTCGGTACCTACTAACCCTTATAGGGTCACCGGGGGGTAAAAAAATACCCCCAGCTCGGTTTTTCACGGAAATTTTATTCCCTGAAAATAGTTGAAGAATTCGCTTCTATGACTTTTCCTAAATATGTTTTATGCACAGAATGCATCCAGTTTCATTAGTTATTCATGCCCCCAAATCAGCTATAAAGTACCAAAATGTACCACGTCCTAGCTATTTTACTCAGGAATTTTTAAACATAGCATTATGCATGCTTTGCACATGAGTGTCTTGATGTTAAAATGTCTCCTTATCACTTCAGTATCTGGACATAATAATAAAAATTGTTTTGGTTTAATAAAATTAGGATGAATAAATGAGATTTTATACAGCAAATCTCGCGAAGTTAACAAGTGTAGCATCAGGCCCTACTGCTGTCGAAGTGCGATCTTGCCACGTACACTTGAACGCAATTGCATTGACAGCAACAAGGCCTGAATAGACTGTAGGCCTATACTCTTTATCTGTCAAGTCATGAAACATTGAAACTATTGATAGATCAAGTTACGAAACATTTAAGTATGAATAATTGAATATGGCACGTATATAGCCTACATATGTAATGCCAGCAACAGTTAAACTGCAGTGTAATCATAGGCTACTAAAAATTTCGACTATATATGATAATTTCATTGCATAATAGGCTCAATGCTACATATAAAATGTGGCTTTCATGAAATTATTTGACCAAGAAATTATTAACTCATATTTTCATCAGATACAGAACTTTACTGATAGCCAATTCAAGAATCTGGTCGCCATTTTATCCCAATTGTGGTTTCCTTGCAGTGCCATATAAGTGAAATTGGTCCCATCGCATTCCTTGACCTCGAAAATGCTGATTTAGACCCTGAGATCATGTTTCTATTGCACATATGACTTTACTAATAGCCATTTTAATATTCTGGCCGCCATTTTGTCCGCCATTTTGATTTTCGTTCAGTGCCACATATGTGACATTGGTTTCATTGCATTCCTTGATCTCGAAAATGTTGATTTATAGGCTCATATTATGTTTCCATTGCATACAAAACTTCACATATAGCCATTTAAGATTCTGGCCTCCATTTTGTCCGCCATTTTGATTTTCCTGCAGTGCTGCATATGCTACTTTGGTTCCAGTGCATTCTGCGAACCTTCTATAAATAACTTCTTTTAGTTTTATACTTGAAAATCGGAGTTTATCATAGGAGTCATGCGAATCACAGTGGGGGTATTTTTTTACCCCCCGGTGACCAAAATCGGTTGAGAAAAATCGTGACCCTATGAGGGCTAAGCACAGTCATCGAAGGAAAGATGAAGGGAAAGCGCTAGTCCCAAGCCTTGGAAAAGTGGGAGGGCGACACGAAGGATGTCAATTATCACGCTGTCGGTACTGCAGCAACTACTCTGCTGTGTCAATATAGTAATCAATGTAATTATTTTCAAGTTCAAAATGACGGCCTCGTCAGACAAACGCTGCAACTGCTAACTCAAACAGCACACCTCTTTTAATATTGAAAATGGCAATATAAGTTTTTGGTGATGTACCGCTGTCACGTGTGTTCGCGTCAACGATTTAAATCTCGCATGTGACGACGATGAAACTGAGATTTAAAAAGAAGCGAGCGAATAAACCGTTACTCTTGGATCTTGAGAAACTCAAAAATAGCCAGGTTGGGCAACAATACCAACTGGAAGTGACGAACAGATTCGAAGTATTGGAAGGAATGGACGAATCGAGAACTCCAGATGAATTATGGCGCCAATTGAAGGAAGTCACCTTGGGTGCTGCAAAGGCGACAATACTAAGGGATCACCATAAACGCAAGAACTGGATTTCCAGCGACACTTTTGAATGGATTGGAAAGAAACGCGAGGCCAAAACAAAATCCCCCACAGAATACAAAAAACTAAGAAGTGAGGTACAGAAAAGACTGCGGTGGGATAAACAGGAAGAGCTTGAGACATTGTGTAGCGAATTAGAGGAAAACGCGAAAAAGGGTAATAGTAGACCAGTCTTTCAAACAGTGAAGCAGCTTACGGGATCGTTCGTCCCTCGTACCACGGCCATCAGGGATGCCTTCGGCAAGAAAATTGTCGAACCAGAGAGAGTGAATCAAAGATGGAAAGAATACTGCGAGGAACTATACATCGAAGAAGACGAGCACGTAGAGATTGACATCCAAGAAAGGGAACCACCACCGCTGAAGGAAGAGATCAGGCGTGCAGTAATGAAGTCGGCGTCACGAAAGGCACCAGGTCCGGATGACGTGGCAGCTGAATTACTGAGGTTTGGAGGAGAGATGACAGTGACCAAACTACATGAGATATGTACGGAGGTGTGGAAGACCGGAGTATGGCCGGAAGAATGGACTCAATCAACATTCATCCCACTTCCCAAGAAGGGTGACCCGCTCCAGTGTGACAATTACAGAACCATCGCACTGGTCTCGCACGCAAGCAAAATTTTGCTGCGCGTTATGCTAGACCGCATGCAAAACAAGCTCGAAATGGAGATTGCCCAGGAACAAGCGGGCTTTAGACCAAGAAGAGGTACAAGAGACCAGATTGTGAACCTCAGGATCATAATAGAGAAAGCAAGAGAAAGAAATCAACCACTCTACTTTTGTTTCATTGACTTTACTAAGGCCTTTGATAGGGTCCGACACGATCAGCTATGGCTGACCATGCTCGAAATGGGCTTTCCACCTCATCTAGTCCAGCTGCTAAGAAATTTGTACAGACAACAACGGGCAAATGTCAGAACAGACGACCACACTTCGGCATGGTTCAAGGTTAAAAAAGGTGTTCGACAGGGCTGCAACCTCTCCCCATGTCTGTTTAACATTTTAGCAGAACAAATCATGCGAAAGGCACTAGCAGGTTTCGCCGGTGGATTCAGGATTGGCGGAAGAACCATCAACAATCTGAGATATGCAGACGATATCGTCCTACTGGCCACAACACCAGAAGAACTGCAAGAACTAGTGAAACAAGTCGCAAGTGCTGCAGAAGAATATGGCATGTCGATCAACGTAACAAAGACGAAAGTTATGACGATTACTGAGGAGGTGCTCGAAACGGTGGTGGGCACGGAAAAACTAGAACAAGTGAACTCCTTTGTATATTTAGGGAGCAGGATAGCAAAAGATGGGAATGGTGTGAATGAAGTTAAATCAAGGCTAGCCATGGGGATGACTGTCATGACCAAATTGACGAAGATTTGGAAGAACAAATCAATCAGCATCGACACCAAATTGCGGTTGATGAAGGCTTTGGTGTGGCCAGTAGCGACGTATGGATGCGAAGCATGGACTCTGAAGAAGGATGAAGAAAAGCGAATTCAAGCATTTGAGAACAAGTGTATCAGAAAGCTGATGAGAATTCCATGGACAAAAATGATGACCAACGAACAAGTGTATATGTCAGCGGGAGCCAGAAGAGGACTATTGGCCCACACCAAAATTCGAAAACTTCGATATTTTGGTCATAGCATGAGACAGCAAAACGATAGCATCGAAAGCAGCATCATGACGGGTTTTGTGGAAGGGAACCGAGGACGAGGAAGGCCGAGGTTATCTTGGATCGACAACGTTCTGAACTGGACAGGACTTGTAGGCTCTGACTTAATGAGCGCGACAAGGGACAGAAGACTCTGGGCATTAAAGATCCATTCATGTAGCCAACCGTCGCGATGCGACGATGGCGACATGACATGACATGACATGTGTAAAAAAGATTAGCATAACCTTATTAATTTTGCTTCTTGTAATCATGTATATATAATTATATATATATATATAATATATATATATAATATATATAATATATATATATATATATATATATTCGTTTAATGACAAAACCAAATGTCAAACCGCACATGGGCACATAAAGAGATATAGGAAATAACATTGTAAACAAGTATTGAAAATGTCATCTTTAGAAACGGTCATTCAGTTAGATAGGCATTGTAGATGAGGGGGATGATTTTTCTTCATGTAGGCCCATCAAACATTATTTGACAAGCTGTTCTGAATTTCAATTAAGACTCTTCATAAAAGTGCCATGCGTGTGATTTGCCTACCTTTAAGACGATTGCTTATAATCATACATAATCAATATAAAAGAATTGCAATAATAATAACACTAAAAGATGTTACTAGATATGAAATTAGATTGTTCATGCAGGCATAAGCTATCATCGTGTGCATCTCCAACACTGATAAATAGATATTTCCTCATTCAATCATGGTATAGAACATCGTCCAGTGCTTAATTTATTACCACTGCTTTGTGGGAATTACTTTTGGGGGAGGGGAAGCGAAGAAATGACTGTTTGTCGCACGGCATACAAGACCTTTTCTCTCTTTTGTCTATGTCGAAATTATTAATAATTTTTTAGCCATTAAGTCCTTAATTATGTTATGACCTTTTTTAGTCGTGTGCCAATAAGATGGAATACTATCGCGCTTTGTTAGTTTATTGTATATTGTAATCGTTCATGCATTCATCACATTGATCAAAACCTAAAGTGTGGTTGGACGGTCATGGACGGCGTCAATGCGCATATTTTCAATTCTGAGCGGCGTCCTGACAATCATCAACACCCAGATACTTTTTTTACGCTTTAATCCCGTGCTTAGATGTACACGTAGACGTCAGCAATCAAATATATTTGAGGAATTTTTCTGGGGAATGTCATTCCTGGGGGAATTCCGAATTGCCCCCCCCAGAGATGCATAGATCAAACACTGAATAAAAAAAATAATAGTATTGATAACGACGACAATTTATAAATTATGGCACCGTAACACGGTCATACCGCGATAAGGGCCCCTCACGAACAGCTAGCTGCGGGATATAAGCCTTAACAACCAACCAAGACATAAGCTTTGATATGAAAGATCACACTGAGGTTTTCTGCTGTTCCTTCAGTTGCTTAACTATGGTGTAGTCCAAACGGTGTTAACTGGATTGATACTCGTCTATAGTAATTATTAATCCAATTGATCACAACAAACCATTTCGCCATCTGTCATCGGTATAACCATGCACTAGTTGATTTCTTCAGTATATACCCGTATAGTTTTGGCCTCTAATTGATGACATCAGCAGATTAATTTCGAATGTTCCATTGCATAACTGAGTTTGTCGTTGATTTTTGTTGTTGAGTCAATAAGCAACTGATTGATTGATTGATTCACTGATTGATTGATTCACTGATTGATTGATTCACTGATTGATTGATTCACTGATTGATGGATTAATTTATTGATTGACTGATTCACTGATTGAATGATTGGTTGATTGACAGAGTGATTGATAGATTGATAGATAGATTGATTGATTGATTGACTGATTGATTGATTGACTGATTGATTTATTGACTGATCGATTGATTGACTGATTGATTGATTGATTGATTGATTGACTGACTGACTGATTGATTGATTGATTGATTGACTGACTGATTGATTGATTAATTGATTGATTGATTGAAGACGGTTCTGTATAATTATGTATGTAGATCAAATGTCAATGGCAGCTGCTGCTTTGCGTCATGGACACTATTGGAACAGAAGGCAAATTTCAAATTAATTAAACACCTCTTTTAAGAATGATTCTTAACCTATAAGTAAAGGCAGAAGGCAGTCGAATTTGATCATAAAGAAAATATGTTGTTGTTCCTGCTAGAAGGGTCTGCAACTTGACGCCGTACGAACGGCAAGTACAGCTGTTAAAAATAATTATACACCGATTTCAAGTCTGACGTACGTGCACAATTATACCTGTAAGAGAAATGTGAAGTCGCGCACAATGTTACTACGAGCGACAGTTATTGTGTTAACAAGGTCTGCCGCTCTTCGCCAACATAAGGTACAGTTCAAAAATAATAGTTACACACCTATTTGAAGTTTAATATTCGCTCTATAAGTATAAGCAGAAGCGCAGTTTTCTGTAATCTTCCGCTGCTACCAAAGTCTGCTTCTCAGGAACGGTGAAAACTTTCTTCAAAACAATAACAAGCTCTGTTAACAGCATTAAATTTTGTTGCACAAAGAGTCGTCAAACTCGGGATCCGTTCCGTCCATCGAATTGGTTGCTATAGCCGTCATAATGATAGTCGGATGGGATAGTCGGAAAGACAGAGAGACAGACTGAGACATACACGCAGACGGACATTGATAGCAGACGCATAACCACACACGCAAGCAGGCATCCAAACACACAGACTCGAAACCTTTTGATTGTTCGCTTGCAAAAAATAAATACGGCTGCAGAAGTATTATGGGGAAATTGAAAGACGCTTTCTTAACGAATTGATCCACTGATCGAGGGTGGGAGAGAAACAGACAGACTAAACGACAGACAGAGAGACAGGCAGACAGAGAAACAAGCATGCAGGCATACAGACAGATACACACAGAAAGATAGAAATACACACAGAGAAATGTAGACATACAGACCTCGTAGAGAAACAGACAAATTGAAAAGATTCTTACAGTTATGCGGACAAAGACACGGACGGACAGAGATACAGACACAGAAAGACAGACATACAGACCAGATATGGAGGATGGGACAAACAAATGCATCGACCGACCCATACAGATAGACAGACAGACATACAAACAGACGAACTGCTGACAAACAACCCTGCAAGAAGGTAGACATGCATACAGACAGACAGATGGACAGACAGACAGACAGACATAGGCAAAGAGAGACAGACATACATAGGCAAAGAGAGACAGCCATGCAAAGAGACAGCAAGAGGCGCCAACACTTCGAGGCATCTCGAAAAGTTCCTGACAAACACTCGATCGACGAAAGTTTCCTCTTCAGTTCCCGATAGCGTCAGTTAGCTGTTGTCTAGCTTAAAAGGAACACATAAGATACACGCTGAAGCAAAAGATAAGAATTTTGCACTAAATATAAATTAGGCGACGGCAGTAAATGCTAAAATGTTACGACGTCTGTATAAGGTATCAGAGTGCAGACTCTGAGACGTGTATTCTGACCGAAGTATGCGATGCATTTAACTATTTATGTATAGATGTTCTTCCTGGCTGCGCCATACCACACGATTAATTAAACGATTAATTAATTAAACGCGTGGATGGATAGTTCCAGTGTTTAAGGACAGCTCATGCCATTGTCGGGTGACGTGTTGTAGTGGTGACGTCAGTGCCTTGGAGCCGGATGGCTCCAGGTTCGAATCTACCTCAAGCCATTGATCAAGTCCTTCACTCACAATTGCTCAGACGCTTCGGCGTGAAATTTGGATGCAGTGCCCGCTGAAACAGTCGGGAGCGGCTCTGAGTAGAGAGATTGAAGGGCGCTGTGTAAAAATAGAGAGAAAAAATCAAAGGCTAAGCTTATGCCGTCGACACAAATTTGTTTGGCATAATTACAGCCTAATTAGACGCAATTGATAAGCGAAATAATTTGTAAAGTCCATTGTTATTATTTAATGCTGTCCACAGAGAGTCTTGGACGAACTCATTCAGTCATTGGGAGCCAGTCCTGTCTAGTAACATTAGTGCTTAGCTTAGAAATTCATTATTTCAATCGTTGAGTAATGCTATTTACGGGTGTCCAAAGAGACCATCGCATCTCAAAGGTGTCTTTCTTGTTTAGCGATATCTGGCTACGTTATTTTTGCTATCTTTCACCTAACTAAGGGCAATCATTATTCATTACGTCGATTTATATTTTTTAAGGGTGTCTTAGGCAAACCTCGCCTGTCTAGTTTATGTCATTGTTTAGCGACATCTTGTGGCTTCCAGATTTCCTTGCCTTTATAAAAAGATCGTTCTTTCTGATCAACGTAAGATCTCCCGATCCCTCAAATTCTCACCCGTAGGATCCGACAGCATGTCTGTACGGTAGCAGAGGCAACCTAGAAATTAAACAACTTGGCGTCGAATCAGACAGGAATGCGATGTGGAGTCAGGCGGTCTGGGTCGTAAAGGTTATTGATGGTCGAACCATAAGGAGCGTTGTTGAACACAACAAGACTTGAGAGTGTCGGTTAGATGCACGCATGCGCACAGCGACTAACAGACGGATAGACAAATAGCCAGGCAGACACACACAGACAGACAAACAGACACGCAGGCAGGCAGAAAAAAACACACATATGGAAAGACAGACTGATAGACAGACCTGAAGAAAGACAGACCTGAAGAAAGACAGACTGATAGACAGACAGACAGACAGGCAGACGGACGGACAGTCCTATAGAAGATAGAGAGTGAAGAACTTTTAAAAGCGCATGTACAAATTGAAAGGCAGTCATACAAACAGACTAATTCAATTGATCAGGCATTTAACATGGTAGGCTACACGGATGGAAAGACTAACAGACAGACAGAGAGACATTATATCTAACCACACGCACAAACTGTGCAAACTGTACAAGTAATAAGACACCTTTTTAAGCATTATATTCTTCTTTTTATTAGAAGTCAACAATCAGTGTTGCTATATCGACAATAAGAAAGATGTAGTTAACAATGGATCCTTCCTTCCAAAACCTGCATCAACTCCGCCACTATTTGCACTCCAGCAGTGCGAGTCCCAATCCTGGATAAAGGAGGAGCCTGAGAAGGGCATTGCTAATAGTAATTGTTATCACACACTGACGTTGAAACTGAACTTGCAAAGTCTTGCAATCAGAAGTCATTCAATTTCAGTTAAGGTTGTATTAAAATACATTAAAAACGTCGAGAGCTGCATGAACTCATTAGACACCTCTTTTAAGTTTAAGATTTGACATATAAGTAAAAGCAGATTGTGCGATAATATTAATTTTGTCTAGAACGTCCACCTATGAAGATTTCCCAATACTGTTGTCACCAAAAGACACAAACACAGATATTTGAGAACTGTGCTTTCTTTGCTTATTATGTTTAAAGAACTTCGCGGGAAAACTAGATTTGTAAATAATTATTTCACTAAAGCAAAAAGAACATCTTTTCATAAAAAAACACTTCATTGACATTCTCAATGCGAACATTTAAAAATGTCTTAAATCGCTTCGGTGCATGTATTTTGAAAACATTTTGTACGTTTATTAACAGAAAAATTACAATAACACAACGTCTGAATTTGCAATGCTTATAATTATAAACCAATAAAACACCTCTCACAGTACAGTGCACAACAATCGGAAGCGCCGAGATTTTCCCAATAAGCCTAAATAGAAAAAGAACATAGAAAAACCAGACACCGTGTTTACTGTTTAGGTGCCCGGCAGTGCCGGTCCCAAGGTAGATAAAAGAGGAGGGTGACGTAATGGTTCTTATCATCAAGCTGTGTGGTTAAAATGCAACCACTGCAGTAACTACTATTCTGTGCTAACACAATAGATTATTATTGTAATAATAATTGCAATGATTATCATTATAATACAATAATTACTAATACTAATATTATCGTTACTAGTTTTATTAGGCTAACTTTTTATTAGGCCTATTATTGCTAGGTTCATTATTAGGTTCTCAAGATCTACCCGAGTAAGCCTATTTTTAAATCTCTGCCAACTCTTTTCAAATCTCTACTCAAGCGTTTTAAGTTGACCTATCTGCATACTCAATTATAGAACTATTCAACGCTCTGCAAAGTATTACACTATTCTGTGCTAACATAATATTTTATATCGTTACGTTCAGAAAGCAAACGCGCTATGCCGTACGAAACAGATCGTGTAACTGCTCAAAATGATTGCACACCTCTTTCAAGGTTTATAATTATCTACAAATAAGTAAAAAGAGACGAGCGTTCCTGTATGACATGAAAATGAAGAATCCCGATAGCTTACTCTGCTGCGTTGCACCATCATAGGAATGGTAAGAACCTTTCAAAAAAATTACTGACGCCGTCAGGGCTAATAGACACCGCGCGCTGAACGCTCGATCAAATCCCAAAGGCCCAAAAAAATCGCCGCCGTCATAATTGTAGTGGGCTATATGAATTCCGGAATGAATGAATTAACAAATACTGTATTATACTGTACAAGTAATTATACACCTCTTTTAAAGATGTTATTCGCCGATTTATAACTTGTTTAGTAATGGTAGTATTGTCTATCGTTTCCAAGTGACCTCCTGCTCTACATACTGCTTTCTTCATATCAGGCTTATTTTTGACTTTATGGAATTTGCTACTAATATGATTGATGAATACAGACTCACAAAAGGCAGACCGACTCAGACAGACAGCTACGAAGACACGAAGACATAGATGCAAAGACAAGCTCCCATGCAGACAGTCCAGGAGTTTGAAACTTTTAAACCTTTCGTCTGCTAAAATATGCTACGACGAGTTTCTTAACGAATTGGTCTGCACAGCTCGAAGGGAGCCCGGGCCAAAGACAGAGACAAAGAGAGACAGACAAATAGCTAGATAGACAGTCAGACAAAAGACTGACAGACAAGCAAACAGGCAGACAGAAAGACAGAGAAGCAGACAAACAGACATCAATGCACAGAGAGATAGACAGACAATCAAACCCTGTAAACAAAATTCGAAGAGATGCAAACAGACAAAGAGACGGACAAACAGATACACGCTGCAGACTTGCAGACAAACAGATAGATGAGAGATGGAAGGTCGGACAGACAAATGCAGAGATCCACCAGCAGATAAGCAGACACACAGACACACAGACACACAGGCACACAGACACACAGTCGCGAAAACAGATTTGTTATAACAGCTGACAGACAGGCAAGCAATACGGTGAAGAACAGGCAGACAGAGACAAAGAGAGAGAGAGAGAGACAGACGCTCAGGGGCGTGAGCAGACAAACAGAGACAGGTATGCAGGAAGGCAAACAGGCAGACAGACACAAAGATAGAGACAGACGCACAGGGGAACAGCGAGAGGCGCCTCTCCTCGAGGCAGTTCGAATATCCTTTGATGACACTATCTTGATTGACGAAGGCTTCCTTTTCAGTTCCTCCATAAGTCTGTTAACTGTTGCTTTGTACAAGGAGCATATTATAATAACTGACGCAAATGATAAATAGGAAGAAAAAAATTCACAGGACAAAGAAGATATTTTGAGGGCAGCATCGTGGAAGCTGAGAAGACCAGTGTGAGAATTGTTGATAAATAACTTAGTTTAACGACACTGTGCGATAAGAAGATAATTCACATTGCCCTCCAGGGCCTCCTCCTTTATCCAGGCATGGGATTGGAACTCCCAGAGTGCGGACAGTTACGGAGGTAGAAAAAATGGGGTCAGACCTTGATTCATGAATTTTTGGGACGTGCAATGAGGATCTAACTGTGCGACCTAGAAAACTATGAGGGTCTAACAAAGGTCATTAGAGTCGCCCTCCCCATTTATCCAGGCTTTGGACTGGCACTCCGTCAATTCTCTGTCTTGGGAGACTGACAAATCAGAGAGTGTAGGCTCTGAGCCGTTAGTTGATGGAGCTGCTGTGGATATGTATGGTTATTATTATCTGTTACTGACTGAGGAATTTCTTCGTTTATCTGATCTCAAGTGGTTGGTGATGATCTGGGCACCAGTTGAGAGTCAATGGTGTTTGGAAAGTAGTTCACTAGGTAAGCAAATAGGTAAGAAGAGGCAAAGGAAGAGAAAGAATTGGAAGTAGGTCAAACGAAGTAGGAGGAGGTGATGATAAAGATGACGATGAACAAGATATACGATGTACATGTACAATACATGATGTTGATGATGATGACGATAACGACGACGACGACGATGAAGAAGAAGAGGATAATGGCGATGATGATTGTGATTATGATGACGATGATGACGACAACGACGATGTTGCTATTGATGATGATGATGATGATAATGATGACGACAACGAAGACGTAGACGATCACGTTGAAGAAGAAGGAGAATCGGGATGGATAAAAGGTCAGAGAAGTATAAAAAGAGCAGAAATAACACCGGAATGTAGGATCATCTGGCTGAGCGATATTGTCAATGCACCAACAATGTTTCTGCTCATATATCATCATAGGTAACCAATGAATCATACCAACATCCCTTCCTCCGTTCCATCCGCCATGCACGGATATAAATACAGCGTGAGTTCGTGAAAAAACGACCGCCCATTTGTTATTGTACGACCACGAGATATTAAAACATACACGGAAATTCAAATGAATTTTTATTCTCAACAATTTCGACGATTCCTCGTTTGTTGTGATGTCATTATGACATAACCTGTTGTTATGAATTGGATTCAAAGGACAACTTACTGCAACAAGTGGTTTGGCGGTCGTCGAACCCGAAGGAAAGGTCTTGAGAAATAATTATGACAAAAATTATATTATCGTAACATATGATTTGTCAGATCAAATAATTATGATAGTGGCTTTTAACAACCTGCTTAAATATGTGATTTCTATAATATTTGAATGCTTATTACCTTCAATTCGTTGTTTTTTAGATTTGGTTTGAAATTTAATGACAGCATTGTCACTTATAGTTGTAATGAAAACCATTGCATATAACAAGGAGTATTTTTCAGCTCACTCTGTACAGATAGTTTATCGATGATAAATGGAAATTTCTGAGAGCCCTTTGCATACATGCAGCTCTCTCGTAAATAAGTTACTGGGCTGAGGTTCGTGGCTGCCGCATAGTTTACAACCTACAAGACGAACTTATGGACAACCGAGTCTATAGACTAGCCGCGTGTAGACCTACGACTGTATACAATCATGTTCAATAGGAAACACGTGGACATAAAGACAAACAGAGAGACATTTATGAACAGTACACGCGTTGATAATATAGGAACAGGAACTGGGACGGCAGTATTAAAAAAACGACGAACATTGAGAGACGGAGCAAAACGCGGAGAAAAGACACAATCACGATCAAGGTGATGAAAAGAGACTTTAAGACGCACACGGACTCGCAGCGAGACACAGTGAGACAGGCGAAGAGAGAACGGGAAAGACTAAGACATCCTTACCAAGACGAAGAATTACATAGGATTACGCAATGACAAACGTCAATACGGGAGAAGACAACGAGAAGCACAGAGAAGCAAATGAAGAAAGCTATTTGGAGGGATAGAAAGAGCAAGAGGCTAAGAGCTCAAAGAGACAGGATACCGAAAGAGAAGTAGTAGAGAAAGAGAAAGAGAGAGAGAGAGAGAGAGAGAGAGAGAGAGAGAGAGAGAGAGAGAGAGAGAGAGAGAGAGAGAGAGATATAGAGAGAGAGAGAGAGAGAGAGAGAGAGAGAGAGAGAGAGAGAGAGAGAGAGAGAGAGAGAGAGAGATGGAGGGAGGGAGGGAGGGAGGGAGGGAGGGAGGACGGGATGCAGGGATAGAAGAGTAGGCGAAATATTGCGGAAGACATACACAAGCGAACAGTAAAAGAGAGCTAGAAGGATACAGAGATACGGAGGCAAACAGATGCAAATAATATAAGCGCCACAAATATGCGGACCTGTGCAAACATTCGCATGCATGTACAGTGTACACGCACATACAATTACACGGTACAACACATACATGCAAACGTACGAACGTACATACTGCAAGCATACAGTCGTACATCCCAGGTATGGCAACACATGTTCCCAAGAAATGTGGTTAAGCCATAAAGCGCTGCCACCGAACACAACCTGTCTTGCCCCGCCTTGCCTTGCGTGATTGACAAGCCTGGCGTCGATTGGCAAAGATTTATGGCAATTCCACTAGTTTTCACTACTTCTCTGGAAACGGTTCTTGACTTTGTTTGCATAATAAATCTTCCAAAGAAAACAAAACGCAAACGCAAGGAGACTAATAGCATTTACGAAACCGAAATAGCTTTTAACGGGAGAAAAGCCTGTCTCGGTTTAATCAATACAGGCATCCTTGCCCGTGCACACCGGTTTTTACCTCTTTAACTTCTAGATAAATCGAAAGTGGAGTAAAAATTAACGGAGTGTATTGTCGTAACGTTCTGCTGTCACAACATCTTCTACCTGTTATCCGAAATCTATAGCCCCAGAAGGCTATTTTCTTTTGAACAGAACAATGCCAGTCCACAGAACCCCAAAACCATCTAAATGCTAATAAGAGAGACCGTACTTCATTTATCCCACATTATGGCCTCCGAACAGTCCAGATTTAAATCCCGTAGCATATAACATCTTCTTTATCGTAAATAATCAAACAATAACTACTGAAAGTTTCTTCGCAAAAATATTCAAGACTTTTTCATGTTTGAAGCACTTTGTTACAACCCCCACCCCTTCAAAAAGATGCTATTAAACTGAAATTTCGGCGGATGAAGTTGAACTATTCATATCTTTCTATCCGTTCAAATTTATAACATGATAGTTTGGAATCATATTCTTGGTTCAGTTCTCTAAATAGTTGGAAAAGTTTTAGAATGATTAATAATCAGGCGTTGGAGATATATGAAAAACAGTTTGGCTTACTTTATTTGAACCACGGTGTATATATATATATAAGCATCAGTGGCGTAGCAAGGTCTTGGGGGGCCCCTGTGCAGAACTTAGGTGGTGGGCCCTTAAATGCTTGAAACCCCATTCGATTTCAAACAACAAAGCTGTGCAAAACGCCAGGTTCCTTTAACGAATTTTGCATATTTAACACCAAAGTTAAATGAAAATAAACTAGCCACATTTTAAAAATTATTTTAACAGATCTATCTAATGAAACATATTCCTCTCCATATCAGCAGAGAAAAAATTGAACTAGAATACCATACAAAAGTAATCACAAAAATTGCTTCATCTCCTGAAGTATTAATCATCAATCACCCTTAGGCCCTACTTAAATTCTCTAAGCTGTTGGGTTTGTAACCGTTTGTTGATTAAAAGAGTGGAGAAATGTAACGAATTTGGCAAGTGTGAAATGACTCAATCAAGTCTACGGTTAACCTACTACGGGGGTCTAAATCCGAAATGCTAAAATGCTCGTTTGCGCGCCTTCTCTGTGCAAAAATATCCACCACTTTTGAGGTGTCAAGTCCAAATCCATTGGTGATGTAACTGCTACCGTAGCCTTTGAAGTTCGAGGCCTACTCGGCTCACTGTCAATATCCATGTCAACCACCATCTCTGCCCTGATCAAACCGGAATTCGATTCTGCACCCATGTCTGATGCAGTGATCGGTGCAAGCTCGCTCTCCGCAGGTATCATAAATGCAGGAATTTTTGCATTTTAGCGGTCTTTTTTACCCGTTCTTCTCGTGCTTGTCGCTTAACAGCACCACTTAAATAAGACTTAGGCATAACTTGGGGGACAGAAAGAGTGCCGTACGAGAGTTTAAAAAATATACAATTTCCAAGTAAATAATCTATGCAGTTATCTTTTATAAATTTGACTCTGACCCCGGGGGCCCCTGACAGCCGGGGGCCCTCGTGCACTGCACAGGTTGCACGCCCTATTGCTACGCCACTGATAAGCATACAGAAACATACAGGAACATACGTAAATGCACATAAGCATGCATAGACATACAGAAGCAGACAGAGGCACACTTGAAATACAGAAGCATACAGAGGCATACAGGAATATATAGAAACAAGTATGATCATACAGCAGACAAACATACACGGACAAAGTTGAAACAGGCAAAAGAGACAAAGGCGGACGTAAACAGCAGAAAGAGACGACCACAGTGGCCACATACATGAACAGGCAGATCGTTGCAGACAAAAAATCAAGAACGGCTGCTTACAATCCACATTGAAACACAGCTGCACAGCAAAATCTATCTAATTGTTCGATGCATTCAAATCCAGATGTCGACCCCAGCCTTACTCAACTCGTTGGCAATTCAAGTAGATGGTTGGCATAAATCAATTAATGCCTACATACGCCTCTTTCGATTTGTGTAAGGAAAGCTACGTCCAACGTCAAAGTACCATAGGCGCAACCACCCTATGGGACCCACGGGACGCGTCCCCCCAACTTTTGAGTGGTCCCATTGACTTTATCATTATGGCCCCCCAACTTTTAGGACGTGATTCATTTGGTCCCCCCCAACTTTTAGGACGTGATTGCGCCTATGCGTCAAACAATAATTGTTGTGAATGTGTCTCGGAACGGGGCAAACTTGTCAATGCGTGGGATCGGTTGTACCTGCATGCAAAAATCTGCTCTGCTAACAATACATCTATGCTGCGTAGGAGGACTTAAGATCATCACATCCGCGATTAGCAAATTGTAATTATCATCATTGTTAGTATTGCAGAATTGATTTGATCCTGAACGATCGTGCAAATAGACGAAAATAGAACATTTAGAGCGTCGTAGAACCAAATTTAACCTTCGCCATACGCGAACAAAAAAACTACGTCTTCTATGCTTGGGGGTCCAAATGACCCCCAAGGTATACCTGTTCCTGGGCATGGAATTTGATAATTTTTGTTTCGTTTCTAATGTTTTATGGGTCAGGGAATTCATTGCAGCTACTGCCAAATGCGTGACCTTCACGGATGACCTTGAAATTCAAGGTCACATGATTTTTCAGGTGTATCTCTGCTTCTTCGCATGCTATCTTGAATATCTGCACATAACGCATCCGTGATTTGGTTTCATCAACATCCTGAATGGGTTGATTCTGCAAACACTAATCAGAAGGACAGAAGGAGAGCATTCATATTGGAAATGGGGAAAAGTATGTGTCTTCCATGGATCGACAGCAGAAGAAGCACGCCCTGCGTAAGCGGCGGAAAATCGATAAAGCAGGCTTTGGAATACGTGAATCTGCCTGTTCCTACGACAACACAAAACGACACAGTCATCACTCCTCAGAGAGGACGATGTCACATGTGCGATCGAAAGAATGACACCAAGACGAAGCACAGATGCAGCACGTGTGGTCAATTTGTTTGTGGTAACCATTCCACACAATTATTTACCTGTACCAAATGTAGTTAGATACACTGGCAACAAGTCATAAACAAATTATGAGAAGTGAAACGACGTAACATAAGATGTAACATAACATATTCCAGTTGTGTCTTGCTTATATTTTGTTGAGTTCCTTGTACCAAATAACCATAGAAACCAAAAAACTTCGTTGTTCTAACAGGTATAGTAGCAGAGATAGGTATGGTCATGTAAAAAAATCAAGTGACCTTGAATTTCAAGGTCTTCCGTCAAGGTCAGGCATTTGTCAGTAGCTGGAGTGAATTCCCTGACCCCTAAAACATCGGAAACAAAAAAATAATCTTCAAGATGCCTTGCGTAGAAGCAGAGATACACCTCATTGTATGGACACTAATGATATGGACATGAATTTCACTCTAAGATCTCACCAAAATGACGTCACAGCGTCAGAACTAAGCGTCAACGTATGACGTCACTCATACCATTTTGACAAGGAGGAATTTTTAGGAAAAGTCACCAAAGGAAACTTTTTGGTGCCCACATTTTAGAAAGTTACAGATGAAATTATACCCCTGGGGGTCTATTTGACCCCCAAACGTATGGCGAAGGTTAAATGTGAATGGATCCAGATTTGACGAAGGCTTATGACAACAGAGGCCGTTGTTTTCGGAAGAAATTGGTTTGGCATAATATAGCTCTAACGAATTTAAAGGTGTTTAAGCGCATTGTTTTATGCAAAAGCTTAGCGTTGATTTATAACACAAATGGCCGTTAACAACAGTTATAGAACAACAGATTCAATGGATTATAAAATAATATCATCTGAATATCATCATAAAAAGGTTTAAACGAAGTCTCGTAATCTCACTAATATTCAACTTCTTAACAATATAAAAATCGTTCAACTGACATTTTCTTTGACTTGCACGTTGTTGCAAAAGTAGCTTCTGAGTGTCTGCAGCGCCTCTGAGGAATTTCTCTTGAAGTGGCGCTATATAAATCTACGACTACGTTCACAATCTGCTTAATGTGCGCATAGATATCAGTACATGGTATAACGGTTATCTTAGCGCTCTATCCCAGGAGTTGTATTATGCCAAACAAATTTTTTCGAGGGCAACGGCCTCTGTTGTCATAAGCCCTCGTCAAATCTGGATCCATCCATTGGCGTTCGCCTTACACACCTTCGAAACGTTGTCAACTCAAGCTATAATAAGTGCCTTAGACTTTGTTAGACTTAGTTCCTGCTGTTGCGATCTGGCTCGGAACATTTGTCGACTAGTAATCCATGAATTAAGCTACCACAAATAATATCATTGGGTAATGCTAGGCTACTCACGCTTCATTAACTTCGACAATTGCAACAGTCCACCATGATAACGGTCTTTATTTCCATCAGTTGTAAATGCAGCGGAATTTGTAACTCACATTACTCCTCTCACAGCAGTCACCAATCAGTAGAGCTTCCAGCAGTGCAAGTATGCGCCGAAAGAAGAAGATGGGTTTAAGGAAAGACAGTTATATAATATATAGGAACATTATCTAGAAAGAATCGAAACACGCAAAAGGAAGAGACATTGTAGTGGTGTGAAATAATGATTTTGTTTGGACCAACGTGTTCTCTGATCGCGCGGCAAAGAGAACGTGAAACTCTAAATCCACCCAGACTTTAAATTGATCTGACACGGCATCTGTATGTGTATGTGTGTGTGTAAATGTATATGTATACAACGCATGTAAACAATCTTAAGAGCGGCTGATAGCCATAAAAATTTATATATAAGGGTATAATAATTATATATATACATCAAAAATAATAGTGATAGTAGTTATTATTATTATTATTACAATTTTTATTATTATTATTATTATTATTATTATTATTATTATTATTATTATTATTATTATTATTATTATTATTATTATTATTATTATTATTATTATTATTATTATTATTATTATTATTATTATTACTATTATTGAAGCCGCAATAATAATAATTATTATTGCTATATTATTATTGTTGCAGCCGCTGCTGGTATTGATGTGGATAGTATTAATTATTATCAATCAATCACGAGGAGCAAAAATTATTATGAGCGCATGAGAGACATTTGGTTCGTACACATGCATGGGAGCATACTCGAATCCACAGAATTCGCGTTAGAAGGCAAACGGTATTTAACCACTCGGCTACCTCGCTTCAACCTTAGCATAATGTTTCTGCAGTATTTAGAGCACACCTGGCAGCAGGGACACTGCCCTGGTGTAGCCTGGAGGAGGCTCCAAGGCATAAACTCAAACGGCGTCATCACAACATCTGTTTCTGTTTTATCCAGACATGACTTTGAACGGTTAGGATTTCAACGCTAATGATCCAAACAGACGAAAAGCATCAGCGTTGAAACTCGACCTTGAGCTTGTTAGCAGGACCGTTAACGGTTGCCTAGCAACGGTGCCTCGGGAGGAGGAGGAGGAGGAGGAGAAGGAGGAGGAGGAGAAAAAGGAGGAGGTGAATAAAAGGGAGAAAAAGAAAGAGGAGGAGGAAGAGGATAGGAAGGAGGAGTAAGAGCATTTGGAGGAGAAGGAGGAGGAGGAGGAAAAGGAGGAAGAGGAAAAAAAGGATGAAGAGGAAGAAGAGGAGGAAGAGGAGGAGGGTAAAACGAGGAAGAGGAGAATGTGTACGAGATCTGGGTGGGGGAGATTGACGAAATGGCGCGCAATACCATATTCTTTTGGCCTGGTTGCACTTCGTGTTTCGTCCAATCACCAAGCGTTATTTGAGGAGTGCGAGATACAATAAGTACAACAGTGTAAAGTAGCCTATTGTTTTAACAGCTAGGTAATGTATAATTATTATGTGCGTTCATGGTAATATCAGTGTATAGAGAGACGCGGGGGCGGTCTATTTCAGATCGCGCCTTACATACCTTCAAAAGGGTTTCAATTGATGCTATAATCACTGCACAGCACGCCGATGTAATTTCAATGATTAGGTGCATTAATGGAAGTATAGCCACGCTGGGACTGTTCATTATAATTTGTCGTCAACTGTCATTGATGTCATAGGACGACGTTAAACTTCCGAATAATAAATATTTCTAATTTCTGCTGACGTCAAGCGTGAGATCCATAATGCAATGTAATTTCATTCGTGTAGCACCAGTGACAATTCAGTAGCGCTTCTTGGAAATTCATGTCGTACGGGAACGACGAGAGAAGAAAATGGGTTTTGAGGAGAAACAGAGATGTAGGAACAGGTGGAAAATAAAAACACTTATGGCGGGGTGACATTGCACATGCAAGGCAGACACAATGTTGGCAAATTATCTTGCTTGAAAGAAAGTATATTGCTAGTGATACAAAGAGATCATTGAATTCCATTCAGACTTTAATAGGGTTTCTCTGTGTGTTTGCGCGTGCAACTGTGACTATGCAACGCAATGTATATATATATATATATAAATATATATATATATATGCAATGCAATATATAGATATATATTATAATTATATATATCGTTTCTAGCAATTTATAGAACGACTTTCACAGAGGCGATTTCAGCATAAAAACCCCGGGGGAAATTGGCGAGAGAATTGGAAGGAAACCATGGCTAAAAAGTAATGAAGATGTAACAGGAATCCAAAAACAATAAGGTCTCTTGATCATTTTAACAGAAAACGCAGAGGGCTATAATAATTGCACTTAATTGATGGAATGCCATCAACACCTTTATAATAACGTGAAATTGCTATATAAGTATAGGACAGAATGCCAAAACAATTAAATAATAAACTATTGACATTTAGAAAATTTCGTGGAACTCGGGATCACATTACCAACGTGAGATGGATATTGGAAAGGCAAAGAGAGTATATATGGACAAGAAGTCTACATAATTATGTTTCATCGATTATAGGAAGGCTTTTGATTGCATTAACCATGAATTGATGTGGAAAACTTTCATTGAAATGGGAATACCGAAACATTTGACATTATTACTTAAAGTACTGTATGAAGACCAGATAGCGGTGATAAGAACAGAATTTGGAGATACAGACAGATTTAAAATAGGGAAAGGAGTGAGACAGGGTAGCATCTTGTCTCCAGTCTTATTTAACAAGTGCACGGAAAGGATAATGAGGCTGGCGGAAAGGGAGGAGAGAAAAGAGGGAATAAGGATAGCAGGAAGAGTACTGAATAACTTGAGATGCGCAGATATTACTGCATTATAAGCAGGAAAAAATGCAGATTTGTTACAACTGATTAAAAAGGCTAAAGAGAGAAAGCGAAAAGGCTTGTCTCTATTTCAACATAAAGAAGACAAAGATTATGGCAACAGTTGGGGGGAACAATTTTGTGATAGACAGAGAGGAATTGGAAGTGGTTTCAAGCTTTACGTTTTTAGAATCTGTAATAGAAAAAGAGGGCAAGTGCGATATGGAAATAAAACGTAGGGTGAGATAGGGAAACTGCACTGAATGGATTAGAAAAAATATGGAAGGATAGGCATGTACGTATAGACACGAAAAAAGACTGGTGAGAGTTTTGATAATACCGACAGTGTTATATGGTTAAAAAAGTTAACGCATGTGAGATGTGGATTTGGAGGAAGATGCAGAGAATATCTTGGAAGGAAAAAAAGGACAAACGAGTGGATACGCATAGAGATTGGTATTGAAAACGATGAGTCGCTGCAACAAACAGTGCTAAGAAAGTTGGGTTTCTTTGGTCTTGTTATGCGCTCAAATGGACTGGAAAAAGATATGAAGCTGGCATACGGAGAGGGAAGGAGAAAACAAGGGCAGCCGAAGAAAAGGTGGATGGATGAGGTTAAGGAAACAACAGGAATGAATCTGGAAGAACTAAGGGAAGCGACACCAGAAAGAAAACAATTGAGGAAACTGATCATGACGGTCGCTAGAGTTCAAGAAACTGAAAGCACAAGGTGACATGGTGACTCTTAGCCCACGCTTAAAAGGGAGTCAGCTAACCCTATTAATAGATGCTTAATAAGACAATCTCTATCTTTTACACACCTTCATAGTAGTGTCAATAGATTTCATATAAACATAGGGCTTGAGAATGGATATGATGATCGTGACATAGGTGTAAAAGTTCAAAATATATTTGTCTTTGACGCAACTTTATAGTGGTGTGGTCATTGGTCTTGTGCTATAACATGGTGGTATTTGCGGTTGAACGTAGCGAGTCTACTACTAGCGACTCCATCCTCCTTTATACAGGTTTGGGACTGGCACTGGCACTGGCAGAGTGCAACCAGTGGCGGAGTTGTCTTGTATTGACATGGGACACGTAGGAGCTTATTGAAAGTAATCTGTCTTTTTACATATATACTCACAAAATGAGGCAACATCATTAACGAAGCAATACAATTGGTATCAATGCAATGACATTTCAATAAAAGATCTATAACATCACGTGAGATCTACATATATTTGCGTATTTCTGTTGAAGGTCACGACGTCCTTGGATGACTTTGAGCAGGTGAAGACGTTGGGTACTGGATCATTCGGGAGGGTCGTTCTCGTTGAGGACAAGAAGACGAGCCAGTTCCTAGCTATGAAGATTCTCGACAGGCAAAAGGTAAAACGGTGCACGAATGGCTCAAAGACCGATGATGGTTCTAATCCCGGTTTACTAATAATGTAGTGGTCTAGTCGATTTCCTACAAGTTTTTTTATAGTCTATTGCCCACTTAAGTTAAGTTCTGATCTTTTGGGGGACTACTGATGCTCTGGGAGGTACTGATCTTAGGTCTGCAGTTTCAGTACTACGTGTGCATGGAATTTATTCAGACGGACGGACGGACGGACGGACGGACGGACGGACGGACGGATGGACAGATGTGTGTAATGAAGAGATGGATGGACAGTTGGATGAAGAATGGCAAGACGTACGGACGAGGGCTTAGAAAGTAAGACAGAAAAAGAAACGAGAGACATACAGACAAACATACTTCCTCTTCTTCCTCTTCTTCCTCTTCTTCCTTTTCTTCCTCTTCTTCCTCTTCTTCTTCTTCCTCTTCCTCTTCCTCTTCCTCCGTTTTCCCTCCACTTAGCAATACATTGCTCGTGCTGGTAATCTCTATAATACTCAGCTTAAACACCGTTCAAACGGTTAAGCTTTATTATCAATGAACACCGTAGTGAGATTGGTGTGCTCTCATTAGACACCTTTAAATTTATGCTACTGTTGCTATAAAGTTACCATTTGTCTATCTTGTATGATATTATCTTCCTACACTTTGATGGAGCCAGTGACATCCAAAGAGGTTAACAAAATTGATAAAAATCAATATTTTGATGGTATAGACGCTTTGCATCTTTTATCTATGTCAACCATACTCTGTCAAAATGTCTAAGCGTTTATGCAAAAATGTCTTTGACGAGCTTGTCAGCAAGAAAACCTAAGAAGTTCCTCATAATAATTTATTGTAAATTAAGGGATATTTCGCTCGCACGTTGTCTTCAGATCTGACCTTCGCTGCTGGTACGACAACATTCGATACACTTCCCACGTGGTACAGGCCTACAATAAAAACAAATTTCGGAAACCGCTTGGATAAGGGGTCATATATACGAGCGGACGTTATCGCCACTGCAGCCGTTGTAAGACATTAAGTTCTATGGTGGTATACATTAAGGCATGTATTGCGCGACAGGGTAGCCGATTTGTTACAATCACATATTCAGAAAAGTTTGCTGCGTGGGGAATTAAACAGCTCGTGCTGCAATGTTGGCCTCATGGCGAAGAGGGGGAATAAATCGAACTATAAAGCAAAGATGTATGCCACGTTATCGATACATGAGCGATCTACACTCTACAGTGTTGTATCTACTCTTCAAAACTTTACAACTTTGGTACTGGACGGATCCTCTCTCGGACAATTATCATGTATCCTGTTGATACACGTGTTTTTCAGACCATGCTCTTCTCAACCGGATGTACATCGGAATCAAATTAATAATACTTTTTGACTTCCAACAATATAAATTCGTCGGGAAACATGGAAATCAACTGGACTCTGTTATCCATTACTCCGTTAATATGTATCTACCTATTACATGTCATGTATATATTTCATTTAATTGTACTGTGTCTGTAAACCAAAATGTGGTTAGCAATTGGTGAATTAAAGAATATTCTTATCTTATCTTAATTCGAGCAAGTTCTTCACTCGCAATTGCTCAAAGTCATAATTAATTATGATTGGCCACTGGACAATGACTCCGCATCGATGCATGGAACAATGGAACATGGTGAAAAGTAGGGAACTAAGGAGTTGCCGCCAATCCATTTAGCCAGTCACTGTCGTGGATCAGCTTCTTCATTGACATCTGCATTATGTTCACTCTTGCTGACTCTGAACCCAAAAGATGTCATTAAACAGGTAATTTATGTGCTTTTGCAAAGCTATGCTCTTATAAACACCTTTAAATTGCTCGTATCCGATGGATTAATAGAATATTTCTCATTAGTTCAATCGCGTTTATTAAACAACCCAAGGCTGCAAAAGACTATGCTAACAAGACAACAAATTCAACGGAAGATTTCCATATTAACGCTGAACGTTTTCTGTGCCCCAGTGCCAGTCCCACGCCTGAATAGAAGAGGAGGGTGACGTTTTGTCGTATGGTCACTTGCACTTCTGAATGTTTGAAGGAGTAACCATCATATACAGTGTGTATTATATTGAATCTGTATTGTATTGTGTTATACTGTGCTGCAATTGCATCGTGTTGTTTCGAACATTTTCATTTGCATTGTTTTGCATTTTGCTGTATAATATGGTATTCTATTGTATTGCATTGTATTGTATTATGCCGTATCTATTGCATTGTGTTGTATCGTATCGTTTTGCATGTATTGTATTTTATTATATCGTTTTGCATTGCAATGTATTGTATTATATTGTAATGTGTTGTATTGTATTGCATTACATTGCATTGTATTTTATAATATCGTTTTGCGTTGTATTGTACTGCACTACACTGTATTGTATTGCATTGCATTGAATTGTATCGTATTGTATTATATTGTATTGTATTGCATTGCATTGAATTGTATCGTATTGTATTATATTGTATTGTATTGCATTGTATTCAGGTTGTCAAATTGAAGCAGGTCGAGCACACTCTGAATGAGAAGAACATACTGCAGGCCATTTCCTTTCCTTTCCTAGTTAACCTCGTCACCAGTTTCAAGGTCAGTGAAGTCAGATTACATAATATCTGCATGCAATTGAACTTAACGATATAGTCGAAATTCAACAGCAATATATTACTGCTAAGATACTAGCGTAGAGAGATATAGGCATTTCCGGAAAGTCAAAACCTAATACCGTGTAATGATGAGATGCTGATAAATGTCTTCCTCGTCCCATAACTTATATTTGATCAATTTTATTATTTTAAAGGTGTGTAAATAATTCCAACATCTCCAATGGAATATGAAAGAGCGTTCACTTTCCTTATACACCTTTAAACTGCGAAAATCAGCCGTATGTATGTATGGGGCGCGGGAAACATTTGGTTCACTTTATTATACCATACTACCCGCCGCAGTTTCTTTTGTATCTCACTTCTTAGTTTTTTGTATTCTGTGGGGGATTTTGTTTTGGCCTCGCGTTTCTTTCCAATCCATTCAAAAGTGTCGCTGGAAATCCAGTTCCTGCGTTTATGGTGATACTTTAGTATAATTGTCGCCTTGCAGCGCCCAACGTGACTTCCTTCAGTTGGCGCCCTAATTCTCTACTACTGCTTCACTAAAATGATATTTAACTTTGCTCTACACTACAATTTATTGCTGTGGAAGAAGAAAAATATTGTGCAGGATTTTGTTGCTGTTACCCTACATGTAGAGTGTCTAAGACTGTTGATGTTTTTCCAGGACAATTCGAATCTCTACATGGTGCTGGAGTTCATCGCAGGTGGAGAAATGTTCTCACATCTCCGTGGAGTCGGCAAGTACAGGTGAATCATCGTCAATGGTTCCATATAAGGCGCTATGTAAATGAGATGGGAGTAAGACAAAGGTCGAGTATGTATGAGATATATATATATATATATATATATATATATATATATATATATATATATATATATATATATATATTATGGCAACTGACGATTTGATGGAAAGTGGGTTTCCATGCATCTGCCTATATGTGTCTGTCTGTTTCACTGTGTGTACGTCTATGTGTCTCATTCTGTGTCTGTCTATCTGTGCCTTTGTCACTGTCCATCAGTCTGTCTAGCCTTGTCTATTTGCTACTATATATGATGATCTGCCTTGGGAACGATTCCTCTATTATCTTATCGTTTTGACTGAGCTCTGGTTGATTTTCTGATTAATTTTCTGCAACGATTTAATAAACAGAGATTAATTTTTGTTGGTCAGTGAATTGCAGACGGAATTCTTTGCCTCTCAGATCGTCCTCGCCTTCGAATATCTCCACGCACTCGATCTCATCTACAGAGACCTTAAGCCAGAGAATATCCTCATAGACACCAACGGATACATAAAGGTATGACATACACCAGGGTTGTTTTAAAGAAATTTTTAGAACTGCGCAACCCCTTTTTTCTTTTTCCATTCTCCATGGTAAATTACTTCCAATCGGAGGACAAAGACCGTTTAAAACTATTTTAACTGCCCAGAACTGCTTCTACAACTGCACAAATTCACTTAGAACTGCACATTTTGTGTGCAACTGAACGTCAAAAAAGCCCTGGCACACACACGACTCTTGTCTGTAGTGTTTGATGGAATGGGATATTGGCTCATGACTGCATATGGTGAATGGTTAATAGCTTATGGCTCATCACGGCAGTTGACTGCTTATGGTTTGCTGGTGCTTATCTCTTATGGCTTAAGGTGGTAGGAAGGAAATATCCTATCCATAGCTTTATATAGCGCCTCTTGAATGGTAATTCAGAGGAACTGTTACCACGGAAATTGTGGGTAAAAGATGTTTATTGATCAAGAGACTGATGTGAAAAAAGGAGTGGTTAGTGATTGAGGCCGTTGTGCGGGAGGAAGTAACTTTCCACCGTACATTTAAGGATCAACCACAGCAAACACCCGATGTTGGGCTTATTATCTTATCTAATCTTATCTGACAATTTATAACGCGCTTCTCGCAGCAAGAGCCTTTCAGATGCGCTCCCAGTGCGTTGAACCCCGAGAAAAAAGGCAAGTTTTTAGACTAGAGAAAGACGAGGACCAGAGAGGATGACAGAGCGACCTGATGGGGGAAGCCCATTCCATAGGGAGGGACCAATGCAGGCTCATATTTGGCTGCTTAGACTTTCCGTGATAAGTGCTTGCGAGTAGAAAAAAACTGCATTGTGTAGGGACATTTTGTCACAGCGAGGGTGATTTGCGTCGCGCCCTTCTCCTTTGTCCAGGCTTCGGACAAAGAAGGAGGTTATACATTTTCCGTTCAGCGTCAACCTCCTCCATTCTCTGCTTGGGACTGGAACTGCCAGCAGTCACTTTAACTTGTTTAAAGAAAAAAATTATTGCAGAAAAGGTGGCCGTATAACTAATTTGTTTGGAGAATGTTAGTCAGTGGTGACTTGCCCGACGATCCAGCCGGCAATATATATACCTCGGCAAAATTTCTAATTTAGAGGTGTCGAAGCAAACGCGTATTTACGCGTTACCGGTATATTCAACGGTTGACTAAAGTTTAACTAAATTCCAGCTTGTTCTATACTCGTGCTATTTCATTTCGTCGACTTTCCAGCATTTAACGACGTTGTGTCTTAAAAATGTCACTAGTGTCGCCCTCCTCTGGTTAGACTGGCGTCACATGAATCGATAGTTCTGGGTTAATCAGTTGAGAAAAGGTCAATCAGGTTAATCATGATTTTTTTAATATTGCGAATAATCCCATTGACTTCGCATCTCTGAGTAGCTGCAGTTGAACGTCACTGTGTGTTAGCGACACCATCCTATACTATAGCCAGGCTTGGGATTTGCAGAGTGCAACCAGTAGCCTTAATAAGTTAATAGTAATCTATCGAAGGGATGACGAAAATAATTATATTAATTTAGAAGCCAAGATATAGAGGTGTATAAAGTAAAGAAGAAAAATTGCGTTGTGAGTCATATTACGGCTGACAGGAGCTTCTCGTCGGCTTAATCAAGCTCAGTTTATTTATTAGCGACTTACTCAGTCAGTTTTGTTCAGTTATTGCGCTAACGATGCTGCATACTTAATTAAGTGTCGCCCTTCTGCTTTATCCAGCCTTTGGACTGGCACTTCAAGCATTGGAGTTGAGAGATTTTTAGTTAGAAATGTTTAGTGGCATAAAAAGGACAACGACGTAATTTTTATACGTTTTCCTAACAGTTTTCTTCGTAGTAAATATGACGACAGACAACTAGTTATTCAATGTATTGGATGAGTGCAGAGTTTAACGACATTTTAGCAACTAGGACCATTGGTCTTTACCAAATTTGTGAATTGTTCACTATACGGTCTAACTTAGGCTACATTAGTCAACAGTTCAACGACATCATATAACTACAAAGGTTGTTGACGTGCTTAAAGTTTTCAATGCATTTCAGTTCATCTTCGTTTAACTGTTCAGCAGCTTCTTTTTGTATTTTTCCGTTTTTCTTTTCTTTCTTTTCTTTCGGAATTTGTATGATCAACTTTCATGATGTTCACAAAATGGCTGTTGTCGATCCTCTTTTATAGATGCATCATTATTTGTTATTTAACATATATATGAAAAATTATGCACACATGCATTTGTACATATAATATTTTATGTCGTAGCTAATTAAGTTAAACTGACAAATTGCATGTCCATTGCAGTTCAAGGCCAATTACTTGACCCATTTTGTGATCAATGTGTTAGCATATTATATAACTTACATACAATTTACATATAATAAAACTCCGCCACTGGTCGCACTGTGCCAGTGCCAGGCCCAAGCCTGGATAAAGAAGGAGGGCGTCGCTAATGGTCTTTGTTGCCACACAGTGTCTTTAAACTGCAAATACCACCACTACTTATAATAATTTACACATACAACTTACTATTATTATTATTCCACAGTTTAACGTCGTCCTATAACATCAATGGCCGTTGACGACAATACACACAAATAATTACTTACAATGCAATGAAAACAAACTTCTAGCATACTAAAAACACCATAAACAGGACTGGTGTCTGAATAAAGCTACACAATTTCATCAATGTTCGATCATTAACAACTTAAAAAGTCCATCTTACATTTCCTATATGGTCATAGATTGTGACAACAAGATCATCTAATGCAATTTAAAGTAACATTGTTTTAGATCATTTGTTTCACAAAACTAATTTAAACTGTAACTCCAGAAAGCAATTATGGTTACAAATGTTCAATACATATAATTCTGATCAAATGCTATGTATGCATTGAAATTGTTCATATCCTCAAGCATTCATGAAAATAACTTCCAGAAATGTACATTGCATAAATAGTAAATTATATATGTAATTATATATATATATAATTTTTTACAATCAGTTTTTGACATGCTCAAACAACATTTTAGAATTCAACATGCTCACCTTTGTTCATTCCACTATAATAGATTACAGAACACCATAAACCCAGTGCAACAATAAAAAAGTAACTACGCAGAATGCAATACACAATAATTATTTGTGTTAGACTGAAAACATATTCATTAAAATTATGTTACATGTAACATAATATATCATGTTTACCAATATAAGAAGAAAATTTGTTTTTGTTGTATGCATATACAGATACTTCAGTAAATGCATATACATATGCTTCAGTAACTAATAATAAGCAAAACATATATACGCATTATAAGCAAAAACAAACATGCATAGGGCAATAAGTCCTACAACAAAGTGTTTATCGCATTAATGCAATGCCTATCACAACAATGCAAAAATGCACCATTAAAATAATAATTGCTATATATTTACATGCTTGATTAACATATGAAACCATCCACGACGACAACTCGAAAAATGCTATTTACATAATCCGACCTTTTGTTATAATTCTTATCAACCGATACACTTCATTTTGGAACAAATTAATCGTGAGCAGATTTTTAACAGAAATTTCATGTTTAAATATTTCACATATATTTCTTAAAAACCTGGAAATATCTTCTTTTTTACATTCAAGTAAGAGATGAGGAATCGTCTCCATCACGTGACAAACATCACACAAACCTACAACTTACATTAATTTCTTTCCTTCATATAGGGAGAATGACAAACTTAAAGAGGTGTATAACCATTGGTAGACCTAGTTGAAATTTTAGCTTGACGATGTTACAGCTGTGATAACAAAGACCATTAACGTCGCCCTACTCTTTATCCGAACTTGGGACTGGCACTATCGGAGTCCAGCTTCTACGCATGAGAGATACGACTCGTTGAAAATACTATTTTTAGCAGCTAAGTCTCAAAGTGACCTACATGATATAATGAAGTAGACCTAATTTGGTCTTAGCACACAAGTACAAAATAATGAACCTGTTGGCCGTTGTCGCTTTTATATTGGTTGAACTGTGGAAGTGACTACAAAGATACTTTTTCGGTTTGAGTTGAACGATCAAGGAGCTTATACGCAATGTATCGAGGCAATTCAGCTATGTAGTCTACAGCCTACCGACGATCGCGAAACGTTTGAAAGTCTGTGTGTTAGAACGGGACTGCTGAACATGACTTCTCACTCCGATTGCATTTAATTCTATTTTAATTATTTTTCGTTTTGAAAAAATAGGGCGATCATGTGGCCCAATATTTTTCAAAAATGAAAATGCCTAAAATGTTTCCTTCTATAGGGAGGAAAATGTTGTAGAATGTCGTGCAATTTATGTCATTGTGGATTCGCTTAAAAATAGTCGTAATTCTAGAAATGTATTGTAGCATTAATTTTGCATGTCTGCGAATTTTATAAGTAGGTTAACTTTAGGTACTGGGATATAAGAATGCGGCAGCAGTCAGCAATTTTGACCAAGAGGCTGCAGTCGAAGTCGACGAAGTCGATCGAGTCGATCGTCGGTCAAGCCAAGTCGATCGCAGGGCGCGACTCGATCGACTTCGGGGCTTACGACCCCACACTGTTTGTGGCGGAATCAGACAGCAATAGATCGAATTGGCAACCGACTATCATACGCCGAGACTAAGGAAATGACGTCGCTAGCATTTCATACCTATGTCAGCTTCAGGACTATGCCTAACTTGGGAGACTTTTTATCCAGTTCATTCTGGTATGTGGGCGACGGTCATTTCCACTTGCGAACGATACACAACAGATGGATGGATCCGATTTGACCAGGGTCTATGACAGTAGAGGCCGTTACCCTGGACAGACTGCTGCCTTTATGGTATTTGTTGAGCAACATAAAACCTCAAAAGAGGTGTGTAAAAATTCGCTCTAGGCATAATTCTTCATAAACCTTTTCGATTATGATTCACAGTTGGTGAAGGGATTGAGAATTTTCAAACTTGATTCCTCCAGAATAACTGATTGCATTTGTACGACGCTCATGAGCACGGAAAGACCATTCGTAAAATTTTACCTCGAAATTCAAGCCTGACGTTTGGGCTGATTATGCTAAACTTGATCTACGGAATTATACTTCTCGCGCGAACTTTATCGTTTTGACCACACAGTGGCGTTGAGTAGAGTCCCCTCCGAGGGCTTCGTCTGCAGTTGGATAGGCATATATTCGTTGATCAACGGTTTAAAGGGGTTGCCCATTACATTGCGCTTGCAGAGAGTGGTCGTCGGTTTTGAGTGCTTACCGATGTTTGTTTGTATGCGCACTTGTTATAGCGCCCCTTCAAGCTCTCTACTCAGAGGCGCTCCCGACTGCAGAGCGGACACTGCATCTGAGTTTCACGCCGAAGCGCTGAGCAATTGCGAGTGAAGGACTTGCCCAAGGTCCCTACACGGCGACTTGAGGTGAATTCGAACCTCGAACCTTCCGGCTTCAAGGCAACGACGCCACCACTACACCACCGCGCCCCACAATGTATACGGGTCTCGACAAATGTAAGAATGCAAAATAAACATCTAACCATGACGTCCGCATTATTTAACCAATCCATAACTCGGTATTATCCTATAAAAATTAAATAATCGACCGCTGGATTTGATTAGATTATGATTAACTTCTGCTCAAATATAAACAGAAAGCCATGACAGTTGACGAGTTGTAGGCCTTCTAGCAAATACACTGTTTAGAAATATATACTAGCCTACGGTAAAAAAAATGTTTTGTGGATAACAATAGTCGATCAGCTTTGTATGGGGCGGTGGGTGGCTTAGCGAGGCTAATTTGTACATAGGGTTCCATCAAATCTCCGAGTTGCAAAGAGTAGGAAGGGCGAAGATACTACTTTTTGCATGCGTATTAATAATACGAATGAGCCTTAGTCATCGTGTTCTCAATTTTTTTAACGCACACATTTATTAGACCGAATTTGAGGCATAAAACTCAGGTGCCCGCATAGGCGGAGACCTGGGTCGAGAATTGGGGGGGGACGGAAAGACGCGAGATTTTCAGAAAAATTTCTGACGACCGGCGAAATCTCGAAAAAAAGTTATTGTCATCCGGCCAAAATCTCAACGAAATTTTCTATTTTCGCCGCCAAAAAACTCTTGACGCTCAAAACATTGGGGGGACAAATGCATGGGCCGTCCCCCCAACACTTTCATTGGGGGGACCGTCTCCCCTGTCCCCCCCTAGGTCTCCGCCCATGGGTGCCCGGCGACTTCCTTTAGTGGCACAGACTGAGTATTAGTTGTGGTATGCGCAAAGCTCATAAGTTCATGTCTTTTCAATAATTATTGTGTATATCCGTTATCAACCTGCCAACTAATACAAGCGTGCACGACGTTGGTGCTATACTTATAAATACGCAAAAGAAAACAAGTAAAAGAGGTGTGTAAGAAATGGCCATCCTTCCAAGTTGTAATATAGATTCTCATTGTTTTATGTCCATTCAAGTCTCCTCACATTATGCATGATAATCGCACTTCCTGATTGCAACTCGACAACCTCCCGACTTGACGCAGTTTTCACGAATGAGCGCTATCCTCCACTTATCCATTGCTAAAACCGCCGCAATTATCCATTGCTATAGCTGCCGTAAAAGTTAGAGTTCGTAAAGTTTCGAGTCGTTCGAGTGACTAGAGCAAGTATGCACATCAGGCAGCAAGTAAGTAAAGAAAGAAGAATAGATTTGATAGGTTGGTTGATTGATGATGTATCGATTGATTGATTGATAGATAGATTGATTGATTAACTGATTCATTAATCATTAATTGATTTATCGATTGATTGATTGGTTGGTTGATTGATCGATCTATTGATTTTAAATGCTTCTTTTGATTGCCAAGGTCACCGATTTTGGTTTTGCGAAGCGAGTGAAAGGCCGCACGTGGACCCTCTGCGGAACCCCGGAATATCTCGCTCCGGAAATAATCCTCAGCAAGGTACAAGATTGATTAATTGGTATTATATCAAAATTCCAGCCAAGTTTCCATTGTGAAGTGTAATTGCCTTGTCCTCTTCATCCTCCTTCTCCTCCTCCTCCCCCTCCTCCTCCTCCTCCTCCTCCTCCTCCTCGCCTTTATTCATTCTACTTACCCTACTCCTTCTCGGCTATTTTCGCCTATCCACGTTCTCCTCAAAACACTTTCCTTGCATCTCACCTTCCTCCCCTCCCTTCTCCTCGATATCCTCCTCCATTTCATTTTCTCCTTCCTCGTTTTTCTGTTGTTCGTCCCTCTAATCCCTATTTCCATTCTTGCACCGACTCATTTGCTTGCTCCTTCTTTCCTCCATCTTTCTTTCCAAGAAAATCATTTCCCATGCTTTCATTTTCCATTGCGTCATATCTACCATCCGATTCTCTTATCGTAGGGCTACAACAAGGCGGTAGACTGGTGGTCCTTCGGTGTACTCGTCTACGAAATGGCCGCAGGATATCCGCCATTTTACGCCGATCAACCAATTCAGATATACGAGAAAATTGTCGCCGGGAAGGTCAGTTATAATACACGACATTCAGCTTTCCATTATAGACTTGTTTAAGTTCTTAAGTCAAAAATTTATTGTCTTCCTTCAAACAATAATACAGTACGTAAGTAAACCAGTATATGTTGATGCATGTAGGTTCTAGTGAGCGACATGGTTTGGGGTTTTTTTACAATAAAAAATGGCTAATATAAGCGAAACGCTTTTCCATGGTAGCGACTAGCGAAGTAATTTGTAAGTGGTGGTAATGGTTTATATACACTAAAATGAAAACTTAAAAGTGGTGTGTAAGAGACTTCCTTTTCTGTGACACATAGAACATAGTAGTATTTAACCTACATTTCTATCCTTATATTGCAAAGGTAAACCTTAAAAGAAGTGTATAAGAGACTTTACTTCTGGAACTGTATACGGCACGTTATTTTTGTACCAATTTCCATGCGACATTGCTTCTACTTATAAAGCAATGGAACCACTTAAATGAGAACAGAATCGTTTGCGGGTAGTCCTCTATTAATCATTAAAAATAAGTTTAATCGTTAAACTAATCGACGTTTAATCGATTAATTAATTGTTAAACTAATCGACGATTAATCGATTAATTAATTGTTAAACTTATCGACGATTAATCGATTAATTAATCGCTAGCCTCCGCAGCCCTTGCTAAAACACAACTCATCATAACATAACAGAGCGTAACATAGCACAACATGACATAACATCACATTTTGTAACATAACCTATGCCATAGCATATCGTGACGCAACATAACGTAGAGTAACATGACGTAACATAGCATAGCGTCGCATAATAATAATAATAATAAATATAATAATAATAACGACAATTTATATGGCGCCGTAACGCGGCCATACCGCTACAAGGGCGCCTCACAAACGGCCAACTGCGGGATACGCCTTAGCAAACAGATAAGTTTTAATCTTTGTTTTGAAAGAGTCCACTGAGGCGGCCAATCTAATGTCCGGTGGAAGACTGTTCCAGCATCTGGGACCAGCAACCGAGAATGCGCGGTCGCCGAAACGTGTCCTCATCCTCCGTACACGGAGGTCGGTTTTCCCAAGCGACCTGAGTCGCAGCCCGGAAGCGGAGGAATGGGTCTCGGAACAGTAGTCGCGGATGTATTCAGGCGCAGTCCCATGAAGCGAGTTGTAGACCAGCAAACTGAGCTTGAACTCAATTCGGAACGGGACAGGCAGCCAATGCAAGACGTCGCGTAGGAGTGGTGTAACATGATCATATTTTCTCCTATAATTACAAATGAGCTTGGCCGCGGCATTGAGCACCGACTGAAGTCCGTCCAAAAGACACGCAGGCGCTCCGGCCAGCAGACTGTTACAGCGGTCCACTTGCATAATATAGCACGACATAACATAGCATAGCGTAATATAACATTACGCATATATACCATAGCGTAACATAGAATAGATGATAGCGTAACATAATATCGTTGCGTAACATAACATAACATAACATAACATACCGGTAATATTACATAGCACAGCGTAATAACGTGACATAACGTAATAGAACACAGCGTAACATGGCATGACGCATATCATTACGTAACATAGCGAAGAGTAACATACCATAACATAACATGACACAGCCTATCTTAATTTAACACGGGTTCTAAACGCAATCCAAATCTTCAGATTTCTATAGAAGTGCACAAACACTGAGCGCAGGGCAGCAGCTTATTCACAAGCGCTACGGCGCGTCAGAGGGGTTGTCCAGGAAACTATTAAACAGAATCAACTTTAATTCTCGGGGTTTTCGGATGTTTTGCAGGCGAAGTATCCCTCCCACTTCAGTCCGGATTTGAAAGATTTCGTGAAGAATCTTCTGCAGGTCGACATCACAAAGAGGTTCGGCTGCATGAAGAACGGCGTGCACGACGTAAAAACGCACCCATTCTTCTTGACAACCGACTGGGTGGCTATCTACCGCAGGAAGGTAAAACCGCATCCATAATTATGATAATTACTCCATGCAATGATTAAAATTATTAAATAATTAATTCTATTAATTAATTGAGCGTTAGCTTCGGCAGCTGTTATTGTAACATAGCTGAGAGCAACATAACACAGCGCAACATAGCATAGCGTTACATAACACAGGGGGCGCGGTGGTGTAGTGGTGGCGTCGTTGCCTTGAAGTCGGAAGGTTCGAGGTTCGAATCCACCTCAAGTCCCCGCGTAGGGACCTTGGGCAAGTCCTTCACTCGCAAGTCGCAATTGCTCAGCGCTTCGGCGTGAAACTCCGATGCAGTGCTGGCGCTGTAGTCGGGAGCGCCTCTGAGTAGCGGTTGAGAGCTGGAAGAGGCGCTATAACAAGTGCGCATGCAAACAAACAGCGTAGCAAAACATAATTACGTATTTACAGGGGTGTGGCCAGGAAGAGCTATAATAATCGGTGTGAGCTTTTCATTGCAGGGATTTACAATGGTTGTGGTTGCAAAATCGCAAAATTAGTCTTTAAAGAATTCTGAATTTATTTATTTCTGGGGTTTTGGACACGTTAACTCCCCTCTACAGTCGCCCATGCGTATTTTAGTCATTCATTCATTAGATGAATTTGTATAAAGCCTTTTTAACAGGACAACTCGGAGGTGATCCGAACCTCAGCGCAGCCAAATTGACCTGGAATGAAAGAGGACGGCCTGAGAAGTCGTTGTAGAAACGGAGCGGAATCGTCAAGGACAGGTTGAGGGTCCAACCCCCAAGAGTGAAAGAATGAGCTAGCCTGATTGTATTAAGCAGGGTCTACCAGTGTATACTCGGGTGACTAAGGGTCAGTTGATGGCGATAAGGAATTGTGAGACTCTCACTCGATCGATGTCCCTATTTAGACAGTAACCGTCGGTGGGAGGGAGGGAGGAAGGGAGGGAGGGAGGGAGGGAGGGAGGGAGGGAGGGAGGGAGGGAGGGAGGGAGGGAGGGAGGGAGGGAGGGAGGGAGGGAGGGAGGCAGGCAGGCAGGCAGGCAGGCAGGCAGGCAGGCAGGCAGGCAGACAGACAGACACACATACTCAAAGACACAAAGTCACGCAGAAATATATAGATAGAGGAGTGAGAAAGATTTCTCTCACATGGACCTACATGTACATGTAGTACATGTACCTATTATTGTGAAATCGATTTTGTTTTTAAACGTTCATTGAGATTAGTAATATAATTATTTTTCGGACGTTAGTTGGAACGCGGTTGTGTAACCGCGCTCGAAGTCAGATGATCCCGCGAACTCTATTTAAATTATCCAATCTTTATGTTCTCGTGTTTATATTTAGCTGATTTTAACCGTTTAAAAGGTGTTTAACGCGAGCGCTCTAACCAATAATAGCCTATTGTTTCCCGCTATGAAGAACACTGTTCAGGATGGCTTGTGTTGAATCCTTTCTATGCATTAGTTTTGCCTTATATAACCGTTAATACAATGTTTTAAAGGTTTCTATTCCCGACAGCACTTCCTAGTAACCTAACGTGTTCCACAATAATACGCGCTCTGTGGTATACACTCACCCATAATGCTAGTAGTGCTGTTATAGAACGATATTGTGTTATATCAAAGATGATTAACGTCACCCTCATCCTTTCTCCTTGCTTTGGACTGGCACTACCAAAGAACGAATAGCCGCAAAGTTTGAACTCCGTGGCTTGTTGCTGGTTAACAACACTGTACTATAATAAAAGGTGAATAGTGTCACCCTCTTCATTTATCCAGGCGTGAGACTGGCGATGTCAAAGTACGCGCGCAGTGTTATTATTACTCAAAAGTTCAAAGCATCATAATATAGCTACAAAGGCTATTGACGTCTTTAAAGCTTTAACAAGTTAATTCTCAGAAATGTATTAAATGTAATTTCAGTTGAGAATTTTTAATTTCATCAGTTTTTTTTGCTTTATTTAAATTCAGTTTTCTCTATTTATCCCCGTTTTCATTCATTTTTATGACTGATATGTTTTTGAGACGGCAATGTCTGGTATATTGTCTCTGTCGTTCAGAGACTGCTGTCGTCTTTAGAGTTTTCAATTATTTGTTTATTTTAACGTTTCATCGCTTTATTTCACTTTCTCGATTATATTTATTTATCCGGGTTTGACACGATCAGATACATGTTGTCGATCTAAATATTTAGATAATCATTTAATACACATATGAACATACTTAATATTTATTACCTGTATATAATTATGCACATACAAACAAACATTTATAGCATTGTATTTGTATAACTCGAATAACATCAATTTTATAATCACATAAAATATATGCAAGCTATACTTGTCTTGTCTACTTACCTATTAGTCACGAGTAGTGTCGGAGTAGTGTGGTTGATTCGTTTCATACATCAATTACCCGAAATTAATTCTATCGCGCTGGTTTAATCAGTTTCATCGCAGAAAATGTTACATGTTTAGCGACACTGCCATTTCAAAGATGATTAGTGTTGCCACGCCATTTAGGTCCCTGTGGACGTACTGTGATAACCCGAGATTTTTTAATCTCTGAAATAGCCACCGTCGGGAAGCGAACCGTGGCCCGCACACTATTGTACAGAGTCGCGTACAGCGCTCTAACCGATGTAGCTAAGCCAGCAAGTTAACTTAGTGAACCAAAGCTATGTATATCTCATTGTCAAAACACCAGAAAATGTTGACCTTGCGATATACATAGATTTGGTTGAAATGTTTGTAACGGTGTATAAGACGAGGTCTCTAAACAGTGTCTTCTTGCGTTGTTCTGCAATCAGTCGCTAGGTGGTGCATTCAGGAAAAGTATTGGTCCTTCGATCATTCAAGACAGAAAGATAGTTTTATCCATTATCTTCTCTATATTATTTATCGCATTGGATTTTTGAAAAGGCATCAGAGAGAGCAGATGTTCGGGAACGTAAAGGAACTCGTCAAGAACATTATAAAGTCCAATGTACAGGGTTGTCCAGCATAAATGAACTAATTTGCATGCATATAACTCAGCCAATTTTTTTAACAGTTCGTAAAATTCAGATCGAAACGCGATCATCGTCTGTAAGCGGCGCCAGATTGCGTCACAAATTACAGCAAAATACGGTAGCTAGCGCTGTTCCGAGCATATAATTAAAATCCAAACTAGCAACAGTTCAATATTTTTAGAGGAAATACTAGAGTGAACTATCTTTTATTTGACGCATAAAGTATAAATACATTTCAAAAATTGTCCGAATTATATGCATGCAAACCTGGTTCATTTATGCTGGACCACCCCTGTATACATTTGATTTGGACAGGATTTTGTGCTATTTCAAAACATTTGACTTTAATTGGATATAGAAATGATATGTTTAGGTCTATGCTTGTTTATTACACCATGTATGTACATCAAAATGCGGATAGCAATTGGGCTTTTAAAAGAATATTCCTATTTTATTTTATATTAGATTTTTATTGCAGGCGTAAGACACCACTTAGACACCTCTCAATCGTTGTCTGTAGAACGTACTTTAAAGCTCCGCGGTCGAAATATAGCATTGTTTTTCTTCATCTTTGTGCTGCATAGCAGAACATCACACGTACGGCAAAGCAAGTTATCACAGCTGCACAACATAGTGAACGCTATAATAATGATAATGATAATGATAATGATAATGATAATGATAATGATAATGATAATGATAATGATAATGATAATGATAATGATAATGATAATGATAATAATAATAATAATAATAATAATAATAATAATAATAATAATAATAATAATAATAATAATAATAATAATAATAATAATAATAATGATAATCCCTCGTGAGACTGTGCACTTATTCCAACGGCTATCGATATGCACTCAAAGATTCAACGCCATAGCATTCAGGGGCACTTTCACACAACCAACCGGAGTCGAGGACGACCAGCCATACCAACAATAATTGCATTATGTATTAGGCTTTGCATGCATCTGTGGGAATACAATTAGCACATTTTGCTAGTGTCTAGCCTAGTGCTCATCGTTAATCAGTTCCAGCCAGTTGATGTTGCTCTGTTGGTTTTGAAAATAAATGATGGTTTTTTCATAATAATAATAATAATAATAATAATAATAATAATAATAATAATAATAATAATAATAATAATAATAATAATAATAATAATAATAATAATAATAATAATAATAATAATAATAATAATAATAATAATAATAATAATAATGATAGCATTGTAATTTATTGATTAGGAGTATTTACATAACAACCGATACAGACATGGAAGTGTTCAAGTGTACATGCGTTCGAAACGTCAAAATTTTCTTACCTACTAGTCTTAGACCAGAACATATAACGTATTTAAATGTGCTTATTCTTAACGTGTCTGTGATTTTATACAATTTTCAAGGCAAACTACTCACGAGTGCTCCCGATTCAGCTTCCGCTAAATAGAACAGTATTAAAAGGCTAGAAAAAACATGACTGATCAGTCTAGGCGAAAAGCCAAAGGAAGCCCATTCCAGGTGGCACTTCCAGCAACGGAGAAAACCTTGCCTTGCGTAGGTCCGCGAGCAAGGGTCAAAAAGCTCAGCCTGAACAATATCACAAGACAATGGATTTTCTCGATTTGCCGCATGGCACATCTGCAACTGGTGGCCGCATAATAATATTATTAATCCAAGTGTCATTAACGCTACAGTCTCGCTCTTCATCCGCTCGAAACACAATACCTATTGTTGTTTGCCGCTAATAATTTGTCCGGGATCAATGGCTAATAACTGTCATCATCGTCAACTTTAATGTGCTATGATTAGAAAAACTTAATCAACGTTGCTATTATTAACTGCATCTGCGTTTCTATTCTTCTATTCTGTATCGAGTTATTTTCAATGCAATTCGTTTATTTATTGAATATAACAACCATCATCATCACCACCACCACCACCACCACCGCCGCCGCCGCCATCACCACCGCCACCACCATCATTATCATCGACACCACCACCACCAACTTTATCATCGCCACCACCACCACCACCACCATCACAACCACCATCACCACCACCACCACAACCACCATCACCAGCATCCATTAAGCACAGCTGTGTAAAAACCAAGCAATCCTCTCCGAATCCTTCGCAATGTCGAGTATACGAACAAGACAATGTGGATGCGCGCGCGTGTGTGCGTGTCTGGTCGATGCCGTCAGTCAGTCAGTCAGTCAGTCAGTCTATGAGTCAGACTTGCTCTCAAGGTCCAAACACATCAAACGTCTCTGAGGATCGAACCCATACTCTCCACATTTCAAACCAATCAGCCACCTACCGACTAAATATGACAAAATTGATTGTTCTAGATTCTATAATTATACTGAGTCGCAACGGTTTTGTTGTCTTCTGCAGGTGACTCCTCCATACGACGATATACCAACCTGCGATGGACCGGGAGATGCGAGTAACTTCGAGGAATACGATGAAGAAACAATCCACGTCGCATCACAAGTCATCTACGAAAAGGAATTCGAAAGCTTTTGATGAACCCCTACTCACCTTCTCCCACATCCTAACATCAATTCTTCCGTCCAACCACTCTCAATCCATTCATCTACTCATGCATCTATCCATCAGTCCATCCATCAGTCCACCATTCATCCGTCCATCCATCCATCCATCCATACATACATACGTACATACATACATACATACATACATCGATCTACACGTATATATCCATCAACTATCCATCCCCCGATCCATCAATAAGTCCATCCATCCATCCCTCCATCCATCCATATATCCATCCACCCGCCCAAGGTGTCCATGCATTCATCAGCCAGCCATCTTTCCACCTATGCACTCATTAACTCATCCTGTCATCCATCCATCTATAGACGCACCCATTCATCCATCCTCCCATCCACATATCTTCCCATCTATCCAATCCCGTGTTGCAGCCTCTGATCATGACTTTTGCGGTAGCTTGTTGACCGAATTGTTGACGCAACGTTTTATATTATTGTTAACCAAACTTGATCCAAATGTTGACCCAACGTTTGCCGAAGTAATGACGCAGCGTTAGCATTTCCACAATTGTTGACCCAACCTAGGCCTATATGTTGGCTCAACATTGGCCGAATTGTTGGCCCAGCGTTGGCCAAATGTTGACCAAATTTGACCCAACGTACGTGTGACGGTTAGAGCGTGTATAATGTATATAGAGTTGTGGTCAACCTGAAAACTGCTAACCCATTCTGTCCGGTGCTATTGTCAGTGATATATTTCCGAGAGAAGTAATATTATTTGACAACGACTGTTAACACCGTCTGTGCCTTTGCCCAAATATTTCGCAATAATTGCTGTAAAAGGTCGGATCTTCTTTATTTAAAGTTCAATTTTGTTTTGATTTTGTTGTTTGTGGCATGATATGAAATTATGAATTATGAAATGCCTCCATGTTGTAGTAGAGCTATGAATCAATCCATCTCGAAATTGAACATTCCCGGAGTCAATGACTCATTAGTCAGTCAATCATTCAGACAGGCTTTTCAGTTAGTCGGCCAGTCAGTCCATGAGTCAGTCAGCCAGTCAGACAGTGAGTCAGTGACAATGAGTCAGTCAGTGAGTCAATCAGTCAGTCAGTGAGTCAGTCAGTCCATGAGTCAGTCAGTGAGTCAGTCAGTCAGTCAGTCTTTGAGTCAGTCAGTCCATGAGTCAGTCAGCCAGTCAGACAGTGAGTCAGTGACAATGAGTCAGTCAGTGAGTCAATCAGTCCATGAGTCAGTCAGCCAGTCAGTCAGTCAGTCTATGAGTCAGTCAGTCTATGAGTCAGTCAGCCAGTCAGTCAGTGAGTCAGTGATGTCAGTCAGGACATTGATCAGAATAGGATAGGGTATCCGATAAGATGCGACATCGTATAAAATGGAATAGCATAGAATCGGATATGGATGGGACAGAATAGGCCTACTGGCTTAGACGAGACGTTACTGCACTATTATTGACAATGCGAGACTAGATTAGACTGCACGAGACTATACTACACGATACTAGATTAGATTAAACCAGACGGGACTATAATAGACTAGATTAGACAAGACGAGACTACACTGGACTAAATCATAATACTAGATTAGAATAGACGAGACTACGCCAGACTATACTAGACTTTACTAGACTGTACTAGACTACATTAGACTAGTTGGACTAGATTGGACAAGATTAGATTTGGTCGACGATAACAGATTAGATTAGAGGAGAAACTGGGCGTTGGCTTCCACGTCGCCACACGACCAGAGAACCGGAAGTTGCCAATCAAACGAAACGAGTTCCCCGTCGAGCAACGTCCGGTTACCGACTTCCGTTCGACGGTCACGTGATCATGTGCTGCACCGAATTGCAACGACGTTGGACCGCCAACCAACTGTTCGTCTGCCTCGGTCCTTCCGTTCATCCGTCCGTCCGACCGTCCGTCTGTCTCACGCTTCCTGTTTTTATATACATGTATCTAGCCATTTCCTCTCGCCAATTTCTGTCTCTTCCTGCTCTCTCTCTCTCTGTCTCTCTGTCACTGGCCGTGTCTCTGACTCTCTCTCTCTCTCTCTCTCTCTCTCTCTCTCTCTCTCTCTCTTCTCTCTGTCTGTCTGTCTCTCTCTCTCTTTCTCCCTCTCCATCTCCCTCTCCCTCACCCTCTCCCTCTCCCTTTCCCTGTCCCTGTCCCTGTCCCTGTCCCTCTCCCTCTCCCCAGTCGAGCGATGAAGTCTCTCTCTTCTCTCTGTCTGTCTGTCTCTCTCTCCCTCTCCCTCTCCCTCTCCATCTCCCTCTCCCTCTCCCTCACCCTCTCCCTCTCTTTTTCCCTGTCCCTGTCTCTGTCCCTGTCTCTCTCCCTCTCCCCAGTCGAGCGATGAAGTCTCTCTCTCTCTCTCTCTCTCTCTCTCTCTCTCTCTCTCTCTCTCTCTCTCTCTCTCTCTCTCTCTCTCTCTCTCTCTCTCTCTCTCTCTCTCTCTCTCTCTCTCTCTCTCTTCATCTATAGCTCTCTCACGGTCTATCTATATCCATCTCTATCCGCCTTTCTTTCTCTCTCTCTCTGCCTGTGTCTCTCTCTGTCTCTCTGTGTGTGTCTCTCTCTCTGTGTCTCTCACTGTCTCTGTATCTTTCTGTCTTTGTCTTTCTGTCTGTCTGTTTGTCTGTCTCTCTCTCTTCCCATCCTCCTCTTCTATCTGATCATTGCATCCTCTCTCTTCTCTACCATATACTCGCCTGTCTCTCACCTCCCTTCTTCTCTTCCATTCCCTCTTTTCTCTTTTTGGTCTGTCCTTCTCTGTTATGCGCTCCCCCTTCTGCTCATTCCCCTCTCACAATATATTCGCTCATCTTCCAATTACATGAGTAGAATCCAATTTAAAAACATCGACATGGACATATATATTTAACCAGGTCGAGGGTCTGCAGCCAACATGACCAATGGCAATCAGAAACCGAATTTGCAAACATTGATGGGTCTACGTTATGCATGTCATGATGTGCTGACAGATAAACGAACGTTGTTCTGCTGTTCATCCTCTAATATCGTTTCCCATTCCTTCTATCAATTCTATCTAATGCTATGACTCAACGCAGCGCTCGTGAATAAGCTAGTGCCCCGCGCGTGGCGTTCGAGAAGCGCTTTAGAAGTTTGAGATTACGATTACGATTGCGATGTTATCACATCATATTCCATTCCATCATTTTTCCTCTTCATTCCTATCGCGCCTTGTTCTCTCTTCCTTCCCATCTCCTCCTCGCTTCCTTCCCTCTTGTTTCTCTCCATTTTTCCCATTAGCTTTCCATCCTTTTCCTCCACGAACTCTACGCTCCTTCCATCCCTCGTCCATCCCTCCTATCTTCTCATCTTCTTCCCCTTCATTTCACCCCATCTGTTCCATCATGCACTCCTTCCTAAATTTCCTCTACCTTCCTCTCTTCTCTCCTTCCATCCCCCCTTAATTTCCTGTCACCTTCCTCGTCGTCCCTTTCATCCTTCCATCTCTTTCCTCCCTCCCATCCATCCAGTATCTTTCCCCATTCTTCCATTCTCATCCCCTTCCCTCCTTCTCTTCTCTTCCCCTTCATTATCTTTCCATCACTTCCTTCCCCTGCCCTCTCCTCCCATCCCTTCCCTTCCCCACTCCTTCCCTTCCCTTCCTTTTCGCTCCCTACCATCTCATCCCTCCTTCCATCAATTCCAAAACTCTCGCTTCCCCTATCCTCCCCAACCCTTCCCCTTCCCTCCCTACGAAGCGACGTCTGTTACATCGACTTCGGTACAATGGACAAACCGAACGACCGACGGACGGACGGACGGACGGACGGACGGTCCCTGTAGATATCTCGCCCTGGCTCGTCGGACGCATCGTCGGCGCCGTCGCTTAGATAGGCATCACCGCCGCCGTCACCATCATCATCGTCCTCGTCTGCCTCGCCGATCGCAGCAGCAGCGAGGGACCGAAGCGTATCAGTCACACGCGCACAGGCACAGATGCTGAAACGACGACGGCGTCTCATTGTTGCGAGTGGGTATCTATCTGTGGTGGAGTTTCTATGCGGACGGAAAGCATGCTTTTTAAGGCATCATCGAATGCTGTTTGAAGTGAGACTCTACGTCGAAGTCGTGATCGTTTAGAGAAGTCGCGTTTAGATGCGATAAGTCGAAGATATCAGAAGTGAAGAAATTATTCGAATGTAAGGAGATTGGAATAGAATAGATTATAATATAATTTAGAATACATCAGAATGGAATAGATTATAATAGAATATATCAGAATAGATTATAATAGAATATAACAGAGCAAGAGATTGGAATAGATTACGTCCGATACGGATGTGTCGCTTGTTTTCGAACCCGACTTCCGTTCTGCCTCAACGGAATCATTTGTGACGTGTTAAGTCTGTCTGTCATCAGCCACAACAGTTACACAAAAGATATTCGGTCTCGTCAAACTGTACGTTTAGAGTGGCAGGAACTGAGGTTGATTGAAAGAGCGATTATAATATAAGTGAAGGAACATACACAACCCTCTGATAACGGCGGAAGGAGCACTTCTGCCAAGTTTGCACATAAATTTCGTCACGAATACGATTATACGCAGGCTGTTGGATGTCGTGAAGTTGAAGAGGCGCTGCATAAATTGTATTGAATGAACTGACTGTTTGAACTGGAATCAATACTTCAAGACAGAATATCAGGAAATTAAGAACAACTGAGGTCAACGCAGGAATTCTCTATCAAGTCCTTCTCTTAAGTATCTAATGTAATCGAATCAAGTCCAACATAATCTAATCAAATCAATTCTAGTTTATTGTCATCTTAATGATTAAAGCATAATCCAATGCCGTTTGAAGTGAGACTCTAGGTCGAAGTCGTAATCCAGTTGAGAAGTCACATTTAGATGCGATGAGTCGGATGAACCAGAAGTGAAGCAATGAAGGGTAGAAGCAAAATAGAGGAAATGAGTCGTCAGATTTGTTCCCAGCAACAACAACAACAATAATAATTGTATTATTAGAGAAATGACAAAACGCGACGCACTGATCATTTAGTACAATACAACAAAATACAATGAAGCACAATACAAACAAGAAATCGCTAGAATCCAAACAATGAAGACTAACTCCGAGCACCATCCGGGACTCAATTCTTCTGCGTATACAACTATACATAGAAATAAGAAACCAATGAATAGCCGCCGTGAATTATAGTGGAATAGCGATGGAATACACAAGCGCCTGTGTGACGTTACTTGCTCGACGACAGATGTCAGCAGCAGCAGTTCTCATCTTCTGCGCTTTGTTCGCTCGAGCGGAACAGGTTGACATAGCAACGAAAAGCTCAGGTGAGTCGAATCAGTTCATACCGGTGGCCATGGTTTCAACTCTGAGCATTCATATAGCGCCATTTTAGATCTGTATTATCATACAGGTTCAGGCTCAGTTCTGTCACCGTGCTTATGTATACAATTATACCCATCGTAGTTTTAGTTTTGGTGTTTGCAACTTATCGCATTCAAACTGACTTCTCTGAAGGATTAGCGAATAGGATTCCGTCCTTTAATCGACATCCCTGTCTACCTATCTCGTTGCCTCTGTGCCTGTCTCTCTCTCTGTCTCTGTCTGTCTGTCCGACCGAATGTCTGTCTGTCTCTGTCTCTCTCTCCCTCTCTCTGTCTGTCTGTCTCCGTCTGTCTCTGTCTCTGTCTCTGTCTGTCTCTGTCTGTCACTGTTTGTCTCTGTCTGTCACTGTTTCTGTCTCTGTCTCTCTCTGTCTCTTTATGTCTCTCTCTCTCTCTCTCTCTCTCTCTCTCTCTCTCTCTCTCTCTCTCTCTCTCTCTCTCTCTCTCTCTCTCTCTCTCTCTTCTCCCTCTCTCTCTCTCTCTTCTCCCTCTCTCTCTCTTCTCCCTCTCTCTGATTGTCTTTCTCCCTCCTCCTGTCTCTCTGCCTGTGTGTGTGCGCCCTATCCTACTCTCCGTGTACCTGCTCATGTAACATGTCTCTGTCTCGAAAACATGCATCAGTAAATTTTAATTGCCAACCCGAGAATAGCATCATCATTGCACCACCACCATACGTTACCTCTGCACTAATAGGCAATGAAAACCATTTGTAACCGTCGGCCACAACGTCGGCAACGGTAATGCAGAAATTAATCACCCAGCTTCACGTCAAACGACGAATCGCCATTACCGCCGACGATAACATCAAAGCTAATGACGACATTAAGACACAGCATTAAGAATTCAAGACAATCATTAGCGTCAATATAACTAATGACAGCGGATCGATGCGGTAGATAATTAGGCCTACTAACGTGATGACAGGTATTTATATAGCGCCCGGTGGAGCCTCGTGGCAACGAGATACGAGACATTAAAATCAGACGATACTCAGACGATACTCTGGAATACGACCCTGTGACTCATGTCCGAGGAGTTAGAGCAATGACGTAGATGACACGCAATGTGTAGACGTCACGCGTCGTTGAGAGATCAGCTCACGTGTCGCCATCTATTATTATAGTCAGGCGATTGTAGCAGGAGTTTTATTTGGAAGCACCGTTAAATATAGGGAATATACAGTTTGAGAGCATATACCTATATATAATAGATGCATGTGGCTTTGTAAAGCCTGGGAGGGATCCTGATTTAGTTTAAGTTATAGTCAAAACTAGTCTAAACTGATTTATTCTAGTCTATTTTAATCTGTTATTCTGAAATATTATATTCTAATATATTCTGATATATTATATTATTATCTATTCTGATATATTCTATTATAATCTATTCTATTCTGATCTATTGTAATATATTCTGATGCATTCTAATCTATTCTATACTATTTATTCTATTCTATTCTAATCAGATCTATTTTGATATATTTCATTCTAATATATTCTGACATATTATATTTTGATTTATCCCGATCTATTCTATTCTAATACATTCTATTACACTCTATTTTGATATATTCTATTCTAATTTCTTCTAATCTATTCTATCTTAATATATTCTGATGTTTTCTATTTTAATATACCGGTATTCTGATAAATTCTATCCTGATCATGGCAACGCTGTTCTACAGCATCCCATCATTCGTTCATCCATATTGAGAATTTATATGACGCCTCTCGATGGATAATATCTACTCAGCGCCTGTCTATGATAATAACAATAATAATTTTTTGTTTAACCAAACAATTCAGTTGACAGAGGGACCGAAACCGGTTAAAGTGTACAATTATGCAGTTTAAACAAATCACAAGAACTCAGATCACAGAATACACAAATCAAACTATACTAACAGAACAGACAGCCTGCAATAACCGGCGCTAATAGTAGCCTACAAAGCACGCCCGCGCATGCTAGAAAACCAAATTAAATGCGATCATTGCGTTTTTGCTCCACACTGAAAACATTTCTTCGGGCGCCCATGCAATACACAAGAAATTACTCGGCTCAATGTTAATAAATCCAACCAGATGTTGTTGACCTCTATCTGCCGACTGTAGCGACACTTAGCGCCGATGGCGGGGACTGCGTTCAGCTGGCGCCCTGTGGAAAGCCAAGAGGTAAATGGAAGCGGCATTGAACCAGTCTGCCGCGAGCACAACAGACATCTCAAAACGGCGCTATATAAATCGACTGAACGATCCGATTGAGCTATAGGCCGGAGACAACAAAAGCCGCGGAGGAGTGCAGGGCGGGGCAGGGCAGGGACAGGGCAGGGCAGGGGAGGTGATCGGCAAAGAAATGATTAAGCGATATTGAAACGCCGCAGAGGAATCCATTCCAATAAAAGCAGCAGATCTTTCGTCTCCTTATTTCTCTCTCTCTCGCAGTCTCATATCCAATTCAATTTGATCTTGGCCAGTGGCGGGGCAATAATTGACGGTCTGTCACAGCGACATCAACTGCCTCTTCACCGTCGTCGCCAGCCGCCCGCCGAATATTAACCGGGTCTCTGCAGACTGGAGAGCGCCGTCGCCGCCACCGCGGCCTGAGCAGTGAGCAGACGGGCGGCAGCGGCAACGGCAGCGGCTGCGGGGGTTAAACAGACCGGGTTTCGAGATTAAAAATCTGACGTCCGACGCCGTGCAGGTTTCTCCTGCGTTCGATTGTCGACGACGTCTATTTGCACAGCGTGAGATAATATGAGACGGCGACGCTCGAGAATATTATTGATGCCACTCGAAGACACTCGTCATCGTTTGCCTACACAATTATATTTCTACGCCTGACTGTCGACCTGACCGCCTGCCTAGCTGTGTGTCTGTCTGTTTGTCTGTCTGTATGTATGTCTAGTCATCTATCTATCCATCCATCCATCCATCCATCCATCCATCCATCCATCCATCCATCCATCCATCCATCCATCCATCCATCCATCCATCCATCCATCCATCCATCCATCCATCCATCCATCTATCTATCTATCCATCTATCCTCCATCCATCCATCCATCCACCCATCCATCCACCTATCCATCCATCCATGCATCCATCCACCAATCCATCCATCCATCTCTCTGTTTCTCTCTATCTCTCTCTTTCTTTCTTTCTTTATATATATATATATATATATATATATATATATATCCTGCTCTGTATTTCTTCCATTGTTCTTTTCCTCCTTCAATCTCCTTTCGCTCTTCATTCTCGTATCACTGTCCAACCTAATTATAAACATCCACGTCTTTCAAGTTTCTCCTTCCATCCCTTCATCGCTTCCTTAATTCCTCTTTTTCCTTCTCTCCCGAGGGTCCTCCACCCATCTGCTTTTTCTTCCTTCCTCCCCCATTCCTTCTTTCAACTTCTCTTTCTCTAGCTCCTCCATCTCTCCTCCATCTCTCCAGTCCATTGATTCCTGCCTCCTTTTAATTCCGTACATCGTGCATTCCAGGTCTCTTCTTCCTCCTCGTCTCTCCTCTTACCCTTCCTCTTCACAACCTCATCCTTCTCTATTTCTTCCTTCCTCTATTGCATCCTCTCTGTCTGTCTCTGTCTCTGTCTCTCTCTCTCTCCCCATCTCTCGTCCCCACCCCTCTATCTCCCTTCCTTCCATCCATATATTTCCTCCTATCCTGGTCGGGATCCGGTACATGTACATGTATGTCTCCACGAAATCAAATAGCAACTACTGTACAGATGGGTCTGCATGGGCACCAAGTTTGTTATTTATATATTGTTGTTATCAACCGAAATATATATATATATATATATAATATATATTGTATATATATATATATATATATAGCATCATTGCACGAGTCATGTAATCAAATTGCAAGGGCGGCGCACAGTATACGTAATGTATGTATATATCTTCGCATATTGGCATATATACTAGTGTGGTTCACAGATACATGGTAAAAAATAAAGTTCAAGCTAAAAACCAGGGCGCCCTCCCAGTTTGTTAGACTTATCAATAGTATTACTGAGACAAAATTTCAGCTTCTTATTCCAACTGAAAGGCGGTGCTCAACGACTGTCTTACTTTGCATGGGCCATTGAAAAGACGTTAATTGTAGAAATAAATGTGTTGAGCATACAGTCCAATACAATTGTGCTTTATTTCAAGATAGACGATAAATTACTGTAACATGACAATATATGTGACACTTAAACAATTGGTGAGCTTGAAATATAAAATTTCAGTAGGTTTTAAATATGGAAATTGTCAAAAAATGTCAAAAACATCGTTAAATCCACGAATGTCTATTGTTCTCGTTTTATGACTCCAAACATACGATGACGTCTACTGTAACTGTAGAAGGCTTTGCAAGCACAGTGTCAACAGCATATTTCTTTGTTGATTGAGTGGGGACAGCTTTTCTATTTGCCTCAACCACTTGGAGAAAATACTGCTTTCTTCTTCATCAGTGTCATATGAGTCAGTTTAATTCCTCGAACAACTTCACACTTAATTCTCTCAGCCATGTCGTTTACCACTCTCAATTGCTGACTTCAGCCTCTACCCTGCTGATAATCATCATCGTCAGGATATTGCACTGGTGTAAGTATAAAAAGGAATCACCAAATTTCAGGCGTGGCAGTAATATCAGTGTTCACTGGGTTGCAAACTCGCCCAGGCAATCCCCCTCCTTCTGTATCGCAGCACTATACTGTCAACATCCTTTCACTAGGATTTGCAGTCATTTCGTAAAAAATCTTCGCCTTATTTGAACCATATCGGGCAGATGGTAGCATAAAAGTGTCAGACATTCAGCCTCATCTGAAAGGCACTAAGTATTGATAATTTTCTAGAACATTCATGGCAGCAACGTTGATCTCCTACAAATAATAGTCAACTGAATAAAAAGTTCTATACCAATCAAAATTGACAGATCTTGTCCTGGAGTTTCAGCAGCAAGAGGATGCCTTTGAGTGAAGGAGGGCACCCAATCACCCAAAAGGATGAATCTGAGTTTTTATTTTCCCTTAGATTGAATACTTCACGTTGATTGCTAAATCGTACAATTATTTTGATGATATGCAGTAACCTGGCCATTCAACGTGCATGATAAATTGGGCTCTCCAGTTTCTTAGTGAGGGCTGACTTCCAAGGACAACCATTGACACCTCAATAACTTCTTGGAAGTCGTCTCTGAAATTGACTTTAATTTTAGCAGTCTACTTGATGAAACTGATCGTTCTCTCATGGGAGGCCGCAGTAGCGGATACGACTTCCAGTACTCGGATGTTGTCACGTGTCCCACCATTCCACACAGCTTTGAATCTCTTTAAGATTGGATTATATTTTGGATTAGATGGACAACACACCAGATGAAGATTTTGGCTTAAATCAACTCCATCACAATGACGACAGCAGGCCAACCACAGGAACATTTTACATATCCTGTTTTCCCGAAAAACGTACACTTCCCTAAAACGTCCGGGGTTGTGTCAAAGATCAAGTCTTAGCCATTATCAGCGAGTCTCAATAACTTTAGAAGATGATGAATGACCTTGGATTTAAATTATATCCTGTCATATATAGAGGGACATTTGGGCATACCATCACCTGACACTAGCACTCACAGGCGGCCAACATTTCCAGTGTACTGCAAGTGGTTAATTTGGTACAAATTCAGATCTTACAGCTTCAGCATGCTCCATCTTGACTTCTTAAGCACTCCATATGAACGGTTTTCCGTGAAAATGGCAGGACAAAAGGATCGCACATAAGCGCTGCGGCAATTGTGACCAACAATCTCAATGCTTCATGATCAGATCACCTGGAGTGTTATTGCTATCAAAATGCACTTGTCACTTGATGGCTAAACAGCTGTTAAGTAGCTAGCACTGACTGTAATAAGTATGAGAGTGCAACAGAATCTATTTCAAGATCATCTACATGACAAGGGTTGAGGTCTTTGATCAAGCTAAAAGGCATCAAGATTTCTTGCTAATACAACTACATGGTAATATTTCGATGTCGTTGAGCACCGCCTTCCAGTTGAACTGGGAAGCTGAAATTTGGTCTCAATAATACTATTGACAGGTCTAACACACTGAGAGGGCGCCTTGGAACCTAGCTTGAATTTTATTTTTTTGGACCACCCTAATATATACATATACAGAGAGAGAGTATGCATTGAATAAATACATTTAAAGAGCACTAAAGGCTCAATATAATTACACAGAGTCGAGACATGCTACATGTATGTTAGATTCTTCTATGAAAGTATCTGCATGCATAAGCACACGCAGGTATACATCTATATATGCACAGAACCAGAGAGAGAGAGAGAGAGAGAGAGAGAGAGAGAGAGAGAGACAGACAGACAGACAGACAGAGACAGACAGACAGACAGAGACAGACAGACAGACAGACAGACAGAGACAGAGACAGAGAGACAGAGACAAAAACAGAGACAGAGACAGACGGACACAGAGACAGGGAGACAGAGAGACAGAGAGGGAAGAGTGAGACAGTGAAAGACAGAGACAGGAACACATATATTGAAACAGACAGACAATGACAGCGGCACAGAGACACATGAAGAGACACATCCAGGCTGACAAACACAGGAGGAGGATAGAGAGAACACACACACACACACAAACACACACACAAACACACACACAAACACGCACACGCACACGCACACACACAGCAAGTCATCGCGACGCTCACTTCAGCCACAAATTAAATAATTTAAAACCAATTGTTATAATTTTATTATTTATCATTCTTCGTTGCTTCACGTTTGATCTGCCGCAAGTCTGTTTTTATCCTCTGCCTCTCCCTTGTCAGTTGTCACGCATTTTTTTCGCCCCACCGGGGGAGAATTTCCCAATGGGTTAACATCATCCGCGGTGCGGCCGGTGCTTCCCCCACCCCCCCCCCCTCCCCCCCCCAGCTCGTGACGTCGTACCGCCGGAAAGATATGCGGCAGTGGACGGTCTTTCTAATGGCACCGTCACACCGTGACAGAAATAATTGAGGCAACAATGCAGAAAGCAGTGCTAGATAATAATTATTATAATTATGAACCCCGCTCGGGCCGAGTATCAGGAGAGGGTATACGCGGGTATACAGCGTATACTTACCTCCGGAGAAAAACCGCATCGTCTACTCACCTCCCCAAAAGTAGGTTGTACGCGGGTAAAAAGGAGGGTAGACCGTACACGCTAGTAAATCAGGGTATACACGCGGACGGCAAACGATGGAGATTTTGGCCCGATGACTATAAAAAAGTCGCCGAAAATTTCGGGGCCGAACAGGTCGGTTTTTTTCTCCCGGTCAGCGTGTACTCACCTCAAAATTTACCAGTACAGCCCTGCCGAGTATACCATTGAGATCCTTATTTTATTCGCATCTGTGCTGGATTGTATACTGTATACATAGCCTATTATCTAAAAGTGGAAGTTCAAATCTCTGACATAGCTGAAAAGTTCTGCTTCAATTAACTTCGTCCTATACGACATTGTATTGTAAATCAAGTACGTGGATCTGGGTTATATGCAGCTTCGATAGCATGGCTAAATAAGAAACGCACGCAGAGATAATTATTAGTCACAGAAATAATGATCGAAGTAAAATCCTGTTCAGAAATCAGAAAGTGTTTATTCAGAATAAATGAATGGATTGTTGCAGATCTATGATAATTATAATAAAAATGATATTGGGGTCATTTTCGACACCCTTAATTGTAGTTTCTCTGTTGGTATATTATTTCGTTTTTATCACCTTTTTCAATTGATCCTCACTTTCTGTATGCTGGCGTCTATTTTGATAATATTTTTGTAAGCGCTGGAAACAATTAAATTTTCATTTTGTCAACATAATACTTGAACCTATAGCAATATACTTCTGTAACACTGACCTAAACGTTGTCGGTGAGAAGGTGGCACTGCAAGGGGGAGGACTGGACGTCTGCCATAACATGTATTTTCGTTGAATATCTATATAGCTAATGTTGTTGCGATGAATATCAGTGAAACATTGTATTGTATACATAGGCGTACGAGACGGGGTCCAGAGGGGCAAATGCCCCCCCCCCCTAATTTCGGGCAAATGTGTTTTTCGGGCAAAAGAGGCATGGACGGGCTAAAAAATTTCGGAATTTGTTTTCGGGCAAAACAGGTACGGGAGGATTTTTTCGGGCACGCAGGGGCAAAAAAAGTCGTGAGATTTTTCGGACGGGAAAATCCTAAGAATTTTGGGCGATTGACTAAAAAAAGGTTGTCAGAGTTTTCGGGCAAAATTTTTTTTGCCCCCCCACTGCCGAAATGTCCCGTACGCCTATGATTGTATATATACATTTATATAGCGCCTCTGGAATTGTGCACGCCAATCAGCGGCGCTGCCAGTACATCAGACAAAGAGAGAAAAAGCGGTATTAAGATAAGGAAAAGAGGCACTTGCAATGGCCCACCATTTTAATAAGAAGGAACGCGTATAGAAGGTAGTTACTCAGAGGCGCTTCTCCACAATTATAGCGCGGACACTGATTCAGGATTGCACGAGGAATTGCGAGTGAGAGACTTGCTCAAGGTCCCGATATATACGCGATGGGTTGAGTTGGATTAGAGCCTGGAACCATTCGGCTCCAAGGCACCGAACTCACAATACACCACCGCGCACCTCAGATGTTAATGTATTAGAGTTGACACTTTACTTGGATACCTTTTTTAACGTGTTATAATCATATATAAATAAAATTGTAACGCAGAACAACAATCTTGCCGAACTAATAAAATTGATCTAGTTCAACAAACGCAAGTTCCCCATCTTAATCAGAACATAATAATAATAATTCTATTCGTTTTATTGAGATTCTTGCTGACATACCGCAGCTAGATACAAATAAGAAATAATACAGAAAAATCTAAATAATTCAATCAAAAGGGTGGAAGTCAGAAAGAGGGACATGATCGAGTATCTGTAAAGTAACTCGAGATGTGTAATTCCTTTCATCCTTAATAGGTAGTTCAAAACTGCGAGGACGAGGACAAAGATTATAAGGCATGTTGTAGCTCTGGCAACATTGTGTAGGGCAGTATTATGTGGGAGTCCATGAGCTCTAATAGGACGCTCAAGGCGTAGGTGGAGGAAGAGCAAGAAATCAGGGCACGACTGACATGCGACGAAGCCCGTTATTGTTATTAGTTTAGTCAAACCGAAATATTTGTTTCAGCAGCTGGATGTGGTGGCGGTGACGACGACGACGACGACGACGACGACGACGACGATGACGACGACGATGATGACAACGACAACAACGACATTTTTCATACATAATCTACATACATATCTACATTTTATACACATACACTATACATGCAAATATTTCTCTGTCGCATCCATCATAATCAGTTATTTAACCATTGGAGCCAACCGATGCGATTCGACCATGCACGCGAAACACCAGCACCATCGATCTCGTATCAGAGTTGGTGATGCGTGGAGCCGTGTAGGGTTGTAGCTGCCGGCTGCACGCACGCATGAGTGCGCACGGTGCCAGTCGGAGACCGTGACGGTGACTCTTGTGCCATCTTCTTTGTCTGTGACTATAAAGGTGGCGTGACAGTTGGATGATGACTTTGGGCTGTTGGGAAAAGATTGATTGAACGGTGGGATTATTGCTTAAGCTAATTATTATTCTAATGTGAGCTTGATATGAGTGAGTGCGTGGGTGAAAGAGTGGATGAGTGAGTGAGTGCATGGGTGAGAGCGAGCGAGTGAGTGAGGGAGCGAGTGAGTGAGCGAATGTGTGAGTTAGTGAGTGAGTGAGCGAATGAGTGGGCGAATGGGTGAGTGGGTGAGTGAGTGTGTGAGTGTGTGTTTGTGTGAGTGAGTGGGTGAATGAGTGAGTGAGTGAGCGAGTGAGTGAGTGTGTGAGTGGGTGGGTGAGTGAGTGAGTGGGTGAGTGAGTGAATGAGTGAGTGTGAGTAAGTGAGTGATTGTGTGTGTGAGTGAGTGAGTGAGTGAGTGAGTGGGTGAGTGGGTGAGTGAGTGAGCGAATGGGTGAGTTAGTGAGTGAGTGAGTGAGTGAGTGGATGAGTGAGTGAGTGAGTGAGCGAGCAAGTGAGCGACTGAGTGAGTGAATGAGTGAGTGAGTGTTCGTCTGTTTACCTTCTGTCTGTGTGCCTATCTGCTCTTTCTTTCGTCTACGTCTTTCTGTTTGAATATATCTTTGTGTAATATGTCTATCTATTGTGAGTAAGTGTTTCTGTCTATCTGTCACTCTGTGTCTCTGTCTGTATGTCCTTCCACATATCTTCCTGTCAATCATCATGCCTGTATGTAGTCATGCATATGCATATCTGTCTTTCTGTTAACCCGTTGGAGGTGAGGTGGGGTGTGACACACCCCAGAGGCATTCTACTTTAAATTTTTGGCGGAAAACATGGAGCCAGTTCTAATTATTTTTTTCTACCTTTGTGAATATGAAATACGGACACTTTACCACAATTTCAGGCAATTTGAACGAACAGTTTTTTTTATTTTGTTGCATATTTAAAGGAAATTGCATTTTTCGTATACAAACAATTATACATGTTGATTTTATGAGCCATGATTTGGCATGCGAGTGTGCCTTGAACACGTCAATTCTGTGTTGGCATTGAGAAGGTTGACGACAATGATGGCTTTTATGTTGTATTAAAAATATATACAGGGTGGCTCAAAAAAAAACGTACCACCGGGGAAAATGCGATATCTTCGCAGCCGATTGGGGTTTTTCTGCGAAAATTTCACAATTTGAAGGGGAATGAATATACAACAATCCCTGAAAGTTTCATTTGAAACTTTTCATGTTTGCAAAAGTTACAGCTGTTCAAACTTAAAATTTCGTTTTTTCAATTATCCGGAGAATCATGCTCCAATACAAGTGATTTCATTAGGATGTTTGGCAAATTACAACACACACACATTGATGATGATGTCATACGACCTCACTATGAGCTGTAAAGAAGCTGTTTATGAAGCAATCTGCTGGTATTTGGTGATATTTTATAGATTAAGGTCTCAATTGGTGAACCCAAACAATGAACGTCATGGGCAAAGTTTCTGCAAAAGATAAAATGGGAACTCGGACTTTGCATGAACAGAGACTGAGACATCGCGTGATCATAGCAAAATACCCAGTGAAAAGTGGAGCCTGAGCACATTGAAGACTATCTGCAAACGGGTTTATGTAACGAAGATCAGATGTCGGAAGAGAGGCAGGAAGTGGTCGCTTGATCTGACGGAAAAAGCGCGATTTTCACGAAATTCGCTTGGTAATCGAAAGGTCAAGTTTGCAAAGCAAATCGTGGTTTCGGCATCAGATATGCCGGCGTGTGTTGCGGCTGCAAGAAAAGACTGCAATTAATCCCATTCAGTAGGTTAGATGTCAAACTCATCATTGAACTCGCTTACCCAGACTCATTGAAGACCAGGTATGCTCTAACATCTGGTTTTATTATGCAGCAGGACAGTGCGCCTGCTTGCTCGCACGGCAAGGTTGATTATGATGGCGCTACCTTATTGACATCAACTGAAGTAAATGCATTGGCAAAGATGATTTACAAACTCGCCAGACCTTTTACCCTCTTGTTTATCACGTCTGGGGAGCTATGCTGGAACGCTGCAAGACATTTAATCCCAAGTTGGAGAACATTGGCCAGCTGAAGCAAGTCTTGCTGCTAATGTGGGGTCAGTTGCCGCAGGACCCGACCAACAAGGCCATACTAAGCTTCACAAAAAGAATTTGAGCTTGTGTTAAGGCAGAGAGTGGACACTCTCATTATACCTTACAATAAACTGCAAAACCGAATGCTGAGGTCGTAGGGAAAAGTGATATCATATGACATGGAAATCTACAAGTGACGTAAATTTTCCGCGGATATTTGAAAAAACGAAATTTTAAGTTTGAACAGCTGTAACTTTTGCAAACATGAAAAGTTTCAAATGAAACTTTCAGGGATTGTTGGAAATTCATTCTCCTACAAATTGGGATATTTTCGCAGAAAAAGTTCAATCGGCGGCGAAGATATCGCATTTTCCCCGGTGGTACGTTTTTTTTTTAGCCACCCTGTATATTATGATTATTCGTGCACTTGATAATGTTGCACATGAGGACCCAAACTTGCATGGGTTAAGTACACATTGGATGGGTTCACCTTCTGGCCATCTACTAAGGGTTGAAAGCAGATAATTATTTGTTCGTGGTAACCGTCTGTTTAGTTGATTATTGATAATAGAAGAATAGTTTAGCTCAACTTAATATTTTCCATTTGATATCGCGGCTTGAAAATAAAAATATGTCTTGGGGTTTGTCAAACCCCACCTCACCTCTGGCGTTACAAATCGTCACCTCACCTCCAAAGGGTTAATCTCATTCCGTCCGTTCGCCCCGTCATACATGTATTCCCAGGCAATTATAATAATAGAAAATTCGCTGAGTTGTCAGTGCGTTGACGTTTCAGACAAAAACGCTGAGTCTTCCCGCTCATCTCAAAGGAATCAGTTGTCTGCCTCGAACACTCTTCAATTCCAGCGTCCCTCCTTCCTTTCCCTCTTCCTAACACTGCCTCTGCAGCTGCCTCATGGGCGGAGACTTGGTCTACATTTTGTGGGGGGACGAACGAGTGGCCGAAGGAAGGACGCGAAATTTTGGACGGACGAATGACGAAATTTTCCATCTTTTTGCCGACCAACATTTCTGAAAACCTTGTTTTTTTAGTCATTTGGCCGAAATCTTCAGGCATAAAACATTTTCTCTGTCAAAAAAAGTTGATGACGTTCTTTTAGTCATTAATTTTGGTCAAAATTTCTCAGAAACATGCCATTTTACCTCTGCCCGTTATAAAACGTTATAACGTCACCAGTGTGTTCATGAACTGTACATGTCCTAACAGTCAATAATTAAGGGAGAACAAATGCATGGACGGTCCACCAACCAAATACGTTGAGGGGACCATCGCCTTGTACCCCCCTATATACGTCCCCGCCCATGAGCTGCCTGCCTGGCATGTCCACGCGTCAAGTCTATTCTTTCATTATGCATTCTTCCTTCTATACCGGTAACCCTCACTTCATTATGCCATTAAATTTTAATTATAATTTTATACATGTGCATAATGCAGATTGTAGACACATATATAATACATGTATGTGTCTACAATCTGCATTAAATATATAATTATATAAACGTCGTTTTTTCAAAAAAATTAAAAACGGAGAAACGATAAAAACGTTTGAAATTAGAAACCTTGTTTATGGCATGTTATTTTCATCAGCAGCAGGCAAATAACACAAGTCTATAATTTAGTTACCACCGAAACACTGAGTTCTGTCTCTCTGTATGTTCCCGTCCCTGTCCCTGTCCCTGTCCCTGTCCCTGTCCCTGTCCCTGTCCCTGTCCCTGTTCCTGTCCCTCTCCCTCCACCCTCCCCTCTCCCTCTCCCTATCCCCAGTCGAGCGATGAAGCCAAAGCGACAATTCCCTTCGGTTCTTCTTCTCATCGCTTCAATCGTCTAATCGCCGATCCTCCTCCATCCGTTCATCCCTCCATCCGTCCATCCGTCCATCCATCCATCCTTCCATCCCTCCATCCCTCCTTCCATCCCTCCATCCCTCCATCCCTCCATCCGTCCATCCGTCCATCCCTCCCTCCTCCCATTCGACCGATCAGAGACTGCATTCAGCTGCTGTCGTGTGATGGCGGTGTCGACTTCAAACCTTCGAAGCCTTATCCAGCCACCGCTGGGCGGCGCTGCAGAAGAGACCGTTCCTCCTTCGTCGCCGCTCCCTACTCCTCCCTTATCCTCCTCTTCCTCCTCCTCCTCCTCCTCTCCTCCTCCTCCTCCTCCTTCTCCTCCTCCTACTCCTCTTCCTCCTTCTCCTCTTCTCCTCCTCCTTCTCCTCCTCCTACTCCTCTTCCTCCTCCTTCTCCTCCTCCTTCTCCTCCTCTCCTCCTCCTCCTCCTCCTTCTCCTCCTCCTACTCCTCTTCCTCCTCCTCCTTCTCCTCCTCCTTCTCCTCCTCCTACTCCTCTTCCTCCTCCTCCTTCTCCTCCTCCTTCTCCTCCTCCTACTCCTCTTCCTCCTCCTACTCCTCTTCCTCCTCCTACTCCTCCTCCTCCTCCTCCTCTTCCTCCTCCTCATTCTCCTTCTCCTCCTCCTCTTCCTCCTTCTCCTCCTCCTCATCCTCTCCTCCTCCTCCGTCCCAATATATATCGTCCTCGTCCTCGTCTCATGCGACATCGATATCCACAGCCGACCGGTTCGAATCGGGGGATGATTGATGGACGGAGCGGAGATCGATAATTGTCGGCGGTGGGTGGGAAGGGGGAGAGGCGGTGGGAGAGGAGGGATGCCGCCTGGAGAGTTAAGTAAGCTGAGGAATATTGACTGGTGGAGGAGGAGGTGGTGGAGGAAGAAGAGGAAGGCGGAGGGAGAGAGGAAGAGGAGATGGAAGAGTGGAATGCGATTGAGAGGATCATGGGAAGAAGGAATGGGAAAGATGGGATGGTAGGAAGCAAGGAGGAAGGACTGGGGAAGGGAAAGGGGGAAGGGAGAGGGAAATAGAGAGGAATGGTGGAATCGAAGGATTTGTGAGAGGAGAGGTAGGAAAAGGAGAGGGAGAATGCAGAAAATGAAGCAGAGGGAAAGACAACGGAGAAGGAAAGTAAGGAGCAAGAGAAGGAGAAGAAAAAGGAGCAAAGGTCGTGGAGGATAATGTGGAGAAGATAATAAAGAAGGGCAATGAGAATGAGATGGGAAGTGGGAACTATTTGGGAGCTGAAGGAGAAGAAGAACAAGACGAGCAATGTGAGGAGGAGGAGGAAGCGGAAGAAGAGGAGGAGGAAAAATATGAGGAGGGGGAAGAGCAAGAGAAGGAGGAGGAGAAGGAGGAGGAGGAGGAACATGAGAAGGAGGAGGAGGAGGAGGAGGAGGAGGAGGAGGAGGAGGAGGAAGAGGAGGCAGAGGAAGAGGATGAAGAGGAGGAGGAGGAAGAGGAGAAGGAGGAGGAAGAGGAGGAAGAGGAGGAAGGGGAGGAGGATGTGATCGCATGTAGCATACGACACAGCCGCGAAATCTAATTCGGCGGATTAATTCCGCGATATGGACGCATCACGCACATGCTTCCGCCATTACGAACTCTAATGTCCGACCCTCCATCCGTTTGTCCGTCTGTTTGTCAGCCTCTCCATGTCTGTCCATCCTCCTGTCTATCTCCAAAATGTCTGTCTCTTGTAGCCACTCTATTTGGATGGTTGACCCTTTTGCTCTCCACTGCATCCCCTCTTCCTGTTTGTCCGTCTCTCTCTCTCTCTCTGTAAATGTGTTCGTGCGTCTGCCTATCTGCCTATCTGTCTATATTTCGGTTTGTCTCTTTATATATCCGTATCCCTGCATGTCTGTCTCCCTGCATATCTCTCTGTCGGTTTGTCTATTTGTCTGTCTGTCTGCTTGTCTGTATGCTTGTTTGTCTGTCTGTCTGTCTGTCTGTCTGCTTGTCTATCTGTCTGCTTGTCTGTCTGTCTGTTTGTCTGTCTGTCTGTCTGTCTGTCTGTTTGTCTGTTTGTCTGTGTGTCTGTCTGTCTGTCTATCTGTCTATCTGTCTGTCTGTCTGTCTGTCTGTCTGTCTGTCTGTCTGTCTGTCTGTCTGTCTGTCTGTCTGTCTGTCTGTCTCCGTCCCATTGCACATGTGACTGAGGAGACAGTAATTCAGCTAATGCATGAAATAAATCATTCGATCTGGTCTCGGGCATTTCGACTTCTCTCTCTAATCTCCTCAATCCCTCCATCCACTCTTTCATTCGTCATCTCTTTCCTTGCTTCATTCCTCCCCCATTTCTCCTCCTCATTTCACCTATCATCCCTCCTCTCTTCCTCATTACTCCCTCATTCCTCTCGCTCTTCACTATTCGGCCTGTATCTATACCTGTCTGTCTGTCTGTCTATCTGTCTGTCTGTCTGTCTGTCTGCCTGTCTGTCTGTCTGTCTCTGTCTGTCCCAGTGTGTCTCATGCACTATAGCTATGTTATTCATTCTTTCTCTGACTGTTTGTCTGTCTGTGTGAATGTGTCTGCCTATATCTGTCTCTCTGTCTCTCTATATCTGTCTGTCTGTCTGTCTGTCTGTCCCTCCGTCTCTCTTTCTCTTTATCCCTCCCTGCCTATCTTGTTGCCTCCTTGTCTGCCTCGTTCCAGCCCAACAACCCTTCCCCTATGCCTTCCTTCCTGTCTCACTTCTTCTATGTATGGTCCGCCCGCCCGTTCATCCACCCATCCATCCACCCACCCACCCATCCATCCACCCACCCATCCATCCACCCGCCCGCCCGTCCGTCCGTCCGTCCGTCCGTCCGTCCGTCCGTCCGTCCCTCCCTCCCTCCCTCCCTCCCTCCGTCCCTCCCTCCCTCCCTCCCTCCCTCTCTCCCTCCTTCACTCCCTCTCTCCATACCTTCCACTGCTCCCACTCTCCCTGTACGAACCCAGCGCCACAGAAGTTACCAATAAACAGAACGCAATTACAACAGCTGGACGAGGAGGGGCGCCACCACGGGGCGGCGGGTGGGCGAACGGACTCCGGGAACAGCGGCGTGCAGAAATCAACCGTCGAAATGTTTTGATCGATGCCGGCAATTTATGCAGCGCCTTTGTTACGACGACGACGACGACGACGATGACGACGACAGCGCATCAATGTCTCATCGCTGAGCTGCGCTGCGCTATCGCTCTTCGCTTAAGCGCTCGAATATAAATGACGGCGAAGGCGATTAAAAGATCGAGTGGCGACCGTCCATATTGCTATTGTTATTATCATCGTTGTAATCATCATCATTATCATGTAAATGACAACGAATACTGCACGCAAGCTTGAATAAACGGCACGCGACGTTATCCGCGTAAAGCTACAGTACCGGAATATATTATATATATATATATACATATATATATATATATAACACTGTATGTGTATATATACTGTAGATGTATGTATCGTGTATATAAATATATATGTACTATATATAGATATATATATATATATGCACTATATATGGGGTAAGGAGGGTGAAGTGGGACCTCTGTCTGAAATGACGTCGGACGAAGGGGAAGGTTGGGTGGAGTGGGCCTCGGTTAAAAACGACACCGGATGAATGGATGGACGGACGAGCGGTCGGTCGGTCGATGGATGGCTTTATTGTTGCCGTGATATCGAGCTTAAGCTTTCTCGGACAATGACGGATGGGTACAATGAGGTCATTGTGTTCGAGATTCACGCAGTGGTTCAATACTCTAATTAGAAGACGAGGAAGAGAAGGAACGGAGAATAATTGGAAAGAGAAGAAGATGGAGAAAACGAATTATAAAGTGGAAGAGAAGAGAAGAGGAAAGGGTATGTATGAGAGGAATGAAGACTGGAAAGGTGAAGGAGAAAATAGAAAAGAACAGAAAGAGGAGATACAGATAAGAGCAGAGAACATAAGGAGCAAAGCAAACAAAAGTCACAAAATTAAGTCATTGTTGCATGGAAAAGGGAATAAAGAAAATGAAAAGGACATTGTAAAAAAGGAAAGAAGTAGGAAAGCAAAAGAGTTAATGAAATATATAAGAATTAAACGAAAGAGAATAATGGATGTATTATAGTTATATACGATTGTAAAGCGGAAAAAGGCATGAGGTAAATGAAGCAAAAAATAATAAGAGGCAAGAGGAGAGAAAGTATCTATAGAAGAGACGAGAGAATCGAGGAAAAAAGAGGGGGAAAACGAAACAAAGAGGAGGAATCTGACAAACGACATATTAGGAATAGTCAAATCCACTTTCATGCCTTCCATATATATATATATATATATATATATATATATATATATATAGCGCCACTGTACAACAGAGATGAAGAAGAAGCTCATGATGAAGAATAGTGAATAGAAAAAAAACAGCAGAAAAAGATAACGGTGAAATATTGATGAGGATAATCTGATATAAACACAGTACAGTAGCCAATCAATAAAGAACAAAAGCCGTTCAGAGGCATGCAGCATAGACCAAAAACAAGATGCATCCTGCATGATATGATTGATGTAATTACATGTATAACAATGGCCATTATTCTCATAATAATTGCGGCTTAGGTTCTCTTGAGTTATGTCGTTAATGATGATAATGGTTTCTGCGTCTGGCGATTGGAGAAGCGGTGATGCGATATGATCTTCGATCGCTCGTTCCTACACCGTTCTTTTGATGTCGTCGGTGATTGATGTGGGCCACACTCTCCTGAGAGATATCGATGTGTGTCTTACAGACAGACATGGTATGCTTCGATACTACGGTGATATCGTCTTTTCTGATCTGTAGATAGAAGTAACTAATTGCATCTACATACAATGTGCGCAAATAATAACTGATTGATTTCTTACCAGTGGGTTGCAACTTGCCAATAGGAACAGAATTATAGTCGTAACGACATTATATATCAATATTGATGTCACATACTAGTGACTATGGGCAAAACTATGGATACTATACTTATTAATTAGTGGTATCAATAACAAATTAATACTCTGGGTTATTAATAAACTAGATGAGTGGCACTGTGGCAGTCCTAAACTATCTTTGGGCTATATACCCTGGTATATAGTACAGTATGAGAGAATAAAAATATAAATAATAATAATTTTTTATTGATACTATAATTCGTGACTAAGCAACACTATGGATACTATATTTATTAATTAGTGGTATCAATAACAAATTAATACTCGGGGTTAATTAATAAACTAGATGAGTAGCACTGTGGCAGTCCCATAAAAAAGCCAGCATTTAGACAGCTAAGGACATGAAGTGTAAGCAACCTCATCTTCTTGGTCTCGGCATACGAAGGCGGCGGTCTCAGTCCTCTATTCCCTTGACGTCTATTCTTTCCACCGACAAAAAGTAATACAGCCACGGGTCCTTTAACTATCTTTAGGCTATAAATACAGGGCTTAAAGTGTGGTTCGACGGTCATGGACGGCGTCCATGCGCTCATTTTAAAATCCGAACGCCGTCCTCCCACTTATTGGCCAGCAGAGCCTGGAAGGATAGAGGCGTCCAGGCACTTCTTTTGGAGAGGTAAGTTACGTCCAGGCACTTCTTTTTCTACACTTTAAGCACTGGGCTATTAGTACAGTATGAAAGAAAAGAATAGAAAAGAATAAAAGTGCAGGTATATATATAATTATATAAGTCGATTTTTTATTTATACATAGAGAGCTTTATACATGTAAGTCTAAAACTATGAAATTATTCAATTATTAATTTAAGAACTTTGAACAGCCTCTCAACCCATGCACAGAAACCGCCGGGGCGCCGGGTCTCTGTATTAATTTTGTCTTCCTGGGGATTTGTTCATATGGACACCTCCTGGAGTTGCCTTCACTTGAGTGTTTAGGTTTGCTATACTAATACGTTGCTTGCTACTGTTCAAGACGACTGTCTGTCTATATTTCAGCTTGTCAGGGATGTTTTTAAGGAATTTAGAACTGCACAACCTCCTTCTTTCCTCTCCAATCCTCCATGGTAAATTACTTCCAATCGGAGGACAATGACCTATTTTTTAGTTTTAACTGTACAAAAGTGCTTCTGCAACTGCACAAATCCATTTAGAGCTCCACATTTTGTGTACAACTGCACGTTAAAAAAGCCCTGGACACTGTGACATATTATAAAGGATGATTAATGTCACCCTCCTCCTGTCTCCACGCTTTGACTGGCACTGGCAAAGTGCAAGCAGCGGCTGGGATTACATTCCCTCTGGCAATATAACGTCTCAGCATGTTTCGTCCGCTCACATCATAATCCCAACATCACCTGCACCCATCAAATGGAAAACGAAATCGACGAGAGAGAGAGAGAGAGAGGAGAAGAGAGAGAGAGAGAGAGAGAGAGAGAGAGAGAGAGAGAGAGAGAGAGAGAGAGAGAGAGAGAGACAGACAGACAGACAGACAGACCAGACAGAGCGAGCGAGAGAGAAACTCTGAGCCACGGAAATAATTTTCGCCGATCGATCGGAGGCTTTTGTGTATACACTCTGAGGCGCGTTTTTCATCTGCTTCCGCCACACTTAACGTAATGGTGAGCAAACAGCCGCTAATAGAGGAATCTAGCGCGGGCAGGCATCCGCAGACGGAGACGGGGAGACGGTCGAGGGCCGAGGTAGCGAGGTGGTCGTCTTCCCAGGAGGGTTAGACCTCGTCAGCGGCGGCGACGGAGGAGGCTGAGGCGGTGGAGGCTCCTCCGCTAATGGCCCCCCGGATCGATGGCCGCCAAGAGGGGAGAACGGAAGCCGTGCTGCACTCGTCGGAAATCGATGACCTGATGTCGATGGACTGGTGGGGGTTGACGGGGGAGGGGGTGTGGGGGGGGGGGGGAGTGGGGGGTGGAGTGGACGACGAAGAGATCCTGGGAAAAGTCGATTGGATTTGTAGCCACCAGAGAAAGACGGATGCGTGATGGGGGAAGGCAGATGCGAGTTGGGGAACCGTTGGTTTTTTTATGTCACTTAGTTTTGTGTGCTTGATGATCATGATGATGGTGATTGGTGGTGATTGTGGTGTGGTGGTGATGGTGGTGGTGGTGGGGATGGTGGTGATGGTGGTGGTGGTGTGGTGGTGTGATGATGATGATGATGGTGATGATGATGATGATGATGATGATGAT
>OX457051.1:37642506-37755006 GCA_949752735.1 Lumbricus terrestris
CCACCGCCATCACCACCACCACCGCCATCACCACAACCATCACCACCACACCACCACCGCCATCACCACCACCACCATCACCACCACCACCACCCCGACAACCACCACCACCACCGCCACCACTACCACCACCACCACCACCGCCATCACCACCACCATCACCACCACCACCACCACCACCATCACCACCACCATCACCACCACCACCACCCCGACAACCACCACCACCGCCACCACACCACACCACACACCACCCACACCACCACCACACCACCACCACCACCCGCACCACACCACCACCACCACACCACCACCAACAACAACAACAATAACAACAACAATAACAATAACAACAACACCACCAGCAGCAACAACAACAGCATAGCATCGTTGTCCTCCGTGTAAATCCCTCCTTCTCCTCCGCTCATCCTCTCCATTTCCTCTTCCTCTCTGCGTCTGAAGTCCAATTAACTCCTTCATTGCAACGACGGATAACAGAATCCATCACCAGCCATTAAGCACCAACGACATACGAACATACATGCATGCACTTAGGCATCCACATTACACACACATGCGCCCGCATGCTTACAAATGCACCATAAACAGCGCCTACACACCGACACACATACACATACACTCACGCATATACATACACAGCGCCTACACACATAAGCGCCCACACCGTCACACATTGGCACACAAACTTACATACCGACACACCCACTTCGCACGCACACATGCCACACTCATAAACGTACTAACGCACACGCATGCACCCGCACACGCCACTCACAGTTTGGTTGGTTGATTGATTGATTGATTGTGATGCATGGATTAGATTATTGATTGATTCATTGAATAATTAATTTATTTGTTTATTTTTATTTATTGGTAGATTGACCAATTGATTGACTAATTGATTGATTGATTGACTAATTGATTGATTGATTGACTAATTGATTGATTGATTGATTGACTAATTGATTGATTGATTGACTAATTGATTGATTGATTGACTAATTGATTGATTGATTGACTAATTGATTGATTGATTGACTAATTGATTGATTGACTGATTGACTAATTGATTGATTGGTTGATTGATGGGCTAATTGATTGATTGATTGATTGGTTGCTTGATTGATTGATCGATTGATTAATTGATTGATTGACTGACTGATTGATTGATTGATTGATTGATTGACTGACTGACTGACTGACTGATTGATTGATTGATTGACTAATTGATTGATTGATGACTAATTGATTGATTGATTGATTCCTACGTTCGTTCGTACTTCCATCACTTCCCATTCTTCCCCCTTTTCATTCCAGGTCCCATCGAGGTCTGCCAATGGAAGTCCTTCAACGAGTCGTGTCCATCAGGGAGCGTCATCGTCATCGAGCACGCCCTCTACGGTCGCATGCGCCTCGGGAGGTGTATCGACCGCGACTACGGTCACCAGGATGCTCCATCAGCGCCCAGAGCTACGTCGAGCGACGGTGCGCCGGTCGCAGGCGCTGCCAGCTCAGCCTACCCGACGAGTACCTCGACCAACTGAAGAAACCATGCCCCACCGATCTCAAGTCGTACCTGGAGGTCGCGTACCACTGCGTCAAAGGTGAGTGGGTCCAGGGGAAAGTATTTATACGGAGGGTAGGAGTTCGGTTGGGTCGAAATTTAAAGGTCGGTCTCGGTTTGGTTAAAGTTCAAAGACCGTTTCAGTTCGGTCTAAGTTCAAAGGTCGGCTCGGTTTGGTTCGGTAAAAACATCGAAGGTCGTTTCAATTCGGTCAAAGTTCAAAGGCAGTTTCAGTTCGGTCACAGCTCAAAGACCGTTTCAGTTCGGTAAAAGCATCAGAGGTCGTTTCAGTTCGGTCAAAGTTCGAAGGTCGTTCCAGTTCGGTCAAAGTTCAAAGGTCGTTCCAGTTCGGTCAAAGTTCAAAGGTCGTTCAGTTCGGTCAAAGTTAAAAAAGGTCAAGGTTCAATGGTTTTCCCGGTTTCTATCAATGTTAAAAGAGTCAATCGAAACAAAGGTCAAAGATCATGTCAGGCACAACGTTCGAAGGTTAAACTATTCTTAGTTTACCATTTCTTGCTGTAGTTTGCTTGAACCTTCCTCAGCTTAGGCCAACATTCCTCTTTCTCTAGTGTACCCTACATGTATCTCCCTGGTCAACCCATCGTTAGCTTACCCAACTTTTACTTTCTCTCTTCACTCACACTCACAACAACACAGTCACCAAAGATCAATCTTTCTGTAGCGCATTTCCTATAATATCTCGATGTCATTTCAAGGCGGTTAAATGTCAACCGCACGAACGTGACGCGCCAACCAACGTTGAATAGGCGTGACGCGGGATTGACACGCTGACTAGGGGGCAGACAAGCAGGCGGACAGGCAGGCAGGCAGGCAGGCACTCAGGCCAGACAGGCAGGCAGATAGGCAGGCAGGCAGGCAGACAGGCAGATAGGCAGCAGGCAGGTAGGCAGACAGACAGGCAGACAGGCAGACAGGCAGGCAGGCAGGCAGGCACACAGGCACACAGGCAGGCAGACAGGCAGGCAGACAGACAGGCAAGCAGGCAGGCAGGCAGGGAGGCAGGCAAGCAGGCAGGCAGACAGGGACGCAGGCAAGCAGGCAGGCAGGCAGACAGGCAGGCAGGCAGGCAGAGAATGCCGTATACCCTACCGCCCCTCCAGACCCCCCAATCGGGGTAGTCTCAAATAATTACGTCTGTGTGGAAGGAGCTTTATCAACGTCGGTGACCGGTGACTTGGGATGCAATCAATTGCGACCGGGGACGACATTCATCAGTCGCTATTGTCCGTCTCTCCTCCGCTTCAGCAGCAGGGAAGGGAAGCGGACTGAGAGCATCTGCGGTCGTTTAATATACTGGTCGCCAGATGTCGGATAGGAGGCAGGGAGGGAGGGAGGAAGGAGGAAGAGATTGAGAGAGAGATGGAGAGATGGAGAGAGATGGAATTACAGAGAGCACTGAGAGAGAGAGTGAGAGACAGAGAGAGAGAGAGAGAGAGAGAGAGAGAGAGAGAGAGAGGAGAGAGAGAGAGAGAGAGAGAGAGAGAGGAGAGAGAGAGAGAGAGAGGAGAGAGAGAGAGAGAGAGAGAGACAGACAGAGACAGAGACAGAGACGGAAACGGAAGCGGAGACAGAGATAGAGATAGAGACGGAGACAGAGACAGAGACAGAGACAGAGACAGAGATAGAGAAGGGAGTCTGATGGAATTACAGAGAGCAGAGAGTAACATATTGAGAGATAGAGAGAGATGCATTTGGAGAGAAAGTGAGACAGAGGGGAGCTAGGGAGTGCGGAGGAAATGAGAGAGAAAGAGAGAAAACCGACAGAGAGATAGAGAGAAAAGGAGACAGAGAGGCAGAGGCAGAAGCAGAGGGAGGAGAGGGAGAGGGAGAGCGAGAGGGAGAGCGAGAAGGAGAGGGGACAGGGAGAGGAGAGCGAGAAGGAGAGGGACAGGGAGAGGGGAGAGGGACAGGGACAGGGACAGGGACAGGGACAGGGAGAGGGAGAGGGAGAGGGAGAGGGAGAGGGAGAGGGAGAGGGAGAGGGACAGGAACAGGGGACAGGGACAGGGACAGGGACAGGGACAGGGACAGGGACAGGGACAGGGACAGGGACAGGGACAGGGACAGGGACAGGGACAGGGACAGGGACAGGGACAGGGACAGGGGACAGGGAGAGGGAGAGGGAGAGGGAGAGGGAGAGGGAGAGGGAGAGGGAGAGGGAGAGGGAGAGGTCAGTTTGAGTAAGGGAGGCAAGAACGGAATCGAAGTAGCAGAAGATATGAAAATAAATAAAGAGGGGTTATGAAAAAGTCAGAGGGGTTAAACGAATTCAGCAAAGCGGAGAATGGAAAGCGGAGATAAGTGAATCGATGCAAAGGCAGGTCGAAGAGGAAGACGAAATCATGGGGTAAGCGAAAATGGTATGGGTAGCCAGGGTAGGGGAGATGATGGGGTAGAAAGGAAAAGGGTAGAGAGAAGGCAGGAAAGCAGACCAGTCCGATGCTCAGACTATAGTTGAGAAATGGATATGAAAACAGAGACAGACAGATATGTGGGGAGAGAAAGAGAGAGACATGCAGAGACAGACAGACAGACAGAGACAGACAGACAGAGACAGACTGGAACAGATAGCCTACACAGAGTCAGAGACAGATACAAGCAGACACATAGATACAGATGCTGAGAGACAGAGACAGAGATTGAGACTGAGAGGCAGATACAGCTGCGGACACACGAGTATAGATAGGTAGAGACAGATACAGACAGACATATACAGATGGACAGACACAGACATAGACAGAGAGACATACAGAGACATACAGAGACTTACGTAGGCCTCCAGAGGCGCTGGGATGAAGTGTCGAAGGTGACTATCCAGAAGGACAACAAGGAATACGAGAGAGAGAGAGAGAGAGAGAGAGAGAGAGAGAGAGAGAGAGAGAGAGAGAGAGAGAGAGAGAGAGAGAGAGACAGACAGACAGACAGACAGAGAGAGAGAGAGAGAGAGGGAGAGGGAGAGGGAGAGGGAGAGGAGAGAGAGAGAGAGACAAACAGAGACAGAGACAGAGAGACGGTGTCCAGCCATTACCGCGCAGGACATTTGCGCGCCGTCATTTGCGCGCCGTCGTTTGCGCTCAACGTTATTTGCGCGCAGGACATGTTGCGCGCCGTCATTTGCGCGCAGCGAAAGTGTTTAGGCCTACTCTCAAAATAGTGTTTACTCTCAAAATATAAACAAAATCACCTATTAAACATATGACAGAAAATCTTTAATTTTATTCTTATAGTAATAAGCGTTAGGATAAATGTTTTCTACGCAATGAGCGTTAGGAATAAATGTTAAAGTTATACGTAATGAGCGTTAGGAATAATATCTTTATTTACTTGTATTTATTTATTTGTATCCTAATATGCGAAATAAGAAACAACGAACAATATCATTATTTAGTTTTATGTGCGAAGACAAACATGAATATGCTACACATCAAATCGCGTATATCGTACCCATCACACAGGAGTTCGCTGTTTGACCATACGAAGACGGCAGATATAATAGTAGATATAATAGTACAAGTCTACGCTGCGCGCGCGCAAATGACGGCGCGCAAATGACGGGCATTTTTTGCTGCGCGCAAACGACGGCGCCGCAAATGACGGCGCGCAAAATGACGGGCGCGCAAACGTCCTGCGCGGTAAAAGACAGGGTGCCCAGAGAGACAGATAGAGAGAGAGACAGACAGACAGACAGAGAGACAGAGAGACAGAGAGACAAAGAGACAAAGAGACCAAGAGACAGGGACAGAGGCACAGACAGACAGACATACAGAGAGAGAGAAAAAAAGAGACAGAGACACAGACAGACAGACATACAGAGAGAGAGAAAAAAAAGAGACAGAGGCAGAGGCAGAGCGAGAGAAAGAGAGAGAGAGACAGAGACAGAGACAGAGACAGAGAAAAACCATCGATGTCCGTATAATGTTTCGTAATGAAGAATCGAGGTTGAGCGACAGAATTCTTCTCCTGTTGCAAATGTGCAAAAATAATATCTCGCTTCATTTCGCTTTGGGCTGAAACCAGAGCGATACTAAACATCAGACCTAAACAATTATTATTGTCTAGAACTCTACAGATAAAATAATCCCCGCTTCGTGTCATTTCAACAAAAATTCCAGTTGACCTGTTTCACACAAATATGTACCTCGCTTGACACTAAATGAAAATCTACATTAAAATGTAATTAAAAATGCCTTCGAAAATCGTTCGAAAATCACCGCTATGAGGATTTCTTGAACATCTGCGCTGTGAACAATGGACACGTAAATGAAGTAGGCCTATATAATAAAATTCGTTCTATTGCTTGTTCATTGCGAACGATTGTTTGTTATGCTTGAACTCATAATTATTGACATCATGATGTAATATAAAATTAATAAGCATTCATTAAGTGCAAGCGAAGCCCTACAAAAGCAACAGCTTATACAAAGTTTGAACTCGATTTCCGATTGCAACACTTACTTGCCTACGCTGATGGGCATCAATATTGTTTAGATTTGACCATGAAAAGTATTAAATTAAACAGAGAATTACAGTGTTTTAGTCTTTGAGCAAAATTAGCTACTAAGTTCAATATCAGTCCAACATTTCAGAATATGCCTGTAGGTCAACTAAGATTTGACTGATCAATTCAACTAAGAGGATTGCAAGAGTGAACAATTCAAACTATAATTATAGCCTAGGTCAATTATTATATTCGTCAGACAATTTCTTTGTTTGGTTCTTTCTTCGCTTGTTCTTTATTTTGTTCGTTTCGTTTAAGTTGAGATGATTACGGTTCTGAATAAATTGCTATCGGCTGACACCAAGTTGGGCATTGATTGTTCATAGGCTCCATAGAAGTTGCGAATTGAATTATTGAAACGCTTTGGTTCGTTCGCTTTTCCATTTGGTTTTGTTATTTTGTTCGACCTTACGCTCCTTCGTTCGTTCATTAATTCGTTCAATCGCTCGCTTTTCATTAATTGAATAAGCGGGTTTAGTGGTGTAGCCAGGAATTAATGATGGGGTGGGGAGTTGAAGGTTTTATGGCCTGGCCCGATGTCCTTTCTGACACCAACCCAACAGTATTAAGTGAATAAAAAGGGAATAAAGTAACAAAGGGAATAAAGTAAGAAAAACAATTGTTACTACAAACAATTGTTTTGTTTTCTTATTTATGTGGATGAATAACCTTTTAAACACTTTTTCCTAGGCCATTGGGGTTTTTAACCCCGAACCCCCTTACCAAGTGAAAGTGAAATTTCATACAGCAAAACTAACTTTGACTTTTACTAAATGGACGAATACCATTGTTAAAAGAGGTGTCTTATAAGCGGGTTCGACATCTCAGTGACCGTGCGCGTGCGCAGAGGTCAAGGTCAATTCTAGCATAGATGATGGATATACGAAAAGTTCGGAAACATAAAGACTTGTGCATTGCGAATTTGCAATTTTATACAATCCATCATCTATGATAGAATTGAACTTGACCACTGCGCACGCATCGAGAAAGGTCCATGAGATGGTGAAACCGCTTATTAGTAAGTCATTTGGTCATTTAGTCAGTTAGGGAAGTGAAGTGGAAACTTGGTCAATTAATCAATTAGTGAATTAGTCAATTAGTCAAAATTGGCCATTTTGATCACTTTAGTCATATAGCCACATAGTAACTCAATCTTAATCAATAATTCAATTAGTCACTTGTTAATTGGTCAATTACTAGACAATTTGTCAGTTAGTCAGTGAGTCAAATAGCCAATTATTCAATCGATCAGACAGTTAATAATCACATAGGCTACTCGGCAGACAATTAGTCAATTACAAACTTAAACAACGTGTCAATAATAGTGAATAAGTTTCTTTAAATGATTATATTCCTCTAAAAGTCTTCATTCTTTCTTGCGCAGTGGAAATGGCCGTCGACCAGTCCTGTCGTGGCTTCGAACCCGTCAAGGTCAGCCGTCCGAACGGTTACCTCTCGAACTTCGCCACAGAGGAGACGAGCAAGGGTTCAGCAACATGTCCTTGGGTCATTGAAGGTCACCCGGGTCAAAGGTTCACCGTCACGCTCATTGACTTCGGCGTCTGGTCGCAAGATGGCGACGCGTCGCGACTTCCGGTCAAGACTGGACTGTGTCACATCTACGCTCAGATCCGCGAGTTGACCGTTGGACATAGTGGCGTAGTGATATGCGGCGGAGAACACCGCGAGCAACCGGTGTATACGTCCGAGACGAACGTAGTCCAGATTGAAATGATGAATCCAAAGTCTACAAGTGATGCCGCATACTTCCTACTCAAATACGAAAGTAAGTCGCAGTTACATTACAGTGCAGCGTAAAAGTAGCGTATTAAGCAGTGTGCTATCCTGCATTGTATTTCACGGTTTGCATGCGAGTGCATTGCAGAAAATACAAAACTGGCCAAAGATGCGCCTCCACGGTTGCTGTATGCGTGGGATCTGGAAGTGGAACAGGTATTCCCATCTCACATGGAATGGCTCAGCGCCATCGATTTATGCTTGGTCTTTTAATTGTGCGCTTGACATAATTATGCATCATAGAAATAATGATGACGATGATGACGACGACGACGACGACGATGAAGATGATGATAGTTATCATTATCATTATTATTTTCATTAGGCCTACAAGTCGCCTATAATAATAATGATAGTAATAATTATTATGCACAGCGAATACAACTGTAAAATTTGAATTCACTTGACAGACCTGCTTTAGTGCAATTGACTCGCGCTGCGTAGACACCTTTTAATTGTGTCCATATAGCGCTAGAAATTCATTATTTTCGTTAGAAATGCGTTACCTTGGCCTTTTTTATCGATAAGCAATAAGTGTTTTAATAACATGGATAAATACAAGTCATGTACGTTATGATTGTTTTCTACTATAGTAATGTTGTTTTCATTTACAAATGATTGTGCCAAGGACTATTGCATAATTTTGTCTCAAGGATCCGCTTTTAAAATGTTTTGAGTTTGATTGACATTATTAACTCTGGTATTTCATGTTATAATACAACGAACATTGGTGACTTTGTAGATGATGTTTTGACATGTCTTTTGGAAACTGTATAATTATGATTTATGTTTACAATGTACTGTACAGGGTGGGCCATAAAAAAGTAACCCCCTAAGGTTTTTTGCCCATATCTTGGCCAGAAGTAAGAATTTCGAAATGAAATTTTACAGGCTTAAAGACAATTCATATTTACACATGATGGTCATTTTTCATCAAAATATTTCAAACACAACAAAAGTTATATCACTTTTAGTGAGCCCACCCACCGTTTTTTGACAATTCAAAAACGAAACGCAACAAAAAGTAACAAAAACACGATTTCATTAAGTCTCATATCAAATAACTGTTGTCAAATGAACTTGGTGGTGCTTCACAACTTGTGTTCAATGTGCCCACCACCAGTGCCAACACTTTTTTTGAGTATCTTTGCAAAGTTCTTGATGGACTACCACTAGAATAATCTGACAGATTTCTTATTTACCAATTTGATTGTCATCTTGCTAAGTGACTTCTCAGTGACGTGCAGCTACGCTGGTACCCTGTTTCTGATTTAAATAGTAATAATAATGATCATCTGGCAAAATCAAGGCAATTTGATAACAAATATTTGAGATGAGACTTGATAAAATTGTATTTTTGTTAATTTTTGTTGAGTTACCCTACTGAATCGTTAAAAAACGGTGGTTGCCTCACTGAATGTGGTATAACTTTTGTTGTGTTTGAAATATTTTTATGAAATCTGGCCATCATGTGTAGATATGAACTGTCTTTAAGCCTGTAAAATTTCATTTCGATATTCTTACTTCTGACCAAGATATTGGCCAGAATAATTAAATTGATTTTTTGCAACTTTTTGTTGCGTCGCGTTTTTGAATCGTCAAAAAACGGTGGGTGGCCTCATTAAAAGTGATATACCTTTTGTTCTGCTTGAAATATTTTGATGAAATCCGGCCATCATGTGTAAATATGAATTGTCTTTAAGCCTGTAAAATTTCATTTCGAAATTCTTACTTCTGGCCAAGATATGTGCAAAAAAACGTAGGGGTTACTTTTTATGGCCCACCCTGTATATAATTTCATTTCTCGTCGACGACCATTGATGTCATTATGACGACGTTAAATATTGGAATAAAAAAAATGGACGGATCAAATTATTTTTAAAAATCTTACACGAGTTGCAATGATAAAAAACAGAGCTTCACAAGAAATATTTTGGCAAACATAATTTCTTAGACGTCATGCAAACGACCTGTGCTGTCATAAAAGCTGTCGATATTTTCTGCTTGCGAAGCGTCATAGAAGTCATATGAATAGAAAAGATCAGACTATCGATTAAAGTCAACAAATCAATGATTCAACGTTTGAAGAGAGTCTTTTGATTTGCTGAAGAGTCGCCTGCAGACTTCTATTCGTCATTCTATTCTGTTCTAATATGTTACATTCTATTCTATTTACTATTCGGTTCGATTATATAATTAATACATGCATGCAACGATATTATGTCCCAGTTAATCATCTGTAATCGACTATTCCGCTATTTCACTATATCTTATTATTTTCTGTACTATAGCCTACTCTGTGCTGTTATAAACTATAATTGTGTTGGAAATAATGCTGTTTTACACAGTTCTCTGCTATTCTATACAATTCTGTTTAATTTTATTCTTGCCTATAATAACAAGCAGTAAGCTTACTCTATTATATTTAATTCTACCACATTCTACTCCATTCCTTTACTATAGATCATCAGAAACAGAATTCAGTTCAATCAACTCGGGTACACTTAACGAGCACTACTCGTATACCCTTTTGTGGGGCGCAGTGGTGTAGCGGTGGCGTCGTTGCCTTGAAACCGGAAGGTTCGAGGTTCTAATCCACCTCAAGTCGCCGCGTATAGGGACCTTGGGCAAGTCCTTCACTCGCAATTGCTCAGCGCTTCGGCGTGAAACTCCGATGCAGTGTCCGCTCTGCATTCGGGAGCGCCTCTGAGTAGAGAGAGATAGCTTGAAGGGGCGTTATTACAAGTGCACATACAAACATACAAACAAACCCTACAATTACACATGTAACGTAAACTCGCTCCAATAACAATTACAACACGTCGCGTTACGTTACAGTAACTGGCTGCGCCGATTACATTCCGAGTTCAAGCGGCGCAGTGGTAGAGAGGCACTCCCTCGACCGGACGACGGTTCGATGTCCCGAGGATCAGCTGACGTGGGAACTGCGCTGCGAGGTCGACCGGTGGACCGGAAGGACCTACAACTGCTCCGAGGAGTGGCCGAGCGCATCCATCTGGAACATCGGGGGAATTCTTGCCACGTCTGGATCGCTGTCGAAGAGTGAGTACCTCCGAGTAGTCTATGATTATTATTATAGAATCAGTCTAACGACACCGTGTGATGCAGCAAAGATCATAAGCGCCGGTGTCACGAAATAGAGTATCCCCCGTATTAATCGTATCCCTCCAAATGAAGAGAAGTCGAAAAAGTCACTTCCGCGTGTATTTATTTTTGGAAATTATTTTCCATCTGCTTTGTTTTGAATGATGACACTAACAGGCATGTTTATTCCTACAGATACTTTTTTGCTTTGGTTTTAGAGGACTTAGCACATTTAAAACACTTAAGAGCACTTAGAGTCACTAAATAAATTCGAGTTGTCTTTATCTGAACATTGTTCAGGACACATAAAACAATTAGAGTCACTTTAAATTTTGATTACAGCATAAAATTTTCAATTATACGCATTTTTCAGCAAAGGGGATAGTATGGTTCATCCCCCGGACAGTCTAGACCGGTTAATTCTATCCGCGGGGATAGATTAAATCATCCTCGGATAGCTTTCAGGGGGAATAGAATATCACGTGACACCGGCCTCCTCCCGGAACTCCGCCACTGGTTGCACTTTGCCAGTGCCAGCCCCAGGTCTAGATAATGGAGGAGGGCGACACTGATATGATCTGGCAGTGTCGTTAAACAGTAACAAGCAGCCCTCCTCTTCCATCGAAGCATTTGGACTGGCACTGACAGGAGTGTTCGAACATTATAGGAGTTAAAGCTAAAACTCCGTGTGTGTCATCAACGGCTTATGACCTTCAGAGAGTTCGAATTTCAATTGCACTTGTACTTGCAATTGCATCTACAATTAGAACCTGCACTTGTAGTTGCAACCGCAATTTCAAATGCTATTGCAACTGCATTATTGCGCTTGTAGTCGCAGCTGTAGTTGCAACTGTGTTTGCACTTGTAGTTGCAATAGAAATTGCGATTGCAATTGTAGCTGTGATTGTACTTGTAGCTGCAAATGTAATTGCAATTATAATCGCAATTGTAGTAGGATCGGCCCAGAGCTTATAGGGAATAGGTGCGTTTTGGTGCATAATTATGGTACCAGGTATCACCAAGTAAAGTTTGGTAAAATTTGGAGCAAGGCCCAGAATCTGTAATTATACCAAAATTACGATAATTCCGTTTTCACGTTGTTTTTCATCATCTTGTTTAATTAAATCGTGTTATTGTGACGTTTAATCCGTACCACGTGACTACTGTTTGACGTCATCGTCTGTCGTCATCGTTCTGTTAGATTTCGTTGCCATGGTGATCAGCACGATCGCGGTTCTCGTTGCTCTCGGCATTCTCATCATCGGCATATTCTTCATTCGACGGTCAGTAATCAGTAAGGGCGCTACATAAGGTTACGATGGATGGATAGACGGATGGATGGATGGATGGGTGGGTGGATGGATGGATGGATTGATTGATGGATGAATGAATGGATGGATGGAGAAATGAGAGGCTGGATAGGTCGCCATTCAAAAGGACTGCACCCTACATCCGTTCAAGCGCACCTACAATACATTGTACTTTCTTCCGACGAAACCGCATTTTAATTGCAAGTCATTCTGTCCAGAGGCGGATCCAGGGGGGGGCCAATCCGGCCATGGCCCCCCATTTAAAAATCGCATGGGATGTGGCCCCCCCATTTGGTTTCAACAAGCCATTAAATTAATGTAGTGGGAGAGAAAAACAGGACATCAGGCCCCCCCCTATTAAAAAATCGCACGGGACGTGGCCCCCCGTCGATTTATTGGCGGATGAAATGGGATATTTTATTTTCCGTGGTGAAAAATTGGTGGTGAAAATTGGTCAATGACTAAAAAAAAGGTCATCAGCTTTTTTGGCGGATGGAATGGTATATTTTCCCGGAAAATTTGGCCGATGACTAAAAAAAAAAAGGGCATCAGTTTTTCCGGCGGCACAACTAAATTTTTCCCCTGTCCCACCAACAACAAGACCCAAAATTTTGGCCCCCCCATTCGAAAATGTCTGTATCCGCCCTTGATTCTGTCCAAGTATACCCAAGAAGACTTCCGGTTCTTGAAGGACTCTCTGGAGCGCCATCTGTCGATGCTAATTGGTCGTCATTAGCAACACACCCCACCCCATTAGCCACACCCCCATCCCATTAGCCACACACCCCACCCTATTAGCCGCACACCACACCCAACATCACTTGAAGGATAACAACTCAAACTGTCTGCTCCATGGACAATTGGACACTGACGTACAAGTGCGGATGCTACTCAAATATGGATGGATATATATTCTTGGACATGCATTCTCATTTCCATTTCAATACGCATCCTATCCTTGGCACTTTAAGTTATTTGCTGTCTTTACCTCACCCCCAATCAGTCATATATCACATGACTTTATAGAACCCAATTACAGCAGTATGCGTATACGATACTAAGTTCCATATCGCTTTGCCACACACGGATCCGTCTGGCAAAGATGAAATTGAAGAATACCTTTCAGCTATGTGTACATTGCGTACACAATACAAAATTACACACGCCTGGTTCGGTTTCAATGGTTTGTCAATAAACCCAGACAAGTCTTTCCCTTCGTTTTCCAGCATCGACCTCGCAGGCTGTGCGGTGCCAGTATCAGCTACAGTAACTGTCAAAGACTCAGTACACTTGGCGTCATTCCGGACAGCATGCTCAGTGCTCACATTCCTGCTACATGTAACAAACCTTTGCAGATCATGTATAATGATGCATCAGGGCAATACGTGGCATTAAGTCGACTCTGATAATAGATATTATGTCGCAGATTTTAGGATGTTCTTTTTCTTTGCTCGCCTTCATTGACGAGTGTTAATTCGGTTTTTATGGGTAGGCCTTATTTCAAACCTTGAATTCCATACGACGCAAACTCATAAAAAATGTATTTTTAATTGTGTATGTAGGTCCATCTGTTTTGAACAGTCTGGCGTCGGAGAGCGATTGTAGCCTAGCGTTGACTGAATCAGTGCCGTTTACAGGGTCCTAAGAACCTTTTTGTATCACCGTGGTTGGACTGGGAGCACACCTGACTGGGTTTCTTGAAGGGGGCGCGATATACATTCTTCAAATGAATAAATGAAAATAAAAAGAATTACATATATTTTTGATACCCTAACAGGAGACGAACCAACCGACGTCACATGCGCCGACTGAAGCTCCTTAACGGCGCACCAGGAGGTAGCTTGGGTGTCGCCGACAACAGCAAATCCAATGTGGCCAACGACCAGACATACATGAGCTACAAGGAGCAATACCCGATGCTACTCAAAGCAGACGGCCCTGGCATCGCAAAAGGGCGCGAAAGCGACTACACGGCCACACTCCCGCGCTCACACCAGCAGACGACCTCGTCACAACAGCAGACAACAACGTCTGTCCACGTGACGTTGGGCTCTTCCCGCCTTGCGCACGACACGCCGGACTTCTACTGCTTTCCGACGGCAGCGGACGACGGCAGTTTTCCCGCCGGCGGGAACAGCTTTCCCGCCGGCGCGTCCGCGGCAGACGATCTCTACTCGCTCAGCTCCGGAGCGACCGGTAACCGCGACGACCACATCTATGAAAGTCCGAAGTTCTTCCGGCGAGGGAATCCCGACGACGATGAGGCTTTCCAGGGGGCGCTCTACCACGAACTGGATCATCAGGCGTATACCGCTAGGTGGACTTCTATACCATGAAGACTGGTCGTCTGAGACTGTTCGCGTGTAGACTGGTTCCATTTGCATGGCTCTTCTATAATAGGTCTGGGTGTAGCAGCGCTGTTTCTGTTGCTAGCGCCATGGCGACCTCGTTTGTTTGTCCTCGGCTTATGTGGATCAAATATGGAAAAAACTGCATGCAGACTTGTACATAACTCGTAGTGAATAAATGTAGAAGTGACCGCTAGATAAACATGTTTTATAAAGGGGTGGAGATTTAGGTGAATGGCAAAACTCTGACAGGAAGAGCTGATCAGCAAAGACACGGTATATCACTTCCTGCTGTACCATCCCAAAGGTCGACTTCACCTTTCATTCGCCACATCATTGAATAGGCAGTTGAATGTAATGTTTGCCGTTCATAGCACGGCAAACAATTGAATTTGACTCCTCTAATAACTTGCGATTATCTACATTATTCGTGTTATAAGTTACTCGTAATCATACTGAATTACTAAAGACAAAAATTAATATCAACATCGTTATTATTATCAATTCCAGCATAAGGTGCAATTTGCAACCATCAGGTAACTGGAGAATCACATAGCTGTTCACCTTAGATTTTAAACCAGTAAATTTAATACGTACGAAGCCTTTTTTAGGGTTATGACATCCGATTGTTAGAGATATCTGTGATTAATATTAATATTAGGCCTACATTTTAAGCATAGCATAATTTATCATGTTTTTAAGCTATCTGCGTTTGAGATTGTCAGCCGTGGAATATAACGGTCATGTAGGATAATTATAGGCCTAGTATCGGATTCATGCAAGTGCAGACTGCATAGCTTAGTAAGTAAGTAAGTAAGTAAGTATTTTCTTTATTACTCCACTTGCAAACGCACAATGGGACACAGAACATCATTATAATACATAGAAGTAATAATAGGTAATAAAAATGTGCAAATTATAATCAAAAGTTAAATATAATATAATTACTAAAGTTCTATCATCGACAAACAAGCTAACTATATAACATTCTGGTGATAAATCCCTTTGCAATCAACGAATCACAACGTGGTATTTCAAGATTGTGTGATCGGGGCCTAAGGGAGTAACCAGTTACACGTTCAGGTGGAAGAAGATAATGGAGGACATGGCCGGGGTCACAGAGGATAGAAGAAAAGAGGGATACATCTGCCTTAGAACATAACATGTCAAAAGTAGGGGTGTTAGAGGGCAAAAAACCCTGTCTTATCAATTTTCTAATAATAGCGGACAGACGACTCCTCTGACCCTCATTTGCAAAACCCCACCATGCTTGTGAAGAATAAAGCATTCGCGCAACAGTGGTGGAACGCACAACATCATAGGGTTTTTGGAAGGATCTATAGCAGTGATTCCCAACCTTTTTTAAACTTTAGGGCCACTTTTTCTAAGTTTGAGGACACGAGGACCGCTTTTTCTTAGTCAAATGACATTAGGGGGCCACAAGGCTAAAACTCAATTAACTGAAGTCATATAAAATTGCTTTAATTTAATCAAAATAGACTTTTCATGTTGTTTATGGACGTCAAAATAAAGTAATTTGTAGGCCTAATAGAAAATAATTGTGTTCTATCCTGTCCAAATTGTAAATTGTTTCAAATTTTTTTTAGTTCTTCGAGAGAAGAAGGCCATTTTTGAGTCCTAGTGGGCCACGGGTTGGGAACCACTGATATGAATAATTTATGTGGTGCATAGGCTACATGTAACTGCATACCGGGTACGCATGCAAAGACGAGACGCGAGTCAAAAGTGTGGCACGATGTCATGTGTGGCAGTCCTTTGGCGGATGCAGGCTGTATAATATAGACCTACCTTAATAATCCATAACTATATCTGAATAATCGTTTTAAGTTTGAAATTATTTATTATTCCACCAAAAAGGATATCAGTTAAGCAACAAAATCATTTCACGGATCATGGCCGGATTAAGGTATGTTCAAAATGTTCGGCCGAACGGGGGCCCCACGACACTTTAGGGCTCCCACACTTTAGAAGACCCACACATGCGACGAAAAACTTTCTTCGGAAATTTTTTTATATTTTGAGTAAAATTCGATCAAACGACTAAAAACAGGTCAACTTTTTCGGCAAAGAAAAATCGAAATATTCTACAGAAATTTCGATCAAGGGACTAAAAAGGGTAATCAGAATTCCGCAAAAAATTTCCCGAACAATGTCTCCACATTTCTTAATCCGGCCCTGTCACGGATACGACGCAACAGCAAAAATCCTGAAAAGGCCCACAGATTTGAATTTTTACAATTCTTTTAATTCCCAACGTTCTTTGCAATAATCAAATCTGGTTTAAAATCACTTCAACCCAGATTGGATTAGGCCATTGTGCGATGACCATATTAAGATAAGATAAGAATATTCTTTAATTTAATTTAACTATTAAATAACCTATGTGATTTGCCTATTCTTTGCAAAATTATTTTAAATAAAAAGCCGTTATATGTAAATCTTTTTTGTGACTCTAATATTTTCGATCCCATATATAGGGTCTTTTGTGTACTCGCATGATGACGTCACCAATATGAGCCACATTACACGCGGCGACTCTACTTCTACAGAAATCGACGGTACGATGTTCTATTTAAATGTTGGCCTACCGTTGACAATATTATATTTAATCGATCGATACGAAAATATAATCTGTCAGTTCAAAAGAATGTTATCCTCCTTCATGATGGTAGAATTCGTCGTAAATTTCTGATGGAAATTCGTAAACGCGAAAGGACATGACATGGACATTGGCGTATACGCTAGTAGGCTATAGGTAGCCTTTAAGCGCACATGCGTCACATTAATAATTCTTAAGAAAGAATTATTGTCATCAATTTAATTTCTATTTAACCGGGAATTATTTCCATCAATACAACTTCTATTAACGATAGAGTTACTTTCATCATTCCAACTTACAGTTAGTTGAATTCGTTTTCATCAAACACTGCCATTACATGCCTATTCCAGGTTCACCAATGGCATCGCGTTGCACATCTGCCACATTTCTCCATACAGTCGCTCCCGATAGTACATGTAATTCGACGATTGTATAGGGACCAACAGATTTATTTATATAGGCCTAGACTTTTTGGACGTACAAGTTTTTTAGAAATACAAACAGAACTCAATGTAAAAAATACGTCGGTTAACAAAGTTTCTGTTTCTATTTAGCTGCAGGTACTATAGGCAGTGTGACAGGACGACCTCTGCTGCGAAGTGAGTAGGTCTACTTCTTCCCACGAAGAGGTGGCAACAGCGTTTGGAGACAATACATGCTGATGAACTCTGATTCCTAGAACAAAACATCGTTTGCTAGAGCAATCAACACAGTTTTCAACTATATCAGAAATTTATAAAGTCTAAGTTTACAAAGTCTAAGATATCCTGACAATCACTTGTGATGTCAGATAAAATTTCTTCGAGAAACTCAGTGGGAAATTCTATCGAAAATGCGTCAAAAGATGCGATAGACAACCCCCAGCGACATCAGAAATCATTGGTGCAGGATGGTCTTACGAATGAACATAAAATGAACCGTTCCATTGAGAAGGCAAACGAATGCGAGTTGTGCAAGAGAATATTTAAGTACGCTTCTCGTCTGAAGAGGCACGTGAGAATAAGTCATGGAGGAGAGAAACCACATCAACGTCGCATGTGCAAAGATAGACAGTCCCAGGATTCTCATCTACAAAATCGTGTTGGAGATAAACCATACATATGCCCACTGTGTCTAAAAACGCTCACAAACCACAGCCAGTTTAAATGTCACATGCGATTCCACACAGGAGAAAGACCTTTCCAATGTCAAATATGTAGTATGAGTTTTTCTCAGCCATCCAATCTGCAGCGTCACGTTAGAGTCCATACTGGAGAAAAGCCTTTCCGATGCCAAGTTTGTGGAAAACGTTTGAGCAGCTCTTTCGTTCTAAGTTGTCACACAAGAATTCATACCGAAGATAAACTACAGTTGCAGATCTCGTGTCAGTTATGTGAGTTTAAAACTAGCAATAAATATTATCTTAGGAAGCACATGAGAACGCATTCTGGAGAGAGACCATCCCAGTGCCCACTGTGCCCAAAAGCTTTCATGTTCCACTGCCACGTCGAAAGTCACATGAGAATACATACCGGTGAGAGGCCTTTCAAATGTCAGATATGTAACAGGAGTTTTCCGCAAGTTGGCGGTCTAGCATATCATGCTAGAATACATACTGGAGAGAGGCCCTATCAATGTCAGTTATGTGAAAAATCATTCTCATGTGGTTCGCATCTACGCCGCCACCAAAAAAGTCACTCTGGCGAAAAGTCAAAGTTTTGCCAAGTATGCCAGAAAGCTTTCGCATACGCTACAGATATGACAATTCATGCAAGAACCCATTCCGGAGATAAACCATATCTTTGCAAGTTATGTAAGAGAACATTCTCAAGCAGAACAATTCTCAGAATTCATGAAAGAAGTCACTTTCGATACAAACCTCATCTTTGTGATACATGTCCAAAAACATTCTCACGCGCTTCAGACAAGAAAACTCACGAAAGAATTCATTCCGGGGATAAGCCATTCCTTTGCCAGATTTGTCAGAAAGCGTTCGCGTGTGCTTCAGGACTGAAAAGTCATCAAAGGACCCACTCCGGCGATAAGCCATATGTATGCGAGGTATGTAAGAGAACATTCTCGTGCTCTGCAAATCTGAGAATTCATAAGAGAACCCACACAGGAGTCAAATCATACCTTTGCAATGTATGTAAGAAGTCATTCGCTTCCAATCAAGTTCTGAGAGATCATGAACGAACCCATACCGGAGATAAGCCATATACTTGTAAGGCATGTCAGAAAGCATTTTCGACACTTTCACACTTGAGACGACACGAAAAGACCCATTATGGTGAAAAGCCAAACCTTTGCGGGATTTGTCAGAAAACGTTCTCGCGTGCTTCAGGACTTAGTAAACATCAAAGAACCCACTCCGGTTACAAGCCATACCTTTGCGAGATTTGTCAGAAAACGTTCTCGCGTGCTTCAGGACTTAGTAAACATCAAAGAACCCACTCCGGGGACAAGCCATACCGTTGCGAGGTTTGTCAGAAAACATTCGCTCACACTAATAGCATGACAGTTCATAAAAGAACGCACTCCGGAGAGAAGCCATATGCTTGCAAATTATGTGAGAAAGCATTTTCGACACATTCTCATGTGAGACGACACGAAAGGACGCACTCTGGAGAGAAACCATATGCTTGCAAATTATGTGCGAAAGTATTTGCGACACATTCACATGCGAGACGACACGAAAGGACGCACTCTGGAGAGAAACCATACCTTTGCAGGGTTTGTCAGAAGACGTTCTCACACAGTTCAAATCTGCGACGTCATGAAAGAACTCATTCTGAAGAGACACCATCTGTGTAGTGTTTATGAAGAAAATTTTCCACGCCTTAAAAAGTGTCAAATATGGTTAGAATCAAAATATTAGATGAAAATCAAACTAATAATCAGTCATATCTTGGAGCATTCTCAGAGCAAGTCTGCTCTGTAAATTCTCAGAAGAACCTGCTGTTTTGAGAAACCATAAAATACTGGATTTTATCGTGTAGGCTAATTATAGTCCCAATAGCTACATCATATACAGGACATCTGAGCATCATAGTTATAGCGCTATTCCAATATTGACTTGCCATGTCCCGCATCATTATGGTCGCATTATAAGCTTGAATATGAATGTATACTCAAAGTGGATTTAAAAACAATCATTGTTTTTGTTTTAATTCGGATGTGCTACGTATACGACGCTACTTCTGAGGAACATTAAATGCAAATTAAAAAGCAAACTTTGCTTATTCTTCTAATCCAAAAAGTAATCATTGATTTCACAAGTTATGTATGGAACTCTTCAAATATTCTGCTTATAGCCTACCCACGACTTTAGACCAGTTCCAAAAATGTTTTAAAAAAACAAGTCGTTGGTGCTATCCAGGGTCCAAAAAGAAAAGTTAGAGTACTATTTTCATATTCACGGATCGGCAAGGAGTCGGATCGGACTCGCCGATGAATTTTGCCATTTTTTCGCTTTATAATGTTGTAATTTTAGTGAAGAAAAAAATCCTGTTTGACAAAAAGACAATCTAGGACCTTCTTGTCATGTATAGTCTTCTTGCGTGTTTGGAATAATTTTAAGTTGATTAAGGATTTTGCCTGTGCTACAAAAGACACTATTGAGCTAATTTGTTTTTGTGTTCTGACAATGTCTGCATCACGAATAAAAATATAGAAAACATAATTATTACAATCATTATGCATTCCACAAAATCAAAAAATAGCATTGTTACTGTTAGAGCTAGCAATTAGGCCTACTGTTAATTAAGCGGGTGAAACTTGTTTGTTTGAAAATTTTAAATAAAGTTAGGCATTTTGATCTTATATTATGCGATGATATGACGTCATGTTGTGGCGATAGGCCACTTGCAATTAATGCACCACTTAAGGTTTGCTGCTAGCGTAGATATTTTAGCGCGCTTAGACGCCAGCGCGTCTATGACGTCATTCTGTAGCGTTTGACGACGGCCTTGCCGTAGAGCTAATTCGTTGCTAGGGACTTGAGTCCCCAGGGACTTAAGTCCCCCCGGGACTTAAGTCCCCCCTCCCTTCCCTTTTCGGGCGGAGGTTACTTAGTACGCAGCAACTGGAGCCCTCCCTTAGTGTATGGGTGTGATTAGTATAGGGCCTGGCATGACAAGTCCCCTTCCGATCTTGAGTCCCCCCTTTGAGTGGAGTGCCAGGCATGACGGGTGCCCTCCCCTTAGTGGTGGGTCATTGAGTGCAAACCACGTAAGTTCCCCTCCCGAGATTTGGGGTTACCCTTAATTGGTATAGGAGATCGTCCAGTGTATGAGTTTAGCGGGAAACTTGGGTCCCCCGGGACTTAAGTCCCCCGGGACTTAAGTCCCCCCTTGGATAGTATAAATAAGAGCTCGTAAAGAGCGCCAATAGCTCCGTACATTTTCTGTTGCCTGCCGAAGGCACGCGCGGACCTCGTGGAGGTTCTGGTTAAGCTCACTCGATATTTGGTTGCCGCCGAAGGCGTACGAGGAGTTCGGGACAGTTTAGGTCGAGTTCAGTTCGTAGTCAGTTGCCGCCGAAGGCGCGTTGTAGGCACGTGTTGCGGTCTTCCGCTAGTAGCTAAGAAGTGAAGTTCGTTAAGGTTTAGGTTCAGCTCGACGTACTTTACGGTTGTGTTCCAGTTCACTTGAATACGTTGTTCTTCGAGTTCGTGTTGAAGTTACTGAGTTCGACGTGAATAAAGTACGGTTATTTACTGTCTGACGGTTGTTCTTCTTCATCTATCGACGCTTGACGGTGACAAAGACCTCTACCCAAAAAGGAGAGGCGGAACTCTTGACGCGCGACGCACTACCATTCCTTCCCTCGACATCCTGGTAAGCTGAAGAGGTGGACGTTGGTACAGCAGAAGCAGAGTCAACGACATATTGCCTTGGACGGTTTACTCACTTAGGACCACTTGTCAAGGGGGCTACCTTAAATTTCGTCTGTGACATTAGACCAACAGAAATTGATGCCACCAACACCAAAATGGCATAGCTTTATATGTTTGTTAACCCCATATGTTTGTTAACCCCATCTATCCTAAGCAAATTCTTTCATAAGCTGGATATTCACAATTCTTCCGATCCACGACATTACTTAACTGTCTATGAGAATAGAAGAAATAATAAACTAGCGGTCATCTAGGCCTTAATATAAATATTATATCTAGGCCTAAATATTTACATAAAAAATTACTAAAAAAATCGCTAATGGTCTTTGTTACCATACAGTAACGTTAAACTGCAAATTCAACAACACTTTAATTGCCTTGTTAACGATAATTTTAAGGTTTCGGTCAGCGCAACCAATCAGTGATGACAAAGTGTGCTATCGGCTGCTGAGAAGGTATATGTCTAGCCTATATAACAGAGTAAAGTCTTCATAAAGTTCATTGCCTTTCATTAATTTAATTTAAACACTTTCATGTCTTTTGCCAACAGGCTATCATGCTCGAATTCATTGGAAATGGTCTAATTCAAGGGCGACGCTATAGGCATCAAAGTATGCAGATAGAATTCGCCCTGCTAAAGTTTTGCAGCAGAAGTCTACTTCTAGAGTCTAGGCGGTATGCACATTCCCAAACGTTATTATCTTGCTTATGCAAGGCGATAGCCATTCAATAACATTGGACGGTTGCTCAGTTATGGCCGCTTGTCAAGGGGGCTACTTCAGTTTTCGGCAGTGACATTAGACCAACAAAAATAGATGCCACCAACACCAAAATGGCATAGCTTTTATATGTTAGTCAACCACATCAGATTCTGTCCCTAAGCAAATTATTTTATAGGCTACGCTGGATATTCAGAATTCTTTGGATCCACGACAATACCTAACTGTCTATGAGAATAAAGCAAATAATGGCAAGATAGCGGTCATCTAAATATTAAAAAAAAAATGCTCAAAAATTCGATCTCCAAGCCCCTTCTCCTCCACATACCTACGCCTACGGGTTTCTAAGGGCCATCCATATATTCCGCACACCAAAAATTTCGTTTTTCGGATCCTTGTTGCAACTCGTACATTTTGCGAACCGCCTGGTTCCCCCCCCATGTGCACTTACAAACTTCTCTACTATGCTCTCATGCAAAGTTAATTAATTAGGCTATCTATGCAATCGTTAATAAAACACTTATTTTACCGTATGCTACGACCTATTTGATTTAGGCCTATATTCCTGCCTGCATAGGCGCCGACTTGACCCGAAGAGTGTGAGTGCCCAAACGAACGTGAAAAAAATCCGCGCGTGAGCGCGGGAAAATTTTTTGAGCCTTTTTTGATAGAAGAGTTACTGAAATGACCTCTGTTCATAGGCGGAGACTTGTTCATGGTTTTAGGAGACGAACTCGCGGTCAAAGGACGATCGCCGAGCATGCAGGGAAGGGCTGAAAGGGCTTGGGGAGGGGATGTGCTCCTAACCATTTTCGAATTTTTTTCTTGCCACAGTGCGATGGTAGCATCTTAGGCTGTCATTTTTACGAAATTGTCGTGGATTAAGACTTGAAAAAGCATCCTTGGTGCTGCTTTAAAAATTTCCACACAACATGAAATAATGACATTTCGAGCTGCTATCTCATCAAAATTTCCAGTTATTTCATTGTTTAAAGATATGATTTAAGACTTCAATAAACGCTCTTCCCATTTGCTTAAAAAATTTGATCACTCTTTGGGTCAACGTGTACTTCTACTCTTGAAATCCACACAGAAGAAAAGCACAATCTTCACTAGTAGATCTATGTGCATCTTGGAGCACTCTTCCCTAATAATTAGGTCAACACTCAACAGACTCAAATTTTGAACAAGAAATCAAAAAACTCTGTCCACATTAACCACTAATTAGTCAGCCAATATTAACATTGTGGAAAACAGTTTTTCAAATAGTTATCCAGTGCCGGCGTTAGCACCCCCCGCGCCCCCCGGTTGGGGAGGGCCTCAAGTTTGAAAGGGGCCTCCAAATTTAGCTGTTCAATATACCTATTTGTGACTGTATATTTCTTACACTGGCGTATTCACTTGGGGCCCCCGGTCCGGTCTGTTACATGCCTCAACATACCATGACACTGCCATAGCAGACCTACTACAGATATCATACTGATTTTTGGCGTAAGAAGAGGCTAGTCATTTAAGCTAATCAGACCAGTTGAGTCTACTTTCTCAAGCACAGCGTTTATCCTGTAACTTATTCTAAACACTAATAGAGTGAGGCCTCAAAATAAAACCTGGGTGAGGCCCCCAAATAAAGCCTGTGCAGGGCCCCAGATGTCATTGGGACGTGTATGGTCTCAAGTTTGTAAGGGGCCTCTAGATTTAGGGGGTAATTATACCTTTAAAGACTGTTCATTCCTGAAACTGTGCTCCAAATTATATATTGACACAAAACATACCAAATAATATTACGCAAACCAATACAGCAATACTATTGTCCTTCAACCAAGGGCGGAGACTTAGGAGGAACAGAGGCATAGACTCCACAATTTGTGGTGGGGACGGATTCTTTATATTCTCCCAATATTTTAGAAATATACAGTCACAAATAGGTATGTTATCCACTGTTTGATTATCGATTCTGTTAAGATGACAGTTTAAAATACGACCATTAGGCTAAAGCGTGGAAATCGAAAAATGAAACAAAGGAGAGGGGGCATTTATTGAAGTCTTAAAACATGTCTCTTCTTCTTTAGGTTCTCTGCCCTTCGGCAGGTTCCAACCTCCAATGACGCCACTCCTCTCTGTGCTGTGCCTTTTCCTTCAGTTTGCTGTATCCATTGACCATAATCCCTCCAAGCAACATTTGCCGCGGTCTTCCTCTCCCTCTCTTTCCTTCCATTCTCCCTTCTATGATTTCTTTCAGGAGGGAGTCTCCTCTTAACACGTGCCCAACCCAGTTCTTTTGTCTCTCTCTTATTGTTGTTATTAGCGATCGCTTTTCACCAACCATTTGTAGTACCTCCTCATTTGTTATATGCTCCGTCCAGCTCACCTTCTCCATCCTTCTCCAAATCCACATCTCGAAAGCCTCTAATTTCTGAATTTCTTTTCGTCGTCATTTTCAGTGTTTCTTGGGAATTTAGAGAGGTGGTTTCCCGTTGCCTTCCTCTCGGTGTTTTTAACGAGACACCATCTCCGAGCGTCGATGTCCTTCATCGTCCGTCCTTCCAACTCCTTGTCTATGGGTCTCGCATATACCGGCGAGGGTTCGGTCGTCCACCACGCACTCTGTTTCCAACAGGGGTACCGCGTGTAGGTGGCGTGGTGGGCATTTGGGTGGCAGAGGCTTTTGGAGACGCTTACCACCCCATTCCCCCCCCCCAAAACATGTCTGTGAGCACTAAAATTATGAACAATTTTGTTCGGATGACAGCTTCAAATGCAACAGCTACAGTGAACAAATTCCAAATTTTTTGTAGCAATTAGGAGGTGTCGACACCCTGAAGTCCTAAACCATGAATAACAGCAATGAAAAAATGGAGCACTGTTGTCACGATGACAGCTTCAAATTCTACCTGTAGACCTACAGTGTGAAAATTTCACAAATTGTAGCAATTGAGAGGGGGCATTTATTGAAGTATTAAACCATGTCTATATATCAGCTCTTAAATTATGAGAATTTTAAGATGACAGCTTAAGGTTTAGGGGTCTCATTTTTTTTGGGGGGGGCCTCAGATACCCTAGCGCCGGCACTGTAGTTATCACTGACAATTTAGTCAAGTTTTTTTGCTAATTAACGCAGACAAAACATATCCAACTTTTGTGATGCTGGGAGGTGATTCTCGCGCAGTGAGGATCATTGTAAAGCCTATTATAGCATCTACAATAAAACGAAACAGTCATTCAAATCGTCGCCTTTGTCCGTAATAAAAAAATTACTGAAGCGGATCGAATGAGCAGGATTTCGAGGCCTATCCTCGTTTTCGAACGGGGTTCAGACTACCGGACGGTGTAAAACTGGAATAACAGTAGGGTACTATTATAGACTCCGCAAAAACCACGACACAAGTCACATAGCGACCCAGATGCTTCAAGGTGTCATGATGTGGGGCAGACATGCACAGGCCGGTCAGGACAGACCAGTGGAGAGAGTCGGGGGAGAGCGTAGGGCACATATGGGCATTGACCCAGGTTGTCCTTCATGCCTCTCCCAATATTCTCTTCGGTCAGACAAGGTGGTCTAGCTGCTCCAAGATGTTAATGGTATGGAGCAGACCTGCTGACCGGACCGGTTGAAGCTGGGGCAGCATGACGCGAGACAGACTCAGACAGAGAGTGGCATCGGACTCCTACGGGCATTGAGCCTAAGGATATTGATGATGATGATGACTATTATAGACTAACTGAGATAAAAGAAAATATGTAAAAGACGCAATGATTTTTATAGATAAGCAATACCAACAGAGAAATGATGTCGTAAAAAGCACATCTTGTTGGCTGATTTCTGGTGGTGCCCATGCATAGGCGGGCCTCGCATGGCCAATTTCTGGTGGTGCTGAGCACTCACGGGCCTCGCAGAGTCGGCGCCCATGCCTGCCTGCGTCCCATGGGGTGAGTTCACAAAATGTATGAGGTGCTGCAGGGGAAAAGTGGTCGAAAATACGATTTAGGCTATAGGCTAATTGGCGTTCGTAAACTCTGTAATAATTACACGGCTGCAGGGCAGGCTGGACCATAACTCATGCATGTGCCTCCGAGGCTCAGACTGAAGTTCATTGTCTTTCGCTAATGTAAACTTACTTTAAATTTCTTTTACCATTATGATTTTCTAATTCATTGGAAATGGTATATAACCGTATTAATATGCAATTTACAGCCTACAGACGCCGCCATCTACTTGATGGCAGTACCTTCAACATCGGCGATTCGGAAGTCAACCCAGCTGACACCGTTCGCAACCTTGGAGTTCAATTTGATAGCTGTATGACCATGACGGCCCATGTGAGTCAACTCGTCCGAGGTTGTTTCTACCAACTGCGACGAATCAAAACCATCCGCAGATTCGTTCCAACCTCAACCGCCGTCATTTTAGTCAACAGCTTTATTGTCTCCAGGGTTGACTACTGCAACAGTGTACTGGCGGGTCTTCCGGCTTGTCAGCTGGAGCGGATCCAGTCGGTGCTCAACTCCGCTGCACGCATCATATATGGTCGCACACCATCTGACCATGTAACTGATTTGTTGCGTGACAATCTGCACTGGCTGCGGGTCCCTCAGCGGATTACATATAAACTATGCCTGTTAACATACAAATCTCTACTTAACCTTATGCCGGACTATATATCAGAATTTTGCATTCGTGTAGCAGATAGTCGGCTAAGATCATCGTCGAGGGGTCTGCTACAGGTCCCACGGTCAAACACGATGTTTGGCGAAAGGTCTTTCGCTGTGTCAGGACCCACTGCATGGAACAGTCTCCCTGATCATGTGAAGCATGCATCCTCGCTAGAAGGATTCAAAACGAGACTGAAGACATATTTGTTCAAACAATCGTATAATTAACAGTGACATGCGATCCCGTGTACAGCGCCCTTTCCTTCGGCCTCGGCTGAGCTACGGCGCTATATAAATCGTCTTATTATTATTATTATTATTATTATTATTATTATTATTATTATTATTATTATTATTATTATTATTATTATTATTAATTATTATTATTATTATTATTATTATTATTATTATTATTACTTTTAAAGAACCATATCTCGTTGAACGAGGGAGACTTTAGCGGCGGATGAAATATCATCTCCATTCGGAGACTTTATTACAGAATAATAGTCTCCGGACCGTCCGAGGACGAATTGATTCTGAAACAGACACGACGCGTGAATAAGCTGCATGGTATACCCTGCGCTTGGCTTTCGTCTAAGCCTTTCGAGTTATGCCCGCTTTAGAAATTTCGAGTTTACGAGTCGATGGTGAATCTGGTTTGGCGCTGTCTCCTCAATTGGCTGTGCTCCGACAGTCCGACTTATCTTTTTGAGCTCTGCTGTCCAATATCTGTTGTCCTGGTTCGCAGAGTCCTTCGCTCTGCCTCTCGCGGGAAGCTTTTGGTCCTACGTGTTGAAACCTCAACCTGTCAGCGTTGTTCTTTCTCAGTTGTAGGTCCATCTGTCTGGAATTATAGTCTCCCGTTGCAGATGCGCCTGCTACCTAGGGTTGACTCGTCAGTATTCTACAAGTTCCTTAAAACTGTTTTGTTTCACCGTGGGTGGACTGGGAGCGCTTGTGAGTGGTTATCTAAATTTGCGCTATATAAATTCTTGAAATGGATGAATGAATGAATCTATTTCTATATACAATCTCCGGGGCAGATCTTTAGAGGAAGACTTTGTCACGCGACACCGTCCTAAGTGATCACGTGGTCTATACTAATCGAGATTCGATAAGCACGTCTTATTAATTTTTACATCATGTCGAGAAGCAAGTAGAGTAATAATAAAATAAAATATAGGACTTGATCCTTGGTCAAGAAGTTTGATGAATGGAATGGTTGCTTGGAAACACTGGAAAGCGCCGGCTTGGAGCAAATGCTTTCCATGTCCTGCCGAGCTTGTTTCCGTCTGTCTTCAAACGTCGCTAGGCCTACAGGTTTCGCCCGAAAGCTCATAATTTTCAATTACCAGCAAAGGATGATAATAACTTCCGGCTTAAAGTGTGACAGCAGTCTGCCACTGGACGGTCGTGGACGGCGTCCATGCACTTATTTTAAAATCTGAACGCCGTCCTGACACTTGTTGGCCAACACAGCGCGGAAAGGTAATCGGCGTCCATGCATTTAATTTAATTTATTATTATTTATTACTTTTTTGTACACTTTAACCGCTGAATGACTTCATACTTTGGGTACTCTATTATAGGGTATTTAGGCTATAGGAGCTATAATATATAATATTATATTATACGAGGAGGAAGTCAGTGTAGAATTGTTGGAGAAACAGTTTTAAAAACGAAATTGCATGGCAAACACTTCAAGCGGCAAGGAATTAATTACATAAATTTCATTGGGAGGGTTTGTATAATGGATAATCTCCTTGTGCCCTCAGTTCGAGGATCTCTAGCGACCGTCATGACCAGCCTTCTCCACTCCCTTCTGTTCTGCGTCCATCCCTCAATCGTTCAAGATCCCTGTCCTCCTGTGTACATCCTCCACCCATCTGGTCCTTGGCCGTCCTTTTCTCCTCGTACCCTCTCCACATGTCAGCATCATGTGGAGAGGATAATACTCTGGCTTGAAGTGCTTTCGGTACGGGTTGGAGACTTGGAATCCCGTAGGGCTCCTGGGTTTGGCTCTATTTTCATTCCGTAGGTGACAGCTACAGTAAATACTGACTGCAACTTTTTGATTTAAATGTCTTCTGTGATTTGAATGTTTGTGAATTGGTTGAAATGCTTGATTTGTACATGTACAGCGCAGTGTATCTGCTGGCGTTTCATTAAAGAATAAATATTCTATTATTATTATTATTATTATTCATAAGTGATTGTGTAGTCGCAGTGGTTCCCAACTTTTTTTTAACTTTAGGGCCTCTTTTTCTAAGTTGAAAGAGACGAGGGCCACTTTTTCTTAGTTGAAGGACATTAGGGTTCACAAGGCTAAAATTTAATTTACAGAAAGCATATAAGATTGTTGTAATTGAATCAAGATAGGATATTGGATGTTATTTATATTCGTCAAAATAAAATCATATGTAATACAAAATAATTTTATATTCTATCCTGTCCAAATTGTCAATATTTTCATTTTTTTCTCTAATTCTATGAGAGATGAGGGCCATATTTTTAGTCCTGACGGACCACTTTTGACCCGAGGGCCACGGTTTTTGAACCACTGGAATAGATTACCTCTGTGTGTGAAGTTTTAGGGTTTTAATTATTCCTTGACCTTTATTGTCCTTCGTGTGTTAGACGGATTGTGGCATGGAGCAGAAGTTTGCGAGGACCGGTCTGTGGATGAACTACATTGATGAAGGTAGAACACCTCCAGTGCCCTTCAGCATTATCCCCACGGCGAAGTCTGGCCGCTACACATGGCGCTGGATGAAGAAGCACTGTAATGGAAACAGTGAGCCGAGAACGGGCAGCGCACTGGCCAAGAAACGGACCTTCATCAAGGTACCGCTATTAAGGTGTACACTCATATAGCGCCTTTTCTGCGGTCTTCTTTAATACGTCCTGCGATAAAGCTGGGCTGAGATTTCTGTGACTTTCAGAGACTGTGAAGATTTGCAGTTGCAGCTGCTATTATCATCCATTATAAATTCAATGCTTTGATTCTCGAGTCCAAACTGGGCCTTGCACCGAAATATATATGGAATTTCATTCATTCTCCTCTTTCTGCATATTCTCATCGACCTCTCTGTTCTCTGGATTGGTCTGACTTGTTTATTCCACGAGCTAGGATTGCTAATATTGCTAAAACTCAATCCTTTCCTGCGTTGGGAAATCCTTATAGAATTTCCTTCCCTCCACTCTGCGTTGTACTCTTCATTTTATCTCTTTCTTTTCTTTAGACCTATTTTTTCTTTCAGGGCTGTCGCACTGTAGCACTACTGAATGGCCTCGGCCGTGAGCAGCGCTATAGAAATTACTAATTACATTACATTGCATTATTTGTAAGTAAAGTAATAATTGGTCTCTGTTTGCTACTGACTATTGCATAAGTTATAGTTGTCACATTTACATTCAGTATAGGTTGATGTTTGTTGGTAGATGCGACGAGAGAAGATCTGTCAGACTATGAACATCGAGACGCTTCACAATTCCTACGTCGATATTCTCCAGAGACTCGTTCGAAGATATCTCTTCAAACTCGAGCGACAAAAGGAGGAAGGCAAGTCTGACCTGCTAACTGTTAATGAGAAGTACATTCTGAACTATCAGAATCCGTGTCCGCACAATTCGGAGCCAGACAATTCAGAGATGGACAATTCGGACCGGACAATTCGAATCAAGGCAATTCGTAGTGCATATAAAAATCTTCTACTCCTAAGAGACACTTACGGCTATCAAACTTTTATTTATCATTGGTATAAAACAGATATTGCACCAAGTAAATGTCTGATCTTCTAAAATTAATTCAGTAACTGAAAATAAGAAACTGAAATTAGTATTTACATGCAGTAAATTATCAACTTATTGGCATCTCATTTGATCAGTGTAATTTTCATGCCTATATAGGCCCATAGTTTTTATGCCTGCTAGTCAGATATCAGATTATTATTAGTTTGGACAGTAATACATTTGTGTGATTGAAATGGGTAGGCTAGGAAATTCTGACCTAAAAGTGGAAGTCCCATCACAAATTTTGGCTGCTAAGAAGTGTCCAGTGCGAATTGTGTCCGGTTCAAGTTGTCCGATTCGGAGTTGTCCACTCCAAATTGTGAATCTCCCAATTGTCCGTGAACCATCAGAATATTATTATATTATTATTATTATATCTTTGTTTATTGTCTGTCGGAATGACAAACCGCAACCCGTTGCAAAACACAAAATACGTACAGATATGCAGACAGTCAATAAGAGGGTCTAAAGGAAGAGTTTTATGGTAGATATATGCCAGTGGTTCCCAACCTTTTAATGACTTTAGGGCCACTTTTTCTAAGTTGGAGGACACGAGGGCCACTTTTTCTTAGTCGAAGGACACTAGGAGGCCTCAAGGCTGAAATTTAATTAACGAAAAGCATATAAAATTGTTATAATTGAATCAAAATAGAATGTTTGATGTTATTTATAGACGTCAAAATGGAATTATTTGTAATGGAAAATAATTATGTGTTCTATCCTGTCCAAATTGTCAATGTTGTCATATTTTTGTTAATTCTTTGAGAGATGAGGGACATTTTTAGGCCTGGCGGGCCACTTTTGGCCCATGGGCCACGATTTGGGAACCACTGGTGTAGTGTTTCAAGCTTTACATTTAAATTTATGTCTGAATAAGAATTTAGGAATTACTTACACGCATTGTTTGGTTTTTTACTTGAATTAAAGGGATTTTCTGGAAATCTTGACGAGAAAACTTGCCGACGTTCTGCCCAGACTAAAATCGAATAGAGCATCACAATCGCTGTGCCAGCCTACAGGTTGTTGAACCTTGTGGTCGCAAAGGGCCTGGAATTCAATTCATCGAACACTTGAAAAGGTCAGAGAGTCTGCACGAACAAGACACCCTAAATAATAACAATATGGTTTCGGTAAAATCTTTTCTTTTGTTAATACAATAAAACTCAAATGGTGCAAACAGCTAACTGAGGTACAATGATAAACAGTGAAGAGCAATATGAGTTGCAAGTGTCATGGGACCATTACAGTACATTCTGCATAGGGGCTTTTTCAGAGATATCGCAAGACCACCAGCCGCCCAAGTAGGCTACGTGTCCCAAATGGTTCCATGACACTTAATCCCCCGACACTTAATACCGCGACAGTTAGTACCGGACAGTTAATACCGCGACAGTTAGTACCGGACAGTTAATCCCGCGACAGTTAATACCGCGACAGTTAGTACCGGACAGTTAATCTCGCGACAGTTAATACCGCAACAGTTAGTACCGGACAGTTAATCCCGCGACACTTAATACCGCGACAGTTAGTACCGGACAGTTAATCCCACGACACTTAATACCGCAACAGTTAGTACCGGACAGTTAATCCCGCGACAGTTAATACCGCAACAGTTAGTACCGGACAGTTAATCCCGCGACACTTAATACCGCAACAGTTAGTGCCGGACAGATAATCCCGCGACAGTTAATACCGCAACAGTTAGTACCGGACAGTTAATCCCGCGACACTTAATACCGCAACAGTTAGTACCGGACAGTTAATCCCGCGACAGTTAATACCGCAACAGTTAGTACCGGACAGTTAATCCCGCGACAGTTAATACTGCAACAGTTGGTACCGGACAGTTAATCCCGCGACAGTTAATACCGCAACAGTTAGTGCCGGACAGTTAATCCCGCGACACTTAATACCGCAACAGTTAGTACCGGACAGTTAATCCCGCGACAGTTAATACCGCAACAGTTAGTACCGGACAGTTAATCCCGCGACAGTTAATACTGCAACAGTTGGTACCGGACAGTTAATCCCGCGACACTTAATACCGCAACAGTTAGTACTGGACAGTTAATCCTGCGACAGTTAATACCGCAACAGTTAGTACCGGACAGTTAATCCCTCGACAGTTAATACTGCAACAGTTGGTACCGGACAGTTAATCCCGCGACAGTTAATACCGCAACAGTTAGTACCGGACAGTTAATCCCGCGACACTTAATACCGCAACAGTTAGTACCGGACAGTTAATCCTGCGACAGTTAATACCGCAACAGTTAGTACCGGACAGTTAATCCCGCGACAGTTAATACTGCAACAGTTGGTACCGGACAGTTAATCCCGCGACACTTAATACCGCAACAGTTAGTACCGGACAGTTAATCCCGCGACAGTTAATACCGCAACAGTTGGTACCGGACAGTTAATCCCGCGACAGTTAATACTGCAACAGTTGGTACCGGACAGTTAATCCCGCGACAGTTAATACCGCAACAGTTAGTACCGCAACAGTTAATCCCGCGACAGTTAATACTGCAACAGTTGGTACCGGACAGTTAATCCCGCGACAGTTAATACCGCAACAGTTGGTACCGGACAGTTAATCCCGCGACAGTTAATACTGCAACAGTTAGTACCGGACAGTTAATCCCGCGACAGTTAATACCGCAACAGTTAGTACCGGACAGTTAATCCCGCGACAGTTAATACTGCCACAGTTGGTACCGGACAGTTAATCCCGCGACACTTAATACCGCAACAGTTAGTACCGGACAGTTAATCCCGCGACAGTTAATACCGCAACAGTTAGTACCGGACAGTTAATCCCGCGACACTTAATACCGCAACAGTCAGTACCGGACAGTTAATCCCGCGACACTTAATACCGCAACAGTCAGTACCGGACAGTTAATCCCGCGACACTTAATACCGCAACAGTTAGTACCGGACAGTTAATCCCGCGACAGTTAATACCGCAACAGTTAGTACCGGACAGTTAATCCCGCGACAGTTAATACTGCCACAGTTGGTACCGGACAGTTAATCCCGCGACAGTTAATACCGCAACAGTTAGTACCGGACAGATAATCCCGCGACAGTTAATACTGCAACAGTTAGTACCGGACAGTTTATCCCGCGACAGTTAATACCGCAACAGTTAGTACCGGACAGTTAATACCGCAACAGTTAGTACCGCAACAGTTAGTACCGGACAGTTAATCCCGCGACAGTTAATACCGCAACAGTTAGTACCGGACAGTTAATCCCGCGACAGTTAATACCGCAACAGTTAGTACCGGACAGTTAATCCCGCGACAGTTAATACCGCAACAGTTAGTACCGGACAGTTAATCCCGCGACAGTTAATACCGCAACAGTTAGTACCGGACAGTTAATCCCGCGACAGTTAATACCGCAACAGTTAGTACCGGACAGTTAATCTCGCGACACTTAATCCCACGACCAATTAATCCCACGACAGTTAATACCGGTGACATTTAATCCCTGCGACACTTAATCCCGTGACCAATTAATACCGCGACACTTAATCCCGTGACCAATTAATCCCGCGACACTTAATCCCGGCGCCATTTATGCCCGCGACACTTAATACCAGGAAAGTAAAATAATATTTAAAAGAAAGTTAAATTCCATAAAGCAATATTCACAGCAATATTTACTGTTTTTGAAAAAAATAGCTCCGTTGGCATTGTCGCGATGTTTAATGCATTCGTAATTTCCATGTATCACAGTTTGTTTGCCTTTGCTACTGCTGCCAAAATGCGCTTCCCTGTCACTGCCCTATCGTAGACTGAACTTGGCAAATCCTGTTTAAAATCCTTTATAATGATCGTATTATGTACATATGTACAACAGAAAAATTAAACAGAGAGGTTGCCCAACCTAATTGGCTATGTGTACAACAACAGTCAAACCACTAGCTAATTGGTTATGTGGACAGCAATAGTCGTACAAATATTCGTACTCGCGTGTGTACAGGTGTTACGTGTCGCGGCATCAAATGTCGCGGGATTAAGTGTCGCTGGGATTGAATGTTGCCGGGATTAACTGTCGCGGGATTAAATGTCGCCAGGATTAAATGTCGCCGGGATTAACTGACGCGGGATTAACTGTTGCGGGATTAAATGTCGCCGAGATTAAATGTCGCCGGTATTAACTGACACGGTATTAAGTGTCGCGGGATTAAATGTTGTGCTACCGTCACAAATCAGTAATCAACGAGCAACAACAAAAAAATACTTCCGTTTTGTGTGGAACAACTGTCTATGTGTTTATAATGTTAGTTAAATGCAAATGGAGACTATATAAAATGCCACATTCAAGTTTTCCAGATTGTCATGGCATTTAGCTACTTGCCCTGAACAAAAACATGCTCACGGCTTTTCCATGCTCGAATTACAGTGAGCATTGCCTACTTTACAGAGCACACTGTTCACTTTCAATATTCATTGCATTGATATCATAGGCTAAGGCTACCTACTGGCTGTCTGGCACTTGGTATAAAAGTTGTGATGGATTAACCATTTCTAATTGAGGAATTGTAATAATTGTTATTGAACGTTGTATGTTATTTTTCAACTAATACTAGAATCTGTTTTGTTTTGTGACAGAGCTCTTCCCATTTTTGAAACCAAGTCTCGCAAGAAAATTGAAGAATACTGTCGGTGGTTCTGACAAGAATTTTGGATGGCTATAGGCATTTTGTTTACAAGTCATCTGGACCATGTGCGCATCAGACCCAACCTTCTGATGCACGATCGAGCCTCAACCGTTTATGGATCATCGCACGTCGCTGGTGGCCGTTTGTTTACAGCCGGTGGAGGACGAACGACACAGCCCGCCGGAAATACCTTGACCGAGAGTCATTGGCAGTTTTCGATCCAGCCCACTCCTTGCGCTTCGACGATTAGTCTGACATGCGTCATCTTCCACCAGTGAAGACTATTCGTCATCGCCTTTATTGTGTTTGCAAATGCTGTCGCCTGTTGTCGTTCTACCTTACGACGGCATGGCACATGGTTCAGAGACTCTGTACGTCCATCCACGCCATCTATCAGCTGTTGAGGAAATCCGTTGTTTGGCTCCACCTGTGTGTGTGTGTGTGTGTGTGTGTGTGTGCCTGCCAACGGTGACTCTTCCAGCATACTGTGCATTGTTTGCTAACTGTTGTAATATTTTTTTTCTTTAATGGCACTTAAAATCATACAGGCCAGCACAGACTATTTTTCTTGAAGAGACGCTATATAAATTCTCTGAATGAATGAATGAATTAATGAACGAACGAACGAACGAATGTGAAAGCAGTTGAAACACTTATGGCTTGCATGATATTATGAACAAAGTGGATTAAGTAGGTGTCTAATCAATGAATGAATGTATTTTGCTTGCAGCCCCTTGAATCATATGGTGAATTATGAATCATATGGTGAATTATGAATCATATGGTGAATTATGAATCATATGGTGAATTATGAATCATATGGTGAATTATGAATCATATGGTGAATTATGAATCATATGGTGAATTATGAATCATATGGTGAATTGTAGTCTTAGACCTGAAGTCTTTAAACTCGATATAATGTTGTGTGTTATGCTATAATTTTTATTTGTTATATATGTTATAATTTGTTTGCACTTTCGTATTTTTATTTTCTGTTACATATATCTGTAGTCGCTTCATTTGTTTGACTAGGGTTTAGTCCCAGTTTATAATCACTTTTGACATTTATGATCAAGTTGTACAAATTGTTTAGACATCTGTAACTACATGAATGAAACCGGGACAGCTCTGCCTTAATAGATTACCTTATCATTTAAAGTTGTCTTGTTGACAACATCTTCAGATTATCTCTATGTTTTCTGTTTCATTTCTAAGTTTGCCTGAGATTTCTGTTGTTGTTAAGTCAATAAACAGCTGATTGATTGATTGATAATGTGCCTTTGCAAATGAAAACATAAGCCGCACCATTTTCTACAAATCTAAACACTGACAATTGACCAAAAAGCTTAGCAGATTGCATTGATTGCTGTAATAGCTCTCATGTAGTTTAATTGTTCTTTTCATAGATGTCAATATTTGCAGTGAAGTTGTGCTGTTTCGTGCGAAATGCGTTAGTCATCAAGTTAGAAATTGTCTTGTGGAATGCTTCCATTTATTTCTGAGGTGTATCGCTGAACGGTTATTGTTCTAACACTATGGACTGTGAACAGCCGCAGAAAGGAGTTCTCGATGATCCTGATGTAGCTTGTGTTTCAGCAAATATTTTGATACATGCAAACCAGCATTAACAGTTCAATTTAAGCAATTTTATTATGCTTACTGAATCTAACAGCATTACGACTGCATCAGCTAGGTTTCAACTTTTCAAGTTTTGCATTACATCCAGCAAAATGGTTGTCACTGTGTTTCATTACACAAAGTGTTGGTGAAAATTAATAACACTTGGTGACCTATATAGCCCTTTGTGAGAGGATTGCAGCTATTCAATGCATCAAATAGTCTATCAACTATCTGAATGAGCTTCACTGTTGCTGTGTAGTTTGAGAATTAGTGATGCATAAATCGCTCTGGCAAAATTCCGGGCTATCTGCAACAGATGAACTAAGTGTCTGAGCTGTGAGTCCTACTTTTATTTGATTTCTTCACACCACTGAAAATGCTGTGGCGCTCTGAGTGAGCTCAGGCGATAGCACTTTACTCGCGATTACTGGAATGTTTTTTGTGTTGCCAATTTATTTTATGCTGGTCACAGACCCTAGAAATTGTAACTTGTGACTTAATCACAGCAAGTCATGTGAAGCCATATTTAGGCGTCTCCGTTCTGAAATTCTGACTGCCTGCCGTTCCTCCATATCAGGGATCAGGCGAGTTGATGTAGTCAAGATTCTTGGTGTCGCACTTTCAGACAGATTGGGATTTTCTGCACACATTGATATAATTGTCTGTAAAGTAAAGCAATCATTTTATGCACTTATGACAGGGTTTTTGCCAATTTGTACTCCTACTTTGGCCAGACCCAGCAGAGACCTTGAAGTTTTAAAAAAATCTATTAAAGTTATTGTCACTTATATATAGGCCTATGCATATGCTAACTCAATTTTGTACAATTCGTTTAGTAAAAGTTAAGCATTTTCATAAATAACTAAATAAGAATTAATAATATAGAATTTCTTGAAATAACAATATTTTACGAATATAATATTCGTTGGGAGTTTTAATATTCGTGAATATTTGAAAATCTTAATATTCGTAATATGCGAATACTCAATCTAGCTTGACACTAAAAAAGATAACCGTGAACGTTGTGTTTTCCCTCCTTCAAAAAACTACAAAAACCTACAAGGGTGCTCGTGATTCAGGCTTAGGAATATTATGTTATATGTACAGGTATCTCATTGGATCTACCATGACATTGAAGTCTGACCGTTTTGCAAACTGCTCCACTCTTATTCAACTAGAAAATTAACTGTTTATGACCTTCCCTGCGCACATACTAACACTCGTCGGTTCTCTATACCAGGGGTTCTCAACCTTTTTCGTCTCGCGACACACTTAAACTTGCTATCAAATTTGGCGACACACCATTCAATCGTCATACGTAAGTGTCGTAAAAATATAAAAAGTGTCAAAGTTAAACATGTCTATTTATTTTAAATTTGCTCTCAAACTTATTTATCCTTCCAAAATGCTAAACTACCGACATTTTTAAAAATTGAAAATAATTATATTGAATTTCTTTCCAATTTTCATGATTCTAAGATTCTAAATTATTCTTCTGATCAATAGTCGTTTCTACAGTCGTTTCTACAACTCATCGTCAATTTAGCCACCTAATTACTAGGACATTGTAGTCCTAACAGTTAATGGGATCTTTATTCTTGGATTTTTCTTTGGATCATATTAAAACGCGGTTCCACAGTTTTTGTAAGTGCAAGTCGTAAGCAGTCTGAGAGGGCAACTCTGAAAAGTTTGTTCCGATTCTTGTTCTTTATGTTGATCATCTGAGAAAAGCCTTGATAATATAAGCAGGAGCTATGAAAGGAAACCAGCTCCTTGATAGCTTTGCTTGCAAGTGATTTGTAATGTTCTTCCTTGTACGTCTTTGCCCAGAACTCAGTTCTTGATAATTGCTTATGCATGTCCTTCAATCTGGAATCACATTGCAGCTCAACAAGACTTAGTGTTTCCTGTTCATTGTTGTTCAATTCTGCTCCATTGATGTTTTATCTGAGGAATGGGTTCAACATCCACCTTGTCTTCTTAATATCAGCATCTTAAGAGGATGAAAAGTATCCTCTGAAATTCAATGACAGAATATCAAAATGTTCCACAGCAAGTGCAAGTGTCTGCCAGCTTATCGTCTGCTTCGTCACTATCTGTGGCTTCTGATAGAGCAGTTTTCAGATTAGGGAAATCTGTGACATGCACTGACATCACTGGATAGCACACGATTCTTCCAAAGGGCTACCTTCAATTTAATTGCTTCAATTTGGTCACTGGCTGCGAATATATCCATGCCAGCCCCTTGGAGGCTGCGGTTTAATTCAATTTCGAAAATACGCCCGAAAGGCAGCCAAGTTTTGCCAACCACGAATCATCTCCAAACGGCGCAGCTCTTTTGCTTTTTTGTTCTTTGAAAAATGCCAGAACAAACGTGTTTACATAGGCCCTATGTCATATCCGTTGAACATAAACGTCATAACTACCTCAGACCGCGCTAAAATAGATAGATAAATATAGCGCAACAAATTCTCATTGCAGTCATCCGCTAAACTTCTAAATTACCTGTAGGTAAAGTAAACCAGTGTATAATGTAAGAACAACGGACGTGCGCTGTGAGAATTTAGTAGACTGATGTTATTTAGGATTATTTCATGTAATCATAGGCCTACTGCGTTGTGTCAGTTTGGAAAAGAAACGAAGATAATTTATTATCATTATTATTAATTCGCGACACACCCCATTCTTCGCGACACACCAGCGACACACCACTTTTACGCGACACACCGCCGGTCAAGTCGCGACACACCAGTGTGTCGCGACACACCGGTTGAGAACCCCTGCTCTATACAATATACTGGCTCCCAATGTTGGAACTCTCTCCCTACATATCTTCATTCTCTACCTATCACAAGATTATTTAAGCATAAACTTCGCCTTTATCTACTTAAAACACTTCCTGATATGTAATGGCTATGGTTTCTGCTCAGTGGTTTCGCCAAGCCCTTAGTTAAGTCTTTAATTAAGTCATTAGTTAAGAGTTGTTTTTCTCGTTATATACAGAAATGTCTATTGCTTAATATTTTTTTCTCTCTCCCTCATCATTTTTTTTATTCCTACAATTGAATGTTCTGTCATGTTTTTCTTTTATATTTTACATGAATTATGGGTGGCCCTATTAGCGGGATTTTCCATCCCTTCTGGGTCTCCCCTTCACCAAATTTATGTTAATGTATTATTCAATGCCATTATTGTATCATGTTGTTTGTTGTTTTGGTTGAGGAAAAAATAAATAAATAATTAAAAGAAATAATTATTGGATTTGAGCAGCTATCGAACACAAAAATTAAAATACTAACTTACTTACTCCAAAATAGTTGAGCTCCAAACGCCATGCGATTGGTCCGCCGCGATGACGTGTAACGTGACCGTGGCAACCTCTTAACGACTTTGCAGACGAATTCAGGGCTGAAAAGGGCGTCGAAGTAGAAAAGCGATCTGACGTTGGGATTTATTCGTATTTTTGCTAAGTAGTCGCCTCGATGTGTTTCAATAATCACACTGAAAAAGGCGAAGCAGAAAAGCGATCTGACGTTGGGATGTATTCGTATTTTTGCTAAGTAGTCGCCTCGAGGTGTTTCAATAATCACACTGAAAAAGGCGAAGCAGAAAAGCGATCTGACGTTGGGATGTATTCGTATTTTTGCTAAGTAGTCGCCTCGAGGTGTTTCAATAATCACACTGAAAAAGGCGAAGTAGAAAAGCGATCTGACGTTGGGATTTATTCGTATTTTTGCTAAGTAGTCGCCTCGAGGTGTTTCAATAATCACACTGAAAAAGGCGAAGCAGAAAAGCGATCTGACGTTGGGATGTATTCGTATTTTTGCTAAGTAGTCGCCTCGAGGTGTTTCAATAATCACACTGAAAAAGGCGAAGTAGAAAAGCGATCTGACGTTGGGATTTATTCGTATTTTTGCTAAGTAGTCGCCTCGAGGTGTTTCAATAATCACATTGAAAAAGATATCGAAGGTAAGCTATTTTTATTCGCTTCTGAACAGTATCAGCTAGTACATCATGTTTTATTACGATGTACATTCGTTGTTTCTATTAGAACTGTTTAAACTAATTAAACGATCTATTGTTAAAGATGGAATTATAAGTTTGCAAATGGCTGCTGTTCAAAGCTGTTTAGGGTGACGAATTTCATATGTTCTACGTAACCTCTTACCACTGCATCGACATCCATTGTAATCATAGACCTAACGTTCGTCAAAGAGCTCACAATTTCACCTTCCACAATAAAGACTCGATGTACTTTATTTATCTATTTCTCGCATTTCTATAGTGCCTTTTCAAGATTTACTCAGAGGCGCTCCCGACTACACGCGGACACTGCCGGGAGTTTCACGCCGAAGCGTCCGACAATTGCGAGTGAAGGACTTGCTCAAGGTCCCTATAGTGGCGACTTGATGTGAATTTATGTGATATAAATATTATGTCCGGGTAGCCCAAGCAGCAGGGTACTGTCGAACGGGGTCGCATAATTATAGATTCGTCGCTTTTTAAGTCGTAATCCGTATTCATTCATTCATTCGTTCGTTTGTTCGTTCATTCATTCACTCGCTCACTCACTTATTCATTCATTCACTCGCTCACTCACTTATTCATTCATTCATTTATTCATTCATTACAATTATTTTTACAGCGCCCCTTCAAGAAATCTACTCAGAGGCACTCACAGCCCAACCACTGCAATATAAATTATATTTCAGCAACTTGTAATATCAGTAGGCCTATGTCTAAAGAGTAGGCGCATCTCCAGCGGAAGTCCATTCTAAGTGGACGAGTCAACAACCATAAATATAACATCGCACATAGTCCCAGTTATAACGGCCAAAAATTTCGTCTGAATTTATATTCCTTCAATCACAGAAGTCTTCCTTAGAACACAATTTTATTTAGGCCTACTCCGCAAGTTCTATCTATCAGTAAACTAATTGTTTTTCGATACGACAGTCCTCAACAATGACAACAAAGCAAACTGGAACGACCGAGTGATGCCTAACCTGCAAAATCCCGTATACAGCCACAGGCATAATCTATGTCAATTACCTAATTCTCGTCGGCTTCATATCCCTTCGATACAGTGTTTAATCTAGACGTCTCTGGGGGGGGGAACTTTCCCCCCCCAGGATTGACATTTCCCCCCCCAGAAAAATTTGACGAAATGATATTGGTTTTTAGTTACTGCTTTCATCATTGTTTTGCATGAAGTGTTATAATATATCGTGATATTATTCATTATTATATGATTATAATGACATTATTTTATTACTATAATATATGATACTATCATGTTAAGATGACACCTTAAAATGCAGCCATTGCAATGTGGAAATTCAAAAAGTTTCTAATAAGTCACTGAAAAAGAACAGCTACTTTGTTAAGACGACACCTTAAAATGCTGCCATTGCAATGTGAAAATTCAAAAAGTTTCTAATGGGTCACTGAAACAGTACAGCTATTTTGTCAAGACGTCACCTTAAAATGCTGCCATTGCAATGTGAAAATTCAAAAAGTTTCTAATGGGTCACTGAAAAAGTACAGTTATTTTGTTAAGACGACACCTTAAAATGCTGCCATTGCAATATGGAAATTCAAAAAGTTTCTAATGGGTCACTGAAAAAGAACAGCTATTTTGTTAAGATGAGTCCTTAACACATTGACCGCCACGACTATTATTACCGCTACGCCAAGCGAAAGACGCCAAATTTTCAACATATGAGATACATGAAAAAACTAATGTTTCACTTTATTTTCACACCGGTTGCACCTCACCACCACCCTAGATGCATCCCACCAAACCTCCCCATGCCCCACCTAACCCCTCATTCCTCGCCACACCGCACCACCTCCCCACCCCACCTCGCCCCATACAGCCACACCCGTTGGGGTAATTTAGTTGTTCGTCCAGGCCACCTCCTCACTTTGCCCCACCCAGCCCACTCCAACCCAATACCACAACCGTCCAACCCTACCCAATCTCTACCCCAACTTTGCTCCACCCCACCCCGCTCCACCCCCGCCCCACCCAACCGAACCCGTCCTCGCAAGCATACATCCACACCGAACTGGAGCAAATTTTGATATTTTTCCAACCCTCTATCTCACTTTGCCCCAACCGGCCCACTCGATTCCCATACCACAACCAGCCCCACCTCCACCCAAAGTCCGGCCCACCCCATTCCCCACACTTCCACATCTCGCAAGACGCTCAACATGTGAAATTCATGAAGAAATATATGCCACCTTGGTTTCACACCGGTCTCAATATGCCACCACCATGGACGCATTACACCAAACCCCACCCCTTCCCCCGCCTCGTTCCACTTTGCCCCACCCCGCCCAATCCCGCATTACCCCACCCCGTCCCCAAACATCTCCGGCCTGGAGTAAATTTGGGTTTCTCGCCCAACCCTCCTCCCCACTTTACCCCCACCCGACACACTCCAACCTCAAACCCAACCGTTCAACCCACCCCACCCCTACCCCAAATCCGTTCAACCCCACCCCACCATTTCTCCACCCCAATCCGCCCCACCCCACAAAATGATCAACTTACGCAAATCATGGAAATGTATGTTTCATTGTTTTCACCCTGGCCTTACCGCTCACACACCGGCCCAACCCCGGTTCCACCCATCCAATCCCCCCCCCCCATCCACGCCCCACTGTACCTCACTCGACCCCACTCCTCTGGAAAAAAAGGCTAGACAGTAGACACCAAATATATCTGGTTCAAACCTGACGTCATCAGAATTATTGGGCGTGCGTCATTGTTCGCGTAATTCGCCAAAAATTCACTATAGATCGTACTACGAGTTAACTCGTAGTAGGCGTGTGCGGGAGACTTGTCTACTACGAGTTAGGCGGCCAATGTGTTAAAATGCTGCCATTGCAATGTGGAAATTCAAAAATTTTCTAATGGGTCACTGAAACAGCACAGCTATTTTGTTAAGATGACCCCTTAAAAGGCTGCCATTGCAATGTGGAAATCCAAAAATTTTCTAATGGGTCACTGAAAAAGTACAGCTATTTTGTTAAGACGACACCTTAAAATGCTGCCATTGTAATGTGGAAATTCAAAAATCTTTCTAATGGGTCACTGAAACAGTACAGCTATTTTGTTCAGATGACCCCTTAAAATGCTGCCATTGCAATGTGGAAATCCCAAAATTTTCTAATGGGTCACTCAAAAAGTACAGCTATTTTGTTAAGATGACCCCCCTTAAAAGGCTGCCATTGCAATGTGGAAATCAAAAAAAATTCTAATTATGGGTCACTGAAAAAGTACAGCTATTTTGTTAAGATGACCCCTTAAAATGCTGCCATTGCAATGTGGAAATCCAAAAATTTTCTAATGGGTCATTGAAAAATTATAGCTATTTTGTTAAGACGACACCTTAAAATGCTGCCATTGCAATGTGGAAATTCAAAAAGTTTCTAATTTGTCACTAAAAGTCTAAAACAGTACAGCTATTTTGTTAAGATGACCCCTTAAAATGCTGCCATTGCAATGTGGAAATCCAAAAATTTTCTAATGTGTCACTCAAAAAGTACAACTATTTTGTTAAGACGACACCTTAAAATGCTGCCATTGCAATGTGGAAATTCAAAAAGTTTCTGATGGGGAGGGGCGTATCCCCCTCCCCATACCCCTCCTTCTCCCAGTCTCGGTGCTACGTGCATCACGAGCGTCCTTCGGACGTTCAAATGTCTCCCCCCCAGAAACCCCAATTCCCCCCCCAGAGGAAGGGGACTAGATTAAACACTGCTTCGATAGACTCTTAGTCCCAGGTTCGATGTTATAAAAGAGCTACATGGCGGATATTTTTGTCTATTAATTTATCATAAAATTGCGCACGTAGCGACTAAGTAGACCTACAGCTCGAAACCATAGACGCTTCTATAGCGGAATAGTCTAGCTATCTCCTCCTACTGTTCCGGCTACTGTGATCTATTTTGCCAATTATATGATCACTTCATTTTAACAAATTATATCATTTGCTATTCTTCCAAGACTGCCTAGCAGTACTTAAATGATTGCAGTGATTTTGAATTTTTTAACTACCGGTAGCTAAACTGCTAAGGTAAATGTATAATCTGTTTGCATTGTTTTATCTACCCTTCCACCCGCGATTGAGTTTGGGGTACCGGTACCCCTCATCGCGGGATTTGTCCCTTAGGCTTTGAGGTTCCCCTTCAACCGCACAACCGGACACGATCCCTTTGTTTACGAATTGCTGATTATTCTTTCTGTTGCTATAGTCATTAATGTTGTCGTTTTGTTTGTGTTCAATGTGCAATGGTTATTGGTTATTGGTACCAGTATAGTGGGATGTATTGACTCTAGATTCTATGATTCACCGTCGATAAATCTTCATATTAATTTTCAGGTATAGGCCCTATACCACTAACGAACATGATGGTCTGCCGTCAGCTTGTAATATTAGACTAAAATGATTTTTATATCTGACTATCTGACTCCATGAGTATAGAATACATGTTATACTCGCTTTCAAGTTGCCTTCTTGTAGTCTTGTATCTAAAAGAAATTAAAATTTTTCATGAGATTTTTCATGTATAGGATCCTCTGTGTAAAAGATGCATGTTCTTCATTTCCTGTTGGATAAAAATGCAACGTTTTGTCCCCTCCTGCAAAGGTATCTGCAGACGTCTAAGAAATCTACTGACTTGTATCCATAGGTGCAATCACGTCCTAAAAGTTGGAGGGGACCAAATGAATAACGTCCTAAAAGTTGGGGTGGGACCTTAATAATAAAGTTAGGGGACCACTCAAAAGTTGGGGGACGCGTCCCATGGGTCCCATAGGGTGGTTGCGCCTATGCTTGTATCCCATTATAGGCGACAGAGTTTTGATTTACCGGTACCTATACTCAGTCGGTTGTTTTGACTTTTATATACCGGTGACACGAAGCGGAGTATCCCCCTGAAAGCTATCCGGGGGGATGAATTAATCTATCCCCCGGATGGAATTAACCGGTCCATAGATTGAGTATTCGTGACTTTTGGGTTTAATATTCGTAAATATTCGTGAATATTAAGATTTTTTAATATTCACAAATATTCGTAAATATTCGTTAACGGATTAAAGTGAACCATCGAAACCGCAATTTTACTCAGTAAAGCAGTTTAAGTTTCTGCATGTCTCCATAATAACATTTACTCGCATTCAGGGCAAGGCTGAATTAAATATGCGATGCGCTTAATATGCTGAGATCGGGATAATTTTTGCTTGTAATCTGGCACTATTATTTCCTGTGTTGGCATTTATATTTAGGCCTACTTATACTGCTACACTGATATAAAAGTACTTTATCAATTTGCAGTTACTATTATAGGCAATTAAAGTTTATTTCTATTTTAGCCTACTATATTAGCTGCATGTGCTACTTGCCAACTGCCATCTGTCTCTTTTCTATTGGGGAGGATGGTCAGAAGTCAAACAAAGTGACTAACATTAAGTAAGCTTATCGAATGTGATAGACCTACAATGTATGAATACTACATGGCCACATTGGCCATACCCAGCAGAGACCTAGTAGTTTTTAACAATATATCTATTAAAGTTAAATTGTAACTTAGTGATATAGGCCTATGCGTAGGCTAACTCAATTTTTTACAATTCATTCAGTAAAAGTTAAACATTTTCATAAATAACAAAATAAAAATTAAGAATAAAGAATTTCCTGAAAGAACATAATATTTTACGAATATAATATTCGGTGGCAGTTTTAATATTCGTTAATATTCGTGAATATTTGAAAATCTTAATATTCGTAATATGCGAATACTCAATCTATGAACCGGTCTATACTATCCGGGGATAAACCATTCTATCCCCTTTTTTGAAAAATGCGCATAATAAAAATAGTTATGCTGTAATCAAAATTTAAAGTGACTCTAATCGTTTTAAGTGTCCTAAGCAATGCTCAGATAAAGGCAACTCGAATTTATTAATGACTTTGAGTGTTCTTAAGTGGTTTAAATGTTTTAAGTCCTCAAAAAACAGGGCAAAACAAATTATCTAGTAGGAATAAATATACCTGTTAGTGTCATTGTTCAAAACAAGGCATATGAAAATTGATTTGGTAAAAAAAGATACACGCGGAAGCGGTTTTTGCGACTTTTTAATTTGGGGGATACACTTAATGCGGGGATAATCTATTTCGTGACACCGGCAAACGTTGTCGTTCAACCCCCGCCCCAATGGAAATATGAATACCTTCCTTTTACGCTCTCCATGTGTAAAGTATAAATGACGCACGATGATGATGATGATGATGATGATGATGATGATGATGATGATGATGATGATGATAATAATAATAATAATAATAATATTATTATTATTATTATTTCAATCATTTATTAAAAGTAACATGTTTTACAAGAAACAGCACAAAAGTTATTTAATTAATAATTAAATAATTATTATTATTATTATATTATTATTATTATTATTTATCACTCAGTCATAAACTGGAGAGTGATAACGACGTGTCCGATTTAACATCTATAGACTATAGTTTTATTTGTAGCTCTACGTTCTTTTGTTGCCTTGTTCTCGCGCATCCTATTTGAGTCTAAATTGAATTTCTATTGAATCTTATATTGTGCTGGTCGTTAATTGTTAGATGACTTCAAAGAACCCAAGTAAGAAGGCTAAGCTGGAGTACGAAGAAGATGAAGAGGAGGAACGAGAAGAGGAAGAGGAGGAACGAGAAGAGGAAGGAAGTGACAGAGGTATGTTAGTGCATGGCTTTTCTCTCATATAGGTCTATCAGTGCGCTTTTCTACCAGTAAGTTATAAGCTTACTGCATAAACATGATTTTCAAGCATAGTTTATTACAGGCCTATTATTGATTCAAAAGAACGAGCCATACAAGCCCTTATATTATAATATTTATTAACCTGTCTTAAACCGACGACGGGTTTTGCAGAAATTAGATACAATGATTCACCTTAGATCTGATGACGACTATATATTATATAAACCGTCGCACCTCTGTATACAAAATTACTTTGCTGAGCATCAGGATAGGACAGTTTCAATGAGGCCTATAAAAATTATGCATAGTCTGTGATGCGTCAGGAAGAGGATCTCTGAATGGCGGACGGGGAGCGATCGACTTCATATCTCTTCGATATTAGTCCCATATCTATATTTAAAATTGTTCTTTTTTCGTTGGTTGGGTCGGAAGTGCGCTTCTGAGCATAGGGCTCTAGGTCTATCTGCAAAGAGTGCTATGTAGATTTTTATATTGATTGATTAAATTATCTACTTGTGCTTTCCTATTTATTTACTGATGATTTTCGTTTATAATGTTAGGTTCGGTACCGGTACTTTGAAGTTTAAAGTGTTTTTATAACTTCACACTAAACTGAGTGACCGTAACTAAAGACACAGACAGAGCACTCTTTGAAGTTGATATGCAATTAAGATACAAAATTAATTGGCTTCGATGTTTTTTTGTTATTTAAAGAGGATGACACGTCATCCGAATCATCTGCTGAACCTGGCCCGCCAAACAAAAAGACAGAGGTAAGGTTTTTTTAATATAGCAATTGATGTCATCCCAAAGATAGAAATCTATATTGATTATTGCCTTCTAGTTTTATCATCGTTGCTTCCTGCGCAAGACTTTTTACGAATGGACTTAACAATATTTCTAAATCATAATCGTTATTTCCAAACTTTCAAAGCGCCACTGGAAATCAAAACACGGGGCACCAGCTCTTTCACGAGTGCTGCGTTGAGTAAAAGGGTTGTCCGTAATGGAGGTCTTTGTCGGAGAATGTACATACATACTGTAATATATATATATATATATATATATATATGCAGTCTTCAGACGTGGTCAAAGCGCAAATGTCTTGGGATAAATTTATTCCAAACTCTTCGCCAAATTAGGGATGTGCAATAATTGTGAAATTATTCAATCATTTTGAATTGACTGAATAATTTTAAAAAGTCTTTGTAAAGCTCTCGTGAACACATGCAGGCATACAAAGTTGACTGGCATTTTCAGTGGACCTACTCAGTTCAATATTCGTAATGTTGGTTCATTTCTTTCACGTTTTCTTTCAACAGTTGCCCTCGGAGACTAGGTCTTGATTCTGACTTGTACTCTTAATTCTTCATGGACTGTATGGTTGCCAACTTAACGCCACGCAGTCCCTTAATACGCATGAGTTCAAATCCCAGTTTGCAGGTCAGTCAACTGTATGTATAGCTTCAAGCTCACTATTGAGAGGCGCTCCAGACTACAACGCGGACACTGCATGGAGTTTCGGTTCCATTACATTTGAACGGACGACAAAAGAACGTGCGACAGTAGAACGGCGACAGGAGATCGGTGTACTAGATGACCGCTGAGACTATTGAACGACCGGACAGTTGAGCGGGCGACAGATGACCGGTGGACAATTGATCGGTAAAGTTTGTAAAATTTAAAGGCAATCGAACATTTACTGTGTTGGACTTGTAGGCCTAGGGCTTGTAGGCCTACCAAGTTCAATGTCTAGTTGTGTGACAAATTGACAACTGAGCTAAATACATTAAACTGTCTGCTTTGCCGTAGCTGGCGAACAACCCGTTAACTTAATTCTCGATATTTCGTCCTGCTTGGTTGAAGCCTCCCGGTCGATCCTTGCAAGAAAGTAGACCTAGTCTTTCGTTGCATTTGAATGTCGATTTTGTCCAATTAACGTCATGTCTCAACTTTGTCTCACACGTAAAAGTAACAGCAGAACTTTGTATCACTTTATCTAATATCAAGTTCACCAAACGTCATACCAAACATTCAATCAAAATTCAAAGTAGACCTACGTGCATATTGTACAACGCGCACCTTGTGAATTGTTCATTAGTCGCCCGGTAATATATATCGTTCCGGTTAAGTGTCGCCTGTTCTATTGTCGGCCCGTTCTAATATCGCCTGTTAAACTGTCGCCGGTCAAGTGTCGTCCGTTCAAATGACCACCGTTCAAATGTCCGTACACCGGAGTTTCACGTCGAAGAGCTGAGCAATTGCGAGCATTCATGCCCAAGGTCCATACGCGGCGACCTGAGGTGGATTCGAAACGGCAACCCTTCGGCTGCAAAGGCGACGAACATGCTCACTACACCACCGTGTCCCAAGCCTGTGGCGATAAGCTTCTATTTAAAAAAATTATAAAAAGTTATGTCCGGCCATAATTTTGAACTAAGCTCGTCATTCTGTCACAAGACTAGGCGTATCATATTATGTATAGCTCAGCCGGCCTTTAGCATTTTATTTTCACGATCTGGACTAAAGTTTCAGTTGCTTCGGATGTTTCCCAGAAATTTTAGTTTTTGCAAATTAGCTTCCAATTGCTTTGTTTTGACATTGCCACTAACAGTTGTGTCTATTCATACTATAGTAGCTAACTCTATTTGCTTTACATTTGGAACGCTTAGAATATTTAGAACACTTAGAAACATTTAGAGTCACTAAAGTCGAGTTGCCTTGATTTTAACATTGCTTAGGACACATAAAATAATTAGAGTTACTTTAAATTTTGATCATAGCATAAATTTGTCAATTATATGCATTTTTAATAATTATACGCTCGAGGGCTATAGAATGATTTTATTCACCAGGATACTCTATGTAACTGATATATTCCATCCGAGGGAATAGATTAATTCAGCTCCTGCATGGATAGCTTTAGAGGGATAAAAAATTCCGCTACACCGGCGCTGAAAGAGTACCGTTCGTGTACTATAGAATTAGGCTATGCTAGGATTCGAAAGCAATCCGTGTTTATCACTAAGCATCGGCTCGTATAATTATTCTGAATAAATAACAAAATGGGTTGGGGAGAGTGCTCCAAATGTCTATCCGTGTTTTAAAGGGTGGGTATCTTATTCAACCTGGGTATCTTATAGCACTCTCCCCTATCGTTGTACATCGATGATCAACCACCATGAAACTAAATGCCAGCTTGTCGGTAACTTCGGCTGCTAAGCCTATGTGTTAAGTTTGTCGGTTTATTATTATTGCTTGCAGTTTTAAACCGAATGACTACTTTCGTCGAGAGTTATTCACCGGGATTTTACTTTAATAGCTCTCGCTCATCTGACATTCGTCTTCGTATTGCAAATACACATTAATACACGCCTCTCTGAGGCCAGAATTTAACACTTGTTTTTGGAAGCCTGCCCATAGGAACAGACTTGCCCCTGGAAAATTGGCACATTAAATACAACTTTTGGTTTTTATCATAATTATTTATAGCCTATAGGCCCTACATGTCATGTATATAAAATCTCTTTCTTTACTTTAAAGCACTAATGAGAGGCACACAAAGTGATTCTGAGAAATTCACAGTTATAAAAACCTCTGTGAAAAATGTACATTTTTCTTATCCATTCTCTACGTTTTCAAGCTCTTACTAAACATAACCATGACCATCGTTTTTTGCCCCTCCTTCGCCAATGCACTGATTGATTGATATGAACATATCGGAAGTATAGCGGTGATGCGCAGGCCTAGTCTACGTGTCTGTTAGAGCAGGGGTTCTCAACCGGTGTGTCGCGACACACTGGTGTGTCGCGACTTGACCGGCGGTGTGTCGCGTAAAAGTGGTGTGTCGCTGGTGTGTCGCGAAGAATGGGGTGTGTCGCGAATTAATAATAATGATAATAAATTATCTTCGTTTCTTTTCCAAACTGACACAACGCAGTAGGCCTATGATTACATGAAATAATCCTAAATAACATCAGTCTACTAAATTCTCACAGCGCACGTCCGTTGTTCTTACATTATACACTGGTTTACTTTACCTACAGGTAATTTAGAAGTTTAGCGGATGACTGCAATGAGAATTTGTTGCGCTATATTTATCTATCTATTTTAGCGCGGTCTGAGGTAGTTATGACGTTTATGTTCAACGGATATGACATAGGGCCTATGTAAACACGTTTGTTCTGGCATTTTTCAAAGAACAAAAAAGCAAAAGAGCTGCGCCGTTTGGAGATGATTCGTGGTTGGCAAAACTTGGCTGCCTTTCGGGCGTATTTTCGAAATTGAATTAAACCGCAGCCTCCAAGGGGCTGGCATGGATATATTCGCAGCCAGTGACCAAATTGAAGCAATTAAATTGAAGGTAGCCCTTTGGAAGAATCGTGTGCTATCCAGTGATGTCAGTGCATGTCACAGATTTCCCTAATCTGAAAACTGCTCTATCAGAAGCCACAGATAGTGACGAAGCAGACGATAAGCTGGCAGACACTTGCACTTGCTGTGGAACATTTTGATATTCTGTCATTGAATTTCAGAGGATACTTTTCATCCTCTTAAGATGCTGATATTAAGAAGACAAGGTGGATGTTGAACCCATTCCTCAGATAAAACATCAATGGAGCAGAATTGAACAACAATGAACAGGAAACACTAAGTCTTGTTGAGCTGCAATGTGATTCCAGATTGAAGGACATGCATAAGCAATTATCAAGAACTGAGTTCTGGGCAAAGACGTACAAGGAAGAACATTACAAATCACTTGCAAGCAAAGCTATCAAGGAGCTGGTTTCCTTTCATAGCTCCTGCTTATATTATCAAGGCTTTTCTCAGATGATCAACATAAAGAACAAGAATCGGAACAAACTTTTCAGAGTTGCCCTCTCAGACTGCTTACGACTTGCACTTACAAAAACTGTGGAACCGCGTTTTAATATGATCCAAAGAAAAATCCAAGAATAAAGATCCCATTAACTGTTAGGACTACAATGTCCTAGTAATTAGGTGGCTAAATTGACGATGAGTTGTAGAAACGACTGTAGAAACGACTATTGATCAGAAGAATAATTTAGAATCTTAGAATCATGAAAATTGGAAAGAAATTCAATATAATTATTTTCAATTTTTAAAAATGTCGGTAGTTTAGCATTTTGGAAGGATAAATAAGTTTGAGAGCAAATTTAAAATAAATAGACATGTTTAACTTTGACACTTTTTATATTTTTACGACACTTACGTATGACGATTGAATGGTGTGTCGCCAAATTTGATAGCAAGTTTAAGTGTGTCGCGAGACGAAAAAGGTTGAGAACCCCTGTGTTAGACGTTATGACAACACTTGTTTGTTTATGAGAATTAATTCATCTTGCTTATAATAATTATATTAGTACGAATCGTGTACAAGGTCTAATGAAATCTGGATAAAGGCGTGATATTATATTCAGTTTATTATGCATATACAAGTATGGGTTTAACACAGACACCCGTGACCGGACGCACATGCGCACATACACGCACACTCAAATATCTACATTGTAAATGTATACGATTTATTTTAGTGTGTGTGTTTGTCCGTGTATGTGCGTGCGTGCGTGCGTGTGTTTAAACTGAGCTTTGTTAATTGTAGATGTTGTATTTTTAGATTAATGACTTGCCTGATGAGTCCATTGTGATGCTACTGGTCGAAGCATTCTCCTTCGAACTACAAGCAGTCTCACGATCAAGGCGAAATCTGAAGGCTTTTGAGTTTGTTGAGCGGATGGCTGACGTCTGCCAAAGGTGGAGAAGTCTGAAGGACTGGCTTATGACCAACATACGTGCAAAGTATCCGGATCTGCGTGAGTTTCTGAAATTGCATATTGCATGTCCTTCCGTAGGCAATCGCTAACATTTTTATTACGGTATTCATTTATTATTATTTATTATTAATATTAGTGTTATTATAAACAGAATAATAATAATAAACTCTGAAGGTTCACTGATACCTTGGTCCAATTTGGTCGATGATGATGATGATGATGATGATGATGATGATGATAATGGTGGTGGTGGTGGTGGTGGTGGTGGTGGTGGTGGTGGTGGTGGTGGTGGTGGTGGTGGTGGTGGTGGTGGTGGTGGATGAAGATGAATATGAAGATGAAGGTGATGATGATGATGATGATGATGATGATGATGATGATGATGATGATGATGATGATGATGATGATGATGATGAAGGTGATGGTGATGGTGATGGTGGTGATGATGATGATGATGATGATGATGATGATGATGATGATGATGATGATGATGATGATGATGATGATGATGATGATGATGTATTATTTTCATATATAATACACAAATATACACCTTAATATATTCTTGCAATATTTGTCTAATGTGTAATGTTATAGGTCTGCACCTTAGCATAATTATTCTCATAGAATATAGATAATGCCTTACCCTGGGGTCAGTGTTTAATCTAGACGTCTCTGGGGGGAAAGTTCCCCCCCAGGATTGACATTTCCCCCCAGAAAAATTCGACAAAATGATATTGGTTTTTAGTTATTGTTTTCATCATTCTTTTACATGAAGTGTTATAATATACCGTGATATTTACTAATATTATATGATTATAATGGCATTATTTACTACTATAATATATGATACTATCCTGTTGCAATGAATAGAAATTACTGTATATATTTGTATAACACTATTTTTGCCTGACTAAAAACAGAGATGACCAGTGCAAGAATTGTGGAAAAATGACTGGGGGACCATTATCCACTTGGAATCTGGGTGTAAAAGACAGATTTTTATTGTTGGGCTCTAAGAACGACTGGGGGGTTGAAACTCCCAGCCACCCGACAATTCTCACCCTGGAGATGGCATACCTCCAGAAATATTTGAAAAATGATAATAGTTTTTAGTTGCTGTTTACATCATCGCATTGCATGAACTGTTATAATATAATATACCGTAATATTATTTACTAAATATGGTCATAGTAATTATTTACTATTAAAATATATGACACAATCCTGCTAAACTGAGTATGACTTACTGTTAATATTTGTACATAATACTATTTTTGTACAACTGAATTGCTTCTCTCCAGTGCTATCCTTTGAATTTTAAACTGTGAAATTTCAAAATGTTTTGGTCGTATTATTTGAACACCACTTAGTAAAGCAACATCATTACTACATGTGGCTTCCCGATTTTGGTACCGGTAGTTAATTATTAGTTCTTGGTTGATTTGTGTATCATTAAATATGATTTCGGAAAGTGTATCTTGGCCAGCAATTCAGAACCATTTTAGGAAACAGGGATAAGCTGATCATAGTTATGAAAAGTTAGCTTATATACTTTTATACTCACATCTGCAGTTATTCATTAGGATAATGGTTAATAACCCAGCAACAGCAGAACCGAGCTGCTGAACTCGATACATAAAGATATTTTTTTATTGTAATTATAATGATATATAATATATAAATATATATTATATTGAAATCCTAAATCACTTTTTATCAGTACTGAAATAATGTAGTTATTTTGCTAAAATGACATTTTCAAAGGGTATCATTACAGTGTGGAAACTGGAAACTCCCACAAAATATTTTTTTAAGTATTGCATATATTTATTCAAGTCTTAGGCCACTTTTATAAGCACTGAAAAATATAACACCTTAAAATGCTGCCATTGCAATGTGGAAATTCAAAAAGTTTCTGATGAGGCTCTGAAAAAGTACATGTATTTTGTGAAGATGACACCTTGAAATGCTGCCATTGCAATGTGAAAATTCAAACAGTTTCTGATGAGGCTCTGAAAAAGTGCAGGTATTCTGTGAAGATGACACCTTAAAATGCTGCCATTGCAATGTGAAAATTCAAACATTTTCTGATGAGACTCTGAAAAAGTGCCGGTATTTTGTGAAGATGACACCTTAAAATGCTGCCATTGCAATGTGGAAATTAAAAAAGTTTCTGATGTGGCTCTGAAAAAGTGCGGGTATTTTGTGAAGATGACACCTTAAAATGCTGACATTGCAATGTGGAAATTCAAAAAGTTTCTGCTGGGGGCACATCCCCCTCCCCTTACCCCTCCCCCTATCGGTCTCAGCGCTACGCGCCTCACGAGCGTCCTTCGGACGCTCAATTGTCTCCCCAGAAACCTTAATTCCCCCCCAGAGGATGGGGACTAGATTAAACACTGTCTTGGGGTGAATACACCATAACCTAGGAATTGTGTCCTTCCCGGGAGGGATACTGTCCGGGGAATGATGCCCGTACACTGAGCCTGGGGGCCACTTTCATTGCAAAATGCACAGTTTTTATAACGATGTTTTCGACTTCTAAGAGCTCGGACTAATGCGCCGGATGGACTATTTCTTGTAGCCGAGTGTACAACTTAATAAATTTTAAATCCAGTCTGGCATTGGATGGTCCTATAAAACTGTGTCCTTGCCTTGGTACGTGTCACCCTTGACCGCGAACTTAGTCACTCCTAGCATGTTAACCTATAGCCTCTCGAAGTTTTTAATATCATCTTCTGTTGCAACCGCTCGCTCTCTTACTTACGATTCGCTATATAGTTGTTCTTGTGCATTCTCTGTTACTAGTTGAATTACTCATTGGTGCTCGATCCTTGTTGGCCTCCCCTCGAGGTCCTGGTATAATTAGATCGGGTTCTGGTGTGATGCGTGGCACTGTCTGCTTGTAGCCCAACGTATCTTATAACTTTTATTTATTTATTTACTGACAATTTGATATAGCGCTCCTTCAAGGTTATCTACTCAGAAGCGCTCCCAGTCCAGCCCCGCTCGAATAAGACAGTCTTAAGAAGAGAGAAATGAAGCAGAAAGACAAAAAGGTATTTGACGAAGCATAACAGGGAGCTAATTCCAGATCGCAGGGCCAGCCGCGGAGAAAGCACGGCGCTGCCTGATTGCAGTCCGTGAGAGGAGAAAAATAAGTTCCGCTTGTGCAGCTGAGCGAAGAGAGCAGCGGCGCTGGACGTGCGTGGTGGAGCAGCAGATCTCCTGCAAATATAAAGGGGCTAAACCCTTAAAACAGCGCCGGACCAATACAGAAATTCTGTAAGCAATGCGCTGCGGGTAAGGGAACCAGCGTAGTAGGCTACATCCCGCATGTACTCGGAGACTTGGCCAAACTTGGGAATGCGGCCTGTGCGGCAACAGACATTAACAAATAATTAATATCGAATTGCTGGCACGCCGACAAAAGCGCGCAGGACAAAAGCGCGCAGACAAATGCGCGCAGACAAATGCGCGCAGCGACATATGCGCGCAAGACAAAAGCGCTAATCGACAAATGCGCGCAACAGGAACAATGAAATCGAAATTTCGAGCCTCATTCAGTTTTCATTTCACCTATAGAGAACCTTCATCCGGCTTCTTTTTCATCTATAGAGAACCTTCATCCAGCTTCCATTTCTCTAACCTTCATCCAGCTTCCATTTCACCTATAGCGAACCTTCATCCAGCTTCTATTTCTCTAACCTTCATCCAGCTTCCATTTCACCTATAGCGAACCTTCATCCAGCTTCTATTTCTCTAACCTTCATCCAGCTTCCATTTCACCTATAGCGAACCTTCATCCAGCTTCTATTTCATCTATAGAGAACCTCCATCCAGCTTCCATTTCTCTAACCTTCATCCAGCTTCCATTTCACCTATAGCGAACCTCCATCCAGCTTCCATCTCTCTAACCTTCATCCAGCTTCCATTTCACCTATAGCGAACCTTCATCCAGCTTCCATTTCACCTATAGCGAACCTTCATCCAGCGTGAAGGCGTATATTTTCGTCGTCACGATCGATAGGCTGCGGCAAGAGAGATGTTGTGGTTATATTAAATGGTCATTCGATTTCATTGTTCCTGTTGCGCGCATTTGTCGATTAGCGCTTTTGTCTTGCGCGCATTCGTCGCTGCGCGCATTTGTCTGCGCGCATTTGTCTGCGCGCTTTTGTCCTGCGCGCTTTTGACCGTGCACCCGAATTGCTGCATGCTTGGGTTTCACACTGCATCCTCGGTTGTGCTCCATCTTACGTATGCGCGATCTCTGTCGCCCAGACTTCGACGTCGTGGCGCGTATGGCGTTTCGCTCTGATATTATTATGAAGGAGCAGCTCCTAGTTTGACGGGTTCGATTAGATGACAGGCAACGCCGAGCTTTCTCGTTTGTGTTGCTATCTATCTGGAATGACCTGCCTTCAAAGCTGCGTTTATTACATCTGACCAGTCAAACTTTGTTTCATAAATCTCTAACGTCTCTTTTTCTTTTGCCATGGCTGGACTGGGAGCTCCTCTGAGTAGCTGCATGTCTTGAAGGGAAGCGATATAAGCCCATAGAATAAATGAATGAATGAATGGATGAGTAAGTTGAATTCTAATTAGGTTTTATATAGGCAACAGATTGTTTTTCTTTATCAGAACGAAACCTACCGACAGTGTCTTTCGTCAATGAACAAGTAGTATCACATTTGGCTTATTGCGTGGCACAGTCACGTGACAAGATGTTTCTCATGTGCCTCAAGGATAAGCCATTCTCTGCTGGTTCCTCTCCAGCCATGCTCGTCATGAACAAACATAATTTAGCTGCACCACCAGAGCGAATTGCTATCACAACGGGTGTTGCGAACTTCGAAATAGATGATATCCTGTTCAGTGAGAAGAGCCAAACACTGTTTGCTCTATCTGTTGATGCTAGATGCACCCGTGTGTGCAGTGTGGCTGTGAATGGGAGCCGTGCAAAGTTCCAAGTGATCGTCCGAGGTCCGTGGAATGTCACTCACAACTTGAATATGACTGAAGCCGGGAATATCATTCTTTTGCGCTCTCTGACCTACGGTCAATTTGCGGTGTTTGATTCAGCTAGTGGCTACCTGCAGTTGGAGTTGACATTGCCAAGCGGTGTAGCAAGTGGATCCGTAAAAAAGGTCTTCAGCCCGATCGGTGGTCATTTCATACTGGTAACCAGAGCAACCGTTCTTCAGCAAGAGAAAACCATGCTAGTCGAAATCGATCGAACCGGGAGAGAATTGGACAGATATGTATCTACCATACATGGAACCATCGTAACAGAGATGACCGAAAAGTTCTTCTTCATTGTGGGCCGAAATGGCACTGGAGAACTCATAAATCATCAGTTGCAATCCACCCACTTTGTGTGCAAAAACCCTGCGTGGCGTACTCCTCTCTCGTCTGCTGATGGTCCTAACTGTGACACAGTCTTATTGGATGAGGCTGCTGACGGTGTCCGCCGGTTGTCTGTTTTCCAGATCGACAATTGATGACTTTTGACAAGGGTGTGATTAGACACGGACTTTGAATGCTACAGGTTATATGTTGATCACTCCGCTCGTTTTATTCGGCAGTTTACAGTGGACTATAGTTCGAGGTCTCAAATGATGACCTTTCACAGGAGTGTGATTGTACATTAACTTTCACTGCAATGTTGTTCAGTATTTTCGTTTTGTTGGCAATAATTGGCAGCTGTGTTGTCGATGATGAACAAATTAAAATTGATTGAAAATGGCGTCTATTAGTGTGCAGGAACTTAGACAAACTTGTTGCAAACAAATTATTGTAGGATTATAGAAATAAATGAATTTGCATCCCGCCGCGTAACCCGCCTCCATTAATTAAATTCTTATCGGACCTTAATTGGGTAATTATCGCGTCACATTCCTCAACCCTAATTACATTTTTATTGTGCCGCTGTTAGTCCCATGATTAAATTCTTACCACACGGCTGTCCGCCCTTTACTTAAATCCCTATCGTATCGCTCTATCATAAAACAACCGCGTCGCCCCCCCACCCAATGAACGTTCAATCGCAGTATAAATAAATAACAAACAGTAGCCTACGTATAGGCTCCTGGCGGCATCTAGGCTACTGCAGTCAGAATGCGTGACTGACTAGAGTAGTCCGCCATCTTCAGGGTGGGCGGTTTACGACATAATGCATGCTATATATGTATATAAGGTGTATATATATAATAGCAACGGTGTAAACTTGTAAAGACTAATATTCTTTTGCTGAATTATCTTAAGTGTGCATGAATTCACTCTTTCAAAATGGCGCTGACCAGAAAAAACGTCTCAACAGGCAGCAATACGAATCGACGTAGGCCTACTGCTTGTTATTTATAGGGTAAAAGAAGGGAAGACGGGCACCTTATGGGCACTGTTTGATCAATAATGACAATACTTTTCAACTTTTAGCATGTTTTCAAACAAGTTTTGTGCACAGGTATCACAGTATCGTTAACCAGCAGTAAAAAGTCTTCCCTGATTATTATAGGCATATTCTTACAATGAATGTGTGGTGTCCCAAGAAAGGCTCCGATCGACTTTCAGTTGACGAATGTTGTTAAAATCATTCTTATGCAAACTTGTAGGTCATCGCGACTATTTTCAGCTCTCAGTTCACTTTAGAACCCGATATATGAACTTTTAATTCGACGCGTAGTTAGCGTCTATACAGATTTAATCAGCCATGTTGCCGTTGCACATAAAATGGCGTCGTCATTAATCAGCAGACGACAGTTCGCATGACGTCTCGACGTCATTCTCACCTCTCACATGTAATATAATAATAATAATTTTCGTTTATTCAAAAATCCGGTTGACAAACCGCAAAAGGTTACAGTATACAATTATGCAGTTGAAACAATAATATTTACAAGAACGCAGATCACAAAAATCTTAACTATACTAACACAACAGACATCCTGCAATAATTGTATTAACCGAGTTATTGTAGTGCAGAAACCACATTGCAGAAACCACAGAGAAAGGAGAATTGGATCATTTGGATGGGTGTGTGTGTCTAGAATTGGGGAACGGACATTTCCCCCCCTGGACATTTCCCCCCCCCGGACATTTCCCCCCCGGACATTTCCCCCCTGGACGTTTCCCCCCCCTACCCTAGGACATTTCCCCCCCCGTATGCGGAAACGATTGCTTTTATCGTGTTCAACAATTTAAACCAGAATATTTTCATCAATCCAGCTCCAATTTAAGCAAGAATATTTTCATCAATCCAGCTCCAATTTAAGCAAGAATATTTTCATCAATCCAGCTCCAATTTAAGCAAGAATATTTTCATCAATCCAGCTCCTATTTAAGCAAGAATATTTTCATCAATCCAGCTCCAATTTAGACAAGAATATTTTCATCAATCCAGCTTCCATTTAAGCATGAATATTTTCATCAATCCAGCTTCCATTTAAGCAAGAATATTTTCATCAATCCAGCTCCAATTTAGACAAGAATATTTTCATCAATCCAGCTTCCATTTAAGCATGAATATTTTCATCAATCCAGCTTCCATTTAAGCAAGAATATTTTCATCAATCCAGCTTCCATTTAAGCATGAATATTTTCATCAATCCAGCTTCCATTTAATCAAGAATATTTTCATCAATCCAGCTCCAAGTTAAACCCTGTATGCATCAATACAATACAATACAAAGCGTTGGATAAACTGTTTAATGACCAATTTGAAATATTTCAACCATATTTAGAAGGTATGCATAGAACGGGGGGGGAAATGTCCGGGGGGAAATGTCCTAGTCGAAATCGGGGGGGGAACGTCCAGGGGGGGAAATGTCCAGGGGGGAAACGTCCGGGGGGGGGGGAAAATGTCCTACACCCCTAGAATTATACGCCTACAATTTCGCAGCTATTGACCACCAGAACAACCCTGTGGATGGGTTGGTGAATCTCTCTCACCACGGGGGCCTGCTAGCGAAATTTCGCTATTTTCATATCGTGCAGTTTCGCAGCTTTACATCTCAAACCTTGCTGCAAGAGACAGAGAACGACCAGCGCCACAATCCACAGTCAGGACACACCCGCCCAGCAGAGGCGGGTCATGTTTGGCTTTTTGGGGGAAGCGGGGTGGGGTGGAGGGTTGGCGAAAACCTGAAATTTAACGGTCAACACCGGGTATACCCCAGAGGAATACTGTCGAAAACCCAAAATTTTCCGTGGAACAACGGGTCATACAACTCGCATAGCCAATATAGTAGGCCTAGGTCTACTGTACGTAGCATTTTCCTGGGGTAAGACGGACACTGATTCCTCTGCTTCCAACAAATTGCTAATTGTTACATATCAGTATGCCACACGATCTGCCAAAATGAAACGAGGGCCTATACCCATATAGCTTCAATATAAATACCAATCTGTTGGGTAATCTACATGTAGCTAGCCTATTTTGTGAAATATAAATTGGGTGATAGTCAACTCGTCCAAATTGTCCATCTTACCCTTCATGTACGTTTAAGATGGACAGACACCAAACCCTTCAGCATAGATGTAAAAAACTTTTTTTATTTTTTATTCTCTTAGAAAAAGTCGTTTTTTCGTGTTTTTTTCGCATCGTTTTTTTTACTTTTTTTTTATTTTTCATGTAACTTTATTTACTTATTTACTGTCTATTATTATTTTCCTTAATTTAATTTTCAGTCTGAATTAGGGCATCTAAAATACGCTTGAATTCAATACTCTTTGTCTGCCTATATAGGCTAATAGTCCCTATACTGATTTGCACAAAGCGTCTCTCCGTGTCCTACACAAACTACACAGGGCCTACGTTACAAGGAATGAACGGTAATGCAAATTTTCATATTTTCACATCTCCAGTGCAGTGTTTCTAACTTTCTATTCATATTGACTCATTTTGAGCTATCTGCGATAGTTACAGTACGATAAAGATCAGTTTTCTTTCGCGAATGACCATAATAAACGTTGCTATAACGACCATTATGGTGCATCTTTCGCTATTATCCGCGAAGCCCGAAACTTTTTGCATATTTCATCTTAATTATTTTAAGCAAAACAAATAACGGTCCCCAGTGGCGGCGCTAGGGGGGGGGCTGGAGGGGGCTAAGCCCCCCCTGAAATAGGCCATCCATTTTTTTCCCCATGTAAAAATAATTTTTTTGGACGATTTACCCCCTTTAGCCCCCCCAAAACTGAAATCCTGGCGCCGCCACTGACGGTCCCGTATTGCTTCCTGTTCAGGGTCAGAAACAACCTTGTGACGCAGATGAATTACTTTAAACCCATTTAAAACATGAGACCACATTTACTTTAATTGCAACTCCGCCACTGGTTCAGTCTGGTTGCACTCTGCCAGTGTCAGTGCCAAGCCTGGATAAAGGAGGAGGGTGTCGCTAATGGCCTTTGTTACCGCACAGTGACGTTATGAACTGCAAATAGCCTATGTACAGCACTTTAATTGCCTGGCCTTGTTAACGAAAATTTTAAGGTTTCGGTCAGCGCAACCAATCAACGATGAGAAATGTGCTACCGGCTGCTGTCGGAGAAGGTACGTAGGCCTATATAACAAGAGTAAAATCTTCGTGAAGTTCATTGCCTTTCAATAATTTAAACACTTTCATGTCTTTTGCCAATAGGCTATCATGCTCGAATTCATTGGAAGTGGTCTAATTCAAGGGCGACGCTATAGGCATCAAAGTATGCAGATAGAATTGGCCCTGCTAAAGTTTTGCAGCAGAAGTCTACTTCTAGACGGTATGCACATTCCCAAAGGTTATTATCTTGCTTACGCAAGGCGATATCCATTGAATAACATTGGACGGTTGCTCAGTTATGGCCGCTTGTCAAGGGGGCTACTTCAGTTTTCGGCTGCTACATTAGACCAACAGAAATTGATGCCACCAACACCAAAATGGCATAGCTTTTATATGTTAGTCAACCACATCTGTCCCTAAGTAAATTCTTTCATACGCTGTATATTCATAATTATTCTTCCGATCCACGACATTACTTAACTGTCTATGAGAATAAGGCAAATAATGACAAGATAACGGCCATCCAAATATTCGCATAAAAATTACGCACTCGAAAATTCGATTTCCAGACCCCTACGGGTCTCTAAGGGGCCATCCATATATTCTGCACACCCCAAAAATCGTGTTTTCGGATCACTTGTTGCAACTCGTACATTTTGCGAACCGCCTGGTCCCCCGATCATCCCATGTGCACTTACAAACTTCTCTACTATAGGCCTACTCTCATGCAAAGTTAATTAGCTATGCAATCGTTAATAAAACACTTATTGTACCGTGTGCTACGATCTATTTCGTATATAGTCATGCCTGCGTCGCATGGGGTGGGTTCACAAAATGTATGGGTGCAGCAGGGGCAGAGTTGTCGAAAAAATCTCTTGGCGTTCGTAAATTCCGTAATAATTATACGAATGGAACCTATAACTCACGCGTGCGCCTCAGTTCAGACTGCGATTTTGACCACAACTTACTCACGATGATGCTGTACTGGAGTCTGGAACTATAGGTTTAGACAGAATCAATCGATTGAATAATATTTACTCGCCAGCAGCTGGCCAAGATTGACTTGGCTGCTCTCGCACATGAGTTTCCCCTTGTAACCTTCTCTACCTCTGTTCGAGACCTTGGGGTCATCTTGGACCAAGAACTCTCCTTCTCTAAGCACATCTCTTCCCTGTCACGTGCCTGCTATTATCAAATTCGACAGCTGCGTGTCGATCGTTGCTCGCTCTCTCTCATTCACTGCATCTTCTACTCTTGTCCATGCCTTTGTTTGCAGCCGCTTAGATTACTGCTCCTCTCTTTATGTTGGCCTCCCGCAGGTCCGTCTGAACTCCTTGGTTAGGGTCCTTCGATCTGCAGCACGCTTGGTTGGTGGCATCTCCCGGTTTGCTCACGTTTCTGCCTTCATGAGGGACGACCTCCACTGGCTCCCACTGCAGCAACGCATTGCTTATAGAGTTTCGTCTATAGCTTGGCGCTGCATTCTGTCTCAAGCTCCATCCTACCTATGTGAGCTTTTTACTCCAGTCTCGGTTTCTCTGGGCCGTCGTTCGCTGCGGTCAGCTGCCCGCGGTGACTTTCTTGTCCCTTTTTGTCGTACCGCTACTATGCAGCGAAGAGCATTTTCCGTGGTGGGTCCAGCTAGCTGGAATGGCCTCCCTGCGGCTCTCCGTTCGCTTCCCCGTGACTCTGCTGGCTCTTTCTACCGTCTTCTCAAGACCTTTCTCTTTGACCAGGCCTGGGTTGGGAGCGCCTCTGAGTAGAGATCTTGAAGGGGCGCTATATAAATTCATGTGATTGATTGATTGATTACTCGAGGATCGTAAGAAACTCAAAAATGGTCAGGCTGAGCAACGGGTGTATTCCTACCAACTGGAACTTTCCAAGCAGATTTAACGAACTGCAAACCCGACAAACTATTTGGCGACAACTGAAGGTGGTCACTTATAATTAGGGTGCAACAAAACGTGCTAGGCCTGTAGGCCGTATTCAGTGGCGGCGCTAGGGGGCTTGGGGCTAAGCCCCCCTGGAAGAGGCTCAGCCCCCCTAAAAAAAGGGCCTTCCGAATTTTTTACATTAAAAATCCACGATTTTCGGCTGACGACAAAAAAAGTCGTCAGAAATTGTGGCGGCGAAAATGGAAAATTTTCACCGCGGGGCTTCAGCCTCCCAAACTGAAATCCTCGCGCCGCCACTGGCCGTATTAGGCCTGTAGGCCTAGCACGTTTCGCTACACTTGAGCAGCAACTGAAGTCTCGAGCTAGGATCCGTGGCACGTGTCCTGAATTTTGCACGGTAGGCCTACATGTTCGTATTATTTACAGTCTATGATAATTATCACGCATGCTTGCATTCACTATCGCACAGTTTCACTAAGTCGTTCTGCAGCCGGTAGCCTAGGTTTAATCTCTCAGTAAAGTCTATTGCAAGGCCATTAAAATACAAGTTGACCATTTAATTATTAATAAGTCTTCATCGCACAATAACAGCGCCTAAAAAGATCTGCATGATGCTAAACAAATTTTGTGCGAGGGCAACAACCTCTATTGTCATATGCCCTCGTCAAATCTGGATTCATCCATATCAGCGCCTGATTAAGGCAAACGGCCTGCCCGAACCGGTTTAGATGGTGCGTAGGTCTACTGCCAACTTGCTACTGTCGCCTATGGCAACGTTGAAAAGAAACTCTTTTTACTGCATTGTCTTACGTCACAAGTTTCGTGTTTCAAAATCGCGTTGACGAGAAAAACTAGCCAGAAGGCAGCAATGCGAGTCGACATTGGTCTATAAGCCTATTGTCATTTAAACTGTGGTTCCAGGCAGGTGCGGATCCACGGGGGTGGCCCGGGTGGGGCCAATCCGGCCATGACCCCAATTTAGAGATTTCTTTATTTTTGACCAGCTATACTGAGGCACTCCCGACTGCAGCGCGGACACTGCAGCGGAGTTTCACGCCGAAGTGCTGAGCAATTGCAAGTGAAGGGCTTGCCCAAGGTCCCTACGCGGCGACTTGAGGTGAATTCGAACCTGCAACTTTTCACTTTTCAGTTGCAAGGCGACGAACATACCCACTAGGTGACTATAGGCTACACCATCGATCGCGTCCCACGAATGATGCACAAGTGCATATTAAGTGCTATCATTGCCGTGCCTACTTAGCATACTCATTCTGAATGAAACGTGAATATGTTGCAAAGGTACATTTTAATTTTATCTCAAATGAAGCTGCAATGTTTGTATAAAGATTTAAAAAGGAGAGGAATGAGCACACTGTCCTGAAGTGCTTTTGGGACGTTGTAGGCCTACTAAGCCCGTAGCTAGAGCCCTATGTTTAGCTCTTACTTCATTCCCTAGGTGGCAGCCAAATTGCACACAGCCCAAAGATCTTTGACACAGCCTGCGCTTGGCATGGCTGAAGATTTTGGATTTATGTCTTCCGAGATTTGCGTTCTTGCGAATTGTTTCAATTGCATAAATTAACCTGCTCATTTAATACTGCATGTGGGAATACACTCTAAACGATGCGGTCGGTCAACACGATTGTTGAATAAACGAAATTAAATTAGGCTAAATTATAGGGCCTACTCTACCAGGATCGTTTCTTACTAAGCCTAAAACCGTTCTTTTTGGGCGTGCTGGAGTCGGGAGCACCTCTGAGGAGTTGTTTACTTGAAGGAGCGCCATATAAATGTCCGAATGAATGAATGAATGAATGAATGAATGAATGAATGAATGAATGAATGAATGAATGAATGAATGAATGAATGACTGACTGACTGAATGAATGAATGAATAATAATTATACAGTCATTAGTTCTGCAAAATCTCTGGATTGGCCTTCGCAGTGTTTCGTGCATCGACGTATATACGTCGATGGTTTCGTGACTATCGACTATTATCGTCCCGTTTCAGACTAAACACTGAATAGCATGGAGGATCAATAAACTGTTCGATTTTCGTCTGGTTTTAAAATTGTAAACAATTTCACGCCCCGGAAAGTTTCGAAACGTCTGAGCAATCTAAATGTGACATCTCCGTGGTAAAATTAAACGATTCCTGTGTCGATCTTTGTGGAAAACGTTGCGTTAGCAGGACACCGACTCGATCTTATTGGGTGTGAAGAAAAGGTGTGCATAGATTTCGTCTAGACTTCTCGCTGCTCGGTTTGGGGCGTTTGTTTTCGTATTTTTAAGCGAGCAGAACAAAGAAAAGGTGAGATGTCGCTTTGTTTGGATTTGAGTTTTGGTGTCTGGTAATCTGCGTGGGGTACTGAACAGTGTGATGGGTTTCTTTGGGGTCAGATGAGTATAAAATGCGCTAAACAGATGCTTGGGGTTTGTGTGAGATTAACAGTTTAACACTTTTGTTGTTAATCATGGACCAAGGTGCTAGTTTGCCTTAATTTGCAATAATGAACTTAAGTTTGAGCAAAAAATTTCGATTTGTAATAAGAATATAGTTTCAGTCATAATTTTTTTTGATGGTCCCTGTTGTTGGATGCATTGAAACATTTATATAAAGGCTTTTCAACCACAAAATGGTGTCCAACAGTATCACTGTCATGGCAAGAATTCTGGTGTTGAATATGCACCAATCAGCTTCCTCGTCTATCTTGACTCTCATTCCTAGATGTACTCTGTAATAATGCGCTTCTCTAGCAGTTAGATGTGCAAGAGGTTGTTTGAGTATGGAATTTAGAAGATCTATCATGCCTGAAGTCCTATACGTACAAGGTATTGACTCCAGCATTACTCTACAATATAGCAGGACTTGCCATTCACTTCTCAGAGCGAAGCATATTGCCTATTGCATGCATATATTATTGTATTGTATCATATTTAGAAATTTATATAGCGCCTCTCACGGAATGGCTATTCAGAGGCGCTCTCAGCATGATAAACTCTGTGGGGTGGTGAGGGGGGGGAGAAATGCCTTTAAAGAGTGACAGACAGAAGAGGGAAAACAAGTCATTAGTTTAGTCCACAGTGCAGTAGGAAGGTCATTCCAAATGGAGGGACCAGCCTCAGCAATTATTACTTTGGTGTCATCTGTGTTCAGCTTCCAATAGTGCTCAGTTAGTTCCATGGCGATTATGGGTAATTACGAGAGCATACTGTTCGTGAGAGAGGCTGCTTGCATGTATACATAGGAGCCTGCCAATTGATAAATTAATGTCTGTTTAATCTGCAGAACTTTACAACCAACGACCGTTAATGGGTGCTATTATGGACTTGTTGTTGGTTGTGGACTGTAGCAACTTGCCGCTCAGTACTCTCGTAATTGCCCGCTTGTCTGATATTTCCATCTGATGTTTGTACTGATGTATTACATTGTATGTATGTTATACATTGTACCTCTCTGATGCATAACATCTGATGCATATAATAATGATCATAAAATTTCAAATTATTATGCTTACATGTGTTTATCTTGCAGTCACACTTCATAAATTTCATAGACAGATAGACAAACAGATAAATTACATTACATGTAAACTAATTTAGTACTTCACAGTACGTTGCATCATCATGCGAAACCTTACGAGATATGACAATAAGAGTGAGATATAACAAAGCACCCAGTAGCGTAAGTCGCATGTCTTTTCTGACACATCCTATATAAGTCACACTATGACACTTTTTTGAAATTTATGTGTTTCTCAATTTCTTTGGCGCCCCTTCAAGCACTCTACTCAGAGGCAACAACTAAGACACATTCTATAAGCACTTGAATACTGTTCTTTCTGACTTACTCTGTCTCATCTGATTCTCCACATTCCAAGTCCAAACCCAGACGACACCTGCCTTAGTAACTGTTGCCCCTCTGATCCTATGGTAACTCGACCCGGACCACCACGGACTATTCTTACGGACAACCCTTTTGACTCAACGCAGCGTTCGTGAATAACCTGGTGCCCCGCACTTGGCTTTCGAGTGGTGCTCTAGAAATTTGGGGATTACGATTTATTACAAAGTAATTTCCACGTGTTTTTTCAGATGAAGCGAGCGAGCACAGGTCACGAGAGCTACGAACACGTGCTGCTCTGCCTCATCTGTCGCAGTCTATTCGACGATCACGATCACCAACCGAAGTTCCTTCCGTGCCACCACACCTTCTGCAAGGATTGCCTCCGCCAGTACGTGGCGCAGGTCGGCGACGAAATCGAATGTCCGTCGTGTCGGAAACTCTCGACGATTCCGGCCGCCGGAGTTTCCGCGCTCCAGACCAACTTCTACGCGAAATACATCCAGAGTTTGGTGTACGGATGCGTCGGAAGCAACGTCGGTTTGGTGAGCGACTGCGCGCGCCACCCCGGCCGGCGTCTGCTCCACTTCTGCAAGGACTGCGCGGTTAGCATCTGCGACGTGTGCCTTCAGGAACGCGGCTGCGCACGACACCGGTGCGATCTGCTCACGGTCGTCATCGAACGGTGTCGGTGCGATATTGACGCCGCGTTTTCCGAGACGAGTTCGTTGATCGAGAGCAAGAAGGTGGAGCTTGAGCGACTGCTGAAGTTGCTCGCGAGCGAAAAGGACGACGCGCTCATCAAGATTGAGTCAACGTTCGAGCAGCATGTTCACGCGTTGACTCGGCGTGCAACCCTGCTCAAGAACAAGGTGATCGATGTTTATAACGAGCACGCCGCGAGACTGGATGCGGACCTTGAGGAGGTTGCGACCGGGATGACGTGCATCGTGAGTTTGAAGGAGCATTATGAGCCGATGATCAGCCGTGGCGACTTCACGGACGCGGAGAAGGGAGTTGAGGAACTGCGTGACGTGCGTCGGAACCTGTCGGAGAGGATCCAGCCACGCGTGGATCGCATCCTCTTCGACGAGAGGCATGGAGTTGACGGATTCCAAAACTGTGTCAAGGATCTGGGGCGAGTCATTTCAAAGCCAGGTGAGTTGCCACCGGTGACGCCAAATGAGGAACTGGTGGATGACCAGTCACCGAGGAGTGATGGGGATTGTGCTGCTGGTCCCGTGTTGGGACCGGCTGTGGATTACTGCGATAAACCTGGCGTTGTGATGGAAAAATGCAAGGTACTCCCGCAGCTGCTGTCTTCGACCACAGGCCAGAGTAATCCAGATCTACCGGATTGTTCATCGACATGTTTCAAAACCGTGGTGTCGGTGAACATCGGAAATAATTTGGCGCGTGTGGGAGAGATGGAGAAGAATGGCCAACCAAAGAACAATGCTGCCGTTTGCTCGAAAGAGACGTCAACAAAAGAGGCGTCAACAAAAGAGACGTCAACAAAAGAGACAACAACAAAAGAGACGTCAACAAAAGACACGTCAACAAAAGACATGTCAGCAAAGGACATGTCAACAAAACAACTACTTGCTGGATCAGATGCGACTAACTGCAAGTTCGATGCATCTGTCGCATCAAATTCCGGTAAAAAGTCGTTGAACTCGGCTTTTTCTTGTCCAGCCGTATCAAACCGAGTCGAATCGAGTAGCAATCCCACCGACAGAAGCACCACCGCCTGTTCCTTGGTTGGGCAGCCAGATTTCTCTAAGCTTCGCACGACAACCACTTCAACCGCCACATGCACCGTGGGCGACGGTTGCAAGAGTAAAGTCGAGCCGCTTCCGCAAGTCACGCTCACACTGAACCTCGACAATCTCCGAGCGTTGTCCATTACCACTGAAAACTGCTCACTCACGAGCGCGACTTCCTCTGTGAGCAGCATTCCTGCGCTCTCCAGCGCTCGGTCTAGCTCAAGCGCCGACTCCGATGACACGGTTTCCGCCGAGTCCGAGTCTCGAGCCAGTGCGGACTCAACGCGTCGTTGCATGGCTCACAAGAGTTACGACGAGCCGCGTCTCCGACTGGAGCTCGGCTACGAGACTTCGGATGCGGAGGACGCAAGTGCGAGTCCGTCGAGACAGATGAGCCGCTCGGATTTCTGGCTCATGATGAGCAGCAGCGTTGAGTCGAATCTCAGCGAGCACGATCTGATCGTGGCGGAACTGAGCGGGGAGCAGACGTCGCTGTGATTGGTGCACGTGATTTCCGATGCTTCGGAGAGTGCGAGAATGGAGGAATGGCGAAACTGCTGATCTTTTTGTTTCAGACATGGGTGCCAACCACCGCACGTGGGGGCACTTGATTCCAATCTCTGAAAATAATATGTCTAAATATTATGCGATTGCTACTTTTGGTTTTTTTAAATTTCTTCTGATGATACGCAAAGTGAGAAATTTAGATTTAGATACCTGTAGGAAAATAATCGTGTTTATTCTTAATTTCTTGCTTTGCGTCTTTCAAGATCTTGCTAGAATAAATTGACGACCATTTTTTGCGTTTTTGCCCTTCTGCCGACATTCTTGGATTTAATTTGTAAACATGAAGTGGATGGCTCTAAGGAGCTTATTAAAGAGATGGTATAGGAGTTGCAATTACAAAGTTATGTGTTTGTAATAATTATGTACTGTTTGGACTTGTTAGCATTAAATTTTTTTGTGGGGAAACATGCCTTATGATACTGTGCATGATCCAGGCTGTACGTTACAAGGTATGATGCTGAAAAGTCTCTGTTTAAGTCTCTACACTGGACGCATTGTTTGCTAACTTATGTAATATTTTCGTTCTTAACTACACTTAAAACAGGCCATTTCATAGAGTGCTTCTGAGAAGATTTCTTGAAGAGACGCTATATAAATTCTCCAAATGAATGAATTTACTAGTGAACTCTTGATTAAGTCATGTACATTTTATGTTTGTTGTGTAGTGTGTATGATATTAGGAAATGCAGTAAAGATTGTAAATTATATATTGAATTTATTCGTCTCCAGAGTGAGCTCTTGTTGTGTATGGGAAATCACAGGTCTAGTGTTCTGTCGTCGTGACTTAGTGTGCCAGATTCTACTGCAGGATATGTCAGTATGATATGATTATGATACTAATTTTTGTCCAACGGACAGTCATAATGCATATGATTATGATACTAGTTTTTGTCAAAAGGACAGTCGTAATACACCTTTTGAATCCAATTTTTGTGTGTCATGTCCTAATGAGTCTTATGCTGTTGTTCGTACTTAAAAATCTACAGTGCATGCAGACTAATTTTTGAAGTCATTATGGATTACTGTTATTTTTTGGTCGTGAGGAACTTGTGTAAAATTATCAGGAGAATAAAAATAGATTTTGTGATGGCTAGAATTCAGCAGGATCCGGCAGAGAAACATTTGCAGTGGTGTTTTATGGGTACTATTAAGTAGTATTGTTAATTAGTATTGTTAAATTAGTAACTGCTATTGTGTGTGGGTGTCTAATGCACATGGGTGTCACCAATTGGTTCACCATCATGCCAGACCCTAACTCAAATCAAACTGCTATGGTTGTACTAGATGATTGTGAATTTTGTATTTCTAGATTTCAGACATGCATTGAGAAGTTTGTGTGAAAATTATTAGCAGAACGCCTTTCATTGTCATTTTGATGAAAAAATGGTGTCCGCTAATGTTTTGGTTGCATGTATGTAATATATTATGAAACAATTATATATTATTAATATATTATAATATTATACCTAATTCCTATAATAGTCAATTGAATTTTTTCAATGGGTTGGTACTTAGAATCAATAATTGCACCTTGCTCATCTTGATTTTCATTAGATTTAATCGAAGATAGGTGAAGTATTTAAAACCTGAAATGCTTTGGAAATTTTACGTAGGAAATCATACTTCTGTATTGAACTATACGTTTATGTTTAGAAAGTCATTTTATGAATTCAGTCAACTTGTGCTGTCAAAGTTTATTACGCAGTGTTTACAAAAATTGCATGTGAAGAACATGTGATTCACGAAACTTCCGATCTGTTTTGAAGTGTGCATTGCACATTGTGCGTTGCAGTAACTGATCGGCTAGAGCATTCAGCTTGTTTCGTATTGTATTGTATATGACTATTTACCGAGTGCTTCTCTTAGCAAAAGCCTTTCAGGAGTGCTCCCTGTGCGAATGACCCGAGATGAAAATCAGGATTTGAGACGTGAGGAAGATGAGGAAAGACTACCAGAGAGAAAAGTGGAGTGAAATGATGGAGGAAGTCCATTCCATAGCGAAGGACCAATGCAGTCTAATGATCTGGTTTGAGCCATGGTAGTCCTGACACAGGGAACAAACAGGTCAAGCTTAAAGCTGTGGCGTAGACAAGGGGGGTTTTGGTGGTTAAACCCTCCCCCATTGACCTAGGAAAGAAGTTTTTAAAGGTTATTTATCCACTTAAATAAGAAAAAAACAAAGAAATTGCTTCTAGTAACAATTGTTTTTCTTACTTTATTCCCTTTGGTACTTTATTCCCTTTTTATTTACTGTAATACTGTTTGGTTGGTGTCAGAAAGGGCATCCGGCCCAGCCATAAAACCCCCAAACCTCCCCCCTCCCATCATAAATTCCTGGCTACGCCACTGGCTTAAAGAGTACAGGTCCGAGTTCCTGTGGGACAGTTCCTGTTTAGGATCATTGAGCAAGTCCTTTACTCACAATTGCTCAACGCTGCTGTTTTTCTTTTGCATGTGCATCTGGGAACGTTGAAGTAAGGGCAGTATCAAAATACAGTTGATTTGATTTGTGCTATGGAACAAAATTCCTGTGTGCCAGAAATTGCCTGAACTTTTAGGTCTTTGTGAAACCGGAAAGATATGTTTTTTAAATGGTGGTTAATCTATTTTGTTTTTTGTACACCCTGCAAATCTAAATCAACCACTGTATTAAACTGTTTAAACAGCATCAATTTTTTTTCATTGCAATGTAACAAATGTGACATTATATTTGTCACTTTGTTAAGATATCCAATCAGGGCACTCTCATTTTATCCATGGACTGCTCTAGGTAAAACTTGAGCTTTTGCCTTCATTGGTCCTGCTATTTGGAACCAGCTCTCTCTGTTGACCCGTTCTTTGTTATTAACAGGTACCCGAAGCACATATTTTCTCTGGATCTTTTGCGCTCGGAGTGTCTCTGATTGGTGTGCACTGTTAAAGGCGTTTTTATAAATTTATAGATATACAATACGCTTTTCTCATTTCTTAATACGTGTGACTGGTCCAAACTGGATTTTTGTCATAGCTATGTGTTGTCCGTACATTTATTTTTTAGACTTATTGGCTCTAGCAATTTTTGCCATTAACTGTAATTCGTCAAAACAGTTTCTACTTTGACTGTAATTGGTTAAAGCAGTTTCTGCTTTTGCTTTGATTGGTCCAAGCAGTTTTTTCTGCAGTTATAATTGGTTTTTACTTTAACTGTTATTGCTCCAGACTTTTGTTTCCGTAAACTATGATTCATTGAGAAAGAGTTTTGCTTCAATTTTAGTCTTCATTTTTCTATCAGTTTTTGTTTGTATACATAGTTTTCTTAGTTGCTTTTTGCCTTATTTATCATATGAATTCGTTTTTTCAACTCATTTAACGCCATAAATGAACAGTATTAGGTTGCATTTGTTATAATATGATATTGTTAACTGTGGCAGTGTGTGTGTGCTATGTTGCTTATGTTGTTCAATTGTGATATTGGCTTGATTTAGATTTATCTAAAGTTATATTTATATGTGTGATAGTAGCTGTTAGTAGCTTACATTATGCTTGGTCTAGTCTTGAGCTATTACAAAAGGAGAGCGTTTGTTTTTAGCCAAGTTCTACGTGGGATACTGGTCAGTTGGTATTAGAGTGTTAGGCTTTTTAACGCAGAGAATGTCAGTTCATTTATCCTCCTTTGAGGGATATTGAACAAGTTCTCCTTCACTCACAGTTGCTTAGTACCGTAGATGTTTTGTCGTATGGTTGTTTTTGCACTTCTGACAGAAAGTCAATATGACAATTGTATTGTATTGCATCAGATACAGTTGTATTTAATGCTGTAGTCGCCAAGTTCAACACTCTTGCAGTACCACGTAAAGGCAGATTGCATATTATGTTCACATATATGTACGTACGGTAAAGTTACTGGCCTTCAAATGTTGTCAGTGTACGAGGGGATAAGTAAGTTAGTAAGTATGTGGTTTATGAGTCGTTTGACATCTCATCGAGTCGAGTCAATTCTGCCCATAGATATCTTACATTTACTGAACTTGTCTAACAGATTTGTAAACACACAACATGCGTGACTGAAGTTTACGAAGTTTTAAGCCGTTTATTAATTTCTACCGTTAAAACTTCATAAACTTCAGTCACGCAAGTTGTGGAGCTGGAACAGAAATCTCAAGCCAAATTTTCTTCCCTGGCAGGACTTTTAACCCAGAATCTCTCGACGTAAGGGTCCGACGTGCTAGCCGCTACTTTATTGTGGACCCCTTGTTTTAACCTGAATCAATATTTAATCAATAGATGCAATATGTTTTATTGCTGAAAAAACATAGAAAATTGAATTAAATTATTTGAGCTGTTAAGCAGTTGAATTGTTTTGCTGTTTGAGCTCTACAGCTTCCTAGAGGAATGCTGTCACTAAATGTCCATTAACACTGTCGTTACATTTCAACGAACATTAAATGTTAATGCCAATGCTGTCATTAAATGTTAACGGACACTGTCATTAAATGTCAACGTACTCTGTCATTAAATTTCCATAGGCTCAGTCATTTAATATGCCAACCCATTTTTCAGATATGCAGTTTGAAAATAACTGACATTGCAGATTGATATTTATAAAGTGCCACTTTAAGAATAAACTCATGAGCATCACGAGTTACCCGAACGAATTAAATTAATAATTGTTTTAAAATAATACAGAGTTCAGTGAGGCGCTTGCGAGACTGTGCAAGTGACATAGGCCTAGTAAGAAGCTTGAACCACAGCTCTGCGGGGAAAGGCGATGTCAACTGGTTAGCACAATGCAGACAAAACTTCTGGATAAGTTGTACCTGGGACTAATATTCGATATTAGTCCCAGGTTGTACATAGCATCGTATGTATTCTGAAGTAGAATGGATCACTGTTTGGTAATACCCACTGATTAGGTTCCACACGTGGGCCTACCACTGGTGACCCTTCGACACAGGGTGTACTACGTGTTTTGACACAGGGTGTACTACGTGTAGCCATGGAAAATTTTGGGAAATTCCATTTCAGGGGTTTCTTATGGACATGGTTGCAAAGTACACAGACTTAGTAAAATCATTGGAAATAATTATTTTACTTGGAACTATGAACCCACACATGCTTCTAAAGGTTCACTGAACTTCACTCAACCTTCCATTCGGAAGATGGTGTTGGTAAATTAAGCAGTAGGACACGATGGTCGCCTTGCATGGCTGCCAAACAGTTAAATTCGACTCCTCTAATAACTTTTGATCGTCTGTTCATACTGTGAATTATTGTAATAATTCTGCATCGTGCCAGTTTGAAATGGGAAAAGAAGATTGTCATTATTATTTTTTTAAATTTTAAAGCAATTTCCAATATATATTTATTATGATTATTATTATCATTATTATCATCATCACCCCTAATGCTTCTACAAATATAGTTTACTCTGCATTATTTTGCTAAAGTTGGTGTACAACACAAGTTCCTAATGACTTAACATAGTATAATCCAGCACGAAGAGCTGATTGTTCTGTATTAATTTGAGTAGCTCTATAGAAGTGTTCAAGTTCAATTATTATAGAATCAATCTAAACTGCTCCAGTATTCCAGCGATTTCATATATTTTTGTGTGCAAACAGTTTTATTTATGGGCTCAGTGTCCTACTTTGTTGGTAAAAAAGTTTAGATGAAATATGCCTGTCAGTGTCACTCATCCTGTTATGCTTCAGTGCTTTTCGTATTGTGTGTGTGTGAGTGTGTGTGTTCTTCTATATTAAAACAACATCTATTTGTTGGACAGTGTTTTTTCTAATTTCTTTTACTAGATGGTGCCAAAGTGGCTTTGCAGGAGATCCATAGACATGGGTCCTATCACTGTGCAGGGCTGAAAGTGGTTTGGAAAAGTTGCCGGGTCTAGAACTTTTGCGAGATTTTTGGTTGAGTGTCGCCGAAAATTTTTCTATCTTTTGCCAGCCAAAAATTCTGACAACCTTTTTTTAGTCATCCGACCGAAATGTTGATGAAAAAGTCTTTTTTTTCTCTGCTGTACTGGAAGAGACGATTGTTCGTACTCTTTCAGGTTTGGTGGCGAGCGGTGCTAATTGAGCAACAGGCTAAATCTTCGGGGGACTTTAGTTGCAGCGTAGCACGTGGGTTATCGTTCAACTTCAATCGCACAGAGAATTAACCCGAAACAGTTTTCAATCTTTCTTGGTGACAGTTATCATCGATTTCACGTATTTACATCATATATATAAGAAGACTAACGATTACACTTGTCATTAAACTATTATTCGATACTTCGCTCGCTCCAGGCTCTTATCTTCCAAGCCTGTCGTTCGCAACCCATCCCTTCGCCTCCTGCGGCCAATGCTCTCCCGTCAACGATCCTCGGCCAATGATCCCTGCTCTCCTGTCACGTCCCGTCTTAACCCATTTCTTCCACCTGCCAATCATCCCTCTCTGGACCCTGGGGCAACTGCAGCATCTCCGATTGCCCGCCCATTGCATCTCTCTGTATCTCTCTGTCTGTCTGTCTCTCTCTTTCTCTCTCTGTCTCCCTCTTTAATCGGTAATGACTATTAGGCTAAGTGTTCACAGAAATGATCTAGGCCTATGATTATGATGATTAGGCCAACTTTAGTGTCATAAAACAGTACATAGTTATAAACATCGTCGGCGACTCCTCCCTCACTACATCTGCCATAAAAGTTGACCTTTTTAGCCTGATTTTTGGTAAACAAGCGACCTGGTTGAGACCCGGCAACAGCGGGTCTCGAAAATCGATGCTGGGTCCCAGACCCAACTCACTTTCAGCCCTGGTCCTGTGTGGGGCTCCATAATGTGTAGGCTGGTAGGGAAAGTATGTGTACAGTGTACACAGACATTCAGCTTGATACTATGACAGCTTTGTAGCATTCTATGCTAAGTACAGAGGTCAGTGTACAGAGGTGATTGTGCAGGGGTCAGTGTATGGATGTCAGTGTGTACAGAGATCAGTGTACAGAGGTCATTGTGCAGGGTCAGTGTATAGTGTACAAATGTGTGTAAAGACTTCAGTGCATAGGTGTCATTGTGCAGGATCTTTGGCGCCCACAGGAGACCCTTATGGAAGAGTGGTGCATTGTACAGGTCAGTGTACAGCTGTCACTGTACACAGTGTACAGAGGTAATTGTGTGGAGTCAACGTAGAAGGGGCTGTGTATAATAGAGGTTAACTTCTATTGACAACCTTATACTTGTTGCTGTTCAGCTACACCGTTTCAAATCAATAATGATTAGTGACACCCTCCTCCTCCTTTCACCATGCTTTGGACTGGCACTGCCAGAATACGATCAGTGGCGGAGTTGACAAACTAATACAAAGTGTAAGCTGTGGCCAAGGTACTTTTCCCGGCTATGTTAAGATACAACTGTTAAGTTCCTTTGTACAGCTGTTTGAATGTACTCCCAAAATCCGCTCCATAAAACTCCAACTATACATACAATGTACATTTCATTAGTCACTTAATTAATTATCGGCTGGTGTTAATTACAGACAGACGTTAATTCCAATTAAGCCCATGCTGCAAGACACCTCTGTTTAAAGGTGCTCTAAATAATTGTTTAGGTCCGGGCAGTGTTATTTCAGTTATGGTTTTTCAGTTACAGTTTCAGTTACAGTTATCTATTTTTTTATTTTTCAGTTACAGTTTCAGTTACAGTTAACTGCAATGAGATTTTTCAGTTTCAGTTACAGTTATTTTTTATTTTTCAGTTACAGTTTCAGTTACAGTTATTACATGTATATTAAAACGTCACAACTACTAAGACACTGATCACAGTCACACATATTGCGCAAAGGTCCCAGAAAGTTGAATAGGAGATCAATCTGATTTTACATATTGTCGGTTGACTTTAAGGAACACACGACGTTCCAGGTTTACACTTAATCTGTTTCGCTTTCTTGCACACAAGTCCCCACAAACTGAGAAGACGCGCTCAACGTATGCTTGTGAAGCAGGCGCGGATACGAAGTCTTCTGCAATCAGGGCCAGAGATGGATAGGAGCTCTGTCGATCCACCCAGAAGGACAGTCCATTATCTAGGTCACCGCTGAAGATGGTTGCTTCCGCCAAGTATCTTCTCTGCTAGCATGACACCTGTGTGGGGATGTGCTATCTGGTGCAAATTAAGCAGCACGTGTCGGAGACAGAGACTCACAGGACTGAAAAAGGAGGCAGAAACAGCAAGGAAGGAAGCCGCGCAGTAGCGAGCAGCTGATTGACCTTGGCTGACCCTGTGTACAGTTACAAATAATCTCATTTCATAAAAAAAAGAAAAGAAAACAATCAGTAAATATGAAAAAAGCACTTGTTTTATTTTCAAGTTAACTCCTTTTGATTCTTCAGTTATACAGTTATTGTTTTTCAGTTTCTATTACAGTTTCAGTTATTCAACATTTTTCAGTTTCAGTTTCAGTTACAGTTAACTGGCAAAGATTTTTCAGTTATTCTGCTATTTCAGTTACAGTTTCAGTTAATAGAAATAACACTGGGTCCGGGTAAACAAAAAGAATTTGCACTGTACATTGGAAAGTACTGAGTCACCCAACTCTGCCACTAATCATGCTTTGGCAGGGCCAGTTCCAAGCCTGGGAAAAGGAGGAAATTAATTTTATTTGGTGACTAATCAAGAACAGTAGCACTTGCGGCCCCGTTAGGTAGCCTAGGGCCCCCTAAAGTAGCAGTACAGTCTCATGAGGCAATGTACCGGTACTTAAGTAGTCCAAACTAGACATTATTAAAGAGCAAAAGGTTAGATCTTAACTAAATCTGAACAAATGACTCAACAACATGCATTTATAGGCTATTGCAAATTGCAAAAACACAAAATTAGGTGTAAACATTAACTCTCATTTGGATCGAGTAGATGTAGTCAATAGATTATAGGCTGGCTATCTGTGGTTCGATCAGGCAGATTCTTCAGTGTGCCAAGCCAATTTTGAACTGATCAAGAACTAGCACAATCTTTTTTTGAAGAGGGTTAGGGAGTTGCCTAATCGTCTTTGATATGACAGTGTCATTAAACAGCAACAAGCTGACTACTCTGCCACCCCATGGCCACCATCGCCAAAGGTTTCCACCTGGACACCATGCCGTCTTCTCGGCTTAACAGCCAACCTGGTTAATGCGGACTTTATTGATGTAGCACAGTTGCTTAAGCTGGTCTCCATCCATGACGTACGGTAGCTTTGATGTGCTGTTGAATGCTGAGAAACCTGCAACCCTCCAGCTCCGAGGCAACGAACACCACCACTACACCACCACATCCCACAAGTCCTCAGCATTGGGATGACTTTGCCATGCTCCAAAAAGCTACATCCATAATAAGTGTCTTCAAGAACAAAACAAAAATAACAACAGAAGAGACCTTGCATTTTTCAATTAAAAAAATATACCTGCGTATAAATACAAAGACCATGAAGCTGTCAAAATAAAATATGAACTAAATATCAAAAAGACTAAATAGGCAAATCTAGAAAAGACAGGTTTTAGACATAAATACAAACTACGATGAATTTAGCAAAGAAAACAAACCTGCAGACAAAAAATGTGAACCTAAAAAAAATATTTCTAGGATCTCTACATAACATCAAAGCATACTAAATTCCAATCCAAACAGTTAATTAATCGTATCCATAAATTTTATTGAACCCAAGTAGCAGTGAGCATCTTGACAATGAAAAACAAGTTAAATTGAATAAACAGACTAACGACAACTGCCTGAACACAAGCTAGAAAATGCGTTTCTATTACAAAACCTATTGTTCTAGTTCTTTGGGGAAGGGGTTCCACCACCACAGCTCTTACACTTCTCAGCTAAGTAACTGAAAATGTGTTGAGATCAGTAAGATTGGTTTCAACAAGCCCGTGAGTCCGGCAACATCAGTTGTTTCAGGTTCAACGTGTATTTCTTTACAGTGTACTACAAAGGCAGTGCTTTTGTTGTACAAGGTTGGGAGTAGGAGCCTAGGAGGTTTCAACCACTGGTTCTTTTTTAACCAACTCAGCAAAGCAAATAAAAGATGCTGGTTAGGGTCAGGTCTTCTCACAGTTCAAAATAATAGTTGTAGAATAAAGAGCAAGAGTCCTGTATTAAACCATAATGCTTGATGTTGTTCTGTGTACAACCATTTAGATGTGTGACCAATTTAATTAACGATTCATTACTTGTAATTAACGACATTAGACTCCATGCTCGTGCACTTTAACATTGATGAAATTCTCGACCCCAGCTCTTGTTCAGCAACTAAAACACTGCGTCTATTCCTTAAGGATAATCTGGACTATTAGAAATTGTCGTCATTACATTTACATTACACTATTATTGTCTGGTTAAAATTAACTTAAAAAGCACATACTGCTGCTGGCACATTGAGATCAAGGTGGCTTAGCAAATAAATACAGAAAGCCCTTGTAGGCATTGCAGTGAATGTGTTCTGAACACGAGGCAATTTATGTAGCCTACACATGGTGACTACACACACATGCACGCACACACAAACACAACACACACACACACACACACACACCAGGACTTCATTATTTTTAAGAGTGTAACATATATCTAAATGCATTTCAACAAATAAATGCCTATCAAAATAAATACATTTGAATCTTTACCAAGACCTATTGAAGAAATTTTCTATTAATGCAGTAATTATTAGCAGCTCAATAACATGAAAATATAAAAATATGACACGACGAAACAATTACTACATAGCTCTACAATGCATGAAACTCATAGAAAATGCTCCACAAAATCTTAAAGACCAAATAACACAACATGTAACTAAAATCTTCAACGAAAGTACAATAATAATAAAAATAATCTTTGCTTAATTTCACACTGTCACATTTATGCAATAATACGATTACAATCGATAATGAACTGATGATCACAAGTTATTACAAAAGTCGAATTAACTTGGCAGCCATGCAAGGCACCCATCACGTCTTGCTACTCAGTTTACCAAAGCAAAGAACTGAATTGAGTGGACCTTTTTATGAGCCCGTTCTAATAAAGCAGCAGTCATGGTTGCCCACAAAATTTTTCGCAGTGTGGCAAAACACAAGCACGGTCATAGTTAAATTAGCTTGAACGATGCACGGCAAAAAATGAAGGACATTGGAATTTCTCATGGAGATTTATAAATGCACACAAATATCTCAGTGTCACTTTGCCTATCATTAGTATTACTTGTGCGTTAATGTGAAGAAATTTGTTAGAAACCATTAATGGCATTTAAAAAACAGTCGTCAATTTTCTAGAGCGCAAGTGTCCCCTTCTTGCCTATATATGTGGGGTGCATGGGAAGAGGAGTAGTAATAAATGCAGAACAACCATGGGGCAGCTCCTTCAATACGGATCGAACCGCATTTCAGAGCAGGCACGTAATTGAGCTTCGGAGTCAGCTGGCTGAGCTTCAAGGCATCCCTAACGGTACGAGGTACATGCAGGCGATTTACAGACGGAATGATGTTGGAGCCGTTGATCAACCGGAGATGACTGCGAACCCGGATGCAGCAGAGGGAGAACAGGGAACGCGGCGAACCGGAAGCTTCCAGAAGCCACTCTGCATCCGACTTCGCTTGACGGACGTCCTTCCACATGGCATCAACTGCTGCTTGATCAACGCTGATACCACCACCATCTGGATTTGCATCCGCCGGGCGCTCAAGAAACTCAGAACTGTGCTGGACGATGTTTTCCAGAATCTTCGTCAGCGGCGCCTCGATGCCGGCAAGGTACCGCCACTTGCACCACCGCGAAACCAAAAGGAGCGCCAGAGGATCATAGTCGATGTCCTCTCCTAACCAGTCGTCATCCATGAACCATTCGTTCTGCTCGAACTTCATCCCCGCCTTCAAGAAGCACTGCACCGCCCCGAGGTGACCGTTATCAGTCGCCACGTAGAGATCGTAGTTCCACGCATCGTTGTCCGAGTCCGAGTCAGAGCTCGAAAGATAGTTGAGCGCGCTGTGCGAGTACAGCGAGCTGTTTTCGGAGTGCAGGAACTCCGTCGTGTACGTGTAGTTGTCCGGCTCGAGCAGGAGACCGTTCTCCAGGAGGATGTTAAGAAGACGGATGAGCTTTACGTCGCAAGACTCGTGCCAGTAGAAAGTGTTTTCGTCGACCGACGGACATTCGTTACGCAGAAGGTAGACGAGCGGAGAGAACCGATCGTTGTCCTTAGCGTTTGGGTTTGCGCCGCGCTCAAGAAGACTGGAGGCAACGCTGGGTTGGAGAAAGCTACACGCGTAGTGGAGGGCGGTGGCACCTCGCTCGTCCCGTTCGTTCGCGTCGATTCCAGAACGTAAGAGAAGCTCCACCATCGAAAAGTGACCCTGCGATACAGCAAGGTGCAGGGGTGAGATCACTCCAGGACGAGTGAGCCTGCACCCATATTTAATAAGTAATATGCCAACATCCACGTGGTTATTGTAGGCTGCGATGTGAATTGGAGACAGGTATTCTTCGCTGAATCTATTCACGTCTGACCCATAGTCTAATAAACAAACAACATTGCCATAATCGCCAAAAGCACAAGCGATCTTCAAGTTTAGTTGGACTGAATCCAGTCCTTTCTCCCCCAACCAGTGAACTTCTCCAGCATCCCCCTCCATGCAGGCAACGTCAAGCGCCGTCAGGCCAAAGAGATCTCTCGCGAACAGATCAGCGCCATTTTCCAACAGATCGTGGATCAGTTCCTTTGAATGGTCCCTGTTCACTTTAAAAATTGGCGTCCGACGATAGGAATCCCTGGCATTTACATCGGCCCCGATTTTCAGCAGAAACCGAACGATCTCGGGTTTTCCATGCCTACAAGCGATATGCAGAGGACTGCCCTCCCGTTCGGTCCTGCCTTCAATGTCCGCTCCGTGCCGCACGGCCTGTACCACCCTCTCAATCGAACCCGCCCTACAGGCCAAGTGTAGCTCGCTAAAATCGCTTTCTGTCTCAACGTACGAAACACGAAAACTGTCTCTAAAGTGATCCGCACTCAGTCGATTCCAGTTGGGTTTATTGTCATAAACATTTTCTTCCAGCACTTCATTCATCGTATTTATTTATTTATTTATTTATATTAATCTCATACCGTTCTACCGATTCCTCGATTAACCCAGAGATATTTACATTGACTCAGAAGTCACAATTTATTTAGCGCTTCGCTTCTACTGAGATTTCTAATGTCGCGCAAAAGCAGAAGTAATTTTCGCTGTATGTCTTAAAAATATAGTTCTAAAAAGTCATTTAATAAATTTCCCTAACCATATGGTAATCACAATTTTAAGGCTAAAGTAGAGGACATATTGTGAAATTTATATCCAACTCGTTTTTCACAATGAAGCAACTAGGCCTACTTGCGAAGTTTAGTTTTAAAGACGCCAAGAGGTCCTCGTATAACGCACGTTTGACTTATTTAATCATGAATCTGTATGCCATACGTGATAACATTGACGACAAATCAAAAGCTGTACGCTTATAATTATTTACGCATTGCATATTTTATGGGCTACACAGGACACGTGGGGGGTCCGTAGTTGGGGGGGGTCCGTAGCTCAGTGGAGAGAGCGTTGGCCGATAAACTGAGTCATTATCGCGACCCGGGTTCAAGTCTCGCTCAGGGCAAAAATTTATTTGAATTTTCTGTTAGCTGCCAGTGGCGCTTTCTGTTGTGTTGTTTGACTCGGGTCTGTTGAAAACTAAGTTATCCCCTCCCACTCCTGGCTTGCCGATCAAGAGCGCTCCAACACTTAGGCCATATAGTGTTAAGTTACCGAACCTGTTGTAGCCGACCTGCGTGTCGTGTGAAGCTGGCCGTATTTCGTATAACCTTGTACCGGTACCTGTAATCGTTCTGCGGTGTGTCAGATTGAATTTGAATAAACGAATATTATTATACTAATATTCCACATCTGTTCTGCAACGTAGGGGAGGTCGGGGCTCCTTGATCGTAGGGGCACGTTGATCTTTTTGCGCTAAATTAATTATTTATGGCCCAAAACCTTTTTTCTAGTTGTTGGGCCAAAATGTATCTTGAGCAGCAGCCGTGTGTCCCCCGATTTACTAGCGTGTACGGTGTACCCTCCTTTTTACCCGCGTATACCCTACTTTTCGTGAGGCGAGTATACGATGCCATTTTCCCCGGAGTTAAGCATACGCTGTATACCCACGTATACTCTCGTGTACAGCCCGGGGTCTCGTATATCGAGTTCTACATGACATTGTGCAGGAGCTCTGCTGCTCCACCACGAGCATACAATGCTGCTGCTCTCTCTGCTCACCAATTTCCCCGTCAGTATTACTAGTATCTGATAAGAAGTCACGATGATCAATTATTATGCAAATGTGGATGAATAAATGCGCATAATTATGCAGATCAACATGCACATGCAAATTATTTAGTAAACTTGTATATGCAGATTACTTAAAACACAATGTCATTTGAAAATTACGACTTATTATACCTCGATGTTTTTTTGACACACAAAATCTTAAAAAAATAAAAAATCAACATCTTTATTTTAACCCAATCCTCCTTTACTTTCACGAAAGAGTCCGACATCAACATTTTAAACATATTCGCCACAGTCGTGTATGACGACTTTCTCCCGCGGTGATCCAGACTGTGCTCCGAGCGCCTAAAAGAGGCAAGAAACAAAATAAGCAATTTAAATAAATAATATAAAATAAATAAATAATATGTCAGATGCACTCTTGAGTACAACCATTATATTACATCGGCATCAATCAAATTTCTGGGCACGAGCTATTAGTTCAGATGTTAACATGGGATTCGTTCATTCATTCATTAAATGAATTAGTATAGTACCTCTTCAAGTTGAATACTCAGAGGTGCTCCCAACACCAAAGTGGCCAAATGAAAATCTTACGACGCAAGAGGAATGCCTGGGTATAACTCCTAGAAAGGGACTCAAGGGGAGGCCATTCCAGGTCGAGGACTCGAGGTACTACCACTGAAAAGGCATGGTTCTGCGTAGCGGTGGTACAAGTAAAAGGCACTGAGAGCAGCTCAGCCGAACGAAGGGGGTGGAAGTGGCGAGCACCAAGAGTAGACCTACAGAGCTCGAAAAGGTAGACAGTCACAGAAGCACGACCTTGCAGACTGGAATGTATTGTGTCAACCCTCACCGTCCCATTGCTATTAAAGCACAATCCACCACAGCTGTTCGACTGCCCGTCCCCTGAATCCATGAATCTGTGTCTCATCTTACATGCCTATCGATTTTGTTTTGACTGAGCACCTGTGAATAGCCCGTTTCCATTGACTCCACTTTCTGCAGATTAGCATGAGTTTACAAAAACTTTTAACTGATCAAACAAAGCTTTGAGTAACAACTTTAGATATATAGACATTTTACAATCTTTGTGGGGCGCAGTGGTGTAGTAGTGGTGTCGTTGCCTTGAAGCCGGAAGGTTCGAGGTTTGAATCCACCTCAAGTTGCCTTATAAGGACCATGGGCAAGTCCTTCACTCGCAATTGCTCAGCGCTTCGGCGTGAAACTCCGATGCAGTGTCCGCTCTGCAGTTGGGAGCACCTCTGAGTAGAGAGCTTGAAGGGGCTCTATAACAAGTGCACATACAAACAATCTATACTTATGGAAAACAAGAATATAAATATATTTCTACATTTTAGTTCATGCAAGTCTACCTCCATCTTTTGCACAATTTCCATTCCTTTGATGACCTGTCCGAAAACAACGTGTTTTCCATCGAGCCTTAATTGGAAAAACAAAAACTTTCGGATAAAATTCTCATGAGCTCAGAAAAAAATCAAGATAAACACGAAAGAGATGTCGAAACATGACATTGTGCTAGGCAAAAGCATCACAAAAATCCTTATAAAATATTCTGTCCTGAAAAAAGAATTCCACCATATATAATATTTTTAGTAGACCAAAATGGGTCAAAAACTTTCTTGAAGCAATCAGCATGCAGGCATCTAACTACATGCTGTATTCATTGAATTCATTAAATAAAATTGTACAGCACCTGTTTCAGGGGAACCACTCAGAGGCACTTTAAAACGCAGTATGACCAAATAAAACAGTTTTAAGATGAGATAGGAATGTCTGAGAAGGAGTCCTAGAAAAACGTGATTAAAAACTGGATGAATAACAAATAACCACAGCATTCAATCAAACATTGCCAAAATCATGAAAGCATGATCAAACAACACAAACAGACGGACATGAGATACACACAGACAATACATCTAGAGAGAAATAGACAGACATGAGACATACACACACAAGCATACATACAAACACACACAAACAACATGTATGTCTTAATGGGTTTCAGTGTCACACACATATGCACACACACACACACACGCATGCACACACACACACACATCGAAATGCCACTGACCAATTTGTCTTCTCTGTGCAGATGAAGAACTGAGATCCGTTGGAATTCCTTCCACTGTTAGCCATCGACAAAATACCTAAATGCAAAGAAAAGAACAAGCACATGTAAATATTTGTAAAAGTTAATAAATAAATAAAATAGGTGAATAGTGAATGAATAAATAAACAAACAAAATAAAAGAATAAACAAACCAAATAAAAATATTAATATCAGCATTACAGCTCACCAGTGATATTTTCATTAACATAAACAAATGGAAGTGAAATTATCGATTTACGTTATTAGAAATTATTTTGAGAACGAGAATAGAATGAGAATGGAAATACGCTATTTAGAAAGGAAATATGAATAGAAATATTATGTCTTACTATCAGAACGAAAATTACTAAACTTAGGTATGTTGTCGGAACAAATAATTGTTTAAATTAGTTTTTTTTTCAAAAACTTAAAAGTGTAATTTACAGCTTAGGTTATTTCACAAGCAGGAACGGTCTAGCAGCTGTCATGTTTCTGCACTGTCATTTTGAGAGCTGAACTAGAAAAAAATTCTTTTTTAAGAACTGTGATTAGAACTGAAATGATCTCAGAACTTGAGCAGAACGGAAATAGGGATTATTTTGAGAATAGGAATAGAATTAACTGAAATAGGAATTATTTTCAGAGTAGGAATAGAATTAGAATTGAAGTTAGATCGTTAGAACTGAATTAGAATTGGGAATAACTTTCAGAACTGATAGAACACTGCTCTGCATAACATGCACTCAAACTTAAAGATTAACTCAAAATACAAAACAAGAACTTAACATCATAATTAAAAAAAGAAACCAACCAGGCCCGGTGTGCAGTAGGTTGAAGTTTTCGTCGTCGAATTTCCGGCCGTAGATGGATTTACCGCCCGTGCCGTCGTGATTTGTGAAGTCACCACCTTGACACATCTACAGGTCAAAGGTCAAGGACAACAAAAGGTCAAAAAACTCACCATCCGACAAAGCTCTGGCGCAATAAGTCCGTGAATGAAACAATCTTTTTGTTAGCATGTGCAGAACGTTGTGAAGTCTACAGACTTTTAAAATTGCCTATCTCTCTAAACTGTCATCCAACAGCCAATGACCGTTTGAACTCATGTACAACCCCCCTTTCCTTTGACCCTGGATTTGTTATATGGTGTTTAAATAAATCATCTTATTAGTATTGGTAGCAGGAGTACTATTAATATTGTTGCGTTTCGGAATAGGTGGTTGTGCAAGAGGCATTTTTAAAATTCCATGAATAGAATATTATTGTCATTATCATTATTATTGTTATTATCATTATTATTGTCATTATCATTATTATTGTTATTATCATTATTATTGTCATTATCATTATTATTGTTATTATCATTATTATTATCATTATTATTGTTATTATCATTATTATTGTTATTATCATTATTATTGTTATTATCATTATTATTGTTATTATCATTATTATTGTTATTATCATTATTATTGTTATTATCATTATTATTGTTATTATCATTATTATTGTTGCACCGCTCGATAGGCTGAAATGTGACAGGCTTCATTATCTGTAAACAGAAGATAACACATGAGAATATTATTACTATTATTATTATCATTAACCAAGGCTTCACTAAGGAATTTTTAGAACCGAACAACCCCTTCTTTCCCTTCCCATCCTCCATGGTAAATTACACCCAACCAGATGACAATCACTTTTTAAGACTTAATTTTTAACCACACAAAAGTGCTTCTAATACTGCACAAATCCATTTAGAAAGTTCTGTGCATTATGTGTAGAACTGCAAGCTAAAAATTTGTCATCATAATTTTTAATGACATTTGTTTGTTTGTATGTGCACTTGTTATAGCGCCCCTTCAAGCTCTCCACTCAGAGGCGCTCCCGACTGCAAAGCGGACACTGCATCAGAGTTTCACGCCAAAGCGCTGAGCAATTGCAAGTGAAGGACTTGCCCAAGGTCCCTACGCGGCGACTTGAGGTGGATTCTCTTTCTCCTTCTGTTCGCTCAACTCTTCTGTCTGTCAGTCTCTCCTCTGCCCTGTCTCTTCTCAAAACCTGCTTCTTCTCGCGGGGCCTTGCGCACTGGGAGCGCCTCTGAACGGTTTACCCTACTAGAGGCGCTTTATAAATGTTTAAATACAATACAATACAATACAATTCGAACCCCGAACCTTCCGGCTTCAAGGCAACGACGCCACCACTACACCACCGCGCCCCATAATGGTGTAATGGAAAACCAAAACTGGATCAATTCCATCTACGTAAACAGTTGCGTAAACTCTTTCCATGACCCTGCTGTCGAAAGGATACAAACTGCGGGATGATACGATGGAAGGTGCTTCCCTTGTAGCCAAAGCCTTTCTCATGCGTACACAGACATCGGAAGTTTTCTACAAGACACAAATCATCGTCAGTTACAACCTATCACCCCTTGGACTGCCAATGGATAAGTCCCAAGGTCAAGAACCTCATTGAACATGTTTACTTTTCTCGGCTAGGTTCATTTAGGTTCCACTGCTTGGTGATACCAAGACAGATGTAAGTGAATAGCATAGCTGGTAAAGGATGCAACATGGAGAACAACGAGCCGGTTCAAACTTGCAGTCGTCAGGAACACCATGTTGCAATGAGCAAGCATCACTTAGAAGTAACATCATTATTATTACTAGTATTTTTTAGCTATGATACCTCAAAACTCTGTATCCAAAGGGTTCTATTCTTGAATGGCTTATAATAATAACAATTATTATTATTATTATTATATCCTTTTAACTGCCTAAAAATGTTAAATGATCTAAAGAGCAGAAAATACTTTGCAGGCCAAACAATGCAGAGCAGCATAGATTTCATCATCATCATTTTTTTTTATAATTTTACCATTTTCATTATTCAATATAATTATTTATTATTATTGTTCATCTCACCTGGGAGCGACTCAGAGTAGATATCTTGAAGAGGCACTGTATAAATTCTGATTGATTGTTATCATCATAATCACCACCAGTTCACCGCACCTTTATAAAGCATCATCACGTAACAACCAAGCAACAATTGATTGCACTAAGCAACCATAAGTGAAGGACATCCTCAAGGTTCCTTCACAGAACCTGTCGAAAGTCACTAGTGGCAAGTGGTCTAGCTAATCAGCTCCCACATTCTAATTCTAAAGACAGACTTAATCTGCCATGCAGGATTCTTAGCAACACACTTAAACACAGCTGTGCAAAGTGTGCATACTGATATAATTTTTTTAAACACTGACCTGCAGTCTTTGGAACGATGTCTGCTCTCAGCTGAATTATGATGCGACCGGACACTTTGCTTCCGATCTTGATGTCCATGAAAACCTGCGGATTCGGCTTCTGGCTTTTTTCGATCTGCACCTAAGAAAACAAGCAATAGAAACGGAAACATTGTAGTCGTAAACTTGAATTGCTCTCAACCTATTCATGAAAATTGCAATCAAAATAAGACAGATTTACACCTGTAGATAAAAGGAAGAAATCTATCTATTCTCAAAACATTCTCTTTAATTCACCATTTTGTAAATGGAAACATGCAAATATTTTCATTCATTTTAAGAATTTATATAGCGCCTCATCAAGAGATCTACTCATAGGCGCTCCCAGCCCATTTGACCGTCGTGATAACTGTCTTTTGGCCCTTAAGAAAAAACACCTGCGGATGCCCATGATTCTAGCATTACGCTCAGTCGACCAATCAGATCGCTGGATGATTCATGCCATCGAATAGCGTGGCCGCAAAAATACGAGTATGAAAACAAATCCTACTTCTGTTGTTTCTTCGTTCTCTGCAGATGTTTTGTTCTCTCCTCCGTCGTCCCCATCCTCTGCCGTCTTCTCCGTCAGCGTTGCCCCCGCGTGTTCAACAAGCCAGGTATCGTCAGCCCAGACTAACAGGAAAACATAAACAACATGTATTGTTCATCCTATTGTTATTGCGAGAGGGTGCTTTAATTTTAACAGCTCTACGCAGAATTATGTGGTTTTCAGTTTTAAAATTTACTTTCAGTGCAAACCAATTAAAAGCAGCAAGCTTTTGAAAGTTATTGACGTTCTAAGATAAGATAAGTTAAGAATACTCTTTAATTCGCCAGCATCTTGGTCTACAGACATGATACAATAAAATGAAATTATAGTTAATATACATAACGGAGCAATGGATAAAGGAGTCCAGTTAATTTCCATGCTATCAGAACATTTGAAAGTCCAGGAGAAATTAAACGGAGCGAGTTTTGAGGCTCATTATTAATTATTACTATTATTTGCTTTTTGGAAGTCTTATTAAAGCTCCACTACAAGGATGGCCACTCGAAAGCATAAATAACATAATAAAATGTGGTTGTTGCTTCAAACATAGCAATGAAAGAAGAGCTGCTGTGTAGAATACCCGCTCGACTCGATCCTTCCTTGAGTTTGTTTGGTTTGGCCAAGTTGATGCGAAGAGTCTTGCCAAACAATTCCGACTCATTCTAAACCCGAAACAAATGACAAATTCTATTACCCGTCAGAACGCTGCAAAGAATAACTCTGAGAGAAACAAACATCTGAGATGTATTTTACTGCAGGCTGTCTACAGTTCTGTTAGTACCCTAGTTACAATTTATGTTATTTAAAAACTGTACATACTGTAACCAGTTGCGGTCTATCAACCGGATTGTTTAATAAACGACAATCATTAAAAAATATATTATTTAGGAAATCACATTTGCTCAGTGCTCAGCATGTACATGTAATCAGTGAAAATTACCTAGTAGCGTATCATATGTATAGGATTTATATAGAGACGCTAAAAAAAATGACTATTCAGAGAAAATTCTCAGAAAGGAAACTCCAGGGAAAGAAATGCCTTTAAAGAATGAGGCTGGTGAAGTAAATCAGTCATTAGTTCAGCCCTTTGTGTGGCAGAAAGATAATTCAAAATGGAGGGGTCAGTCACAGCAAAAGGGGCAATGTTTGGGAAGAACAGTCCTAGTTGTGGGAACAAAATAATCAAGACAATTAGCAGAACACAATGATCGAGATGAAGATGCAGATAAGGGCTTCTGCATATAGTTTGAGAGGCATTAAGGGGTGTATCCCAGCTGTGCTTTGGAGACCAGAAAGAAGATCCTCTTGTGGATGCGAGCAGTGATAAGAGACCAGCGCAAGACTTCAAACAAATATTTAGAGACATTCGCAAAGCAGGGAAGTTGGACTATTAACCTGGCAGAAGCATGTAAAGCCGGCCAAAGTGTGCACAAACTATGGTCGATTTAATTAGAAGTGAAAATCAAAACAAACGTCAACACAACCCGTCAACACAAAACGTCAACACAAAACGTCAACACAAACCATGTTGTCGATGGCCGCGGCCGCATCTTCGGCCGACTCAAACTCAACGAATGCGAACCCACGATGCTTCTCTGTAACGAAACAGCAACAAGATCAAGCTGCTTCCATCTGTCTGCACAAGCACTGAGAAGATTCGATCTTTAACGACATAAATTTCAACTGTTTTTTTAAAGAAACAATTGCTCTTATCATAGTATAATTTAATTTCCTGCCTTGCATTTTCCAAACTATCTGCTATAAATTTAAGAGTGATCATTTTGTTTTGCCCCTCCTCCTCCAAAATACTTGTGGACGAATAAGGACGGAACCCCGACTCTACTCACCCGTTTCATAGTCAAGCGGAATCTGAATGTCGAGAATTTCTCCGAACGGAATGAACGCTCCCTGGATAATCTTTTCGTCGACCTCTTCAGAAATACCACCTACATCGACAAACGCAACTCAATGGATTGTAATCATACTTGAAATCGCAATATGACTTTTACAAAGCGCCAAGTTAAGAAAAACATCTGAAACGAGTTGCGAAACACTGCCAAATAATACAGACTACAAAGCTTGCGCATATTAAGCTGCCAAATTAAAAAAATTAAAGTTTGTTTGAACCCGTATAGTGAGCGAGTAATGTTTGATTCCGCTTCTCCTCGTCATGTATGAAACCCTAAGCAATACGAGTACTTCTATAATTGCGCTACAATATCTATAGATCAATGGCAAGCTAAGTACTTTACAAAATAATGTTTCAATAGTAACAAAATCACATAACACATTCTCCGTGTATAAGTTACGCAGTTTTATATAAAACGAAAATGTTTATAATGATGTTGTATTGGTAGTATTTAATTTATCACAGTAGAATTTGGCTCACCAACGTATATTATACGCTTGTTCGTTGCCATGTTTGAAGCGAATACTCCCTTTATTATCGCTCACCCATGATTCGCCCAGCGATCTCTTATTTTAAGAGATTCGCCGTTAGATGATTATTTAGCGCTATTTTTATCTGAGCACCGTCCAGCCACTTGTTAGGCCAAACAGCATGGAAAGAACAGAGGAGTCTATGTATTTATGTTTCACTCTCTGAGTACTAATCATTGTCAGTCTTCAGAAAACCTTTAGACTTATTTGTACAAGTCTATTCGAATATGAGTAGGCATTCCTGTCCGCCGATTTCGTTCAAGATTCTATTAATTTTTCTGAGGTGCATTATAAATAATGAATCGTTTAAATAATTAACAGTAACAATGCCTCGGGCTAAACATTGTAACAATTGTAACTTAGACGCTCACTACGTCAGTATAATTATGTTGAGCTCAGAATAATGAATGTTTATGGTAAAAAATTGAATGAGAAAAGTCTGTAAGAATTGAACTCCCCTTTTCTCACCGCAACATTAATTAATCTTTGTTTAATTAGACAAATCAGGGTGACACACCGCACCCAGTTACAATCATGGCAATACAGTTTAAAAGTAATCAGCAAAATAATGTGAAGATAACAATATCATTAATGGAAAGAAAAGCACTTTAGGCTATGTAGTAAATTTAATTTAAGAAATTATTCTTGTTGCCGAAAAGATAAGTGAACTAATTTTTAACCACTTTCTATGGTTTTATGTTTGATTGCATGCACAAAATAGCGTTGTGAATTTTTATTTTTATTTTTCAGCTCAAGCTAGTTTGCTTTCGTGCAGGGCAACTTACTTAACTATTGCGCTACAAAAGAATCTTCACTTCAGATTACTTCCGTCCAACTCTGTGCTTGTATTCGCTAATATAACTCGAAAGAATAAACAGTTTTAAATAATTGTATTAGTTTTTCCAAAACACTAAGGTTCAGGTGCATCTCGTGTTTTACATTTTGTGCATTATTTTAGTTTCCTCTGTCACCTCTCCAATTCTAAACATCTACACGCCTGCCTGACCTTTAAGTCTGATTTTGACTCTATCAACTGCCTGATTGCGCATTGGATTACACTGGCATGGAGATGAGCGGAGCTGAGTTCGATTCCCGAAGCCCCCCGAAGGATAGACATGCTTTTTGCGCTGCTATTAGCATTGCAGGCTGCCTGTTCTGGCGTTAGTTCAGATTGATGCTAAATGAGATTAGTGCTTAACCTCTATGCTGCAACAATTGCATTGTACTGTGCTTAGGTCATTCATGTTTGTGTAACCAGAGTTGAACGTGCAATAAAGTATGTATCATCAACCATTTGCAGTCTGTCAACTGGATTGTTGAACAAACGAAAATTAACATTAAGTGTGTTTTGATTGAAGGGCTGCGATTTAGGTGGTCTCCAGTTGATTAAATTCGAAACAGTTAAATAATATGGGTGTGTGCAAACTAAATGTTTCCTGGTGAATTAATCAGAATTTGGAAAATTAGCTGTGAGGAGCCGTGATACGAGAAATGTCAGTTTCTTGGACAAATCACGTTTGCTGGTGACAGAAAAAAAAGTGCTTCATTGTCCAATTATGGACGGGCAGAAGAACTAGAGCACTCATGCTATTTTTGTTCAATGGGTATTGAGATTATTTTACCCTAATTCTTTTGTTTATGTAATTTATGGATTCTGATGGTTTGAAACTGATTATGTTTTAGTGCTCGAGAAAGATGGGCAAGGTTTCCCAGACAGTCTTCGTTCTCACCGCACTTGTTGGACTCCTTCTGACGATAAAGACCGCCTTGACTCTGGCTCACTATCTCTCATACCAGTGGTTCAACTGGGACGATTTTAAATCGTACGCAGTCGCAGAGGATCGACTGTCCTGCGACAAACCTTTCTTCGTTCCTCTCCTCTGGAACATGGGTCTCGTGCTTCTGTTTTTCTTCCAGCACAGCTTGATGGCGACTGCCGGCTGGAAAAGCATCGTGAGATCAAGCGGATGCGCTCCACTTGAGAGATCCATCTACGTAATCATCACTTGTCTTACGCTGGAACTGCTGATCCAGAACTACGACTCGTCTTGGACCTTCACCATTTGGAGCTTCGAAATGACGTCGCTGTTCATACTCGGAAGGGTTATATCCGTTCTGCACACCATACTCTGGCTGCTCATTTTCCTGTCGACCCTCGGAATGGACTTCCCGGAGTTCGTCGGACTCCGGCAGGTGTTTGAACACTGTTTTCCATCCGCGGAGGCACGGCCGTCGATGGAGGCGGAGAAGCGAGGAGCCCGAGATCGCATGCGACACTCCGGGGTTGTTTGTTTCGTTGTCGTTTTGTGGCTGCAGCCGGTGATGAGCGCTGAGAGGTTTCTTCTGTCGCTGATGTTCACGATTTATTCTTTGTTTGGACATCGTGTCAAGACTTCGGATTACAATTATATAAAGATAAACTGAGTGAAATTTGACTGGCGTGTGGTTCTGCTGGACCCATATATAGACATCAGGGTGAATCTTGTTTACAAGTTAAAATACATATAGAGAAACTGATTGAAAGGCTGGCTAGTGGTTCTTCTGTAGCGTTTATATTTGAAGATCACGTTGCACTTGTTTAGGTTCCAAGTACATAGATAAGCTGATTCAAAGACTGACCAGTGGTCAACTGATTGGGCGATTGATGACTCCGCTGACTCCCTGTCATGGGTGCCCACATGTAGGGGTAAGAGACTGTACTCCCCCTCACACCCCACCCGAAAATTGGCACCTAAATTGTAACTAATACTTTATGGTGTTTAATAAATGTCTGTGCTCTGATGATTCTAATTATAATATGTGGTGCGCGGTGGTGTCGTTGCCTTGAAGCCGGATGGTTCGAGGTTCGAATCCACCTCAAGTCGCCGCTTAGGGACCTTGTGCAAGTCCTTCACTCGCAGTTGCTCAGCGCTTCGGCGTGAAACTCTGATGCAGTGTCCGCTCTGCAGTCGGAAGCGCCTCTGAGTAGAGTGCTTGAAGGGGCACATACAAACAAATAATAAGCAAAGATTGAGAAATTCACAGCTAGAAACCTTGAAAAATACCCACGTTCTTAGTTTCCTGCTCTGCATTTTTCAAGCTCTTGCTGGAAAAATTTTGCCATGACTATCGTGTTTTGCCCCTTTGCAAAAAAACTCTTGGCGTCCATACTCACAGTTTAGACATAACGGAAAAATTTCTCTTGTTGAACCGAAAATGTTGCACGATTTTATATACGGAAATGAAACTTATTGGCCGACCAGCCTGTGACTGAATTTGTTTGGAAACAGTTGTTCTGTAGTTTATGTTTAACACAAAGAATTTTTTAAAGACTTTGATGTAAGAATCTCGATTCATATTAAACTTAGATGTTTGCGATTTTTTGTACTGAGTGTTTCCACTTTATTTTGCTCTTGAGCCGTGTGTACTAAGTAGTTTTACGATGATAGCTGTTGTAGTTTGGTAATACATAGTTTTCTCAACCATATTCAGCTGTCTTTTTGCGTTTTCATTGACTCTCGCATGGCTTCTATAGAGTTAGGTCAAAAAAGTATGGTTTGTACTGATTTAAATGATTTGAATCGATTAATCTCATAATGTTGACGATTTTAAAATCAATTAAATTTGTTTGATCTCTGTTGCATAGCTTGAAAAACTGTCAAAACTTTAGTCACTGAGTCATAGTGTAGCTCATGCTTTCTAGCCTTTCTTTGTACAATCAAGTCGGTCAAACCATTGATTACAATGAAAACGATTAATTTTGTTGCCGTCTTGGATTTTTCTATCAGCTTTTGGCTCGAATTGTAATCGTAATCTCCACATTTCTAAAGTGCCTCTCGAAAGTCTTATTGACGAGTGCCAATGCAAAAAGTTTTTTTATTTGCTACTCAATATGTTCGCATTGTTCACTACAATGTTTGCTCTGGAAATGTCTGCTTGTCATTGATCATGAAATAAGAAAAAATTGAATATGTATCGCTTTATATTATAATGATCCATGCACTTAGGATTGACGTTGAATATGACCAGTGTTTAATCTAGACGTCTCGGGGGGGTCCTCCCCCGGAGTGAATTTCCCCCAGAAAAATTGACAGGTCTTGTTTACATGTAAACAAGGAGGGAAGCGTTATTTCTAGACATTGGTCTGAAAATTTATTGTTATGCAGACAGAAATGTATTAAACAATGTATAGAAAACGGGAAGAGTTCGTTGCCAATGGTTTACCCACTCATACACGTAGAACCCGACCAACTAACAGAGATCTGTCAGTTGACTACTGTTTTTCCTGTCTTTATCCTATCTCTCTTACATAGCTCCAGAGATGTCTATTTTGTTTGTAGCTTCATATGATGATTTTTAAATTGCGTATTATGATTATTTCTTCTTTAATAGTCGCCTTGTACAGGTTTTTGGGTGATAATCGGAGTTCTGGAAAATTTAAAATCGTATTTACAAAATAAAAGCATTCAATTAGTTACATCTTTGAAAGCACAAGTAACCTATCCTCTAATATAGAATCCTTGGAAAAGACCCAATGATTTTATATTAGAGGATAGGTTACTTGTGAATATATTGTAATTATGATTTCACTCTCAGCGATAGATGGCGCTCCACTTAAAAATTCCGTTTCTATTGCTAAGGATCATGTTTTGAATTTCCAAAGGCATTTGTTTATTTTGCAAATAAAATTTATTATTCGTCAATCTTCTTTCATGGATGCTTTAATTTTGTAAATAAGATTTGAAATTTTCAGGAACTCCGATTATCGCCCAAAAACCTGTAAAAGGCGGATAAAGAAGAAACCATGCAGTCCTGTGTATAAAAAATCGTTGGAAAAGACCATGTAGCTTGATGCTTCTTACCAATATATGGCTTAGAATGAAAGCGTTTTAGAGGTGTCTGGAAGAGATTGCGATACTTTTCGTAATTTTTTGACTTTTGACTGTTTATAGCGACATCTTAAGACCAGAGGTAAAAAGACCGATACTCGTAGCAACTGACGTCGAATATTTCTCACCGTTCCTATGGCAATATGAATCATGTTTCTATTATAAGCGATCGCGCACTTTTGTGCATCAAGAACCCGTAACAATAATCGAATGATGTCCTTGACTCAAATATATAGTTTAGAAGAGAAGCGATTTAGAGGTGTCTGCAAAAGAGCGTCCATTTTTATTAGCGGGTTTCAAATGCTTCGCGACATCTTACGGACTTTGATGTCGTTCTTACTCTCAAGGATTAGAAATGTTAATTAATGTGTCAACCTCCAATTGACCTTCAAAGTTTTCTCCAGTTTTTCCTTGTTCAGTAGCGCAACCTATGCCTAACCTAGTCACTGTATTTCGGTATCTAAAGCTAGTGTATAAGTTTCTAAAGTTCTAAACTTGTTCAATTACAACAAAGCTCTGTTTCTTGTATTTTCTTCTTCGTTCATAACACAACAATGCATCAACGACGACAAACGCTTGAATTCTACGACAGCAATGCAACTATTATTATCTAACTCCACTGTTCTCTAAAACGTCTTCTATTCTCTACTACCAACTCCTTCTTCTTCAACTTATCTCACTGTCTGGGCGTACACTCTTCCCCTTGCCGCTCTGTCCTTCTATCTGCCTCTCTCCGTCTATCTGTCCGTCTGTCTGTCTACCTCTCTCTCTCTCTCGCGCTCTCCGGCGACGGTCGGCCGAGCCGCGCCAACTTTCCCGCCAGTCTGTCACCTGCAGGCCTAACTGTCTAGACGCTGACCTTGAGCTGGTCTATTCGTACGCCTAAACATCAACTGACCACATAGACTATACAAAATTAGCTCACATTACCTCCCTCCTTTCTTTTAAAGAGAGCTAATTATCTATAAAAATTAGCGAACGTACCTTAACTAAACAATGCAAATAGTCCATAACATAATACATCATAAAATATCTTACACTACAATCTAGACAGACAATCAGCTACTACATTCAATTTACCTTTCTTATAGTTCAACAGAATGTCAAAATTTTGCAATGATAAAGACCATCTGACTAATTTAGCAGATTTCGACATTGATTCAGTCAAATAAACTAAAGGATTATGATCTGTAAACACATTGATTTTAGAACCAATGAGAATTTCTTTCAACTTGTTTAAAGCCCATATGATTGCATAGGCTTCCTTCTCAATCGTCGCCCACCTCCTCTGAGTATCTGTCAGCTTCTGACTGATAAATGAAACAGGACGTTCAATCCCTTCCTCGTCCACTTGGGACAGTACAGCTCCCACAGCAAAATCACTGCTATCACAGTACAAATTAAATGGTTTCCCAACCTCAAACATATATAGAATCACATTTGATAAGACAATCTGTTTAAGGGAATCAAAAGATTTCTGATGTGCATCAGTCCAAACAATGTTATCAGGTACTTTCTTGCTGGTCAAGTCTGTCAATGGTTTAGCAATTTCAGCAAAATTACAAATAAACTGTCTGTAAAACCCAAAAAATCCTAAGACTTGCTTCACTTCCTTCCTGGTTTCAGGTTTCTTCAAATTAATTAAATTGTCAATCCTATCTGGATTCATCATCTTCTTCCCTGATCCTATGAGGTGACCGATGAACTTCACCTCACTCTTACCAAACACACATTTCTTCAAGTTCAATGTTACATTATGCAGTCTTATTTGTTTCAAAAATAATTCCAAATGTCTTAAATGAATGTCCCAATCATTAGAATGCACTGCAATGTCATCAACATAAGGTTCAGTAAAATCATGAATCGGTTGCAAGATCATATTTATCGCTTTTACAAAAGTCCGTCCAGAGTTAATCATTCCAAACGGAACACGCGTAAATTCATACAGTCCATTATGTGTAACAAACGCAGTCTTCCATTGGTCACTCTTTTTCACAGGACAAGTCCAATATGCACTGCGACAGTCCATAACAGAAATGAACTTGGATTTTCCAACTTTGCTCAAGACATCGTTGACGATTGGCATAGGATATCTGCAGTTTTCAGTAAAAGAGTTAATGTACCTGTAGTCACAAGCCAATCTCAAGGATCCATTCTTCTTTTTGACAATGACAAGTGGACTTGCCATTCTGCTTGACGATGGTTGAATGATGTTTTCTTTCAGCATCTCTTGTATTTGTTTTTCCACTTCTGCTCGGTATATTAATGGTATTCGATATGCCACGAATTCTTTTTCTCGAAAGTCTGGTCTCAGCACCACTTCGTGTTCTACTAATGTACATAGTCCAGGTTTGTCTGAAAATCTGTCTGCATATCGATTCAGTACATCAAGTAATTGTTTCTGCTGTTCGCTGGTCAGATGTCCAATTTGTTCGTAATCCAATTGAAGTGACTTCTGTTTTGTCTCTGAATAGTCTTCCTTCAGCGGTATTTCTACCACTGATCCAAATTCGTCATCCTCTTCCACGATCAGACCACAAGACAATGTTCTCGTAATAAACTTCCTCATCTTGTTAGCATGAATAATCCGTCGACCGTTTTCGTTCATGTCCACCAGATACGAATATTTGGATCTTCTTTGCAGGACCGTGCATGGACCATGCCATCGGGAGATCAATTTATTGGTTGACGTTGGATACAGCACGATGACGTTCTCTCCTGGCTCGAATTCTTTATCTTTTGCTCTTTTGTTGTATTGACTGGCGTACTGTTTTTGCTTTTCTTCAGCACAGCTCTCGGCGAATGTCAAGGCCTTTTCCATGTCTGCTCTTAAATTCTTCAGGTATTTTGCCGGTTGCACTCCAATGTTCGGTGGTAGATTTATTTCTTTGGTCCAGCTTTCTTTAAGGATGGTGAGTGGCCCTCTCGGCAACTTTCCATAGACCAGCAAATACGGTGCCACTCCTGTAGTTGCATTAGGCACTTCTCTCAATGCCCAGACTGTAAATGGAATAATTTTATGCCACTGTCTCGGATTTTCCACAACGACATGATGAATCATTTTCTTGAACGTTTGATTCCATCTCTCCACCAATCCTGCCGCTTCTGGATGTCCTGGCGAATCGAATCGAGGACAACATCCCATCAGTTTCAGAAATTCTCTTGTTAGACTGGCTGTAAAATTCGTCCCTCTATCGCTCGTGATTACTGACGGAACACCCACATCCATGAACAGCTTCATCAAAGCTTCGCATACAGCCTTAGCGGTCAATGACTTCATCAAGAATATTGTCGGCCATCTTGTACATGAGTCCACGATGCACAAACAATACTTATGCCCTGCTGCTGAAGTCGGTTCGATTGGTCCTACGACGTCCATGGTCATTCTTCTGAACGGTACATCCTCTCTTGGTATTGGTGTAATCGGCACTCGATCCATCACCAAACTTCGTGCTTTCAACTGACACTTCTCACAGGACTTGCAGAACTTCACCACATCTCTACGCATTCTTGGCCACACAAAGGACAACTTGATACGTTCCCTTGTCTTCTCTTCTCCCAAGTGTCCGCCAAATACTGACTCATGTGCCAATTCCATCACCTGAATTCTTCTTTCCTTCGGCAACACCAACTGATACACCAACTGGTCCAACATTTGATGCTTCTTGTACATCAACCCATTCACCACACTAAACTCTGATCCTTTGTCTTCAGCTATCTTCCACCACGACCTCAGTGACTCGTCATTTCTCTGCTGCTCTTCAAATTTCTTTGCGTCTGCCAATTGTCTTTCATCACTCGTATTCTCGGCAAACAAATCCTTCATACTCGTGTCTATTTCACCATCACTCTCAGAATCATCATCATTATCACGTTCACATGCAACCATCTCTTCTTCAATTTCATTGTTTCCGGATGTTATTCCTTCTTCTTCTTCTTGAACGCTTTGTTCATCATCGCTTTCTGTGTCCTCATCTAGCAAACTTTCATTTGACTTTTCCTCTTCTCCTTCTTCCACTTCTCTTCTCCGACTCTGTGCTCTTGTAGTCACATTCGCTTGCAATTCTCCTTGTAATACATTCACTGGTGGAACCTCTTTCAGTTCTGCGATTATCTCTGGATGCAGCAAGAACTTTTCTTTGTTATCTTTGCACAAGACTGCCGGAATGCTGGCACACACCAAGGTTAAATATGGCGCGATATTTACTCCCTTGTCTTTCAAATCTCCTCCTTCGTTATGACAACTCATCCGCACTTCGATTTTCACCAACTTAGCTGGAATGGGTTCTCCAGCCACACATTGCAAATGTACTCTGCCAATTTCTTCCACTGTCGCTCCTTTCAACAATTCCTCATTGATTACTGGAATCTCAGTACCAGAGTCAATCAGCGCTCTGACTTGCACGGGATGACAACTGTCATCATTTCCACGTATCTCTACATTGACATGCTGTAGTAAAGATTTCTTCGTACGTTGACACTCATCTTTGCTTTCTGTTTCTCGACCAGTATCTTTAATTGGAGCAGAATTTACTATTTCTCTCTGTATAGCAAATTGAGGCGTGCACTTCATCACCGACTTCACTTCCGTTTCGCGGTTGTCTTGTTCTTCAGACTGATTCGGTGCATTCATTACTTGTATCTGATTTACTCTGAGATTTTCTGCACTTCGAGTAAATCTATTTCTCAGATTTGTCATTCTGGGTGGTACTTTGCAATCCTTTATCAGATGTCGGTCTGACTGACAATTATGGCAACGTTTCTTAACAATCCCTCTCTGTTCAGTGCTCTCCCGCCTGTAATTGTACGCTGTATTGTTTTCTCTTTGGCGTCCCATCACTGGAATTCGACTGTACATTTGTCTGTCACCCATTGCTTCTCTTCTATCTTGACCAAACTGTCTTCCAGGAGCACCATCATTCCTTGCTTCGTTATTTCTGGCTTGGTTTCCTGTTTCTTTGTTATTACTATTCCACCTGGGTTGCTTCGAACTATTTCCCCATGCTTCATATTTCGGTTTGTCTTGAAACATTAGACCAATTCGATTGTTCACGTGTACGTCTGCGAGTTCTGCAACATTACTAGCTTCAAAGCATTCAGTACCCTCTTTTGCTAGTACGAACTGTAGTGGACCCGGTGGTAGACATTCTTTCAATTTATCCGCCACCAACAGATCAAATAACTTCTCGTAGCTTTTGCCCACTCGCCTACTTCTGACATAATAGTTCAACAGATTCTTCAATCTTGCTGTAAACATCGTGTATGTTTCTTCTGCCGTTTTCCTCGCATCTCCAAATCGTGATCGATATTCTCTCGCTGTCAATTTGAATTCTTTCAGTAAATGTTCTTTCACTATGTCGTAATCGTCTAGATCATCGAAAGACAATCGGTTCAACACCGTTCTCGCTCTTGGCGTCATTAGTGGCAACAGCAATTTGACCCAAAACTGCTTTTCCACCGTAAAACTGTTGAATGCATTCTCAACTGTCTCAAAATATAATGGCACCTCCATCATATCATATGGCATCTTAGGTAATACGTGTTTCATTGCATCACCTATCTTTTTAATCTTGGACACCATTGTCTCACTTTCTCTGATCCTGTTTCGTTCTGACTCCTCACGGCTTCTTTTTTCGTCTTCATTTCGTTCCCTCAGTCTATTTTGATCTTCTACCCTACGCAGTTCTTCTTGTTCTATCTTTTGCTGCAACAATTCTAACTGTTTTCTGCGTTCCTCCTTTTCTATAGCCATTTCTCGGAGCTGAGCTTCCTTAAGAGCGAGTTTCTTTTGTTCTAATTCTAATTGTTCTTCCCTTTCTCTTTCCGCTTTTTCCAAATTTTCTTTCTCCATTTTCAATTCTTCCTGTCGAATCTCTTCGGCTCTTTGTAATTCTGCCAAACGCATGGTTTCTTTGTCTTCCTCACGAATCTTTTGCTCTTCAATCTGTTGTTTTCGTATTTCTTCATCACTTTTCCTTGCCCTCTCGTATTCTATCATCAATTCCATTCTTCTTCGTTCTGCTTCGTCACGATCTTTTTTCAGTTGTTCTAACTGAAGCTGGAACTGCTGCTTCTGCATCTCAATCTCTTGTTGTCTCATCCTTTCTGCTTGTTCTGCTCTTTCTTTTTCCTCTAGTCGAATCTTTTCTGTTCGTTCAATCTGCTCTTGTATCCGTTCTTTCTCCTCCTGTCTCCGTTTCTCCTCTTTCTCTTCTCGTCTACGTTGCTCCTCTTTCTCTTCTTGTTTTTGTTCTTTCTCCTCTCGTCTCCGCTGCTCCTCTTTCTCTTTCTCCTCTTGTCTACGTTGTTCTTCTTTCTCCTTCTCCTGTTGTCTCCTTTGTTCCTCTTTCTCTTTCTCTTCTTGTTTCCGTTCTTTTTCTTCTTGTCTGCGTTGTTCCTCCCTCATCATCATAAATTGCATCAACGCCTCCATAGACATCGGTGCCGGTGGTTTTTCAATTGGTTTCTCCTCAACACCACCCACAGCACCTTTCTCTTCAGCTTCCTTTTTAAGCCAAACCTCTGCTAATGCTCCCATCAAATTTTCTCTAGACATCTCTTCGACTTCTTCTACGTCTAGACCCTCTTCAATTAATAACTTTATTAATCGATCAGAAGACATCTTCTTTATACTGGCTTGCTTTTGTTCTGTAAGTTTCTCCATCTTTCTTCTTTACTTCAGTGATTACCGTGAAGAAATCGAGGGAATGGCTATGAATATCTGTGATTGGCTGACTTTAATTCTTATGGCTCCTTGGGTAAACAAGCAAGTTTTGTATACCTCTCTCTGACGTTGCGTTGTCGTAATGTCGTTCGTATGTCCGTTGTATCTTCTCACCAGTTGTTCGGATGCTCAGTTTCCTTCTCCCGTGTGGTCGGCTCCTCAGATTGATTCGATATTCACCGTCCGTAATTTGGCGTCGAAAACGCTTCGTAAGCAAAATCCACCGTAAATATTCCTCCAACTGAAAATATTCCTCCAACTGAAAATATTCCTCCAATTGAAAATATTCCTCCAATTGAAAATATTCCTCCGATTGAAAATATTCCTCCAAATGAAAATATTCCTCCGATTGAAAATATTCCTCCAATTGAAAATATTCCTCCAATTGAAAATACTCCTCCAAATGAAAATATTCCGCCAACTGAAAATATTCCTCCAACTGAGAATATTCCTCCGACTGAAAATATTCCTCCAAATGAGTTCGCTATCCCAACGTCCTTTGCTTGAATTCAGTATCCCACCGCTGCCACCAAAAATGTCAACCTCCAATTGACCTTCAAAGTTTTCTCCAGTTTTTCCTTGTTCAGTAGCGCAACCTATGCCTAACCTAGTCACTGTATTTCGGTATCTAAAGCTAGTGTATAAGTTTCTAAAGTTCTAAACTTGTTCAATTACAACAAAGCTCTGTTTCTTGTATTTTCTTCTTCGTTCATAACACAACAATGCATCAACGACGACAAACGCTTGAATTCTACGACAGCAATGCAACTATTATTATCTAACTCCACTGTTCTCTAAAACGTCTTCTATTCTCTACTACCAACTCCTTCTTCTTCAACTTATCTCACTGTCTGGGCGTACACTCTTCCCCTTGCCGCTCTGTCCTTCTATCTGCCTCTCTCCGTCTATCTGTCCGTCTGTCTGTCTACCTCTCTCTCTCTCTCGCGCTCTCCGGCGACGGTCGGCCGAGCCGCGCCAACTTTCCCGCCAGTCTGTCACCTGCAGGCCTAACTGTCTAGACGCTGACCTTGAGCTGGTCTATTCGTACGCCTAAACATCAACTGACCACATAGACTATACAAAATTAGCTCACATAATGTATTTGTGATATTTACATACATAGGCCTATACTTACATAGGCTATTAATGACAAAGGTGATTAGTGTCGCACTTCATCTGTATCCGCATTGATGGGGACAGGCACCATATACCACAGTTAAGGTCTCCTTAGATTCATCCAATCCGTGAACGATTTTCACCAAAAATTCCACGCCGTTTCAACTGTAAACGTTATATCCTAGGCTACTCCACCGTAGCCATTTAGTCTAACTTTTAATTTAAGCGTTTAATTTAAGAAAAGAGACAAATCCAGGTGACACACCGCTTCACCCAGTTACACGTAAAAGCACATTAAAATACAACAACGGCAAAAATATTGTGAACATAACAATGACAGTCATTAATTGACTAATAATTGGCTATATCAACTAATCGCCTGACTATTCGGATCTTTGTTTTGATAGAGCGCCTGTGAGTAAGTTGGTTCCCGCGACGTAGCATTTCTGGGCGGTGTAGAAGTTCCGAGTTTAAGATTACGATAAGGCAGAGACGGAGTTCGCTAATAATCTTGTTACTTTCTTGTTCGCATTAAGCAATAGCCTAAGTAGCCTACATGTAGGCCTATAGTTCGTCTTATGATTCAAAGACGTAGCACCTAATTGAAAATCTTCGTATTCTTGTCTACGAGAGTGTGTGTGTCTGTGTGTGCGCGCGCGTAGGCCTATCGGTGTGCGCTGGTGTTTGTGTTGGTATTTGTGCGTGTCGGTGTGGGTTGGTGAGTGTGCATTCGTGTCCGTGTTTAATGATGTCAAACTTATGCAACTTGCGTATGATAATTTTTTTGGTATGTGCTCTTGTTATAGCGCCCCTTCAAGATCTCTACTCACAGGCGCTCCCGACTACAGAGCGTACACTGCATCGGAGTTTCACGCCGAAGCGCTGAGCAATTGCGAGTGAAGGACTTGCCATAAGGTCCCTACGCAGTGGCGGCGCCAGGGGGGGGGCTGGAGGGGGCTAAGCCCCCCCTGAATGCGGCTCAGCCCCCCCCAAAGCAAAATGCGGAAAATGTCTATAACGGCTAATTTCGTAATAAGAAAACTAGACAATCATCAACGGCATCGAAATCTATTTGTGAATGAAGTTAGCGACTTCCTTTCTTGGCCTCAGTCTATGAAAACGGGTGACAAGTTTGCACCCTTACCTTTTGACCATGCAACCGGACAGGGTTGTCGAAATTGTCGAAGAAACATCATGGCTCTTAGACACCTCGTTTCAGATTGAAAACGTTTTATAAGTATTAGACGTATAGAAATAACGAAATTGCCCAGTCCTTCAAAAAGTGGTGCAAAGCTGTATTTTCTCTTGATTTTTCGCATATTTCACAAATTTAATCATCGTCACAAAAAATGTTTAGGATTATCTTCCTCCTGCAATCAACTACATAATCATAGTGTAGATGCTTGCGCCAGTGGCGGTGTCAGAGGGCTAGGGGTTATAGCCTCTAAATGTGGCTCAGCCCCCGCCCCCAAAGCAAAAAGCAGAAAATATCCATAACGGCTTATATCGTAATAAGAAAGCTAGACAATGGTCAATGGCATCGAAATCAACAATATAATTTATTATATATAATATACATATTCTATATATATATATATATATATTAAGTTTTATAGATCATTTCATTCATTGTATTGCAAATTCTACACATTTAGTGAACCAGTTTTGTTGCATTTAGTAGCTGCCTACTGTAAACCGTTTCTTCTTTATTGATTGGAAGCTGTCAGCCCTACCACAAGTGAGCTGGACTCTTTAAAGTGCATTTACAACTCTGCAATATGTGAAAATTTTAAAATCTTCCATAGTGGTGTTGCATCTGTGCTGCACTTCATGCATGAAAATAATATTACAGACTGCTGATTATCCAGAAGATTGCGTTTTATCCAGAAATGCCTTTGACACAACAATGTAGTTGTCAGATTTGCATCATGTTTCTCTTACACACCTCAAATGTGTGCGCTTTTGTAATTTTCGGTATAATAATTATTATATTCTTGTTGTGTATACCACCACTGTCTGGGAATGTAGGCCTACGTTTGATATAATGGTCAACTAAGAAGTCCTAGTGCTATTAGCATATATATGTAAAACATTTGTGTGCATATAATTATAATTATAATTATAATTATAAAATAATTGTGTGCATATATCTAAGCATGCATATTTTTGTATTAAATTAAGGAAACTTTAACTGTTTTCTGTCAATAGTAAAATGCAGGCAGATAATTATAATAGTGTCCTGTGAATGCTGTTGGACACCTTTATTGTGATTTATTTGTATTTGTGATTATTTAAATTGAATGTTCAGGGTAACGGCCTCTGTTGTCATAGACCCTGGTCAAATCGGATCCATCCATTATTGTGATGCCTTTTTTATTGTAAAATTTCTGAGCAATAATATTGTGTTGGACACCTTTATTGTGATAACTTGGAACTCGAGTCCGTCTCCATGGCCGACTTTTTATACTATAAAACTGAATTGCACACCATTTTTTTGTAAAATTTCTGAATATTAATTCTGTGTTGGACACCTTTATTGTGATAACTTGGAACTCGAGTCCTTGTACATTGCCGACTTTTTATACTATAAAACTGAATTGCACACCATTTTATTGTAAAATTTCTGAATATTAATTCTGTGTTGGACACCTTTATTGTGATAACTTGGAACTCGAGTCCCTGTCCATGGCCGACTTTTTATACTATAAAACTGAATTGCACACCATTTTATTGTAATATTTCTGAATATTATTCCTGTGTTGGACACCTTTATTGTGATAACTTGGAACTCGAGTCCGTGTCTATTGCCGACTTTTTATACGATAGTACTGAATTGCACACCATTGTATTGTGGATTTTCTGAATATTAATACGCTGTTGGACACCTTTATTGTGATTTATTTTTATTCGTGATTATCTTAATTGAATGTTCAGGGTAACGGCCTCCATTATAATTATTATTTTTTTATTGTAAAATTTCTGAGTATTAATACTGTGTTGGACACCTTTTATTGTGATAACTTGGATCTCGAGTCTGTGTACATGGTTGACTTTTTATACGAAAGTACTGAATTGCACACCATTGTATTGTGGATTTTCTGAATATTAATGCTGTGTTGGACACCTTTTGTTGTGACAACTTGGATCTCGAGTCTGTGTCCATGGTCGACTTTTTGCACAATATTACTGAATTGCACACCATTTTATTGTAAAATTTCTAACTATTAATACTGTGTTGGACACCTCTTATTGGGACAACTTGGATCCCGAGACTGTGTCCATGGTTGACTTTTTATACGATAATACTGAATTGCACACCATTGTTTTGTGGAATTTCTGAATATTAATGCTGTGTTGGACACCTCTTATTGTGATAACTTGGAACTCTAGTCAACGGTGTTTTTGAGTGCTTGCATATCCGTATATCAAACACAATAGGGACTTTACATTACCTCACTGTCTGCACCACATAGCTACTCGGGCTGCTATGTGCTCACGCACTGTGTATAATGCATTGCCTTTCGGCTCAGATGACTGAAATTTGGGGTATGGTACAGCGCTGGCACGGCATAGACTTTAAGCGGACGCGTTTGAGGAGCTCCCATTCTCTTTTGCTACCTTAGTTGGGCACTTTTGTTTATGATAATTCGGAACTTAATCTAGAATTGCGGCCAGATACACCAAAAATCAAAAACGTCAACAATTATTGCTGACTTCGTTTAAATAACCCACTCAATCTCCAACTACATCTTGCAATGTGGAGCGCGTTTGTGCTAGTGCACAATTTCTTGTAAAACCCTTGGTCGGTTTGTGCTTCGTTCATGCATTCGGCACTAGCAGCTTCGCGCGATTACAATATGACCGCCCTGGGAAGAAAATGTTCTAGTTGCGTCTCTGGGAGGGAGGAAGGCTTGGGGCTTCAGCCCCCCCAAACCTGAAATCCTGGCGCCGCCACTGTCCCTACGCGGCGACTTGAGCTGATTCGAACCTAGCTGCAACCTTCGGCTGCAAGGCGACGAACATACCCAGTATACACCACGGCGCCAGATTTGCAATTTTTTAATCTGCTGCTCTGCATCAAAGTAATATTGTTACTTTGCAATTAAATTAAGCTTACACGTTACCGTACTGTGCATTTTACCCATTCATTCGAGTGCCTACATATCAAATATTAGAGTCTAATATAATTAATAGTAGTTGTCTCAGTCTAGTTTAGCGAATTCGCGATTAGGCCTACAAAGATCTGCAGCGTTGCCCTCCTCATGCTGCTAGGCTTGAGCTTGAGACTGGCAGTCTGACACACAAAATTGATGGCGATGTTTATAACAAGCGATTTATATATTTAAGTGAACTACGACTACCGAATTTACTGTCATAATCTACTAACGAATATCGAAATCGACATTTGGAAACAGCAGTTATCAAACTTTATATATCTGACTGCTTTGTCAAAAACAGGTGTACGTGCTATATTGGTGTAAGGTGTGATTATTTTTTAAAGTTGATTTCTAACAAAGCAGTAGGCCCAGACCTACTTGTTTTTGAGAGAAACTTGTTCAAGACGATAAATTCCGTTTTCGTACCATATGCAGTGCTTAATCTATGCATTTCTAGGAAGGGGCACATGAACACACTAGATAATACCTTGGAAATGTATTGGCAGTGAGCAAATGACAGTACATTCTGCTTCAAACATATTGGTGACTCACTCGCTGTTGAAGTAGTAGAGTAAATTTTATTCTACGGCAGCTTAAAATGCTGCTATTACAATTTGGAAAAAAATTACAAAAACGAGTAAAAATCAATATTGAAAATGGAAGATTTTCTCCAAGAGAATTCAGACCGCCCAAAGAAACTGAAATCCTGGCGCTGCCACTGAAACAGGTAGGTCTAGGCCAACTGCTTTATTAGAAATCAACTTTAAAAAAACAGTCACACGTACGTACTTACGCTAATATAACACACCTGTTTTAGACGAAACAATCAGTTTTATAAACAGTCTAAAAAATTTGTTTCCAAATAATAGCTCTATAGGTGAAGATTCTAAGTATATTTTTGAAACCTCTTATTAGCTCAACAACTCTCCCTGGTAACGTCACTGACTGGCATCATCATTGTCTCAATTAGGCCTGCCATCACTGTGCAGAAAATAAATTCCGTAATTCCTCGAAGAATTTACGATTATCCCTGCCTCATTTTCATAATGTGGGGCGCGGTGGTGTAGTGGTGGCGTCGTTGCCTTGAAACCGGAAGGTTCGAGGTTCGAATCC
>OX457051.1:37760006-37795282 GCA_949752735.1 Lumbricus terrestris
TCTCGCATTTTCCATAGCGACCCTTCAAGCTATCTACTCAGAGGCGTTCCCAACTACAGCGCGCCCAAAAAGAACAGTTCAAAGTTTAGCAAGGAACTATCATGGTAGATTCCCAGAGTGTAGTAGTAGCTTAAAAGGAAGACCATTAAAGACCACTGGGCCAACCACAGAAAACGATGCATGGTAGGCCTATAGCCCTATACACTCAAAGCAACCATCTCCTGGACCCTCTCTATGCCAGAGATGGAGGGCGAAAGCCAGGAGCAACAGCTTTTGACCATGTTACATTGAAGTGCTGTAATATGCCAAACTAATTTCTGTCGAGGGCAACGGCCTCTGTTGTCACAGGCCCTCGTCAAATCTGGATCCACCCATCCATTTGGACCATATTGCCTGACAACCATTTCTTTAGTATTTGAGTCAATCTTGCGGCATATTCTATTTGATCAATTTTTTTCTTGGTCTAGGTTTATCAGATTTTTAAAGCAATAAATGAATTATACTGTGGTTTAATTTAAGATTGCTCATGACTGTCCATATCTGTTAGTTGTCATAGGCAAATATGATTTGCATGGCACCTCCATTATCCAGGCTTGGGACTGGCACAACGTCGGTGCGGGCAATGGTAGAGTTGCATGCATACTTCATATTATTTTGCTGTTTCGTTCATAATAATCATGTTATCATCATCATCAACAACCGAGGGACCAATGCCCGTAGGTGCTCGATGCCGTTCTCGTTATTCCACGCCAGGTTTGTCTGTCCAAGGCAGCGTGTGTTAGGTCCTGTAATGGTGCTCCACACCATTCTGATATGTTATCCAGCCATTCCTTGTGTGGTCGTCCTTTCCTGTTGGATCCCTCCATTCTTCCAAGCACAACTGTCTTGATCTTTCTGCTGCTGTCCATCCTGCATATGTGGCCGAAGAGATCTAGCTTCCTCGTTATTATTTTCTGCATAAGGTTCTCTGTGTGGTCTATTCGCCTATTATACAGTTCTGCGTTTGTTACTTTCTGCATCCATCCAATTCGCAAGATCTTTCTGTAGCACCTTCTCTCGAAAGCGAGTATTCTTCCTTCTGACTTCTTTGTTATTGTCCACGCTTCACATCCGTAAAGCATGCTGCTGAATACGCAGGTTCTTAGCACTTCCAGTTTTAATTTCAGTTGTATAGATTTGCTCTTCCAGACTTTGTCCATTGCACTCAATGCTGCTGATGCTTTCCCAATCCTTACCCGTAGTTCTGCTTTGCTATCTAGGTCGTATGTGTTGACGCACCCTAAGTAGGTGAAATTTTCTACATTTTCCAGTTTGTTTCAATCTATTTCCATTCTTCTGGGCAGATCTTTTGCTCCAAACACCATTGTCTTACACTTCTCAAAATTCATCTTGAGCCCATATCTTTTCCCTTCATCGTTTAACTCTTGCACTGTGTGTTCTAGTCTCTGTTCGTCGTCATCTATCAAATCGATGTCGTCCGCAAAGCAAAGGTTGTTTATTTTTGTTCCACTGACTGTTACTCCACCTTCATTCTCATTTTCCCTGATCTTGTCCAGCACTCTCTCCAAGAGTGTGATAAAGATGTCCGGTGACAGTGGGTCGCCCTGCCTTGTGCCTCTATTGGTGCAAAACCAGGGCCCGTTTTCTCCACACACTCTAACTGATGCTTTTGCGTTGCTGTTGACCTCCTTTATTATTCGTACTAGCTTGCTATCTACTCCATACGATTTTAAGACTGCCCACGTGACGTTTTGGTCAATGCTGTCAAATGCCTTCTGAAAGTCGATGAAACAATTGTATATTTTTAGCCTCAGTGTTAGTATTTGCTGCACTGTATTTCTACCCTTCCTGAATCCTGCCTGTTCGTCTGCCCGGTATTCCTCAGTTTGTGCTCTAAGTGTCTCTGTTAAGACTGACATTAGTACCTTCCCCAGATGGCTCATGAGTGCAATCGTCCTGTAGTTGCTGCATTCTTGTGCATTACCCTTTTTATGCATCACAATTATAGTAGATTTTTTCCACTCTTCCGGTGTGTGACCTTCATCGTATGCTACCTTGCAGATCTGGTGCAGCTCCTTTAGCACCATTTTTCCTCCATATTTTATCATTTCTCCCACTATGCCATCTGGACCAGGACTTTTGTTGTTTTTCATGCGTTTTATGGCTCTTTCGACTTCTTCTTCCAGTATGTCGGCGCTTTTGTCCTCTATTGGTGGAGTTAATCATGTTAACGACACGGTATGGCTCTGTAGAATTATCTCCGTAAGCACATCCATTGTAACGTATTATTGACAATGGAACATTTTATAACGATATGGAAATAGTATTTAGAGGTGTCTAAAAAGAGCATAAAGTGTTGAATTAATAAATTATTGCTTGCAATGCTTGACGACATCTCAATATTCAAATCAATGGTGGTTTAGTTTTTTTTCTTCAGGCAAAAAATTTGTATACTTGAGTTTTGACAGTTCAACGCGACTTGTGGAGCGCGGTGGTGTAGTGGTGGCGTCGTTGCCTTGAAGCCGGTGACACGAAACGCAGTATCCCCCCTGAAAGCTATCCGGGGGGGGGGGATGAATTAATCTATCCCCCGGATGGAATTAACCGGTCTATACTATCCGGGGGGATAAACTATTCTATCCTCCTTTTTGAAAAATGCGCATAATAATTTTTTTTATCCTGTAATCAAAATTTAAAGTGACTCTAGTTGTTTTAAGTGTCATAAGCAATGCTCAGATAAAGGCAACTCGAATTTATTTAGGGACTGAGTGTTCTTAAGTGTTTTAGATGGTTTAAGTGCTCTAAAAACAGGGCAAAACAAATTATCTAGTAGGAATAAACATACCTGTTAGTGTCATTGTTCAAAACAAAGCAGACGAAAATTAATTTGCAAAAACAAATACACGCGGAAGCGGTTTTTTCGACTTTCTTTAATTTGGGGGGATAAAATTAATACGGGGGATACTCTATTTCGTGACACCGGAAGATTCGAGGTTCGAATCCACCTCAAGTCGCCGCTTAGGGACCTTGGGCAAGTCCTTTACTCGCAATTGCTCAGCGCTTCGGCGTGAAACTCCGATTCAGTGTCCGCTCTGCAGTCGGGAGCGCCTCTGAGTAGAGTGCCTGAAGGGCGCTATAACAAGTGCACATACAAAGAAAAACAAACAGACTTCGTTCTCAAATCTTTGGGACCAGCCCTGAATGGCGTGAACTGTGAGAGGCGCGTTTATAATTATTTAAAGATACCGGTACCATGCTATAATATGCACGCAACAATCGAGCTTATAATTTTTACGTTTTAACAACAAATATAAACACCGTGTCTCAAAAAAAAACTGTGCAGAATTGCTTTTGTCAGAACTTCGTCACATTTCCACAAATCTTAATAACTTTTGGTAGGTAGACGGCAAAGTGGCTGAAATTTCATGTTATATATAAATTTTCCGCCTCGCCTGACTCATTTCACCGCACTACCTTGTTAAACACAGATGTACCAATTTTTCATATAACGCATAGATTTATTACCTGCAACAAATTATCTGACGCCTGAATTAGCACACAGTAAAGTAAAATATGGTTTACTTAGCAGAGTGTTTTATTAGCTATGACATATCTGCTTAAAAGTGTTCCAATTGGTGCTCGAAATGTGCCCCGAATTTAAGGACACAAGCTCTTAGACGCGACGCAACTGGCCGATAGCAGCATCAACGATCGACTGGTCAAAGCGCACCGACTCGTCAAGCAGGAGCGTTTTGAGTTCGTCGACGTTGGCTATTCTGGACCGGTAAACCTCCTGCAGCACACTCCATATGCTAGTTTAAGATCCAGTGAATTCGGTGGCCAGTGTTGGAGGGATGAAGTCGGGCGTCTCTCGCTCCAGGAAAGAGACAAGTGTCGCGCGCTTGATGCGCCGGGGCGCCATCCTGTTGAAAGACAATAAACTCGCCCTGGGATATCCGGCTTATGTCTAACGGTATCATCTGGGCAAGAAGGTTGTCGCGATATTAGGCCTATGCCCCATTCACTTTAACATCCGGCTCGATGTAATGGATTTCAGTGCAGCCAAGCTTCGAAACGCCGTTATATGAAAAATTGGTACATCTGTGTTTAACAAGGTAGTGCGGTTATATGAATCAGGTGAGGTGGAAAATTTATATATAGCATAACATTGTATACATGTCAATCAGTTTAAACTTCAAATAAGCAACCGAATACATATATCTTATTGCTTTTACAAATATATAAATCTTAAACCATCCTTGCACTTTATTATATCAATTTATTTGTAATAGAAGTTTCTAATAAAGCCTTTAGATAGTTTAAGGGCCGGTGACTGCTCTGTTCCCAGGGACCCAGAATTCATCTCGTCAGCCGTGTTGCTCAGTGCTTAAAGTGTGGACAAATAAGACTTAGTGCATGGACGCCCCTTACCTTTCCAAAAGAAGTGACTGGACGCCCCTTACCTTTCCAAAAGAAGTGACTGGACGCCCCTCACCTTTCCAAAATAAGTGACTGGACGCCCCTTACCTTTCCAAAAGAAGTGAATGGACGCCCCTCACCTTTCCAAAATAAGTGACTGGACGCCCCTTACCTTTCCAAAAGAAGTGAATGGACGCCCCTCACCTTTCCAAAATAAGTGACTGGACGCCCCTTACCTTTCCAAAAGAAGTGCATGGACGCCCCTTACCTTTCCAAAAGAAGTGACTGGACGCCCCTCACCTTTCCAAAATAAGTGACTGGACGCCCCTTACCTTTCCAAAAGAAGTGAATGGACGCCCCTCACCTTTCCAAAATAAGTGACTGGACGCCCCTTACCTTTCCAAAAGAAGTGAATGGACGCCCCTCACCTTTCCAAAATAAGTGACTGGACGCCCCTTACCTTTCCAAAAGAAGTGAATGGACGCCCCTCACCTTTCCAAAATAAGTGCCTGGACGCCCCTTACCTTTCCAAAATAAGTGACTGGACGCCCCTCACCTTTCCAAAAGAAGTGCCTGGACACCCCTTACCTTTCCAGGCTGAGCTGACCAATAAGTGGCTGGACGGCGTTCAGATTTTTAAATAAGTGCATGGACGCCGTCCATGACCGTCCAGCCACACTTTAAGCCCTGGTGTCGCTACATAATTGCCTCCTTTCTGTCTGTGTTTTCTGAAGGAGAGCGAGAAGTCACCTGGACGTCGGGTCCTCTCGCCGTGTCCCTACCGGACGCCGGTCCATGACAGCGGAGCAAAGACGCTACCGTCGGTGTCCTTCGCCCTTGAAGATGCAACGACGACGACGAATGCGGTCACCATGGCAGAAGACAGGGAGACAAGAGGTGGAATGGGAGGTGGAGGTGGAGGTGGTGGTGCTCTGTCTGGGCTAATGAGGAAAAGAATCACGCGCAGGACACGAACCCGTATGACCATTCTTATCTTGAGTCGTAATATAATGTGATAACAGTATTGTATAGCATAATAATTATAGTCTAGCATGGTATAGTATGGTAAGGTAGGCCTATTATATGGTATCTAAATGTAAATGTATAATTATAGCATGGTATGGTATGGTAAGGTATTATATGGTATCTAAATGTAAATGTATTCGGATTTTATATAATAATAATAATAATATCTTTTCTTTAATTAAACGCCTGCAAGACGCACTGCGCTTTACATTTACAGGTTATGCAGTAATCTTAATTAAACTTAACTACCACCTGAACAGACAGCTTTGTAATTACAAAGTGGTAATTATATAGCGGTCGTCTATGGCCTCAATGACCCTGTGTTCATTTTTCAATGTATTTGATCGGGTGAGAACCTTCACCACCGCTCGCCCGATTGAATGGACACCATTCTATTTAGTCCCCGTGGACGGACCGTGCTAGCCCGAGATTTTGAATCTCTGAAATAGCCACCTTCGGAAAGCGAAACGCGGCACGCACGCTCTCCTTCGCAGAGTCGCGTACAGACTCGCGGCCAGCGCTCTTACCGATGTAGATCTAGTTAACTGGGCCAGTATAATAGTGCAGCGCAGTTTATTGTACCTTAAAGTATAGTAGGCCTAATGTTATTTCTTTCTTTCATCTGCCCCGCTAGTCGTGTGCACGCGACGATGAGACTTAACCAGATGTCTCCAAAATAATCGTTCTGTTCCTGATTTTATCCACTTCTTCGTCTTATGTCCACCATGCGCTGTGTCTTTGATCAACCATCACGTTCATCATCCATTGTCTTTGTTTCTCTTCCCTGCTTTCTGTTCCCTTTACCTGACCATATACATTATGAGCCTAGATCCGTGACCGGTTGATTATTATCTGCCATCATTGTTACAAACACAAACCATAGGAGTCTTTTTTCTGATCTTGTCCATTATTGCTCCTTTTGTCCCAAATCCTCTCCGGTCACCTCGTTGAGTATCCTGTCCCTTCTGGATCTACCTAGCAGTTTTTCTAGCCAACTCATCTCCGCTATCATCAGTCTCCGTTCATCTTCCTTACGCGAGCACCAACATTCTGATCCGTACGACACACAAAAAATGAAATAATATAAAATAAAATAAAATGCAACGATGTTTTGTTATGTAATATAATGCAACTTTGATGTGATGCTTTACGGCGCGACAAGATATAACACAAACAACACATTATATCACAGCATATCATAAGCACAACATAGAATGGCATAACATGACATAACATAACATATATCATAGCATGGCATAGCATAACATGACATAGCATAGCATGGCATGACATGACACGACATAGCATAGCATGAGATGACATGACATATCATATCATGTCATAGCTTATATAGCATAGCATAGCATAGCATGGCACCGCACAGCATGGCATGACATGATATGACATAACATAACGTAACGTAACATAACCTTTCATAATGTAACATAACTAAAAATGATGTCGCATAATATAATGTAATATCATAAAATTACGATCTTAGTCCAGTCTAAGCTACTCGAATATTACTATGATATCACGACATTGTATTGTATCGCATTGTGATGTGCAGTTGTGCATGTATAGGTATAGTGTTGCTTAGCATTGTACCGCAGTGTAGTTTCGTTCATTACTAATAATATTATCAGTCTGCTTCATTTTATGGATCTTAATTATCGTGGTTATACAGCGAGAGAAGGCGGAAGTAGGAGGAGAGAGAGAGAGAGAGAGAGAGAGAGAGAGAGAGAGAGAGAGAGAGAGAGAGAGAGAGAGAGAGAGAGAGAGAGAGAGAGAGAGAGAGAGAGAGAGAGAGAGAGAGAGAGAGAGAGAGAGAGAGAGAGAGAGAGAGAGAGAGAGAGAGAGAGAAGTAGGAGGAGAGAGAGGAAGAAGGAGAAGGAGAAGGAACAAGAGGAACAGGAATTAGGAATTGATTAATGACCACCGCACCCGTCTAGAACGCAGCATGGTCTGGGGAATTAATCCTTATAAATTAGACGTCTCCTCCAAGCCAGAAAACAAACCGGAAGCGGAAGTGGCCGAGAACGATCGGGCCTTGATTGAAAGACAGACCGCTAGATGGCCGCGATGCGCGCATGCGTTGTTGTTCGCACAAATCGCCCCCTGGCGCTCAGTTAGGATCGAAAGACTGGGTCGATTAACACGCCTAATTTATTCCCCGAGTGTTCGGGTGACCCCACCTGACCCCGTGCCAATCTGAGATGATCGAATGTGATCGGTATTGATCCTGGAATGATCAAGCAAGATCAAAACTGATCCTGCGAGATATGAAACGACGGAATTCAGAAGATCCGATAATTTTCAATCTCGTTCGCTCAGCCAGAAGCGCAAGGCAGAAAGAAAAGAAAGATATCAATAACGAAATAAAACTCAGAAGAAGATAACATATCTCTCTCTCTCTGTGTGTGTGTGTGTGTGTGTGTGTGTGTATGTATATACGTGTATATATATATATACACACAGATATACACAGAATGATATACACATATAAGCACATAGGCTACATATATACACACTTATAAATATGTATATATATATATATATATATATATAATCAGTTTCATGGCATCGCAGTAGCAGTTAAGTCAGTGAATGCTTTGATTGCGGTAAAGAGCAATTAAAGACCTTTTATACACATAATACTCAATGCTTTCAGTTGTGCTACTAATTTTTAGACGATAATAATTGAGGTTTCGGAAATATGACATCTTGTTTGAATAAGAAAAGTAGTCAATTCAATACATTTATGAGGAGACACTATCGAATATTTTGTTTTCAAGCGCAAAATATGGCATTTAGAAATCCAAAACATATAGTCTTCTGTATAATTACTATCGGAATTTGAAATGGTTGAGAGTTAGAGGGAGATAGCTACACAAATTTTCATTACTGATCAGTCTAATAATAATAATATTATTATTATAATAGTCCTTGTAGTTGCACTGTCTGTGGTGTCATACGTATAACGGTGTTGCCAAATTGAGGTATATAACAAAGAAATGACGCGTTTTGGAGGTGTGTTAATTCGCATAGCTTCGAGATTGCATTATAAAGTCCATGGGTTTAGGGTAATGGTAGAATTCTCGCCCTTTGAACAGCAGATGATGTGCATGGACCCAGGTTCGTTCCCAGCCATCCTCATAAATTTCTAGTCAGTCTTTGATTCACTAGATGGCGCTGCTAAAACGCGCAGTGGAACGTGATGGGCTACTAACACAGCTGACAAACAGTTGAATTCTAATATTGTAATAGCTTGTAATCATCTAGCCATGGCAAACTGTAAACAGCAGCACTAATACTGCGTTCACGACAATTTCGAAACATAACCGAAGATACTATTATAATGATACTGTTGTGAAAACGATTTTGTTTATTACACCTTTCATACGGTGCAGAATTATGCTATATATGAAAGTCTCTGCGCATTTGGGGTCTAGAATTCCGGCCGCCACTGGTTGGAAGCTACCAGTGCCAGTTCCAATCCTGGATAAGGAGGAGAGCGACAGTAATCACAATTTGAAATGGTGAGCAGGGTTGCCAGATTTCGGAACAAAATTGTCGCGAGATCTCGAAAAAAAGTCGCGAAAATCGCGAGATTATCACGAAAAAAGTCGCGAAAATCGCGAGATTATCGGGCTTGTCTACATGCCTTACAAAACGCTTTGTCCTCGCCGGATGGATCACTGGACAGTCATCATGTCGCAAAAAAACACGTCACTAATGATTTAATGGTGCCATGAGTCTTTTCCGGGAGTCTGTTACACATTAAGTATTTTTGTCATAGCACCCCTATTCAGAGGCGCCCCTATTCGGGAGTCTGTTACACATTAAGTATTTTTGAATTCAGTAATGAATTTCATTGCAATTTCTAGTTGCGGCTAAATTGGTTTACAAACCAAAAAATGAATCGTGCATGTATATTATGGTTAATTCTATGTAGGTTATTGCAGTGAATTGGGAGTGATCTAACCTACCTTCACAACCTGGGAGTCGTTCCAATTCTTGTTGTATAATTTAACGTATTTCACCCACTTTCCCATAATATAATAATAATATTCGTTTATTGACATTAAATCCAAGGCCGTAGCCAGGATTTTTTTTCGGCGGGTGTTTAAAAACTTCAGTTACAGAAAACCTGATGACCTTTTTTTAAGTAATCCGTCCGAAGTCTTTAAAAAAGGTGTCTCAAAACACTGATGACTTTTTATCATAAGTCCGAAATTTTTAAAGGATGTCAATTACCCTTCCAAAAAACTGATGACTTTTTAGTCATACGACCGAAATCTTCAAAAAAGGTGTTTAATTTTCCTTCTAAAAAACAGATGACTTTTTAGTCATCCGTTCGAAATCTTCAAACAATGGTGTTCAATTTCCCAAAATTTCATAAAAATATGGCCAACTGGTTAATTATTTTTTACCATTTTTCATTTCGGTGGGTGTTTTCATTGCTCTATTTCATGCACTTTCCATCATGTGCTTGTAAATGCATTAAATTTCGCCACATTTTCCATTTCGGGAGGTGTTCAAACACCCAAAACACCTCCTAGCTATGGCCTTGATCAAATCTGATAGACCGCTGATCGATTACAGGTACAAGTTATACGAAATACGGCCAGCTTCGCACGACACGCAGGTCGGCTACAACAGGCTCGGTAGCTTAACACTAATGGCCTAAGTGCTGGAACGCTCCTGATTCGGCCAAGCCAGGAGAGGGGCGATCTTATTTTCAAAACACCCGAGGCAAACAACACAACGGAAAGCGCCACTGGCAGCTAACAGAAAATTCAAATAATTTTTTGCCCTGAGTGAGGCTTGAACCCGGGTCGCGATAATGACTACTCAGTTTATCGACCAACGCTCTCTCAACATAATGTGAGTTAGAGAAATTTCATCTATAGTACTTTTCCAAAATAGGCCAGGTGCCCGCGTGCCTCGTGCATGAAAGATGAAATATGACGCCAATTATTGGTGGCAAATTTCTTGGAGCTTAATAGAAACGCGCCAGTCGGAAGATACATGATGAAAACATTGACGTTAAAATTTAGATGACAAGCAATTTGGTGCCTTCGGTAAATTAGTTCGTGCTCCTTAGAGAATTAGTGCCTTTATTATTAGGTAGACAACGCCACACACAACTGGTCACGGTGATTTTAATCTACAGCGTTGAATTTTATAAGATTTCAAAATGTCGCCGTGGCGACCGCGAGACAATTCAAAAGTCGCCCAAAAAGCGCGAGGTCGCGAGGACGAAATTTTCAGTCGCGAGCACTTTCAAAAGTCGCCCAATTCGCGCTTTTCGCGACGACCTGGCAACCCTGATGGTGAGTCGTTAAATAACAACAAGGAGCTGTAATAGACCAAAATATGTTTTGACACTTGACATTGGATCCAATTATTTTGGATCACCGCTTAGAAACCTTTAAATCAGGTTCCAGCGATACTATATAAACATGATGCTTTGTGCAACACTGAGTCCATCCTTTTCATCTATCTGCGCGATCTATTATTATAGAAGAAACAAGAAATATGAAAAAGCTATAACGAAGACACAGAAAAGAAGCAGAATGGAACTGTTTTGCGTGGAAGAAGCAACATTGATAATGGGTCGTTAGTTTAATACAGCAAAGCAGGGCTTTTATTAACGTGCAGTTGTACACAAAATGTGCAGTTCTAAATGGATTTGTGCAGTTGTATCAGCACTTCTGTAGAGTTAAAACTGGCAAAAAGGTCATTATCCTCCGATTGAAAGAAATTTACCATTGAAGATGGGAAAGGAAAGAAGAAACTGTGCAGTTCTAAAAATTCCTTATGAACAGCTCTGCAGCAAATAACGCTGCCGTCTACCGAAATTATTTTCCCAAAATTATTGCAAGTCAAAGTTTGCTTAAGATATCGAAAGGCAACATTAGGACAGGAATTCTTCAGCGCTATAGCGTTGTAGACTTGTAGAACGGTTTGGATGATAGCACTGTCTAGTGGACACAATCACAGCGTTTGAGAGAAAGTTAGAACAAAATTGGGACATTAGTTGTTCCAGGTTAATTTGCAGTGGCTCTAACACAGACTCAGCGTCTTCTGAACCACTCCAAACCCTCGTTATGTTACGTTATGTTACGTTATGTTATGTTACGTTTGGTTGTGTTACGTTTGGCTATGTTGAGCGCTGGCGATCTAGGAAGCTCACTTTGGGATAAATTGGTTGAATTTAAGGGAACCAAAAATCAAACTTGTATAGTATCGGAAGGTCATGATTTAAAGGTGTCTAAGCCGAGCTCTACAATTTTACTACTATTCATTGTTGAGTACGACTAATGATGCGATCCATCCGTTTGGTAAAGCAAAAATCTACATTATTACTTTTATTCCATGCTTCAACACAGTCTTATGAAGTCAAACGTCGTCAATGAAAATGTTATGGCGTTTGGTTTGTTGCTTTCCGCCTTCGTTCGAAATTAAGTACTCAACACTGGAAAAGTTCTGATACATACATGGTCACCCGCACACATGGGCAAGAGGGGACAATTATTGCCTCCCCTGGAAAATTGACACCTATTTTTCAAACTATACGTCTTCTGAACCACTCAAAAATCCTTGTTATGTTACGTTTGGTTATGTTGAGACGTGGGCGATCTAAGAGGCTCACTATAAGACGAGATTGATGGGTTGACTGAATGTAAAAGAACCAAAAATCAAACTTGTAAGATCGTAAGATCAGGATTTAAAGGTGTCTAAACGGAGCTCTACAATTTTACTACTATTCAGCGTTGAGTACGAACGTTTGGTAAAGCAGAAATCAACAACTGCTTTTATTTCATGTCTTAACAAAGTCTTATGAAGTCAAACTTTGAAGTCAGACTTCCGAGCATTTTCACAGACTTTGCGTTTGACTGTATGCAGTGGCGGCGCTAGGGGGGGGTCTAGGGGGGGGCTAAGCCCCCCCTTGAAAAGGCCATCCATTTCTTTTCCCATGTAAAAATAAAAAAAATATGGACGATTAACCCCCTTTAGCCCCCCCCCCAAAAAAAACTGAAATCCTGGCGCCGCCACTGACTGTATGCTTGTTCTGCAGTACGTCGGCAATAAGTATGTTGTGACGTCTGGTTTGTTGCTTTCCGCCTTCGTTCGTCCGAATGAAGTACTCAACACTGAACACTAGTAAAAGCATGAATTCTTGTGAACTGGCGAGTCGTCAGTTTTAGGATGAACCCGGTGGTTATGGTTGGAGTTTTTTGTAAGAGCTTGAAATGGAAGACAGGAAATTAAATGCGTGTTTATTTTATAGAGGTATTTTTGTTGTAGCGCTGTTTCCAGCTGTGCTCGGAGTCAGTATGATCTATTTCGTGACGATGGCTTCAGTCGGTAAATTTAAAGATTTTATCAATTAATAAAGTTTAGAAAATGATCTCCTCTTTCTTCAGTAAGTAAACACTACAAGCATAAATTAATTATTATAATTGGGTAGCGCTGAAGTGTTTCAGTTGTAGTGCCGTCCATTTGGAATGGCCTCCATTCAAATCATCTTACCGATCAAACTAATTCGGTTAGGGTTAGGGTAGCGCATTGGATAACACACTGGCATGGAGATCAGCGGACCCGAGTTCGAGCCCGCAGGATATATAGACTTGCTTTGTAGGGCGCTATTAGCACCATAATGGCAGGCGGCCTGTTCTGTTAGTAGTAAGACTTTATTATCTTCTGTGATTTGTGTTCTTGTGATTTTGTTTAAACTGTACAGCTGTAACCGGTTGCGGTCTGTCAACCGGATCATCGTTCAATAAATAAAAACTTATTATAAACAACAACAACAACAACAATGAAAATTATTAAAAACTGTTAAATAATTTAAATAGTAATAATTAATAATTAATAAACTAAACAATCAATAATAATTAATCATTGTTGCTTTAAATTAATAATTAATAATTAATAATCTAAATAATTTAAAAATAATAATAACAACAACAATAAAAAATTATAAGCGACGAACAATCATAATTATGACAAATCCTTGAATATTAAATCGGTCTATCTGTCTATTTCATCCAGGTGTCCGTCATCTCGAGAATTGTCCAGTTCAGCCGAAGATTCCCGTCTACCTTCTGGTCGGCGGATGCTTCTGGCTACTGAAACTCGTCTCGCTACTATGGCAACAGATGCGGCGCCACCGCAATCGCAGCAGCAGCGGCAGCAGCGGCGGCAGTACCAGCCTCACAGCGGACGACCGACGGCGCGCCAAGCGTCGCCATGACGACGACTATGACGACGACGATTATGACGACGCCGCTGACGTCATAATGTCGCGCTCGTCACGCTTCTCGGAGATCGTTCTCGACCTCTTCCTCGTCGCCTGGAGCGCCTGCGGAGGGTACTGGGTCTTCGGTGCCTGGAGACCGCGTTTCCAGGCAACCATCGATGCCCCGAAGGACTGGTGTCACGTGACCGCGTACATGTTCGCCGTGGCGCAGCTGTTGCTTAGTTACGTCGTCGCGTTCGTTGCCATGGTGATCGGCGCCGTGACGACGGCGAGTGCGTGGAGACAGAGGATGCTGGAGAATTGAGTGGTGAGGAGGAGATGGAGGGAATTGTTTACCAAGCAATGCTGTTAATTATTTGTCTAATTTATTATATTCTTATCGATTCAATTACTGTTCTAAACTATACTTATCTATTCTAATCTGTTAAAATCTGTTCTAGTGTTATAATATGTTCTAACGTGTTCTTGCTTATGCTGACTTTTTCTAAACTGTTCTAATTTATTCCTAACTCTTCTAATTTATTTTATTCTTTCCAAACAATTTTTTCTGGGTCAATCAATACTGAGCTCTGTAATATTCTAATATAATTTTTGCTGATTTATGGCAAACAATTGCAATCTAATCTAATTTATTCCATATTGTTCTAAGCTAATTTTTTATTTGCTCCAATCAATTCTGAGACATTCTAATACATGGTGATTTATGGCAAATAATTGCAATTTATTTTTGTCCATATTCTAATTCCTTCTGATATGTTCTAATCTTTTAAGCTATTCCATTCTGTGTATGAACTCTTTTTTTATCATTTTTGATCCATTCCATGCTAGTCTAATCTACTCCGATCCATTCTAAACTATTCTAATGTCTTCTTGTTTGTTACGATCCGAACGAAGCCAATGCTACAGTTCGAGAAAAACATTATTTTCGTTTCGTGTGCTCTTAGACAGAAGTCATGCAGTTGTGTGAGGGCTTTCGGTAGGTGGCTTTTCTTCGTTTGACAGTCGCTAGGTGGCCGGTCGTACACAGTCTCCCGGATGTGTCGTCTCCGGTCGACATGATTGTAGAGTCTGGTTGTATTTTTAGACATCATCACACATCGATCTATATTTACTTACAATGTATAAATTATGCATTTTGTATAATGTGCATGTTAATCAGTGTTACAAATCCGTTAATGACCACTTTTAATTCAGTGGCCAGATTTTTATATCCTTTTGCATTTTTCAGTCCTTGTAATAATGGTACATTAGGTGCATGCGATCACGCACTTCTATAACGCAGCGCCGTGTCTTTGCTGTCATTGGCCCTGCAACCTGGAATGGGATCCCTGTGGAACTACGTCTAATGCCTAGAGCCTTTGAGACTACGTTCTACTCTGCTCTTAAGACTGTTCTCTTTAGCCGTGGTTGGGTTGGGAGCGCTTCTGAGTAGATACTCTTGAAGAGGCGCTATGTAAATTTCTGAAATGAATGAATTAGAACCAAAAAATGTGAACACATAACTTTTAGTTGTTGAGATATCAAGGTGTCCTTTTAAAAGGACGCCAAGCACAATGTCATACACTGTCATACAGGACAAAACGCGACGTAGAATCAACTGTGTCGTTAGGCTATTGCATGTATACTTCTAATACAAACGACTGCGAATACCAGAACAAACATAATACTGGCTAGAGTGAATTAGTACCACAGTGACGATGTTGTTAGATGTAATTCCAGGACCGTGCAGCAATGACTACTGTCAAAATCTATCGTTAAAGCTTTCAACACGACGCGAGGTCGGCATTTCAGTTCATTTGCTGCGTAAGATAGCAAAACAGTCAACGTGTAGAGCAACGTGACATTTTCACACTGACGTGTCACGTGAGACTTTCTTGCAACAATGTCCACACCTACTCTTTTTCGGAATATGTTCAATAGTGTGATCCATGTGGTCAAATCTCACGTCTGGCAGAACTCTCTTTCGCTGCTGCAGTGGTTGGCATGCGCCATGCTTGCGGTCTGAATTAACGGATCGAAAACTTCAGAAGGTATGCATTGACAATGCTCCGTGTCATTTTGATTCAGTGCATGCATGACAACATTGCAACCCTGGCTTCAAACTGTCATTCCGCAGAGCCACTGGGCCAAGCGCGAGGTTGGTCAAACAAGGACAAGAAGGCCATCTCTGTCCCACAGCCACATTTGGTTAGTGCTTAGGCCTACAACAGATAAGTCAAGTCAAGTTTATTGTTCCCACAAAAGAAAAATACACCATTTACACATTTTGTCATGCATATGTAGGCCTAGTGAAGAAAAAAAGTAGATAATTTTACATGGGTGGTGTTGATCGCCTTGGCCAAAACATCGCGACCTACCGGATCTCAATCCGCACGAAGAAGTGGTGGTGGCCAGTCGTCTCCCTCCTGGTCAGTGCATCTGTCAACAATGCTTGGATGCTCTACAGACAGAGTCCTTACTATGACACTCAGAAACTCGATTTGTTAGAATTTTCACTGCGAATTGAGTTGGGGGCGGCCTAGTAGGCTAACCCTAGGAGAAGTTACGCGAGAGTAGAAGTTGCTCTTTGCTTAACCGACCTGACACCCCTCCCTTGTTGCGGTTAACTGCGAACTTCAAAGAGAGGAGGTGCCAATATAATTTATGCGCCTCACATTCACAAAAAGTCCACATGTTCAAAGGCTCCACGGGGACAAATATCTAACAGCCGCCTGGGTGTTTCACAGTATAATTACCCACGATCTAAATTTATTCCCTTACGTCTGTCCATTCGACATGAACCCTCCTCCAATGACCCACAAATGTTTTTTTGGTTCGGCTCGTACGTGTATCGAACCCAATCGGGAACCAGCGTTGGCGCCCGCTGGTTCCCCGCTGACCGAAGAGTCGTCTCCGTGGACGAGGCTATTCAGCCGGATCAGCTGTGGATCAGCCGCTGATGCTCAGCCACTGAGGTGCCATCGTCATTCGTATGGATATAAGACAAAGCGGATCGTCTGACATACTCATCGATGCTGAATTTCAAACACCAATCCCTTGACGCTCAGTCGTAGATTAAAAACCAGGGCCCGTATGCACAAGAGGGTATAACTCTTACACCTGGCTTAAGTCTGACCTTTGCGGGAGTAGTGGGTTAATTCCGTATGCATGGGTCGATTTCAGCGAGTTATGCTAGGTATAACGTTATTCCAACTCCGAGGTAGGAGTAAGCCGGCTATTCCCATCGTGGACAATAGACGGCCGACTTTAGCTGGACAGCGTGAACAATAGGCAGCCGTCGATATTTCTCTGTGACCCGTCTTTAGGTCTTAGTCTTTTTACCCCCACGCTGGCAACGAGCGCATACAAATATCTTTCACGCATGCGCGCTCAGCTATAAAGAGCTAGCGTCGTGCATCGTCGGGTGCAAGGAATGTCCAGATTAACTAAGACTCTCGCTATTCTATGTCCGTCACAGTCCGTGCATATGGCTAAATTCCAACGGCTACGTATGGACTAGCTATGTCGGGTGTAAGGTCTACACCTAGATTACCTTATGCCTGGTCATATGCATACTGCCCAGAAGTTTTAAAGTTTGCTGGTAAACATGGCAGTGGTGGCGCTACACCAGAGCATTGTAGAAAAGCCTACACCATGGTCGTTGCCCTGCCAGAATTATTGTCCTGACTGGCATGTCAAAATGCTTCAGATAGCGTTCAGCTTAAGGAGATCTGGTTCGTCTGGCAGCCTAACCATTCAATAATTATTATAGTGTAGAGGGCTAGAGGCGTATTCGTCAGCCCGAGATTTTAATTATGTGATCACTATAATGAGTTAGTGTTACTACGCTCGCCATAAATCGCTCTGGATATACATGTACTTCTATGGCTGCCCTGGCCATGACCTGGCTGCTAAAAATGATCGGCGCCGCCCAGAAACATGGCTGCAGTTACAAAGAATGGCTTACGAGTTCGAACAACCGAAAATAAACGATTTCCCAATTTCTGAACAACATATATCCGTCTACTTTTCGGCCAAGTCCATTTGAAAATCCCATAATGGAAAACAACATCCGAATTTTTTCTGGCTACGTCTCTGCGGTATATCAGAAAAAGTCGAAGATGGAATGAAGGAAAGTAATCAGCGCCATATAAGTTCATTGAACAATAGTTGTAGTTGTAATTGATAGAATGATGTCTAAGTAGGCTATGTGAAATACTGTGTAGGCCTATACATTCTTCCAGTTTATTGTCTCTCCTCCTGCCTTGCTCAAGTCATTCGGAGTCGGAAGAAGGCTAACACAACTGCTCTAGGCTACTGCCCGTGTATACAGAAGCGATATCGGCATGCAGGGTGGGCAAATAAATTGGCGAATGGTTCCAAATATGAGTGGGCGCCAAATAGTAAGATTCGATCTCCGAGCCTAACTCATCACATGCCTAGAAAGAATGATGCAGAATGTTAGGAAGAAGAAACCGTGAATTAGATACACGGAACGCTGATCAACAACCTGGCATTCGCCGTTCACATTATAGACATCCAATGATAGAAGACAATCTGGAATATGCAAGCAAATGTAAATATCCTACGCAGGGAAGGAGTGGCGGTAGGCTTAAAAATCAACCACAGAAAAACCATAATAATGAAAAAAACGAACACAACGTCAATCGAGGCTAACAGGGAAGTTCTGGAGAACGAAGAATTTGTTTATCTCGGAGGCCTGCTGACATGGGGCAATGACTGTGGAAAGGAGATCAATTGGCAGAAGGATAGCGCTGGCATGCAGCATGAAGTAGGGAAAACAGCTGGAGCATTGGCGGCCTTCGGGAACCTATGGAGAAATCGTGAAATCAGCGTAAAAGCAAAAATCAAAATTATAAGAAGCATCCATAGTATAATTATACTACCAAAGTACTATATGCATGCGGGACATGAACTCAACACAAGAGGGAGACGAACACATCATTTGCTCATTATGCTACTGTAACAGGAGGATACTACTCATGAGATGGAAGAAGAAAATCATGACTGAAAATATCAGAAGACAATCTGCAGATAACTTTAACTGTAATTGAAAAACGGTAACTGAAATAACGCTGCCTGGACAAAAAAAATACCCAAGGAATTAATTTTCAGCTTTGCGGTTTTCAAGCTCTTGCCAAAAATGTAATCTTTACCGTTGGGTTTTGTTCCAGACAGCAATACCTTGATGCAGGTCGCTACACACTGCAATACAGCACAATACGATGTAAAAACAATGCAGTAGAATGCAATGCAGTGGAATACCTCACAAAACAATAATACTGCTCCACTTAATAGTCTGCCGTCCATCCAAAGCTCGGAAGTTCACAAAGATCATGCAACAAGTTCATAACATAGGCCTACAACAGAGCTCAGGAATGGGGCGTAGACGTTATAACTATTTCTACAGCCGTATAATATAATAGGGATTCCAAGAAATGTAAACATTAGCACGCTGATATTTAGACCTTGATAAATACAGATACTTTATAGCTTACCTTTCACCAGACAGAGGTTTCAATTTTTGGATGCGCCTGATGGATGGATACACTGAGACTGTTTCGAAGGAAGGTTGGGGGGAGGGGAGAGTGGGCGAAGCAGTCAGCAGGTGTTTGCGTCAGTTTGACACCTGTCAGAAGAGATGTTAAGATAGGAAAACAGGATAGATGAGCAAAGGAGCCAGTCTGGCTGTCTAGCTGTAGTGGTGGCTAAGGTGGTGGCCGATATTGTTGAAAGCATTTGACTTGTAATGCGAAGGTTACAGGTTCGACCTTTCTTCCACCAGATGGTTAATGTGTATGGACCAAGAAGCAAATTCTTCACTGACAATAAATTGCTCATCACCATCCATTAGTGCTTCGCCATAAAATGACGGTGCTAAAAATAGAAAACATCAGCAACAATAATAAAAACGACAACCATTGTCATTGTAATAGCAGATATATAGTTGAAATAGTCGTAGCAGCATCAGTGCTAGTGCTAGTAGTAGCAGTAACTGCAGCAGCAGCAGCAGCAGCAGCAGCAGCAGCAGTAGTAGTAGTAGTAGTAGTAGTAGTAGTAGTAGTAGTAGTAGTAGTAGTAGTAGTAGTAGTAGTAGTAGTAGTAGTATTGGTAGTAGTAGTAGTAGTAGTGGTAGTAGTAGTGGTAGTAGTAGTAGTAGTAGCAGTAGTAGTAATAGTAGTAGTAGTAGTAGTAGTAGTAGTAGTAGTAGTAGTAGTAGTAGTAGTAGTAGTAGTAGTAGTAGTAGTAGTAGTAGTAGTAGTAGTAGTAGTAGTAGTAGTAGAAGTAGTAGTAGCAGTATATAGTAGCAGCAGCAGAAGGTGTAATGGCAGTAGTAGTAGTTTTAGTTGCAGTACTAGTAGTAGTTGCTGCCGTTGCTTCTATATGGAAATAGCAACGGTAGTAGATTACAATATGTTTCACGACATTTTTACACTATTATTTTACACCAGGTGGTGCTATTGTGATATAAGATACATCGATAGATTGCAAATTCATTTGGGATTACATAGAACTAAATTCTGTAACGATATTCCAATCCCCTCTCAAGATATTAGCATGAAAATGCTGGAGTCCGCGCGGAACCCCCTTGTGCCTTCGTGTACCAAAAGTACCTTAGGCACTCGAGTGTTAAGGAGCTATTTATTATAAATAAGTCCGTAATTCCGAAATTTCGATGCCCTTGTCAAGTGAGTCCTGGTGCCAAATGGCCCCAGTGGTCCCTGTCCTAGGTCCTGGGTGTTAGGTCTACTTGTGGGTCGAGTAAGAAGGGTAGGCCACTACCATCTACAACGCCACCGGCTAAGAAGAAAAGCTGAGTCATTTATTCGCGTAACCTTGACAGAACGGCTGCCACCGTTTGTATAAACTGTCCTAAGCCATCCGTTTTGATGCACGCCTGTTGCCTGCAATTATTGCTGTGATAGGCCTACGCAGACTTGCAGACTTTCAAATTCTGTGTTGCAAACATAGGCTAAACATAGTGCTACAATGTCAGTAATTCTAAGTTCAGCAATTTATATGAATCTTTCTTTCATATAAAGTGCGCTGACCATTTATTTATTGGCCAGTAGGGCCTAACCATACGCATGTATGACTAATAGTCGTATATCTTGTGGTGTCCTTAGTATATGCTGTGATTGTGTGGTTGGACAATACTCACGCAAAATATACCATTCTATGCCCAAATGGTTATTTTAGGATGTCCTAAAAGCATTTTTGCAGATCCATAGCCTTTAAAAAGTTCTCCGGGAAAAACGGGTATGGGATCCGGTCGGACCCCCTTGGGCACTCGAGGGCTATGACTCTAATATATATATATATATATATATATATATATATATATATATATATTTATTATATATATATTATATATATATGAATTATATATATATATATTCATTCATTCATTCATTCATTCGGACATTTATATAGCGCTCCTTCAAGAAAAACTACTCAGAAGCGCTCCCAACTCCAGCGCGCACAAAAAGAACAGTTTTAAGTTTAGTAAGGAAGGATCCTGGTAGAGTTCCAGGGTGTAGGCGTAGCTCAAAAGGAAGGCCATTCCAGACCACTGGTCCAACCACAGAAAAGGCTCGATCCTTCATGGTAGTAGTACGAGCAAAAGGAACTAAGAGGACTCCCCTATCAGCAGAGCGTAGCTGACGACGTCCTTGGATACCCAATGTAGAGCTGCATAGCTCACGAAGGTTGAGCATCAGCGGCTGATCCACAGCTGATCCGGCTGAATAGACTCGTCCACGGAGACGACTCTTCGGTCAGCGGGGCAAGGCCCTGACAACATCGCCATACCAATGCAGCTACCCTGAACTCGATACGCTGGCGAATAGGGAGCCAGTGAAGTACCTCAAGCATGTAGTTTGAGACATGATCATATTTAGGGATTTTCCCAATTAGGCGTGCAGCAGAGCGCAACACCCGGTCAAGACAAGTCAATCTGCTGGATGGGAGGCCAATGTAGAGCGAAGAGCAATAGTCGATGCGAGATGTAACGAAAGAATGCACGAAAGTAAGAGTAGCAGCAGACGTAAGAGAACGGATGACAGTGCGAAGCTGGCGCAGCTGATAATAGCAGTCTCGAGCAAGACGGTGAAGTTGAGGAGCAAAAGTTAGTTCTTGGTCAAGTTGGACACCGAGGTCATGAACCGTGGTTGCAAAGACAAAGCCAGGAAACTCAGATGCAAGAGAAAATAGATCAAGCTTGGCAAGCTGCTGCCGTGTGCCCAACCAAATAAATTTTGTCTTAGATGGGTTCAAGCGTAGTCTATTGGATGACATCCATGCCTCTAGAGCATCCAAAGTCCCGCTCATTATCCGAACCGCTTTGACAGCATTAGAAGGGAGGCAATGGGTGTAAGCCTGGACGTCGTCAGCATACTGCTGAATCAAAACCGAATGAGCTGTTAGTAGAGTGGCAAGACCTGAGGTGTAAATAATATAAAGTATGGGACCAAGGACTGAACCCTGGGGTAGACCATATTGTGCAGGCACCCATGAGGACCTAGAAGAGCCATGGACCACACAGAGAGAACGCTCCTGAAGAAAAGAATCTATCCATTTGTAAAATGCACCAGACAAACCAAAAGAAACACTCAGCCGCTCTAACAAAATCTCGTGGTCGACAGTGTCAAAAGCGGCGCTGACGTCAAAAAGGGCCAGCAGGGTCAGCTGAGCTCTGTCGATCGCACCGTAGATGTCTGAGAGGAGTCGGAGCAGAAGCGTTTCAGTTGAGTGGAATCTTATATAATTCATATATATAATTATATAGGGTGATATATATATATATAATTCATATATATAATTATATAGGGTGATAATATATATATATATATATATATTAGTATATATATAATACCTTAATGTAAACTCAAAATGAGCAAATTCCTACATACAATTGTGACATAATGCACAAACTCCGGCCTCTACGTAATCCCTTTCCGCCCTCTCCGGTCTGCTGATTTCTTTTGATCTCCTAGTTCTTCGGCCAAAGACAACATGTACGTACCATGACCCAACCTTCAATTGCCAGTGTAGACACTTCTTTGTGAATGAACTCCCTTCCCTCTATCACTAAATAAATAAATAAGATATCGTGGGTGACACCTTCAGCCCGTCGCTGCTTGAAGCCTTTCTTATTTCCTCTGGGCTGTCACGCTGAGAGCGCTTCTGAATAGCTAGCATTATACTGTAAAAAAACACTGTATAAATTCTCATTATACAATGCAATACAATACATACATACATATGCCCATGATTCGATATAAATTCGATTCATTCCTGCATATACATACCATGTGTACATAAGTACATAATAGTCTAATCATATTGGGAGTGCTGGCTCTCAGACCTGAAAGGAGAAAATATAGTAACACCAGTTCATCTCGAGACCACATTAGCCAATAGGCTTACCGCATATTCGACTGTAGGCCTACACAGGATTACAAAAGGATTGCAAATAATAATAAAAAATCACGAATAAAGTGTTGTGCGTTAAGTAATTTAAAAACTCAAATCTATTTCGTTTTCCAAATCACTTCAAGCAGGATTGTGTGAAGTTGTGTCCTGGTAAGTGCGACGAAAATTGTGCAAATGCATACTGCCTTCTTTATAAGAACAGCTTTTCACATGGCCTACATATAAGCAAATTATTAGTCATTGCCTAAATCTGTGCATCAAAAAAGTGACAAACAGCATCATATCATTATGGACAGATTCCTGTCATTTTATTTCTCCCACGCAAAGAATCTGTTTTAGTCGCAGTTTTAAGCATTAAAATAATTTTGTAATCGCAATCACAATCTCGAGATTTCTTCAGCGCCCCAGATATTGAGTCGTGGGGTTTCAGTCAAAAGAAATTCCGCCATTAACAAAAGCGATAGGCAAGGGATGGCAGAGATGACAAAATGATATGAAAAAGTATTGTTGCAGACTATTATCCTATACATGTATACGAAGTAATGTATAGGCCCTATTGTATAATTAAAGTTGCTGTTTAAGTTGATGATCAAACATTTGAAGCTTGTAACATCTAAATTTACAGTAGGCCCTTCAAATGAGTTGCTACAGGTAGATAGCCTACACATGGGCCTACTAAGTTACTAACCCATTCATAAGCAGGATATAAAAATGAAGAAAAAAATTAATTGAGCGATTAAATAAGCCCGATGCTCTCAATTGTTTTGGTTTGGTAAGAGAAACCTAGTTGTGTTGTTTCCATATACACGAAATTTGAACATAAAAGGCTATATGCAGTAGACTAAGTGCGAACCAAACATTTTAACACTAATTAAACCTAGGGTGTCACCGAACTCAATGGGTTCTACTGTATATGCGGGAGGTAAATACCTACTACGCACAATTCCGAAGGGGAATTTTTCCCTCCCCACATCTGGAAACAGTTTTATGGCCCTGATTGTAGTTGAAGTCACTTGGTAGCATTTGCAGCTATAATTATATTTCCAAAAACTAAAGAAATTACATTTAGAAATTAAAAACATAATCTATTTAGTATAATTATTAGAAACTGAATTAGAAGTGGGACGACATCTATGGTTGAGAGTTAAATGAGCGTACGCAACATTTTCAAGACTAACCATTTCTGTAATATACAGGGGAGGATCCAGGCGGGCAATCCGACCATGTCCCTCCCATTTAGAAATATCTTTATTTTTGACCAGCTATTCTGGCTCGGAAAGTTGACGTGGCCCCCATGAGTAGCCTAATTCCTCAGGTCCTCCTCACACCCACGAAGTTCGCACACGGGGCCCGTACGACTAAAAAAAAGGTCATCAGATATTTCGGCGACAAAGACGAAAATTTCTCCCTGCCCCAAGATCGAAAATTTTCGCCCTCCCTTCGAAAATTCCTGTATCCACCCTTGGTAATAGAGAATCCTTGCACCAACGGATGTGACTAACTAGTGAAGGACTTTTGCTCAATATCACTACACAGTGTTAGTAGGCCTACGTAATCCCAAATTTACTACTGTATTATTCCCTTCTAATTGGTCTGTGCAAGGTTCGTCTTTCACCTTTGCAGTCGGTCCTAAACGCTGCCGCCAGATTAATTGCACGCCTTCCACGCTACTCTCATATTTCTACTTTCATGTTTGAGCAGCTCCATTGGCTTCGTCTACATGTAACTGCGCGCATTAAGTTCCAAATCCTCACCTTGGTCTCCAAAGCACAATGCGGTCTTGCCCCAAAATATCTAGCTAATGGAACTTACAGGCCAGTTTCAGCCTCCTCGGATCGCCCACTCTGCTCTGAGTTTGATCTCCCATATACAGTTCCTCCTATAAGAACAGCTATGGTTCAGTCCCGATCCTTTACATCAATTGGCCCCTCTCGTTGGAATACTCTGTCTCTATCAACTTGGTCTCAGCTGGTAATCACTCTTCCTAATTTTTTCACCTCAAAACCTATTTCTTTGCCCGTGGCCTTGCGCAATGGGGAGCGCCTCTGAACGGCTCGCCATAGTAGAGGCGCTTAATAAATGTTTTAATACAATACAGTGACCGCCTCGGCTGTGGATCGAACCCGTACTCCTCTCTTTACAAGGCGATCAATGTAACCCTTGTTCACCGTGTTCGCAATGTCTACACCTCTCGACTCACCCCAGACAGCCCTCCGCGTCACTTAAGAGACTCGACGCCATCGTTAATTGGAAGAAGAATGCGATAGTGTTTTATAGTGAGAGGTTAAATGTAGGGTAGGGTGGGGCTGGGTGTGCCACTAAGCGAAAAAGTGGCCGACAGGAAGATTAACGCCGAGTGGCAGCAGAATCAACACTGTCTGTTGAACAGACCATATTTACGTCATGCACGAAGTCAAAATAAGCTTTCGATGGATTCTTCTAGCTCATAGATCATTCCCATTTCCATGTTATTGCATAGCCGCGTACAGGGTATTTGATTACTATTGAGGAGGCGGGGAGAGGGAAAACGTCAGGCTAACTGAGATAAAGACCTATTTACATTTTTGCCAATATAAATCCCATGTATTTGTACAATTTGCATGGAATACAATGTCGTGTATTGCAATGCAGCATCTATATACAACGCAGCAATACATGTATTATGTATGTATATGCATGTATATATATGTAGGTATATATATATTATGAGACATATGGATTTTACAGTCTATGGCTAAAGAAAATATATTAACCAAGAAACAAAAACGAGCTATCCACACGACGCCCATAGTATATCAATGTACGCATACTGTACATAATGTTGCATACAGAAAAACATCAGCAGATCAAGTCTATAATACGTATATATATATATATATATATATATGATATATATATGATATATATATATATACAGATTATTTGTATGATACAGCGCATGTATTAGCAGTGTTTTATTACTGCCAACAGCAGCTGCTGTCAAAAGCGTTGCAATAAATATATCTGGACTTGACGTTGAGCATCGCTCAAGACATCGGGTGGCAACTAAAACCGTCAGCACTGATACTCGAAAACGGATGTGTCCTACCGTTAGACACGCAGCGATGATAGCGAGGCATAGGTGCAAACACGTTGCATCGATAACTTATCTAGTAATTTATTATTATGCTACAATGTGGTGTGGTTTAGGTGAATTAATTTTGTACTCCAGTAAAGCATGGTTAACATTTTTTCGCAGAGTTGAATGATTGAAGCAAACTCGTAGAAGTATGCTGACCGAAAGTTTCCAGTTCCTAGGATATGTCTCTCCCCGAGGTAGAGAGTAATGCATAAGGGGTGGGACGAATGTATGAAATCTTCAGAGCGCCTTAACTGGAGAGCAAGACTTAGGCTCCCTTGTAACACGCTGTGTTTCGGTACCGTAAAAATTGTCATTTTATTGCTATTATGGTACTATAGATCTATCTAAAAGTAGATCAAAAGAGACAATCCGGCTTTCCGGCGTGAACAAAACTTTTGCACAGCATTCTTAAAAATCAATTCCCCCATTCATTCAATCATTCACGATTTTAGTACCAAAAAATCAGTTTAATCTGTTTTTTCTGCTTTTTTTTCTCGTAGTCTACCGTACTTTGTTGACGCTTTGTGTATTTTTAACCCGATGGCTTTGATTATGAAGAGTTGGCGCTCAAGTAGCGTTTGTGTGAGCGATATTATCGGAAGGTGTTGGTGCTTTCGAGAGATATGAAATAAAATGTATTCTTGGAGAAGCAGGGTTGGCGTAACACATTTGCTGGGGTTAGTTGTGACATGTTATGAGCTGCCCCAATGGATCCTTAGGCTGGAATCATTTTGATAAAATAAATTACATCATGTAGCGTAGTCCAAATTAGTTCGACTATACTTGCTTACTTTCAAGTCGCACACACCTGTTCCATCTCTCGGTTAAACCACCTACTTACTTACCTTGCTTCGCTCACACCCTTTCCATCCACCAGCTCGCTCTCCGCGGCACCGTATGCGTTGAACGCGTCCAGAAATATCTCGCATCATCCTGCATCATGGCGGCCGGCGTGTTATCTCAATCCGCAGCGTGTGTTCCCAAGTGACTTTCCAACTTACGGCATTCTGCAACGCTCATACATGCCTCTGTCAATATACGTATGCATGTATACCTATACGTATACAGGCCTCTTCGGGGCCCTGTGGTATTGGGAGCCTGTTCAGCGGGGGTCTTCCTTAACAGCCGGGGCCGGATGTGCACTGGTCTCCAGACATTCACACCGAGCCTCGCGAGCCGCTGTTCGCAGCGTCTGGCAGTTCCGATTATATCACATGGTTTGCTGCAACTTGCAGCATTTCAGCAGCGACAGATATTATACTACAACCTATTGCCGTACGGAAGAGAACCAGAAACCGTGTACTATAACCGATTAGGTGATGCGCTAAATACTTCCAATTGGTGGCTTGAAGTTAAAAAAAGATCAACGAAATCTCGCGTAACAAAAGATTCAAGTTTTCAGAAATTCTCCAGAATTTTTCAAATATTGTGCTCAAGATGTCGTCAATGTTTCTATCGCTTTTCCTCCTGCTCCTCGCCTGCCTTGCACCTGCGATTTCAAATAGGTGAGTTCGTTTTGTTCTGTTATTAGAACGTGTTTCTTCTTAAAACCAGCGTGAGTATAAAGTACTTGCGTTCTTAATTCTAGTATCGGAACGTGTTTTCGTGCAAACTATAAATCAAAAGCAACTGTTCAGATTTTAGAACTTTTCAATGAAAGCGGCTGTTTATAGAAAGTTATCGAATTTATTTTACTACTATATTAAAACGTAAACATTAAAGTTACAATCGGCGTGTTACTGGGTTCGAAGAGTTCTAACACAATATATAATAGAATAATTATTCTATAATTAGAATGCTTCTGATGTCGATCATAAGTTAGTAAGGGATCATGGCTGATGGAAAGGGATTGCCGTCCTAAAGGATTACTAACCACATTTCACTCCATCCTGCATGTAACGTGATGCGGCTTGTCGACCTGGTTGATATTGAAAAAAAATTAATGTTTGCATATGCACTAGTCTTGTCATGTAGGGGATTAAAATATTATTTATGTATGATATTATACATAATATAATACAGTAAACTTATATAATATTATATTATACTGACAAACTAGGAAAGGTCTTGTTACATACGCATGTCGGCTAGGAGACTTACGTGTATAAGCCACTTAGAGTTTTTGCCAAAACCATTATTTCGAGAGTTGGGTCACGGTATTATTATTATAGTGACAATCATTATGCGAATGTTAGCGAGGGCTCGACATCCTTTTACTGCGTGGTTCAGGAATTCTACAGACATGCAGAAACATCCTGTCCACCGTGGTTTCTCCAAAGTCCAGCCATCCTCTTCTTCATTATGCGTTTAAATACACAGTTTAATCTGCACATAATTCATTCTAATAATTATGACAATAAATATACAGTTTGTTTTAAATTATCTAATTGGAAACTTATTAATTAATTAATCTCGTCTCAATATAGTTCCTAAGCTAGGCCTAGGCCTATACTGTTTCAATGTAACGTATACGGAAATGTTTTTAGGTATAATTAAAATACAGGTACACATGATCTATTTTAAGACTCTTCACGAGCATTCTTAAATGCAACTGGTATCTACCGCTGTAATATTAATGATGACTGTACTTGCAACATCCATGCGGAATTTTTGTGTATTATTATTATTATTCTTGCTTTAGAACTGAGAAAGATGCTGCGGATCTTCTGAATCGGTTATACGAGACAGAATACAGAGTACGACCTGGCATTTTCGGTAATCTAATCTAATATAATCTAATCTAATCTAACCTAACCTAATCTAATCTAATCTTATCTAATCAAAACTAAGCTACGGTAATCCAATCCAATCCAATCCAATCCATTCCAATCCATTCTATTCTATTCTATTCTATTCTATTCTATTATATTCTATTCTATTCTATTCTATTCTATTCTATGATACTTTAGGACGAGATTATCTATTCCATTCTATTCGACTCTAGCATGGTCTAACTTAATCTTATCTGCTCTGATCCGATCTGTGTCACTAATGATACACCATTCAAGCCATATTTCTGTCAGCTGACATGTAAGATCATGCGGCCATTGTAACGGGATCAAACGAGGTCAAATTGAACAAAATTGGGGCACGTGAGACCAACTCAAATTATGTCAGATCGGATCAAAGGTTATAACTCAATAGATCGACTCAAAGAATGGTCAGAGATTGGCCAGATCAATGCGTATGAGATCAACTTAAATTGGGTCAGATTGAATCATAGTCCTGTCAGATCACACCGGATGAGATCTGGCAGGGTCAGAGAGACTGAAGCAATTACGCAGAAACTACAAAACCGCCTGAGTAACGAAACCGTTTTCAGAATTCCGTACAACACGAACCGGGTCCATCTGCGCCTAGAGACCGAAGCTGCTACACAGCTCAATATTGACTCAAGCCGACAACGCCGGCGAGTTTGTACGGAGTAGCAGAAATTGATGAAGCGAGGGAGTGAGAGAGGGACTAAGAAGGATGGAAACAGAATGGTGTATCACTCAAGCATCCATTTTCCACCAGCTTCTAAATGCAGGTGGTAGGTAACTCGAAGCACCGGTGGTTTTTCTTAGGCATTCCAGTTGCATAAACCATGACAGATGCACTCGTCACTCCTGCAGGTAGTCTAACATTAGTAGAGATGGTCGTGCGAGTGGCTGTGAATAGCGCTATATAAAGTTCGTTTATATAACGCAGGAGTATTTTATTACTTTTTTGGTGTTGTTTGTTCTCGTTGAAGTTTGAAACTGATACCACAACTGCTACTTTGGTATTTTTTTGAGCAATGGACACATGAAACTAAACGAGTTAGCAAAAGTTAGGCACTTATAAGATTCGAAATATACAATTTAAAGGTGGCTAATAATTTCATTTTAGTGTCCACAGCATTGAATGATATGAAGTTGTCTAAACTACAGAAGACGAAATATCATTCTCTTCTTCTTCTTCTTCTTCTTCTTCTTCTTCTTCTTCTTCTTCTTCTTCTTCTTCTTCTTCTTCTTCTTCTTCTTCTTCTTCTTCTTCTTCTTCTTCTTCTTCTTCTTCTTCTTCTTCTTCTTCCTCTTCTTCTTCTTCTTGCTCTTGTTCTTGTTGTTGTTGTTGTTGTTCTTCTTCTTCTTCCTTTTCTTCGTCTTCCTTTTCTTGCTCTTGCTCTTGCTCCTGTTCTTGTTTTTATTCTTCTCTTCCTCTTACTCTTTCCCTTCCTTTTCCTCTTCCTCTTCCTTTTCTTCTTCTTCTTCCTCTCCTTATGTTTTGTCTTCTTCGTATGTAACAACGTATGTATGCAGATGCATGCACATACATTTGAATGTATGTGTGAATGTATTTTATGCATGCATGTATGTATGCACGTATGTATATGTGTATATATGCATGCATTGTATTGTATGTATGCATGAATATATGTGTGTATGTATGCACGTATCTATGCATGTATAATGTATGCCTGTACATGTAGCTGAGCATTGATATGATGTCACATTTGAGAAGCTCTCCAGAGAACTTTTTGAGTGATTGTTTTTTTAGGTCGACCAACGCAGGTTCACATTGATTTCTATGTCCAAAGCTTTGGTCCACTGGATGAAATCGACATGGTAGGTGGCTATAATGGATGGCTAATATGTAGGCTAATCTAGTGTCGCCTAGTCTCGTCTATTCTTATCTACAAACAAATAACCGAAATTGTATCGAAGAAGCCAATTAGTTAATTAAAATCGCTTAAAATCCTGATCGATTGATCAATTGATCAATCGTTGAAATTATTCATTAAAATTTATGACCGATTATGGTCCACTTAATCCAATTAATTAATAGTTGGAATTTAACCGATTGAAATTTTCACTCAAGAATCCATTAATTAATCGACGAAAATAAATTACCCGATTAAAATCTTCAACGAATAATCGATCAATTAATCGTCAAAAATAATCCGCAGCCCTAATAATAATAATTTCTACAATCAACTTGGTTCGACCTTTCCACAGCAATTCGGAGTGGATGTGGATTTCCGCCAGACGTGGGTTGATCCACGTCTGAATTTCACCTCGGACGTCGACACCCCGGTCTACATCCCGGCGCGGGACGTCAACCGATTCTGGATCCCGGACGTTTACTTCCCAAACGAGAAATACGGACGGTCACATGACATCACGATACCAAACAAGAGCCTGCGCATCTACCGCAATGGAACCGTCAGATACTTCTCCAGGTATGCAATCTTCTATTATGCAACGCCAGTAAACATTGTACAGCAAAATAAAATAAAATAAATATTAGGCTGCATAAGGCAACATAGCACAATACTACATGATACAGCAATAAATATTGTACACTAAACACAATATTCTACTATTATTATGCAATGCAGTAATAATTATGCAATACAATATTATACAATACGATACATTATATCTTGTGGCTTCGCTATGCAGATACACAATACAATGTATACGCTTACCTAGTTTCTTGATTCTTTTCTTGTTTCAACAACACTTTATACATACTATTATACATAAACGTCATAATTATTCTTAAATCGACATCCTAACATGAACTCTTGACTAACCATCGACAACCAATATCGGTTTACCTCCCTCTTTCTCTCTCAGTACCTCTCTACCTGTCTCGCTCTACGTGTGTCTAGCTCTCCCAGGTGACGTACGCTACACGTTGTCATTTGCGTGCAAATCAATCCCGTGTTCCAACGTTCTTGCGCAACAGTTAACTTAATAACAAAGTATCGCAAAATAAAATTTACTCACAAATAAGATAATTTTCGTTGAATCAGATATTATTATTGAGGAAATCATGCGGCTATGCACGGAATGCGTCATCACTAATAATATTCCGACGTTTTTAGATTAAAAATTGTCACGTTATCGGTTAAAGCACTACCGTATCCGGAATTTAATTAGCAATTTTGCACCATCGTTATACAGAATGCATTAAGGTATTCATTGAGAATATATCAAGAGAGCATTACTGAATTAAACAACACTAAGCTCATCGACGTCATCGCTTCTCTAAGCGCTATTCAAGCTGCAATGTTTCCCAGGCACTTGTTATAATTATAGTATGCTAATATTATAATATTACACAGGCGAATTGTTAAAATGTCGTTCATTTTCTGACCTATGAAATCTAAAGAGAGGTATCATCATTCCATCACTCATGTCATCTTCTCATCTATCCATCCTGTCATCTGTCCGTGTCCCTTCATTATTTCATCCAGGTCATCTGTTCACATATTCATCTCGTCATCTGTTTCACCTGTCACCTGTCCTGTCCGTTAATTATTTTTATTTTACAAAGGTCATATTTCATCTATAGGCTACAGCTTGTCATCCATGCCATCTGTCCTTATCGTATTGCCCCTTCACTTTTTTACCCGAGTAATCTTTTCGTCTATGCACCTTGTCATCCAAATCATCTTTCTCGGTCTTCATCTGTTTTTTGCATCGATTTTTCTTTCTTCGTCCTACTGTTATCTATGTCGTCATCTATGTCGCCTGCGTCGCTCGTTCTCTTTTTCAACATGTCATCCGTTTCATCTAATCCCCGAAAGATGTCACACGTGTCATCTGTTCAACTTGATAGGATGGCGATGGGACTGCAATGCACAATGGATCTGAAGACTTTCCCACTGGACAGTCAAGTCTGCGAGATCAAGATCAGCACATGCAAGTTACACGAATAATCGTATACACAGCGCTCGTGAATAAGCTGATGCCCTGCGATTGACTTTCGAGTCATCATCATCAATATCATTGGGCTCAATGCCCGTATAAGACTTTCGAGTGGCGCTCTATAAAGTTGGAAAGTACGACTAATGCAAAACAATTTTGACTAAATCCATTTATTTATTTATAAAATAATTTGATATAGGGCCTCTTTAAGGGTTGCTACTCAGGACCGCTCCCAGTCCAACCGCGTTTAGATAATTATTGTCTTTGAGGATACGAGTAAATGCAATAAATTAAATGATTTATTTAAATTTAGAAATTGCATAATCTGCTATTCAAATTTAACTCAAAGAGCAAGTCAGTAAGTGCTTGTACTTTCAACTATGAGAATTATAACTGACCACATAACGGAGGGGGTCAGCTTATGATCCACGGGGTCTTGGGGAGTGTAAAGAAGACTCAATTATGGGTCCTAGCAAGACTAAGGGGTTTGAAATCCCCTAAACTACGCTCAATCCTGACCCTGTTGCTGTTGTGCAAAAATAAGGGCGACATATAATTTAAACGCGATACAATGTCATGATCATTGATCAGCGTACTCGAGCAGAAAGTTTATTGAAACTAAAATAATAATCGCTGACTTGATAATTGCTATTTTGGGCACTTCCTGTTTTTAAGTTGCTGTTTTGTTATTACGGTGTACCCCGTAACCCAGACAGACAGACAGACGGACAGACAGACAGGCAGACAGACAGACAGACATACAGACGACATACAGAAAAGCATACAGACAAACCAAACAAACAGACAAACATACAAATACCATGATGTTGGACTTAATACAGACAGACAGACAGACAGACAGACAGACAGACAGACAGACAGACAGACAGACAGACAGACAGACAGACAGACAGAACAAGGCAGACAGGCAAACAAAGAGACGGACAGACAGACGGTCGGACGAACGGACGCACATAGACAAAGACATGTAAACATTCATGCAGAGAGACAAACAGAAGGACGGAGTGACACAGTGAGACATGTAGTGAGATACACAGACACCATCAAGACAGACAGTGAGACAGAAAGGCAGACGAACGGAGACAAACGGACAGACGTTCACACATACAGTGAGACAGACAAGACAGTAACAACTCCGATATGCACATATGCACATTGTGTGGCGTCTTTGCGTTGAAGCCGGAAGGTTTGAGATTCGAATCCACCTCAAGTCGCCGCGTTGGGACCTTGGACAAGTCCTTCATTCTCAATTGCTCAGAGCTTCGGCGTGAAACCGATGCAGTGTCCGCTCTGCAGTCGGGAGCGCCTCTGAGTAGAGAGCTTGAAGGGGCGCTATAACAAGTGCGCATACAAACAAAAATGTTGGACTTAGCAATTCTTAATACATTGTTTTGAATCATGTACGGCTTGGAAACGTGTTTAGATTCCTACGACTCGAATGAGATCGAGCTGCAATGGTTCGACGAGGATCCGATCGAGATAAAAGTGGAAGAGTTGAATCTTCCACAGTTCCAAATGGAGAGCTTCGAGCACGGATTTTGCAATGAATCTTACAAAACAGGCAAGCTACAAATACACGCAGTGCACGGCTAGCCATCATTTTCTCGGTCTTGGCGTACACGAAGGCGAACTTTCAGTTCTTTCTATCTCCGCGTGCTGCTGTCAGAACCCCTGGTTTATCGTTGAGATCGGTGTCATAATCTGCGTTTGAATTCCTAACCTGAGAAAATAAATGTTCGAAGTAGTTTCTTCAAAGGTGCTAGTAAAGTGTTCAATTGCTTAATATGAACCCACGCAAACACGTATAACATGCACACGTAGGCTACATCGATGCATACACTCACAGGAACAAATGCAAACAAATGCTTACATCAGGGCTTTTTTTAACGTGCAGTTGTACACAAAATGTGCAGTTCTAAATGGATTTGTGCAGTTAAAGGAGCACTTTTGTACAGTTAAAAACTGGGAAAAAAGTTTGCTGTCCTCCAATTGGAAGTAATTTACCATGGAGGAGGGGAAAGGAAAGAAGGAGTTGTGCAGTTCTAAAAATTCCTTAAAAACAGCCCTGGCTTACATAATTATATCCCTACATGTATAAGCTTAGTACAAATGCATATTATAATTATGCACGTGTTTCTTGAGCAACTATCGTGACTGTTAGCATTTGGTTGAAAGTAATTTCTATAGATAATGGTCATTTGATTGTGGGTATATGCATTAATAGCTTAATTAGCGTCTGCCTTATCTGAATATATAGTACAATTATTCTCTGGCTTAGATATTCTGTTTCTGTGTGTGCTCCGTATGG
>OX457051.1:37795482-37827492 GCA_949752735.1 Lumbricus terrestris
ATGCAGTGTCCGCGCTCTAGTCGGAAGCACCTCTGAGTAGAGTGCTTGAAGGAGATCTATAACAAGGGCACATCAAACAAGCAAACTTGGCTCATTTAGTGGAAAACTGCCTCCTCGGTACTACCTACCTGTTTTTGTGACAGTCCCAAGCCAGGAAACGAAAAGAGGGCGTCGCAAATCGATGAAAATGACGAGGAGTCGTTAGACAACTGCTGAGCAAACGAATGAAGATCGGTTGTGAAGAATCTGCCACGATAAATACATTGAAAAGATGAGCAGTAACTATTTCAAGCGGTCCCTTCATTGAAACGAATGCATGACATTATGCGTATGTCCTCTTGTTATACCGCCCCTTCAAGAGTACTAATCAGAAGCGCTTACAACTACAGTGCGGACACTGAATCGGAGTTTCATGCTGAAGCGCTGAACAATTGCGAGTGAAGAACTTGCCCAAGGTCCCTACACGGCGTCTTGAGGTGGATTAGAACCCGAAACCCTTTGGCTGCAAGGCAATGAACATACTAACTACACCACCGCGCCCCACGAAAAGATTATGATTAATGCGTAAGTTTCACACTGCAGAGACAATAGAACTGTTTCCGTCTTAATCGCCAGGAGGCGAAGTCAACTCCAAATCATCGTCCACCTACATAGCCGCAAAATAATCTGCCGCCGGAATTATTTGTAGGCGGGAAACGGTCTAAGGTCACGTGGTCTTGCAACATGGAGATTGAGGGCTGAACCAACGTTCCCTGAGGCTGAGACGGCAACATAAACTCAGCGCCATCGATTGATGCTTGTGGGTTGGGGGGGGAGGTGGGGTGTGGAACGATTCCCGAAGTCCCTCCCCGTCAGATAGACGTGCTTTGTAGTCTGCTATCAATTAGCGCCGTTGTGTTACAGGCCATCAAGAACAGTTTTTAGTAAAGATATGTGGCATGTGATTATTTTGTGTTCCTGAGAATTGCATTACTCTACAGTCTACACTGTACACTATTATTGACTTTTTATATAGCGCACCTTCAAGGCAACCTACTCAGAAGCGCTGCCTGTTCAACAACGGCTAAATAATGCAGTTTTAAGTGAGAGAAAAAACATAGGCACAAGATGGATTGCAACAGAAAGCCCATTCCAGGTTCTAGGGCCAGCCCTTGAGAAAGAGCGCCGTTGCATTATAGCAGTTCGACAGCGAGTGGTCAAGAGTTCAGCTTGATTAGTCGATCGGAGATCATATCGCCGCTGGACACCAGAGGTGGGAGTCGTGGGACAGCAGAGTTACTGTAGGTAAATGAGAGTTAGACCCTCCATGCAGCGCCAGACTAATGCAGAAACCCTAAAACGGTTGTGGTCTGTCAACCGGATTGCTTAATAAAGGAAATTATTAATATTTTGTAACTTTTGTTAGGACGTCAACTTTACCACTCAAACAAGATAGAATCGTTTTATTAGAAGATAAATTATCCTGTCAATTAGTTCATTATGTAAGATTAGGTTAGTCATCCAAAACGAAGTCGATCTCTTCGCCTGCGCCATTCATTTATATAACGCATATTTTAATATGTTTAAAGGTGTCTAAGTAAGAGCGCTGTTGCAAACCGCTGCATTTATCTGATTCATGCGTTATACGCAGTTAAATCACCAATAGTATAGGCTGAAATACAATACAATACAATACAATACAATACAATACAATACATTGCAATGCTGGTTTAGTTTGATGTACATATTTGCGAGTTCTGATATGCAAATTTGCGAGTTCTTCTTGCCGCTCGAACACTGTCTCCTTTCTTCGGTATTTCAAGGGTAATTTAATTTAATGTAATGTAAATTTTCGAGAATTTCTCAGCGCCCACGAAAGCCACGTCAGGGAGACCAGCTTATGCACCTCATACACGCCTCTGACATCCATTCGCATTTCACAAGGAACTCATTTGCATACCGCCCTGTCAAAGCTCACTCTAACAGTCAAGACGTTTTACTGTTAAATCTCATGGCGCTCAAGTACCAATAGATATTCGCCAATATAGTAATTTGCAGGTCTTTAAAAAGAGACTTCATAGTGTTTTTCTATTTTCCGATACTGAACCTACCTAAAGTTCACATGTCCGCATGTAGTTAAGATTTTACTTAAGTGCATAGTCAAGTTTGTTCCTTTACATGTTCATGGCAATTTAAACTTCGTTGCAATCTGTCATCACTTGATTTGGTCTATTTAAAAAAAATTCTCTTTTATTTCGGCTATCTTGGTGAATTTTCCTTGGGAATTTTTTAATTGGGTGACCCTCCCCAGCGGGATGTCCATCCCTTTAGGGCCCCCATTTGTAGCCAGTGCATATATATATATATATATATATGCATTGGCCACACACACACACACACATACACACACACACACACACACACACACATATATATATATATATATATTGCTGTTGCTGTCATTTTGTGCATTTTGGTTGCAATGAAAGCGATTTGAGTTGAATTGATTTGAATTGAAGTTAGCTTACCGGGCGATATAGTAGGCATACATGAACGTCTTAGGCGCCAATGTGTGTTCTTTCCCACCGTTCATTTCTCGATGTCTCGTCAAATCATGACGTTGTCCTATTTCTGATAATCAGTGCTGTAATCATATCAAGTGTAGACTTTCCTTGAACACCTTAAAATCATTTTCCCAAACGATGTTATATAAAAACTGTACTTTAAAATGTTATTATTTCCAGTATTCTAAGATGATAACGTAGGTTCCCAAAATCTCCAATCATCCACCGTAGGCGAGGATCTCGTTTTTTCTTCTTTTCGTAGACATCTGAGTCGACAATGGAGGAGCCATGAGGTCCTGAGCGTGGAAACCAGTACATTCCAATGTGTAAACGTATACCACTCGGCCTAACGTTGCTATTGCTACTAGAAGGAATTCTTTCACAAATGAAGGTTATGCGAATACACTTTGTCCTCAATGCGACTGACAACAGACACTGGTGACGCGCAACTTTCTTTAAACACCTAAAAATCATTTTTAAAGCATGCTATATATAAACTGTACTTAAAACGTTATTATTGTATACAAATTGCCTGAATCCTATTCTTCGTAACTGCTCGCAATTTTAAAGTGCCAATCCAAAGCCTAAATAGAAAAGGGAGGGCGACACTAATCAATTTGCTATGACACACTGACGTTAAACGGAGACTGCCTTAGGTCTACTATAATCTTTTGTCGAAGTCAAAGGCTTTTACGTTCATAAAATAATAAGATGCCGTGAAACTCTCCATTCCTCCATCCACCAGCGAAAGACTCGGTAGCTACTCATACTCAGGCGGAGCCAGAACAAGGCTGGATAAACAGAGGACGGCTCTGTATATCATTTTTGCCGTGGCACAGAGTCGTTAAGCAGTGACTAAAGAATCGCCAGGCGTGGAGCACGGTGGCGGAAATCACTCCTTTAGACACCTTTATAACAATTTTAAGAAATACTATAATTACAGATCAGCGAATTAGATAATAACATCTGTACGAATTCAAAACTGCCAAATATTAATTATTCATTGATTGATTGATCGGATGATTGAACGATTGAGTCATTCATTCATTTTATATTATGTACTTACTTAGCGAATCTTCAACGTAACTACTCAGATGCGCTCCCAGGCCAGCCACGGCATACTTTAAAAGACATAAGAGATATTTGAAACGATGGATGGATGGATCCGATTTGACCAGGGTCTATGACAACAGAGGCCGTTACCCTGGACAGAAATTTGCTCGGCATATTACAGCACTTAAGAGATGTTCGATTGGTCATAATTATGTCATGAATGCAGCCTTAAAAGTAGGTGTTGTCTGACAGCTAAGCGAGCCAGTGGAAGTATGAATTGCTCCGTCTTAGTAGAGCAACGAGTCCACGACTCTTCAACGTCAGAGGCTGGGCGACTTAGATCGTGTATATAGGTAAGATGGAGCGCAACAAAAGAAGGAGCGTGAAACCATAGCAGCAGTTCGAAACGAGATACGCTAAACCATATAAAAGACAACCGGCTCAGCACATCACATATGTAGGCAGAGACAAAGGCGAATTTTAAAATTCACCCAATGAGCCGAGCAAGCAATATTAAACTCCGCCAATGTTTTTGCATTCTGACAGCGCCAGTCCCAAGTCTGGATAAAAGTGGAGGTCGTCGCTAATGACCACAGTGCACATAACAAAGAAACTCAGATGCGCCTCCAGCCCACCCACGGCAAAATGTAAAAGACATAAGAGATCTATGAAACGATATTCGATTGGTCATATTGGTCATAATAATTTTGTCATGAATGCAGCCTTAAAAAAGGTTATACCAGACTGACATTCTACAACCGAGAAACCTCTGAGCGAGCCAGTGGAAGTATGATTTGCTCCTTCTTAGTAGAGTGACGAGTCCACGGCTCTTCAACGTCAGAGGCTAGGCAACTTAGATCGCGTAGGTAAGATGGAGCTCAACAATGTATAGAGCGTGAAACCAGAGCAGTAATGCGATATGAGATACGTTGGACTATAATAGGAAATCAGCACAACACATCACGCGTGTATAGGCACAGACAAAGACGAATTTTCAAATTCGCTCAATGAGCCGAGCAGATAATATTAAACTCCGCCACTATTTGCATTCTGACAGCGCCAGTCCCAAGCCTGGATAAAAGAGGAGGGCGCCGCTAATAACCTATATTTTCACAGAGTACATAACCAGGAATTCAGATGCAAGAGCAATGTAGTGAAGCTTGGAAAGCTGCTGCCGTTTGTCCAGCCATATAAATTACGAATTATACTTGGCTAATCTGAAATAAATTATAAATAATACTTTATTAGTGTTTGGACGTAAATGCCCTAGAAAACCCAAAAGTTAGGCAAACAACGAACGAAATGAATAATTATTATAAAGTCGATTTAGCCACCTTTTTTAGTATTTTCAAATTTATACATATACGCCGACGAGAGATCTAAAAATTAGTTAAGAACCAATACCCGATATTTTCCAACAGACTAGTGAACGATATTGTTGAGCAGTGCTTATTAATCGTGTTCAAACGCAATCAACCCTTTCAAACAATCAACTGTGCTCAACAAAAGGTCGTTTTTTTAGCAAAAAATGACATTGCAATTAAAGCAAATTTTCTTGCATGGGCTATACACAATAAACTGATGTGAAAATTAACGGGTCCAGAAAAAGAATGGGAGAACAATAAATACATGTTTCCAACATCGAGTGGAGTCGCTACCATTATTATAGGTCGCGAAAGGTAATTCGACTCATATACTGACAATTTTACTCTTGACCAGCCTCATGACCTTCCAAAAATTTCTTGGCACTTTTATATAATTTTCTTTGCATATCTTCTACCTGTTGATTGTTTCTCCTGACTCCGACGCGACCTGCTGAAATTGAAAGCTAGCGCCGCCACTCTTCATTGGTCTCCAAGCTTCAAAAAAGTTGAGAAGCACTGGTAACGCTTGTAAACATCGTGCGCTCAGTATTATTTTGTTCCTCTCCAGTGTACGTTCAATCATTGAACCAATGAATCAATCAACGAATCAATCAATTAATCAATCAGTCAACGATCAGAATTTACATGAAATTTATATAGCGCCCCTTCAAGATAGCTACTCATAGGCGCTTCCGGCCCAGGTCAAGCGCAAAAGAAGCCTTCAGCAGTTTGTGAAGCTGAGAACAGTTTGAGATGTTTGTATGTGCACTTTTTATAGCGCCACTTCGCGCTCACTACTCAGAGGCGCTCCCGATTACAGTGCGGACACTGCATCGGAGTTTCACGCCGTAGCGCTGAGCAATTGTGAGTGAAGAACTTGCACAAGGTCTCTACACGGCGATTTAGGGTGGATTCGAGCCTTCAATCCTTTGGCTGCAAGGCGACGAACATACCTACTACACCACCGCGCCCCACAAATGTTGTGTGGTATAGTCAAAAGTTACAATGTTTGTTCAGACTATGACATAGCCTGTTCTGCTATTTATAGCCACCAATCATCCACCGCTCTCTTCCAACCACTTCAAACTAAAAACCATTTCGTGCGACTGTTAATAACATTAGACCTGATGTAGCCTACAAACTGTAAATGTCTCTTTTCTCCGCAGTGGAGCCTAGATGATGCTCTCGTTTTCTTTTCGCTGTTCTCTGAGTCGACAGTGGAGGATTTATGAGGCTCCGAGCGTGGATGCCAGCGCATTCCACGATTCAGCCGTTCACAACTCAGCTTAACGTTGCTATAGACTAGAAGAAATCATAATATTGTGAGGGAAGTCTAATATAATACATCGACCGTAACCGCAAGGACAGCTGTGAGACATTGTTAACCAATGTTGTTGAATGGCATTCCTTAGACACCATCAAAATTATTTGAGAGAGCACTATACAATAATATACATAGCTTGCACAATACCACAAATTGCATACAATGACAGAGCTATTCTCCCTATAACTGCCCGCACTCTTGCCGTGCTAATCTCAAGGCTGGATGATGGGGGTGACACAAATGTACTCTTATTAACACTTGGTTTCGTTAAACTGAGATTACTGAAACAGGTGCAGTAGGGATGGCATTGAGATGAGATGGGATATGAGGGATGTCAGAGTAGCAAATATCATCTGTTACAAAAAAGACAATGCAATTAAAGCCAATTATATAACGCTGCATTTATGTGCACTTGCTAAAGCGCTAATCAAGAACGCAACCCATATGCGATCCCGACTACGGCGCGGAAACTGAATCGGAATTTAACGCCGAAGCGCCGGAGCAATAGCGAGTGAAGGACTTGCCGAAGGTCCATACGAGTCTGTTATACATACACATAAGTTACTGTGAAAAATCTCCCTCTGTTCTTATGCAGTTACCAGTCTAAGAAAGGTCGAGATGCACTGGTGTTGTTACATCGTATACACTCGATAATATTTTGTTCTTCTCCAATTCAATTCAATTCAATTCAATTCAATTGGTTTATTGATCCACCAAGAAACAAAAACAAGCAGACAATTTTGCTTACAGGATAGTACACACAGAGATTGATTGCGAGTTAACATTTGCGCTGATATGGACAGGTGAGCAACCAATACTGAATGTGGCAGAACCAATAGGCTACCCGAAGGGAATGATCCCGCTAGTGGGGCCTATTTACCAAAAAATTCATTGCGGTAACAATAGAAAATAAAAAGCAGATGCAATATTAATTAATGGCGGTGCTTTTGAAAGCAATGAACAGTAGCAACGGGATACTTTTCCTCAAAACATATATCAATAACATAATAATAAATAAACATGAACATAGGTTAAATAAAGGAGTTCATTTGACATTATTTAATGTGTATGCACGGATTTGGGTTTTAAACTGAGCGAGACTCCTGGATGCACGAATACTTTCCGGTATGTTATTCCATAAAAGAGGACCCTGATACTTAATAGAAAACTTTCTAGTGTTCGTTTTTGCAAAGACACTTATGTAGGCTCTATTATTTCTAATGCCTTTAGTATATAAGTTAGGTCTAAAATAGGATGAGAATGCAAGTGGAAGGAGGTTGTTGTCGTGCTTATACATAAATGTACTAGTTCACGTTCGTCTTTCAATCGTAAAAAAGTTCGTTCGGACCATGCAAACTCTTTTCTCTGTTATTCAGAAGCACCAATAATCCACGTTCCACTTCAACCACCACAATCTGAAAGCCATTGCGTGTGATTGCCAACAATATCAACTTTTATTTGCATAGATTCTTTTCTCCGTGGAGGAGTGTTAGCGAGGCTCTAATTTTCTTTTTTCCTAAGTTCTCTGAGTTTACACTGAAGAATTCGTGAGGCTCTGAGCGTGGAAACCAGTGCATTCTGTGGTTTAACCGTTCACCATTCGCCTATTGCTACTATAGAAAGAATAATTTCATGAATGAAGGCTAAACGAATAATACACGTTGACCTCAACGGGATCGACAGCTCTGAGACGTCGTTAAACACTGGTAACGCGCTGCTTCGTTAGACACCTTAAAAGAATTTTAAAGGATGCAATATAATGTAGCTGTACTGCACCACAATAATGACTCCACTATCAAGTCCCCCACCATTTCATTTCTTTTAACTGTTCGTATTTTGCATCGCCAATCCATAGTCTTAACGAAGGAAGAGGGCGACACTATTAATATTGTTTCCACAAAGTGTTGCTTAACTGAGTCTAATACTACTATTACTACTATAAGCTATGCCTGCATGTGTCATTCTCTATCGATTGAATGAAATTCCATTATTATCAGTTCGTTCTACCAACATGTATAATTATCTCTGGCAGGTCTATCTATAGTCTTTCCTCATCTTTGTCTCACCTCAGGTCCTCTATTTTGTTCTCACTGTGTCGATCGCACAGGAGGCGCTTATGAGAAGCTTTAGCTTATTGGAGCCTTTTATGAATAATCAAATACGATACAATGCAATGCTTGGTTAAATCTAAGCACCTTTATAGTCTTTTAGAAATGTTAGCCAATGGTTGCATGTTCAATAGTTAAAATACTTTAATCGGACCATGACAATGTCATACTCCTTGTCTGATATATGGAACACCAATTAACTCAAGAATGAAGGCTATGTATACGAATGCCTTGTCCTAAACGGGATCAGCCAGCTCTGAGACGTCTTTGAACACTGTTAATGCGCTGCTTCCTTAGACACCTTAAACAATTTAAAATAGTGCATATATAAACTGCATTTTTACAACTTTATTATAATTGCTAGTCTGGTCTTTCCCCAAACGCGTTCTTCGTAACTGCTCGCATTTTGCCACGCCAATACAAAGGAGGAAGCCGACACTAGCGAACATTGTTCCTGCAGCGTTTTTAGACTGAGACCATACTACTACTACTAATCTTCTATCGAAGTCAACGGCTCTTGCTTTAATAAACTCATAAGATGCCGCTAAACTCGCCTTCCATCACTCCATGCATTAACGAAAGACTAGACTGCTACTCGTACTCAGATAGGACCAATCCTTAGCCTAACTTCGAGGAATTATGTGGAACGTTGGACGAGCGGCTATTCGAAGCTGTCCTGCTTAATCATTAAGGACATGTCTTGAACACACTCCTCCTGCCATTGAGGTCACAGCCTTAATCCACGAGGCCAAGACTGCACGATCGAAATGCCCTTCTGGAGGACAATCCAGCGAGGAAATCTTCTTCAAGGAGAAAACTTTTATTATCTTATCTTGTCTTGTCTTGTCTTATCTTATCCTATCCTATCCTATCCTATCCTATCCTATCCTATCCTATCCTATCCTATCCTATCCTATCCTATCCTATCCTATCCTATCCTATCCTATCCTATCCTATCCTATCCTATCATATCCTATCCTATCCTATCCTATCCTATCCTATCCTATCCTATCCTATCCTATCCTATCCTATCCTATCCTATCATATCCTATCCTATCCTATCCTATCCTATCCTATCCTATCCTATCCTATCCTATCCTATCCTATCCTATCCTATCCTATCCTATCCTATCCTATCCTATCCTATCCTATCCTATCCTATCCTATCCTATCCTATCCTATCCTATCTTACGAAAGAGGAGGCGGTTGTAAACCATAATACTGTGACACGCTGTCGTTAAACACCAGGGAATAGAGAGGCCTACGTGTGATGACAGATTGGCTAAAACGGTTCTTAGACACCTTTATAACGGATAAATAAAATAATTAAATTAAAATTAAATGCATCACATTTGTAACTGACAGTTGGGTTCGCGACTTCTCGTGATGTTCATGCACGCTCGAATTATTTAGCGACTAATCTTATAATAAACTTCGCTACTGTTTGTACTCTGACAGTGCCAGTCCCAAGTTCGGATAAAGAAGGAGGGTGACAATAAGGATCTCTGATATATCACAAGCTGCCGTTAAGTTGAAACCCGCAAGCGAATTCTGTGACAAAATGTGTTGTTGACTATGCATACTTGACATGCATTTAGCAGCTAACTCCATCCTCGCCGATACAAACCTGTTTATGTGACAGTCCCAAGCCAAAGGACGGAAGGAGGGCGACGATAATCGGATCCTAAATGACGAGGAGTCGTTAAACAACAGATAAACAAACGATGGAAGATCCGAGGTGAAGGATCTCACACGTGATTCAATTAATAAAAAAATCACCAGTAACTATTTCAAGCGGTCTCTACAATGTACATTTATTTTAAACGATTAATGCATAAGGATTACATTGCAGATATATTAGAACTCAATCAATCAATCAATCGTAATTTATATGGCGCCCCTTCAGGTACCTACCTAGAGGTGCTCCCGGCCGAGATCAAGCGAAAAAACCAGTCTTCAAAAGTTTCTGAAATTGAGAACAGTTTGGGAGGTGTCGCATAGTCAAGGGAAATCCATAACAGGTTGTTGGACCAACCACAGAGAACGAACGCCTCTGCATTGTTGCAGAGCGACGGCGGCGGCATTTGCAGTTTAACGTCACTGTGTGGTAACAAGGACCATTAGCGACGCCCTCCTCCTTTATCCAGGCTTGGGCCGTTGGAAGTAATTGGAAGCGGAAATGGTCTACGATCACGTGGTCTCGCAACAAGGAGATTGAGGGCTGAACCAACGTTCCCTGGGATGGCAACAACAACTCAGCGCCATCGGCTGTTGCTTGGACATATTGGAGGGGTCAGTAGGTGTTGGGAGGGGCGGTAGGGGTGGGCGGTGGCTCATTGAGTATACACCAGCATGGAGATCAGAGGACCAGAGTTCGATATATGAAACCTACGTGAGATAGACGTGCTTTGAACTCTGCTATTATCCTGATCCTATGGTATCTCGATCCGGACCACCACGGACTACTCTCGCGGACAACCCTTCTGACTCATCGCAGCGCTCGTGAATAAGCTGATGCCCCGCACTTGGCTTTCAATTAACCTTTAGAAATTTGGAGTTTACGATTACGATTACGACTATAATAATTAGCGCCGTTGTACTGCAGAGCAGTTAGTAGTTGAGATTTGTGATTTGTGTTCTTGGGAATCGTTTCAATTGCGTTAATGAACATGTACAATTGCACATTGCAAACGGTTGCGGTCTGTCAACCGGATTGTTCAATAAAGGAAAATTGTTATTTTTTAGCTCTTAAGACGTCGACATAGGTTGGAGCCCGCTAGCGCAATGAATAACACGATGGCATGGAGTGCAAGTGGTAGCGAGTTAGCACCCCGTATATTTAAGGCGGACATGCTAATTATAGGCTGTTATTAGCGCCGATTATTGCAGGCTGCCTGTTCTGTTAGTATAGTTAAGATTTTGTGTATTCTGTGATCTTAGTTCCTGTGAATTGCTTAAACTGCATGATTGTGCACTGTAACCGGTTGCAGTCTGTCAACCGGATTGTTGAATAAAAGAAAATTATTATTATTACTTTACCATTTTAAAACACGATAGAATCGATTTATTAGAATATTAATTTTCGACTATTTTTTCATTGTGTAATAGATTTTTCGCTAAAGTAAATTAATTCGCGTGTGCCATTCTTTTATATATTGCATGTTTCAATACGTTGTAAAGGTGTCTAAGTTAGACCCCCGTAACAAACCGCTACAGTTCTCTGATTCACGCGCTATACGTAGTTAAATCAGACTTAGAAGAGACTGAAATACAATGCAATACAATGCCGGTTTGGTTAGCTACACTGGCGATATGGTAGGCATACGTCCCATGCGCCAATGTGTGTTGAAAATCCCAGAGCGAATCCACTTCAGAGTTCTCTCCCTAACCTACAACTCTTTGCAATGCTCTCAACCCAATTATCTTCGCGAACTCTTGACCATCCAGCCTACCCGTTCTACCCGATCATCTGCCTGCCTTACACTTTCTCGACCGCCGGTTACAAGTCATCTCAAGTTCTCCAACCGAGCCATATCAATCTCAGCACCACGCCTTTGCAATGATCTGCCTCATGAATTCCGATCCTTTTCAGTCCCTCCACCACCATTACAAATCACACACCACAACCTTCCATCACACCTCGGGCTTTTCATTCGGAATTAAAGACACAGCTCTTCAAGAACTCTTACCCTGTCCCATCTGATCCTCCACCCTCCAATTCCCGGCTCAGATGACACCCACTGTTCCACCACTCTGACCCTACGGTAACTCGCCCCGCACCACCATGGACTAGCCTACTCTTACGGCCAACCCATCGACTCAACGCAGCGCTCGTGAATAAGCCGGTGCCCCGTCCTTGGCTTTAGAGTGGCGCTTTAGAAATTAGGAGATTATGATTGCGATCACTATTACGATTGGTGCACTCATGCTTGGCTTAATAAGCGGTTAATAATAGAAGAAGCCCCAGTTCGCACTCTGCCAGTGCTGGTCACATTAGTCCTGATAAAGAAGGAGAGTGACGCTAATGGTCTTTGCTACCACAGTGTTGTTAAACTGAAAACCGCAAACAAGATCTACAAGAGCATCTGTAATGTATGTATACTCGCCGCGTAGGGACCTTGGGCAAGTCCTTCACTCGCAATTGCTCAGCGCTTCGGCGAGAAACTTCGATGCAGTGTCCGCGCTGTAGTCGATAGCACCTCTGAGTAGGAGCTTGAAGGGGCGCTATAACAAGTGCACATCAAACAAGCAAACTTGGCTCAATTAGTGGCTAGCTGCCTCCTCGGTACTACCTACCTGTGTTTGTGACAGTCCCAAGCCAGGGGACGAGAGAAGGGCGTCGCAAATCGAAAAGATGATGATGATTGATGAGTCGTTAGAGTTAGACAAAAGCTGAACAAACAATGAATGTCAGTGGTGAAGAATCTCCCACGATTAATACATTGAAAAGATGATCAGTAACTATTTATTTGAAACGTACAATGTATGCATATTGCATAAGATTGTATATGTAAGCTATGTCTACTTGTTATAGCGCCCCCTCCAAGATTGCTACTCAGAAGCGCTCCCGACTGCAGCGCGGACACAGAATTGGAGTTTCACACCGAAGCGCTGAGCAATTGCGAGTGAAGGATTTGTCCAAGGTCCTTACGCGTCGGCTTGAGGTGGATTCGAACCCGAAACCATTCGGCTGCAAGGCAACGAACATACCCTCTACAGTCTACACCACCGTGCCCCACGAAAAGATTATGATTAATGCAGTTACAATAGAACTGTTTCTGTCTTATTCGCTCCAAATAATCGTCCGCCTACATTGCAGAAAAATAATCTGCCGCCGGAAGTAATTGGAGGCGGAAAGGCCTCAGGTCACATGGCCTTGCAACATGGAGACTGAGAACTGAAAAAACGTTCCCTGGGACGGCAACAAAATCTCAGCGCCAACGATTGATGCTTTTTGCCCGGGTGGGGGTGGGGCGATTCCCGAAGCCCCTTCTTCGTCAGATAGCCTTGCTTTCTAGTCTGCTATTAATTAGCGCTGTTGTATTGCAGGTCATCAAGAAAAGTTTGTAGTTAAGATCTGTGAGTTGTGATTATATATTTTTGTGTTCCTGAGAATTGCATTACTCTACACTGTACTTTTTGACTTTTTATATAGCGCACCTTCAAGGCAACTACTCAGAAGCGCTCCCTGTTCAACAACGGCCAAATAAGGCAGTTTTAAGTGAGGAAGAAACATAGCATTGTAACCTCTACGCACAAGGCGGAGTGCAACAGAAAGCCCATTCCAGGTTTTGTATGTATGTGCACTTGTTATAGCGCCCCTTCAAGTTCTCTTACTACTCAGAGGCGCTCCCGACTGCAGAGCGGACACTGCAGCGGAGTTTCACGCCGAAGCGCTGAGCAATTGCGAGTGAAGGACTTGTTCAAGGTCCCTACGCGGCGACGTGAGGTGGATTCGAACCTCGAGCCACGACAGCGAGAGGCCAAGAGTTCAGCTTGATTAGTCTGTCGGAGATCGGATCGCCGCACAGGCGGCACAGCAGAGTTACTGTAGGTAAATGAAAGTTAGACCCTCCATGCCGCGCCAGACTAATGGAGAAACCCTATAACGGTTGCGGTCTGTCAACCGGATTGTTCTATAATGGAAATTATCATTACTTTTGTAGCTCTTGCTAGGACGTCGACTTTACCACTCAAACACGACAGAATCGGTTTATCAGAAGATATTTCTTGTCAATTTAGTTCATTATGTAAATTCCTACCTGCTATGCCGAGCGAACTATCGCTTCGCGAGTGCCTTTTGTTTATATACCGCATGGTTTAATATGTTTAAAGGTGTCTAAGCAAGAGCGCAGTACAGCTGTAAACCGCTACATTTCTCTGATTCATGCGTTATGCGCGGTTAAATCACCAAGGAACGAAATACAATACAATACAATACAATACAATACAATACAATACAATACAATACAATACAATACAATACAATACAATACAATACAATACAATGCAATACAATACAATAGAATTCAATGCAATGGGGCGCTGTGGTGTAATGGGTATGGTCGTCGCCTTGCAGCCGAAGGGTTGCAGGTTCGAATCCACCTCAAGTCTCCGCGTAGGGACCCTGGGCAAGTCCTTTACTCGCAATTGCTCAGCGCTTAGGCGTGAAAATCCGATGCAGTGTCCGCTGAGCTCCGCTCTGTAGTCGGAAGAGCCTCTGAGTAGGGAGCTTGAAGGGGCGTTATAACAAGTGCGCATACAAACAAATACTGGTTTAGTATGAAGTACACATTTGCGAGTTCTTCTTTCAACTCGAACACGGTCTCTTTCCTTCGATATTCCAATGGTGCATCCCGCATCATCTGACATCCATTCGAATTTCACTGTAGGAACTCATCCGAATATCGCCCTGTCAAAGCTCACTCGAACACTAGACGTTTTACTGTTAAATCTTTTGACGCCCATGTAGGCATATGGAACAGATAAGATATTCGTCAATCCATGGGCGGAGACTTGGGCGGAGACTTGCGGAGGACGAACGAGTGACGAAGGAAGGACGCGACAAAATTTGCCATCTTTGCGCCCGGTAAAAAATTTCTGGCGACTTTTTTAGTCATCTGGCCGAAATGTCTACGAAAAACCCAATTTTCTCTGTCAGAAAAGTTGATGACCTTTTCTAGTCGTTTCAAAAACATTCCAATTTCTCCACGGCCAAAAGAGCAAAAGAGCTTATGACTTTTTTCATTGCGTCATTTGTTCGAAGATCTCTTCTTCTAACGTTACAACCTCGCCAGTATGTTCGTGAAGTGTACATAGCCTACATGACATTGTATCCTAACACTTAACAAAGGGGGGGATACAAATGCATGGGCCGTCCCACACCACACCAATTGCGCGGACCGTCCCCCTGTCTCCACTAAGTCACGGTCCCTTTAGGACCACTATTTGCAGCCAATGCATGCACATATATTTTTACTGTTGCCATTGTGTGTATTTTGCTTGAATTGAATTGAATTGAAGTTATCTTCTCTGGCGATAACGCAGGAATACGTCCCATGCGCCAATGTGTGTTCTTTCCCACCGTACATTTCCCGATGTCTCTTCAGATCAGGACGTAGTCCTATTTCTGATAATGTAGGATCCCCAAATCCCAAATCATTCACCGTCCCCCTGTCTCCACTAATTCACGGCCCCTTTAGGGCCACTATTTGCAGCCAATGCTGCATATATATTTTTACTGGTCGCTACTCATACACCCATCAACCAAAGTCTTAAAATCATTTCTTGCGATTGCCAACAATATCAACTTTCATTTATATGGCTCCTTGGCTCCACAGTGAAGCGTACATGTAGGCGAGGCGCTCATTTTTTTCTTCTTTTCGTAGACCCCTGAGTCGACAATGGAGTATTCATGAGGCCCTGAGCGTGGGAGCCAGTAAATGCCAAGGTTTAAACGTCCACCACTCGGCCTAACGTTGTTATTGCTACTTGAAGGAATTCTTTCACGAATGAAGGTTATGCGAATATACTTTGTCCTCAATGGGACTGACAACAGACTCTGAGACGTCAATAAACACTGTTGACGCGCAACTTTCTTTAAACACCTTAAAATTATTTTTAAAGCATGTTATATATAAACTGTACTTTAAACGTTATTATTGTATACAAATTGCCTGAGTCATATTCTGTCTAACTGCTCGCAATTTTAAAGTGCCAATCCAAAGTCTAAATAAAAAAGGGAGGGCGACATTAATCTGTTTGCTATAACACACTGCGTTAAACGAAGACTACTATAATCGGTCTATTATATTTTTTGTCGAAGTCAAAGTCTTTTACGTTCATAAACTAATAAAATGCCGTGAACTCTCCATACATCTATCCATCAACGGAAGACTCGGTCGCTACTCAAACACAGATGGGGCCAGAACAAGGCTGGATAAACAGAGGAGGGCGCTGTATATCATTTTTGCCGTGGCACAGTGTCGTTAAGCAGTGACTAAAGAATCGCCAGGCGTGGAGCACGGTGGCAGAAGTCACTCCTTTAGACACCTTTATAACGACTTTAACGACTTTAACGACCGCCGCTTCTGGTGACCCTCGTGAGACTGTGCACTTATTCCAACGGCTATCGATATGCACTCAAAGATTCAACGCCATAGCATTCAGGGGCACTTTCACACAACCAACCGGAGTCGAGGACGACCAGCCATACCAACAATAATTGCATTATGTATTAGGCTTTGCATGCATCTGTGGGAATACAATTAGCACATTTTGCTAGTGTCTAGCCTAGTGCTCACCGTTAATCAGTTCCAGCCAGTTGATGTTGCTCTGTTGGTTTTGAAAATAAATGATGGTTTTTTCTTTAAGAAATACTATAATTACAGATCAGCGAATTAGATAATAACATCTGCAAGAATTCAACACTGCCAAGTATTAATTACTCGTTCTTTGATTGATTGATTGATCGGATAAGTGATCGATTGAGTCATTCATTCATTTTATATTGTGAACCTACTCAGCTTACCTTCAACGTAACTACTCAGATGCGCTCCCAGGCAAAATATAAAAGATATAAGAGATATAGGAAACGATGTTCGATTGGTCATAATTATGTCATGAATGCAGCCTTAAAAGTAGGTGTTGTCTGACAGCTAAGCGAACCCGTGGAAGTACGAGTTGCTCCTTCTTAGTAGAGTGACGAGCCCACGAATCTTCAACGTCAGAGGCTGGGCGACTTAGATCGCGTAGGTAAGATGGAGCGCAGCAAAGGATGCAGCGTGAAACCAGAGCAGTAATGCGATAATTATGAGATACGTTGGACTATCGGAAATCAGCGCAACACATCACACATGTAGACAGAGACAGAGGCGAATTTTGGAATTCACCCACCGAGCCGAGAAGCCGGGCGGCTAATATTAAACTCCGCCACTGTCTGCATTCTGACAGCGCCAATCCCAAGCCTGGATAAAAGAGGAGGGCGCCGCTAATGACCTATATTTTCACAGTGCACATAACCAAGAAATTCAGATGCAATAGCAATGTAGTGAAGCTTGGAAAGCTGCTGCCGTGTGTCCAGGTGAATAAATTACGAATTATACTTGGTTGATCCTAAATAAATATACTGTATTAGTATTTGGACGCCAATACCCTGGAAAGCACAAAAGTTAGGTAAACAACGACTATGATATTTTCTGTTGTCTGGAGGCTCCCCCCCCCAATCATCCGCATAGCTCCTTTTCTCCATAGAGGAGAGTTGGCGAGGCTCTAATTTTTCCCATTTAGGCCTCTGAGTTGACAATGGAGGATTCATGAGGCTCTGGGAGTGAGAGCCAGTGCATGCTGAGGTTTAACCGTCCATTACTTGGCTATTGTTACTAGAAGAAATTATTTCACGAATAAAGGCAAAAACAAATAATATACATGTACGTGATCGACAGCTCTGAGACGTCATTAAACACTGGTCACGGGTGCTTTCATTAGACACCTTAAAAACAAACTCTGACGATTATATATATAAATACGCTGTACGCGCATCTTATTAGTGATCCGTGTCGTCTGCATATCAGTCGTCGGAACTGTTCGCATTTTACAGTGCCAATCCAAAGACTTAATGAAAGAGGAGGGCGACACCAACGATAAATGTTCTCATTGCGTGTCGCTAAACTGAGAATCTATTATTAATTATAGTACTGCTGTAATCTTCTATCGAAATAAGAATTATGGTATGCCGTTTGGTTCTCCACTCATCCATCCATTCGTCAAAAGACTCCACCACCCGGACTTGTACTCAAAACAGTTACCTGGTGAACAAGTAGGGTCTATCACATTAAATTTCACATGATACATAAAAATTATTAGGACTAATCAAACTAATTAATTAATGTGTAAACAACAATCAAGTTAAACGTCTTTCTCATTTGATGACTGCTGCTCTTGACAGTACCCGGTAATGGCGTCTGGAGCGCAGGTTATAACATATTTGCTTCGCGGGGGGGGGGGGGGGTGCAACTCGTGGAGGACATTGCCAGGTCTTGTCAGAAATGCAGGGCTGTTTTAAAGGAATTTTTAGAACTGCACAACCCCTTCTTTACTTCCCATCTTCCATGGTAAGTTACTTCCAATTGGAGGACAATGGCCTTTTTTGCTAATTTTAACTGTACAGAAGTGCTTCTAGAATGGCACAAATCCATTTAGAACTGCACGTTTTGTGTGGAACTGCACGTTAAAAAAGCCCTGCAGAACTGCCGAAAACAAACGGGTATAAGCACGACGACATAGTTCCTCAAACTTTGAAATATCACATGGAAGCGAATGCTGATGGAGCAGCCTATTCATCACGGGTTGTAGTCTACAATTTCTTGCTGCACAGCATACCCCTCCAGCATGCAGGAGCTGCATAAAGCAGACGTGACAGCGTAGTAGCTCGTACCACATCGTAGAGCTTGAGGCCAGCGGGACCATGATCAGTGAGCACACGGAAGGCATAAAAATCTGCGTGGGGTTACAGCATAATTATCTAATCAATGCGCATGTCAAAAGTGAGATTATCTAAAATATACTTAACTAAAATTCATTTACATTATTTTGCTTTTGATCATCAGTGCTTATAAAGGTGTACGACGTGTCGTAGGTTACACCAATTAAAAATGACGCTCTTCAGTTACGAGTTGACGCCAATGGAAGCCACACGATATCGCAACACAGTTAACGTTACGAATAATTATTATACAATGTTAAACCTAAGCTTAAACACCTTTAATAAGCATCTACAAATATCATATATTCAAAATTACGTTAGTATTTCGCATGATATCACTGCCCTAAACCCAACAAGTGTCGCTAAACTGTGAACGTTATGAATATTATACAAGGTTAAACTTAAACCTTTTAAAACACCTTTCATAAGCATCTACAAATGTTACATATTCAAAAATTCTGTAACTTATGACATTTCTGACGTCTTTGTCCTAAAACCAAAAAGTGTCACTAAACAGTGAACGCTTTGAATAATGCTTCACTAGCAACTGTTACATCTTTCTGCCATGGCATACAATTCAAAGTCTACGTATTGGTCCTTAAGTATCAATTGGATCTTGCTCCGAAGTATCTTTGTGATCTCATGCTTTGTCTCCTCACAGCCACCTCGTTGCGTCCTCTTAGATCATCTGGTCGGCTTGCGTGGGCGATCAAAGATACTTTTACAAACAGGACAAACAAATACAATGGTACCGGTGAAATATTTAGTAAGAGCTGTAAGAATGCCAAGCTTGAAATTTTAGCAACATTGAGCTTACGATGTAAACTTATTGGGGCACCAGTGCTTCTCTTCCTTTTTGGAAGGCTGGATACTGGGAACAGGTAATTGCTCTCGCTATAATTATTAGCCATGGTACCGGTGATTTTTCACATCAGCTTATTATATTATGTGGGCATATAACAAACTTAAGAAAATTTGCTTTAATTATATTGTCATTGCTTATTGCAAGCAAGCTTTCGCTATGCACAGTTGAGTACATGAAAAGTTAATTAACGACGCAGGAAAATGGTTCAACGCATTAGTCACAATAGCGCTTCATCAGTATCCAGCTCAAGAAAGGAAGAGAAGCATTGGTGTCGCAATAAGTCTACAGCGTAGGCTCAATATTCTGTTGTTATTCTCCATCGTACGTTCAATAGCTAAACTGTTTCTTCAGACTATGATATTTTCTGTTGTCTGGAGTCCCCACCTTCCCACTAATCATCCGCCGTTCCCTTCCAACGATCAGAACCTTAAAAATATTTCGTACGATTACTAACTGTATCAACTTTTATTTACATAGCTCCTTTTCTCCATAGAGAAGCGTTAGCGTGGCTCTAATTTTCTTTTTTCCCATAGGCCTCTGAGTTGACAATGGAGAATTCATGAGGCTCTGGGCGTGGGAGCCAGTGCATTCCACGGTTTAACCGTTCATCACTCGACTATTGCTAGTAGAAGGAATTACTTCACGAATTACTAAACGAATAATATACGGATCGACATTCGACAGCTCAGAAACGCTGTTAAAAACTAGTAATGTATTGCTTTCGTTAGACACCTTAAAAACGAATTCTTTCGATGATATATATAACTACCATGTACGCACAACTTAATGGTGACCTTTCCTCTTTGCCTATATCATTCGTAGTAACCGCTCGCATTTTGCAACGACCAGAATCTCAAAACTATTTCGTGCGATCACTAACAGCATCAACTTTTGTTTACATGGCTCTTTTTCTCCATAGAGGAGCGTTGGCGAGGCTCTAATTTTCTTTTTTCCTTAGGCTTCTGAGTTGTGATGAAGGATTCATGAGGCTCTGGACGTGGGAACCAGTGCATTCCACGGTTTAGCTGTTCGTCACTCGGCTATTGCTACTATAGAAGGAATTATTTCATGAATGAAGGCTAAACGAATAATATACAGGATCGACATTCGACAACTCTAAGACGTGGTTAAACACTGGTAACGGGTGCTTTTGTTAGACACCTTAAAAAGAAATTCTAACGATAATATAAAATTTATAAATACACTGTACGCACGCCTTTATAGTGATCCTTGTCGGTGGCATATCATTCGTCGTAACTGCTCGCATTTTGCAGTGCCAATCCAAAGCCTTAATGAAAGAGGAGGGCGACACCAACGATCATTGTTCTAATAGAGTGTCGTTGAACTGAGAATCTAATTATACTACAGCTATTATTATCTTCTGTCGAAGTCAGAATTACAGGATGCCGTTTAACTCTCCATTCATCCATCCATGCATCAAAAGACTTCACCACTAGGACTTGTACTCAGGTAGGACAAGTCCCAGGACTGGATAATGAAGGAGGGCGTAGTATATCATATTTACTGTGACACAGCATCGTTAAAGTTAAACAGACAGGTATTTGGGTCTGGCGTACGGTGACGGAGTGGCTAATTCGTTCCTTTAGACACCTTTGCAACAGGAAGCAAAAGTGTTATAATTAAAATTCCGGTCATCAATTTTTAGTTATGTTATGTGTCCTGTAAGTCAATAATTATTATAACAATTAGGCGTTGCCCGGGAATTTTAGGATTCGGCCGGTCCTGGCCAATCCCTCCCTCCCTTACTCTTGACATTTTTTCTTCCCCAATCACCTACCGTTCTTTTCCAACCGCTTCAAATTCAAAACCATTTTGTGCGACTGTTAATAACATTAGACCTGATGTACAAACTGTAAATGTCTCTTTTCTCCACAGTAGAGGGCAGATAATGCTCTCGTTTTATTTTCGCTGTCATCTGAATCGACAGTGGAGGGTTCATGAGGTTTCAAGCGTGGGAGCCAGTGCATTCCACGATTTAGCCCTTCACAACTCAGCTTAACGTTGCTACTAAAAGAAATCATACTATTGTGAGGTAACTCTATAACAATATAATACGTCGACCGCAAGTGGACAGACAGCTCTGAAACGTCGTTAATCATTGTAATTGCGTTGCATTCCTTAGACACCATAAAAATCATTCGAGGCCGCACTATACATAGCTTGCACCATGCAATAAATTATATCGATGAGAAATATGAGCTGTTCTCCCTATGACTGCTTGCACTCTTGCAGTGCCAATCCCAAGGCTAGATGATGGGATGACACTAATTAACTTTTATTAACACTTTGTTTCGTTAAACTGAGACTGCACAGTTACTGAAAAAGGTGCAGTAGTGATGGTATTGAGATGGGATTGGAGGGGATGTCAAAGTAGCAAATAGCGTTTGTTACAAAAAAGACAATGCAATCAAAGCCAATTACATGTATATAATGCTGCATTTATGTGGACTTGTTAAAGCGCACTTCAAGAACGCAACTCAGAGGCGATCCCGACTACGGCGCGTAAACTGAATCGGAATTTCACGCCGAAGCGCCGGAGCAATTGCGAGTGAAGGACTTGCCCAGGGTCCATACGAGTCTGTTATACATACATAAGTTACTGTGAAAAATCTCCCTCTGTTCTCATGCAGTTACCAGTTTAAGAAAGGTCGAGAAGCACTGTTGTTGTTACATCGTATACACTCGATAATATTTTGTTCTTCCACAGCTCACGTTCGTCTTTCAATCGTAAAAAAGTTCGTTCGGACCCTGCAAACTCTTTTCTCTGTTATTCAGAAGCCCCAATAATCCAAGTTCCATTTCAACCACCACAGTCTGAAAGCCACTGCGTGCGATTGCCAACAATATTAACTTTTATTTACATCGCTCCTTTTCTCCGTAGAGGAGCGTTAGCGAGGTTCTAATTTTCTTTTTTTCCTAAGTTCTCTGAGTTGACAATGAAGGATTCATGAGGTTTTGGGCGTGGGAACCAGTGCATTCTGAGGTTTAACCGTTTACCATTCGGCAATTGCTACTAGAATGAATTATTTCACGAATGAAGGTTAAACGAATAATATACGGGATCGACAGCTCCGAGACGTGGTTAAACCCTCGCAATGGGTGCTTTCGTTAGACACCTTAAAAACAAATTCCTACGATAATATGTATTCATAGACTCTACCACATAACTATAATTATAAGCATTCTCGTCTGCATATCATTCGTCATAACTGCTCGCAATTTGCAGAGCCAATCCAAAGCCTTAATGAAAAAGGAGGGCGACACCAACGATTAATGTTCTCATAGAGTATCGTTAAACTGAGAATCTAATTATAGTACAGCTACAATCTTCTATCGAAGTCAGAATTAATTATTATAGGATGACGTTTAACTCTTCATTCATCCATCCATGCGTCAAAAAGACTTCACCGCTAATACCTGTACTCAGGTAGGACCAGTCCCAGGACTGGATAAAGGAGGAGGGCGTAGTATATCATATTTACTGTGACACAGTATCGTTGCAGTTAAACAGAAAGGTATTGGGCTTGGCACACGTTTACGGAGTGGTTAAATCGTTCCATTAGACACCTTTGCAACAGGAACCAAAAGTGTTATAAAGAAAATTCGGCGCATTAAACTTTTAGCTATTGTGCCTTGTCTGTCAATATTATAACAACTAGCCGAGGTAACCCCGCGTTGCCCGGGAATTTTAGGATTCGGCCGCTCCCGGCCAACCCTCATTCCCTCCCTCCCGAATTTTTCTTACTTCCCACTCCAACCCCACCACCCCACCCCAGCCCAGCCACCACCCCACCCCCCGCCACACCTGACACACTCCTAACACACTAACATACAGCTCCACCGGTACGAAACCCGTGAAATTTGGAACTGTTTCCGTCTTAATCGCCAGGAGGCACAGACAAATAATCGCCCGCCTAATTGAGAAAATAATAATCTGCCGCCGGAAGTAATTGAAAGCGGAAATGGTCTCAGGTCACGTGGTCTTGCAACATGGAGATTGCGGGCAGAACCAAAGTTCCCTGGGACGAAACAAAAACTCAGCGCCACCGATTGATGCTTGGGTCGATTCCCGAACCCCCCACAACCCCCATCCCGTCAGATAGACGTGCTTTGTAGTCAATTAGTTCATTATGATAGACGTGCTTTGTAGTCTGCTATCAATTAACGCCGTTGTATTGCAGGTCGTCAAAACAGTTTGTAGTTAAGATCTGTGACTTGTGATTATTTTGTGTTCCTGAGAATTGCATTACTCTACAATGTAAGCTATTATTGACTTTTCATTTAGCGCACCTTCAAGGCAATCTACTCAGAAGCGCTCCCTGTTCAACAACGGCTAAATAATGCAGTTTTAAGCGAGAGAGAAACAGTGGTGTGACCTCTAGTTACAAGGCGGAGTGCAACAGGGAACCCATTCCAGTTTCTAGGGCCAGCCACTGAGAAAGAGCGCCCCTGCATTATAACAGTTCGACAGCGAGGGGCCAAGAGTTCAGCTTGATCAGCTGATCGGAGGTCAGATCGCCGCACAGCAGAGTTACTGTAGGTACATGTAAATGGGAGCTAGACACTTCTTGCAGCGGCGCCAGACTAATGCAGAAACCCTCAAATGGTTGCGGTCTGTCAATTGGATTGTTTAATAAAGGCAATTATCATTATTTTGTAGCTCTTATTAGGACGTCGACTTTACCACTCAAACACGATAGAATCGGTTTATTAGAAGATACATTTTCTTGTCAATTCAGTTCATTACGTAAGATTAAGTTTTCCAAAACGAAATTGATCTCTTCGCTTGCGCCATTCATTTATAATTATAACGCATGTTTTACTATGTTTAAAGGTGTCGAAGTAAGAGCGCTACTGCAAACTGCTACCGTTATCATATTCTGATTCATGCGTTATACGCAGTTAAATCATCAATTGGGATAGCCAGAGGAATACTACAGGTGCTGGGTAAGGTTTGGAGCTCAAAGGAAATAGGAAAAGCCACAAAAGTTCAGATGTATGAGACATTGGTGCTGAGTGCATTGCTGTACAATTCGGAGACTTGGACGCTGAGGGAAGCACAGAAGCAGCGGCTGAAGGTGTTTGAAATGACGTGCCTAAGAAAGATAGAAGGTGTCACGAGAAGGGATAGAATAAGGAATACAGAGATATATAGCAGACTGAATATTCGGCATGATGTAATACACAAAATCCAGAGCAAACGGCTACGCTACTTTGGCCATGTAACCAGAATGCGGGACGAGAGATACCCAAAGATAGCGGTCAACGGATATGTGCATGGTAAAAGAAAAAAGGGAAGACCAAAGAAGAGATGGTTCGGCATGATAGGAAAGGACTGTTGGGAGATGGGTTGGTCCATACAAGAGACTACACACAAAGCTCAAGAAAGAGAAAAGTGGAGATTTTCCATAGCAGGGCGGCTGTCACGTGCGAAAGCATCGTCAAAGCCATAAGTCAAAGTAAGTCAAGAAATACAATGCAATACAATTCTGACTTAGTTAGATACACTGGCGACATGGAAGGCCTACGTCCCATGCGTCAATGTGTGTTCTTTCCTATCGTTCATTCCTCGATGTTTCTTCAGATCATGACGTAGTACTATTTCTGATAATGTTGAATTCCCGTATCTCCAATCATCCACCGTTCCCATCCAACAACTAAATTCTTAAAATCATTTCTTGCGATTACCAACAATATCAACTTTCATTTATATATCTCATTTTCTCCACAGTGCAGCGTAGGCGTGGCACTCAATTATCTTCTTTTCGTAGGCCTGTGAGTCGACAATGGAGGAGCCATGAGACTTTGGGCGTGGAAGCCAGTACATTCCAAGGTTTAGACTCCACCACTCGGCCTAACGTTGCTATTGCTACTAGAAGGAATTCATTCACGAATGAAGGTTATGCGAATATACTTTGTCCTCAATGGGACTGACAACAGACTCTGAGACGTCATTAAACACTGGTGACGCGCAACTTTCCTTAAACACCTTAAAATTAATTTTAAAGCATGCTATATATAAACTGTACTTAAAACGCTATTATTGTATACAAATTGCCTGAATCCTATTCTTCGTAACTGCTCGCAATTTTAAAGTGCCAATCCAAACCCTAAATAAAAAAGGGAGGGCGACACTAATCTATTTGCTATGACACACTGACGTTAATCGAAGACTACCATAGGTATACTATAATCTTTTGTCGAAGTCAAAGGCTTTTACGTTCAGAAAACAATAAAATGCCGTGAAACTCTCCATTCATCCATCCATCAACGGAAGACTCAGTCGCTACTCATACTCAGGTGGGGCCAGAACAAGGCTGGATAAAAAGAGGAGGGCGCTGTATATCATTTTTGTCGTGGCACAGTGTCGTTAGGCAGTGACTAAAGAATCGCTGGGCGAGGAGCACGGTGGCGGAAGTCACTCATTTAGACACCTTTATAACGATTTTATCAAATGATATATAAAATCTGTAAGTATTCAACTTTGCCAAGTATAAATTATTCATTCTTTCATTGATTGATTGATTGATTGATTGATTGATTGATTGATTGGGTGATTGATTAATTGATCGATTGAGTCATTAATTCATTTTATATTATGAACTTACTCAGCGAACCTTCAACGTTACTACTCAGATGCGCTCCCTGGCCAGCCACGGCAAATATAAAAGATATAAGAGATTATGAAACGATGTTCGATTGGTCATAATTATGTCATGAATGCAGCCTTAAAAGTAGGTGTTGTCTGACAGCTAAGCGAACCCGTGGAAGTATGAATTGCTCCTTCTTAGTAGAGTGATCTTCAACGTCAAAGACTTAGATCGCGTATGTAAGATGGAGCGCAGCAAAGGATGGAGCGTGTAATCAGAGCAGCAATAAGCTAGTTCACCATTAGAACTTCCGGTGAGGCATGACGGGAAAGGTCATAGGTCACCGTTCATATCAGAGCGATAATGGGGGTTGTTATTGGTGAAAGGTTGCGAATATCGCATGACTTTATTCGTTGGAAAGTAGACGATCTGAAGAAATTTATAAAAGAAAGAGGCCACAAGACGACTTATCGAGTATAACGTGAACTCGTTGCTGTGGCATTTGCGTTGTATCAGCAACAATTGCCAGTTTTTTGCTTCGAACGTGGACGGCTTAGAACAGGTCATGTCGACTACCAGACCCTCCTAAGGATTGAATCGAATGGCGTGACTTACACGCTACCCGATCCGAATCATCTACAGGATGGCTGGCTGCCCGAGTCCACAGGAGTTACGAACTGGCCTCCTTGCAGCTAAGTCAAGAGATCTGCGTATCTCGTCGATCATGACCAACGAGCAATTGCCATCCAGACTAGCCAATGATTACAAAGGTTGGCATGTTATTAATTTCAAATACTACTATGTCACGAAGGTCGCTAAACCAACGATGGCAGATTGTTTTTTTTACTGTAGTCATAATCCAACACGTTCAGACATTTAAAAATGCTACAGTATATCTGACTAGTAAAGCATATAAGGATATACATTAATATTAAATTTCCCGTGCCAAGTTATCCCAAAACCTGTCTAGCTTGGTTAGAAGTTGGCAACTAAACATGTTGTGGCACATCCGAATAACGTGTGGGGCCGTATTGGCCCATTATGCATGCTTGCCAAGTCCGTAGCCAGGATTTGTTTCAGGGTGTGTTTACTCAATCTTGAGCAAGCCGACAAGCAACCGAATCAACTGATTCCAATTTCTTGTGACTTCTGTCACTTCATGTAAAAATTTAGGATGCAGTTCATCTATGCATGTGGACTTGTCTGCAGATTTTAGCCTTTTAAGTTATTCAAACACTTTTCTTTAGTCAACATTAGCTTTGTTAACCCTCTTCCACCACTGTCTAAAAATGTTTAAAATGTTTGTTTGAGTTCAAGAACGTCCTCAAATCTTCCAATGTAAATACTCAGCTGAAATAATTATTCAGAACTTGAGCAGTTCCACATCATCATCATTGTGGGGCGTGGTGGTGTAGTGGGTATGTTTGTTGCTTTGCAGCTGAAGGGTTGCAGACCTGTTCGAATACACCTCAAGTCGCCGCATGGGACCTTGGGCAAGTCCTTCGCTCACAATTGCTCAGCGCTTCAGCATGAAGCTCCGATGCAGTGTCCGCTCTGTAGTCGGAAGCGCCTCTGAGTAGAAAGCTTGACGGGGCGCTATAACAAGTGCACATACAAACAAAACAAACATGATTAGATCATCGTTTTTATTTATTGTATTGTAAAATTTCTCATAGAAATAAGAGGTTCAAAATTAAATCCTCTTAGTTCTTACATCTTGTGTTAGTAAATTCATTATTTCATTTTTACATTATTTAATTTGGGGTGGGTGTGTTGAAACACCAAAAACACACTACACACGCCTTCAAGCATGAAACACAATATTTTTACACATGCATAATATATAACATAGAAGTGTAACATGGATTTATTGTACTGAAATTCTTCCACATATCTTTTTTCAGGAAAGGCATTCAGCTATCTCGCATCTCATCAGGCCGGGATCAAGGAGGTGTGGTACAACGGCAACTCAAACACGAAGACGTCCTGTCCTGCCTGATCCGATCTTCGAGGCTCGAATCTATTCACAACATCAACCATCCGAACCAGTCTCCACAACTCGGATGCCTTTTCCGTTGGCCTTCTGTCCCAACTGTCCAAACTGTACTTTTTACAACGCTATCTTTGCACTGATTTGTTGATACTCTCGTTGTTGCTGAGCGACGTGTAATTATGTCAGGATAGCGTACGTCAGTGGTTCCCAAACTTCAGTAGGCCACGGAGTGGCAATAATTTTTGGTGAAGCTCGCAGACTGCTAACTTAGGCCTAAATGGCGATGATAAACAAAAGCGACCTAAATTATAAAGACTAAATTTTAAGGCTATTTACAATTAGCCTACATTTACATGCAGTTGAAGCCTTATTTGCTTAAGATTTATTATGAGTAGACTTTGCTGTTAAACTCTATTTGTGCAAGATTCTTTTTTTTTTAGGTGTGCCATAAATAAATGACAGTTTAATAATAATAATAATAATAATAATAATGGCCTTTGCGATGCGTAGAGATGCAAGGAAAGATGCCTTCAATGCGCAAACACCAACCTTGGTGCTTTTAACCATTTGCGTCTGCTGTTTTTTTCCAGATTTGTTTGCCTGCATTTGCTCATTTTTTCATTCAAAGACATTTGTTTATATTTAAAGTTTTAAACTAAAAGTTTTATATTATGTTTTACAATTTTTTAATTCTGCATCTAGCGTTTACTAGGACTCGCTCACCATAGATAAACATAAATAAGCTCGAAACTGACTGCAGTCATCGATGTAGCGAATTTAGAATAAATTTAAATTGCTTGAATTCTCCATCTGGCAAGTTAAAATAAGGCATGTTGATTTATTTCAAAATTTTAAATATTAAGACAGAAATTTGAATAAATTTTGGACAACAATTCGAATAATTTCATGATTTCAAACAAATAAATTAATAAATACAGTTTAAAAATTCTATTTTAACTCTTTTCTGCGGACCAGCAATCATACCACCACCACTTTGGGAATCACTGGCGTACATCACGCGTACTCTTCAGCCTCTTGAATTAAGTTTTTATATTAAGCCACAGGTATTAACTAATGCTACTGGTAATTATCTGTCTTATTGTACTTATAATTGTACTTATAATTAAAATATATAGAAAACAGTTATTTTGATAAATTGTACACGCCACATATATTCTGTTGATGATCATTATTCCTTAGTTCATTTGAGGTACTGTTACAGCTCTGTGACAAGCTGTATGATCTGTCACGTCTCTGAAAATAGAATCCATGACATGAGGTGGAACCTGAATTGCCATGAAACACCAGATTCAACGTCCAATTTCATTCTTTTTGGTCGAAGGCATTGTCGTGGTTTTGGTGGAGGTCTTTGCTTTTTAACCGGCACAGCATATCTGAAATCATCATTGAAAATTATACAATATTAAACTAATATTAAATTGTTAATAAGGGCAGGAACGGATACAGAAAATTTCGAAGGGGGGCCAAAATTTTCGGTCTTCAGACAGGGGAAAAAATTTCGTCTTTGGCCGTCGAAAAATCTGATGACCTTTTTTTTAGTCATTTGTCATATTCTGAGGAAAAAGATACCGTTTTATCTGCCAAAAAGTTGATGACTTTTTAGTCCTTTGGCCAAAATCTCCGGCAAGAAGATACCATTTCCCAGAAAAACATACCATTTTCTCCGTCAAAATAGCTGATGACCTTTTTCAGTCATACACTACTTTTTCCCTTTTACTCTCTGTTGAGTCTCAATGGGGTGCACGGGGTACGTCCACTTTCCATGCCAGAATAGATGGTGAACAATGAAGAAATTTCTAAACGGTGGGCCATGGCCGGATTTGCCCCCCTGAATAAGGTGAACCGATTGTTGCATTTTATATGTGATTATACAATACGAATAACCCTATGAATGAATCTACTCATGACTTGATATGTTTCCAAAATGTTGCTTAGACAAAGTAAGCTTACACGGAAATTATACCATTGGTTTAGAACCATATGCACGATCTGTTCGGGAAAAAATATCCAGCTATTGCTCAGAATGATATGCAAATTCGAAAGCAGCTCTTCACTAGTTATCTATGTGAGTCGGATTTCTAGTATGACCATTGACCACCATAAAACAGAAAGTGAAAACGACTCTTGTCTGTTGAGAGTAATTATTCTGTTTAGGGCTCTTCTCTTAGTCTCTATGATTCCTCTGAGTCATGTCACGTTGTGAAGTTCTTATACGTTGAAGCCACCAGGCAGAAAGTTTGCGCTATGCTTGATGAAAATACTTTAACACAGCATGCCCATTACGCTGATACAGAATACAGACTATTTTTCAATATTCTACTAAAGCATGCATTTGTAACATGGTATTATAGTCTGAACGAGAAATAAATTTCATCAAAAGCTTAGAAATGTAAATCTAAACATTATCCAAAATTGAAAGTAACAATTAGACCAATTATCTTGAAATCCTTGAAGGGTGAAACATCCGCGAGCACATGAGTACTTTGAGAAAGGTTCCCTCAATGCAAAAACACCACTGACTTAGGTCAATGAAGTAAATTAAATTGCACAGTAGCACAAGATACACACTAGCACAAGATACGTACCCCATTTTAAGATTTTAAAATATTTTCATCGGTTGGGTGACCATCAGGAAAGTGCTGTGAACAAATACGATGGTGTGCAGATGGTTTCCAGTTCCCTCCATCAACACCTTTCCTGTTAACCTGAAATAATTGCATATGTGTTAATGATGCTTACCCAACCATTCCAACGGGATGAAATTTTTATTGTGCCTCACCGGCAAGGTAAAATCATTTGGACAGGGTCGCAGGTTATAATATGGAATGACTTTAGGTGGGAACAGAGAGCTTAGAGCGTGGAACTCGTTCTGTCTGTTCTTTAATAAAACACCTGCAACCGCACTGCCCTGTACATTACGTTATGCAACAGTCTTGATTAACATCAATCTTAACTACGGTACTAACAGAACAGACAGCCTGCAATACACGGCGCTAATAGCAGCCTACAAAGCACGTCTGCCCTACGAGGCTCGAACTCGGGTCCTCTTGCTCCCCATGGCAGTCTCCATGCCAGTGTCTTGTCCGATTCGCTAACGCCCCACACACCCCCGGTAACATCAATTCAGATAAGTGAAAATAAAGAAAGCAAAATTAACATCTTACCAATTTTTTCCATTCCGGATGTAAATGGTTCAAATGGCGCTGGACATAGTGAGCAACACCCCTGTTGCATGGACTTCGCAGATTGTCTTTCTCCACTCCCGCAACTAACTACCGCACACATACGCACTTTTGCACCGGTTAAATAATCCTATAAAGAAATTTACTACGAACTGATATCGATTAATCAATCAAATATTTATAATCGCTTCAGACAAGATCACAGCATCTCGATATTAGCAGTGTTGTTATCACTTATCAACGGTTGTTATGAACATTGACCTATGCCCCGGAAGCAGAAGCAAACTGGCTGCGCATGCGCATTGTTAATGCTGAACTGGCTTATTCGATATGAGAAACGTTGGGATATTATAGGCAATCAGCGCAACACATCACACGTGTAGGCAGAGACAGAGGCGGATTTTGGAATTCGCCCATCGAGCCGAGCAGCCAGGCGGCTAGTATTAAACTCCGCCACTGTTTG
>OX457051.1:37827692-37945192 GCA_949752735.1 Lumbricus terrestris
AACAATAGGGTACACTGGGTAAGACAAAGTCTAGGGCCCCCGAGTGTAGAGGCCCCAGAGGGTCCCCGAGTTGCAAGACTCAGAGAAAAAATATGTTAAATATGTCATAATTGTCATTTCAGCCTTGTTAGGAACTTACAGTTTACTGTAATTTGTATTTGTATCTTGTTCATATATACATCAGCATTTCAGTAAATTAATAAGTAATAATACATTTCAATAAGTACCGTAGGGAGAGGGCCCCACCTTCATATTTTGTCTAGGGGCCCCGAGTTCCTAGTTACGCCACTGACTGGGCATCAATTGTTTAGATTTGACCATGAAAAGTATTAAATTAAACAGAGAATTAGAGTGTTTTAGTCTTTTAGCAAAATTAGCTACTAAGTTCAATATCAGTCCAACATTTCAGAATATGCCTGTAGGTCAACTAAGATTTGACTAAGTCTTACAAAGAGGATTACAAGAGTGAACAATTCAAACTAATAATTATAGGTCAAATAATTATATTCGTTAGATAATTTCTTTTTTAATTCCTTCCTTCGCTTGTTCGTAATTTCCTTCGTTTCGTTTATGTTCAGACGATTACGGTTCTGAATAAATTGCTATCGATTGACACCTTGGGCATTGATTAATCTTAAGCTCTATAGAAATTGTGAATTTAAACGTCTTGGTTCGTCCGCATTTTCATTTGGTTTGTTATTTTGTTCGTCCGTTCATTAATTCGTTCAATCGCTCGCTCGCTTCTCGTTCATTGAATAAGCTGGTTTAGTGGCGTAGTCAGGAATTAATGATGATGGGGTTGGAGGTTTTATGGCCTGGCCCGATGTCCTTTCTGACACCAACCCAACAGTATTAAGTGAATAAAAAGGGAATAAGTAACAAAGGGAATAAAGTAAGAAAAACAATTGTTACTGGGTCCCTGTTGTGTTGGGTGTCCCTCAGGGGTCTGTCCTAGGCCCGCTTTTATTCATCTTATACACGGCTGGCATTCCTTCCCTTTTCCCCAACCATTCTGCTACTGGCCATCTTTTCGCTGATGATGTCCAAGCCTATGTGCATGGACCCCCTTCAGCTCAACTCTTTCTTGCGAGCCAAATCGACGCTCTATCTCAAGATCTTCATCTGTGGATGTCGTCCAATCGTCTTTCTTTGAACTCTTCCAAAACCCAGTTGATTTGGTTTGGCACTTCCAAGCAGCTCCAAAAACTTGACTACTCGGTACTCTCTCAAACTTTTCCTCACTTCAACTTTTCGTCTAGTGTTCGAGACCTAGGTGTCACCCTAGATAGTTCTCTAACTTTCACGGAACACATAGCCAAGCTTACTCGCTCTTCCTACTTCCAATTAAGGCGGCTGAGAGCTATTCGCAAATCTGTTTCATCTTCGATCTTTACCACCATTGTCCACGCCTTCGTCTGTTCTCGGATTGACTATTGTAATTCTGTCCTTGCTGGCCTCCCTATGGTCCGGCTAGCTCCCCTACAGTCCGTACTCAATGCTGCTGCGAGGCTCATTGCCCGTCTTCCTCGATTCTCACACATATCTACATTCATGGCTGAACAACTTCACTGGCTTCCACTCTCAGCTCGCATAGAATTCAAAGTTATAAGTTTGGTTCTCAAGTCTCAACGAGGCCTTGCTCCGACGTATCTTTGTGATCTCATACTTCGCCCCATTTCGGCCACTTCGCTGCGTCCTCTTAGGTCCTCAGATCGGCTTGACCTCTTTGTTCCTCGCGTCAGGACCGCCATGGCTCAATCCAGATCATTTGCCTGCATAGGCCCCTCCCTATGGAATGGTCTTCTCCCATCCGTTCGCTCTGCCATCCTCTCTGGTAGTCTTTCGTCATCTTTCTCTTGTCTAAAGACCTGCCTTTTCTCTCGGAGTTGCACGCACTGGGAGCGCTTCTGAAAGGCTCTTGCTGCAAGAAGCGCTTTACAAATGGTCAGATACGATACGATACGAATTGTTTTGTTTCTTATTTATGTGGATGAATAACCTTTTAAACACTTTTTCCTAGGCCATTGGGGTTTTTAACCCCCGAACCCCCTTACCAAGTGAAAGTGAAATTTCATACAGCAAAACTAACTTTGACTTTTACTAAATGGACGAATACCATTGTTAAAAGAGGTGTCTTATAAGCGGGTTCGACATCTCAGTGACCGTGCGCGTGCGCAGAGGTCAAGGTCAATTCTAGCATAGATGATGGATAGACCAAAGTTCGTAAACTTAAAGAATCGCGCATTGCGAATTTGCAGTTTTATATAATCCATCATCTATGATAGAATTGAACTTGACCACCGCGCACGCGCACGCGAAAGGTCAATGAGATGGTGAACCCGCTTAATAGTAAGTCAGTTGGTCATTTAGTCAGTTAGTGAAGTGGAAACTTGGTCAATTAATCAATCGGTAAATTAGTCAATTAGTCAAAATTGACCAATTGGATCACTTTAGTCATTTAGTCACATAGTAACTCAATCTTAATCAATAATTCAATTGGTCACTTGTTAATTGTTCAATTATTAGACAATAATTTGTCAGTTAGTCAGTGAGTCAAATGGCCAATTATTCAATCGATCAGACAGTTAATAATCACATAGGCTACTCGGCAGACAATTAGTCAATTACAAACTTAAACAACGTGTCAATAATAGTGAATAAGTTTCTTTAAATGATTATATTCCTCTAAAAGTCTTCATTCTTTCTTGCGCAGTGGAAATGGCTGTCGACCAGTCCTGTCGTGGCTTCGAACCCGTCAAGGTCAGCCGTCCGAACGGTTACCTCTCCAACTTCGCCACAGAGGAGACCAGCAAGGGGTCAGCAACATGTCCTTGGGTCATTGAAGGTCACCCGGGTCAAAGGTTCACCGTCACGCTTATCGACTTCGGCGTCTGGTCGCAAGATGGCGACGCGTCGCGACTTCCGGTCAAGACTGGACTGTGTCATATCTACGCACAGATTCGAGAGTTGACCGTTGGACATAGCGGCGTAGTGATATGCGGCGGAGAACACCGCGAGCAGCCGGTGTATACGTCCGAGACAAACGTAGTCCAGATTGAAATGATGAATCCGAAGTCTACGAATGATGCAGCGTACTTCCTACTCAAATACGAAAGTAAGTCGCAGTTACATTAACATCTCTAGCAAAACCACCTATAATTTACGCCATACACCGCATCCTTTTGTTCTACCATTTAAAGATGATAGAAATTTTATTCCGAGGGTTCTCTTTTCCGCCAGTTAATGACAGACATTGTTATGTTCACAATATTTTTGCCGTTGTTGATTTGTGCTTTGACCTGTAACTGAGTGAAGCGGTGTGTCACCTGGATTTGTCTCTTTTCCTAAATTAAATTTAGTGCAATTGATTCGCGCTACGTAGACACCTTTTAATTGTGTCCATATAACTCTAGAAATACATTATTTTCGCTAGAAATTCATTATTGTGGCTCAATGGACCGATAAGCAAAAGCTGATTCAATAACATGGACAATACAATCATGACAATATGAATGTTTTCAATATTATTATAGTTGTTTTCATTTACAAATGATTGTGCCAAGGAATATCGCATAATTTGTCTCAAGGATCTGCTTTTAAAATGTTTTGAGTTTTATTGACATTATACTAACTCCGTTATTTCATGTTATAATACAAGGAACATAGGTGAGTTTGTAGATGATTTTGTACATGTCTTTTGGAAACCGTATAATTATGATTTATGTTTCCAATGTACTGTATATAATTTTATTTGTCGTCAACGACCATTGATGTCATTATGACGACGTTAAATATTGGAATAAAAAAATGGACCGATAAAAGCAATTGTTTTGTTTCTACATGTTTCTAGACAGAATTGCACAGAATTGCAGAGAATTGTGTAAAACAGCATTATTTCCAACACAATAGAATAGAACAGCACATAGTAGAATAGCACAGAATATAATAGGATATAGTGAAATTATTTTTTATGCAATAATATGAATTATTTTTTAAAATCGTGCACGAGTTGCAATAATAAAAAATGGAGCTTCTGAAGAAATATTTTGGCAAACATAATTTTTAGACGGCTGTGCTGTCATATAAGCTATCGATATTTTCTGCTTGCGAAGCGTCATAGAAGTCATGTGAATAAAAAAGATCAGGCTATCGATTAAGTCAACAAATCAGTGATTCAACGTTTGAAGAAAGTATTTTGATTTGTTGAAGAGTCGCCATCAGACTTCTATTCGTCATTCTAGCATGTTCTAATATATTCTAATATATTCTATTCTATTCTTTACTATTCGGTACTCTTATATATAGCCAGTGCCTAAAGTGTGGAAAAATAAGTGCCTGGACGCCCCTTACCTTTCTAGTCTGTACTCGCCAATAAGTGGCTGAACGGCGTTCAGATTTTAAAACAAGTGCATGGACGCCGTCCATGACCGTCCAGGCACACTTTAAGCCCTGTATATAGCCTAATAATACATTTATGCAATAATATTCTTTGCCAGTTAATCATCTACTATTCTATAATCGACTATTCTACTATTTCACTATAGCCTAATATAATTATATGTTCTGTTCTACTATTTCACTATATCCTATTATATTCTGTGCTATTCTACTATGTGCTGTTCTATTCTATTGTGTTGGAAATAATGCTGTTTTACACAATTCTCTGCAATTCTGTGCAATTCTGTCTAATTTTATTGTTGTCTATATATTACAAGCAGTATATATACTCTATTATATTTCATTCTATTCCATTCTACTCCAGTCTTTTACTATAGACCACCGCAAACAGAATTCAGTCCAACCAACTGGAGTACACTTAACGAGCACTACTCGTATACCCTTTTGTGGGGCGCGGTGGCGTCGTTGCCTTGAAGCCGGAAGGTTCGAGTTTCTAATCCACCTCGCCGCGTAAGGACCTTGGGCAAGTCCTTCACTCGCAATTGCTCAGCGCTTCAGCGTGAAACTCCGATGCAGTGTCCGCTCTGCAGTCGGGAGCGCCTCTGAGTAGAGAGAGAGAGAGAGAGAGAGAGAGAGAGCTTGAAGGGGCGCTATAACAAGTGCACATAGGCCCTACAAACATACAAACAAACCCTACAATTACACATGTAATGTAAACTCGCTCCAATAACAATCACAACACGTCGCGTTACGTTACAGTAACTGGCTGCGCCGATTACGTTCCGAGTTCAAGCGGCGCAGTGGTAGAGAGGCACTCGCTCGACCGGACGACGGTTCGATGTCCCGAGGATCAGCTGACGTGGGAACTGCGCTGCGAGGTCGACCGGTGGACCGGAAGGACCTACAACTGCTCCGAGGAGTGGCCGAGCGCATCCATCTGGAACATCGGAGGAATTCTTGCCACGTCTGGATCGCTTTCGAAGAGTGAGTACCTCCGAGTAGTTTATAATAATTATTATAGGATCAGTTTAATGACATCGTGTGATCATACAGCAAAGATCATAAACGCAGCACACCTTCCTCTCGGAACTCTGCCACTGGTTGCACTCTGCCAGTGTCAGTCCCAGACCTGGATAATGGAGGAGGGCGACACTGATATGATATGGCAAAATATGGATAATTAGTAACAAGCAGCCCTCCTCTTCTATCGAGGCTTTGGACTAGCGGTCACGTTTTCTGCAATTACGCCTCCTCTTGTTCACTATTCTTCTCATTCTTGTACACGGCTTATGACCAATAAGTTCATTATACTACAAACAAAATTCGTTTATCATGACAATAATTTAAGTGTATTGTAATTCTCTTCAAAAATTATGATACTCCGTTTTCACGTTGTTTTTCATCATCTTGTCTAATTAAATTATTGTGTTTTTGTGACGTTTAATCCAAACCACGTGACTACTGTTTGACGTCATCGTCTGTCGTCATCGTTCTGTTAGATTTTGTTGCCATGGTGATCAGCACAATAGCGGTTCTCGTTGCTCTCGGCATTCTCATCATCGGCATATTCTTCATACGACGGTCAGTAATCAGTGATGGTGATACATAAGGTTACGATGGATGGATGGATTGATAGATGGATATGGGTTAGATGAATAGATGGATAGATACGAGACAGATGGATGAATGGGTATGCATTGATGGATCGATGGGCGATTGGCTGAATGAATGAATGAATGGATGGATGAATGAATGAAAGAATGAATGGGTGGATTGGTGAATAGATGGGTGGAAATGAATAGATGAATGGCTGGATGGCTGGATGAATGAATGGATGGGTGGATGGATGATTGGTCGAATGGGAGGAAGAATGGATCAGTGGTGAATGGCTAGGAAGTCTCCTCAATGGATGTATTCATGGATGGATGGTTGGAATGCTGTACGGATTTATATCGACGGTTTGAAGAATGAATGGAAGGATGAACGGAAAAACGCATTGATGTATGGATGCATAGATTGATGGGTGAATGATCGATAGAACGGATGAATGCATGTGTGATTGGATAGATGGGAGAATGGACGCATTTAAAATGGATGGATGGATAGATGGATGGATGGATGGATGGATGAGAGGCTGGATAGATGAGAGGCTGGATAGATGAGAGGCTGGATAGATGAGAGGCTGGATAGATGAGAGGCTGGATAGGTCACCATTCAAAAGGACTGCACCCTCCATCCGTACAGGCGCACCTACAATACATTGTACTTCCTTCCGACAAAACCGCCTTTTAATTGCAAGTCATTCTTTCCAAGTACCCAAGAAGACTTCCGGTTCTTGAAGGACTCTCTGGAGCGCCATCTGTCGACGCTAATTGGTCGTCATTAGCCACACACCCCACCCCATTAGCCACACACCCACCCCATTAGCCACACACCCCACCCAACATCACCCGAAAGATAATAACTCAAACAGTCTTCCCCATGGACAATTGGACACTCACGTACAAGTGCGGATGCTACTCAAGTATGGATGGATTTCTATTCTTGGACTTGCATTCTCTTTTCCATTTCATTACGCTTCCTATCCTTGGCACTTTAAGTTATTTGCTGTCTTTGCCTCACCCCAATCAGTCATATGTCACATGACTTTATAGAGCTCAATTACAGCAGTATGCGTAGTTGCGTACGATACTCGGCTCCATATTGCTTTGTCACAGCCACACTGATCCGTCTGGCAAACATATAATTATTGAGGCATGCCTTTCAGGTGTGTGTACATTGTATACACAATACACAATTACACAAGCCTGGTTCTGTTTCAATGGTTTGTCAATAAACCCAGACAAGTCTTTCCCTTCGTTTTCTAGCATCGACCTCGCAGGCTGTGCGACGCTATGCCAGTATCAGCTACAGTAACTGTCAAAGACTCCGAATAGATGGATTATGGCGTCATTCGGGACAGTATGGTCACATTCCTGCTGCATGTAACAAAGTTTTGCAGATCTGATTCATGTCATGTGCATCAGGCAATACGTGACATTAAGTCGACTCTGATAATAGACCCTATATTTCGCAGATTTTAGGATGTTCTTTTTCTTTGCTCGTCTTGATTGACGTGTTAATTCGGGTTTTTATGGGTATTTCAAACCTTGAGCTCCATACGACACAACACATAAAAACTCTATTTTTAATTGTATATGTAGGTCCATCTGTTTGGAATAGTCTGGCGTCGGAGAGCGATTGTAGCCTAGCGTTGACTGAATCAGCGCCGTTTACAGGGTCCTTAGAGCCTTTTTGTATCACCGTGGTGGGACTGGGAGCACACATGACAGGGCTTCTTGAAGGGGCGCGATATACATTCTTGAAACGAATGAATGAAAATACAAAGAGTTACATATATTTTTGATACCCTAACAGGAGACGCACCAACCGACGTCACATGCGCCGACTGAAGCTCCTTAACGGCGCACCAGGAGGCAGCTTGGGTGTCGCCGACAACAGCAAATCCAGTGTGGCCAACGACCAGACATACATGAGCTACAAGGAGCAATACCCGATGCTACTCAAAGCAGACGGCCCTGGCATCGCAAAAGGGCGCGAAAGCGACTACACGGCCACACTCCCGCGCTCACACCAGCAAACATCCTCGTCGCAACAGCAGACAACGACGTCTGTCCACGTGACGTTGGGCTCTTCCCGCCTTGCGCACGACACGCCGGACTTCTACTGCTTTCCGACGGCAGCAGACGACGGCAGTTTTCCCGCCGGCGGGAACAGCTTTCCTGCCGGCGCGTCCGCGGCAGACGATCTCTACTCGCTCAGCTCCGGAGCGACCGGTAACCGCGACGACCACATCTACGAGAGTCCGAAGTTCTTCCGGCGAGGGAATCCCGACGACGATGAGGCTTTCCAGGGGGCGCTCTACCACGAACTGGATCATCAGGCGTATACCGCTAGGTGGACTTCTATACCATGAAGACTGGTCGTCTGAGACTGTTCGCGTGTAGACTGGTTCCATTTGCATGGTTCTTCTATAGGTCTGGGTGTAGCAGCGCTATTTCTGTTGCTAGCGCCATGGCGACCTCGTTTGTTTGTCCTCGGCTTATGTGGATCAAATATGGGGAAAAAACTGCATGCAGACTTGTACATAACTCGTAGTTAATAAATGTAGAAGTGACCGCTAGATAAATATGTTTTATAACGGGTGGAGATTTAGGTGAATGGTAAAACTCTGGCAGGAAGAGCAGATCAGCAAGGACACGGTTTCACATCCTGCTGTACCATCCCAAAGGTCGACTTAATCTTTCATTCGCCACAATCATGGCATCATTTAATAGGCAGTTGAATGTAATGTTTGCCGTTCATAGCACGGCAAACAATTGAAGTCGACTCCTGTAATAACTTGCGATTATCTATTCGTGTTATAACTCGTAATAGTACTGAAATACTAAAGACAAAATACCAACATCGTTATTCATTCATTCATTCATTCATTCGAGTATTTATATAGCGCCTCTTCAAGGAAACTACTCAGAGGCGCAGGTCAATTGTTATTATTATCAATTCCAGCATAAGATGCAATTTGCAATCATCAGGTTACTGGTGAATCACGTACCTATATTCGCCTTAGACTTTAAACCAGAAATACGTACGAAACTTTTCTTTAGGGTTATGACATCCGATTATTATAGATATTTTGTGATTAATATTATAGGCCTACATTTTAAGCATGGCATAATTTGTCATGTTTTTAAACGATCGGCGTTTGAGATTGTCGGCCGTGAAATCAAACGGTCATGTAGGATAATAATTATAGGCCTAGTATCGGATTCATGCAGGGTGCAGACTGCAGAGGTTAGGCTTTTTGGAAGGATCTACATGTATAGCAGTGATTCCCAACCTTTTTTAAACTTTATGGCCACTTTTTCTGGAGGACACGAGGGCCACTTTTTCTTAGTTGAATGACATTAAGGGGCCACGAGGCTAAAACTCAATTAACTGAAATCATATATAGGCCTAATTGCTACAATTTAATCAAAATAGACTTTTGATGTTGTTTATGGGCGTAAAAATAAAGTAATTTGTAGGCCTAATAGAAAATAATTGTGTTCTATCCTGTCCAAATTGTAAATTTTCAATTTTTTTTAATTCTTCGAGAGAAGAAGGCCATTTTTGAGTCCTAGCGGGCCACTTTTGACCCGTGGGCCACGGGTTGGGAACCACTGATATGAATAATTTATGTGGTGCGTTTACATGTAACTGCATACCGGGTACGCATGCAAAGACGAGACGCGAGTCAAAAGTGTGGCACAATGTCAAGTGTGGCAGTCCTTTGGCGGATGCAGGCTGTATAGGGCTGCCAACTTTTGATTTTGCCATTCCGGGACGCCTTCAGCCACTCGATGTGCCATTACCAATTTACACAATCCACAGAAGCGCACGAGGTAGCAAATGTTGTGTCAGTCCAGTATAGAATCTACATCTACAGTCTACTAAAAAATCCTTAATAATTTCAGACAAATCATCAAAAGACATAATTTTATCGTTTAAATTTAAGACAAGAATCAACCTCACGAAGAAACATTTCAAGCTCCAGCCACCTATAGGCTCATCAGAGTAAGTCTTACGAGCCCATGCAAATTGAGGGAATTTCGTAGGTATCGTGGGCTCGTAGGTCTGCGACCCGGAGAGCAGAATTTATATTAAACTAAGGGCCTATAATCAATATATTATAGGGTCTACACAGTGTGTTAAGCAGTTCCAGAACACTGGGCACAAAGTCGCAGAAATAAGGACATGTCATGCTAACAGTTGTGCTTTAATAAGTTCGGTGAACTCTCGGTGCTCAGGTAATTGCGATTGTTAGGCAACAGATTGTTCATAATGCTGAACGCTCTCTCGCAAAAAGCATTAAAACTGGACACAATATGCTAAACCGAGTGTCAGTGATTTATTAAGTTTTGAAGAATTTAACTCCCGATATTCAGCCAACAACGTAATGTAAGCTATATATAATGTAAGCTATAATTATATTATAGGTCTGATAGAGAGCAGAACGTAAAAATCATCGTACAGATGGCTGAGTTTAGTAAGCAAAAATTAATAGGAACAATAATTTTGCTATGTGGATCTCAGGACCAAATTCCGGGACAATTTGAGATCAATCCGGGACACGGGACGCACAGGGTCGATTCCGGGACTGTCCCGGCGAATCCGGGACGGTTGGCAGCCCTAAGGCTGTATAATATAGGCCTACCCTAATTAATCCATAGCTAAATCTGAATAATCGTTTTAAGTTTGAAATTATTTATTATTCCACCAAAAAGGATATCAGTTAAGCAACAAAATCATTTCACGGATCATGGCCGGATTAAGGCATGTTCAAAATGTTCGGCCGAACGAGGGCCCCACGACACTTTAGGGCTCCCACACTTTAGAAGACCCACACATGCGAGGAAAAACTTTCTTCGGAAATTTTTTTATATTTTGAGTAAAATTCGATCAAACGACTAAAAACAGGTCAACTTTTTCGGCAAAGAAAAATCGAAATATTCTACAGAAATTTCGACCAAGGGACTAAAAAGGGTAATCAGAATTCCGCAAAACATTTCCCGAACAATGTCTCCACATTTCTTAATCCGGCCCTGTCACGGATACGACTCAACAGCAAAAATCCTGAAAAGGCCCACAGATTTGAATTTTACAATTCTTTTAATTCCCAACGTTCTCTGCAATAATCAAATCTGGTTTAAAATTACTTCAACCCAGATTGGATTAGGCCATTGTGCGATGACCATAATTATTAAGATAAGAGAAGAATATTCTTTAATTATTAAATAACCTATGTGATTTGCCTATTCTTTGCAAAATTATTTGAAATAAAAAGCTGTTATTTGTGACTCTAATATTTTCGCTTCAAAATATAGGGTCTTTTGTGTACTCGCTTGATGACGTCACCAACGCGAGCCCATCGATGCGCGAGCCACATTATACGCGGCGACCCTTCTTACAGAAATCGACGGTACGATTCTATTTCAATGTTGGCCTACCGTTGACAATATTATATTTAATCGATCGATAAGAAAATATAATCTGTCAGTTCAAAAGAATTTTATCCTCCTTCATGATGGTAGAATTCGTCGTAAATTTCTGATGGAAATTCGTAAACGCGAAAGGACATGACATGGACATTGGCGTATACGCTAGTATAGGTAGCCTTTAAGCGCATATGCGTCACATTAATAATTCTTAAGAAAGAATTATTGTCATCAATTTAATTTCTATTTAACGAGGAATTATTTCCATCAATCCAACTTCTATTAACGATAGTTACTTTCATCATTCCAACTCACAGTTAGCCGAATTCGTTTTTATCAAACACTGCCCTGCCTATTCCAGGTTAACCAATGGCATCGCGGTGCACATCTGCCACAATTCTCCATACAGTCGCTCCCGATAGTATATGTAATAGCGCTATATAAACATATGCAATAGTGCGCTATATAAACAGTTAGGGTTCGAGAGTAGAAGGGGATTAGCGGAGCAGGAGTAATGGCGGTTGCGGTATGTTGGACAATAAAGAGTGTTGTTTAATAACTATTACATTGGCGACGAGAGAAAATAAATTCGGAAACGCGGAAAATATCTTCACCTTAGACTCTGCACGTGTATGCTCACTGTTGACGTTGGCATTTTCACGTTACTCGGGCTGAACAACAACCGCATTTCGTTCAGCGCTCAAAATGGCTGCCAGTCTTCCGCCATTTCCGTCCTTTGATCCCTCACCCGAAGCCGGTGACACATCACTTCGCTGGAAGAAATGGATCGGTCGATTTAGGAATCTGATGACAGCCCTCAACGTCACGGATGATGCACGACAAAAGGCCATGTTGTTACACTATGCTGGTGAACAGGTTAGCGACATCTTTTATACCCTTACAGTCCCAGATCCTGATGTCAATACGTCGGCGACAAACGCTGCCATAAATGCGCTCTCCACGTACTTCGCCCCACAAGCCAACACAGAATTTGCGATTTTTTCAGTTTCGCCAAGCAAAACAGGGCCAAACGGAAGACACTGTCTCATACGTCACCCGACTCCGTCAGCTCTCGTCCACATGCGAGTTCAGCGATGTGGATCGCGAGTTGAAGAGTCAATTAATTCAAGGTTGCCAATCAAACCGCTTACGTCGGAAGGCGCTGTCCGATCCCACTCTCACGCTGGCCAAGCTGGTTGAAATGGCTCGTGCTGCAGAGGCTGCTGCAAAACAAGCCTCTGCTATGGCAGGTGAACATCCGGTGGAGTCAGTAGAGCGTCTCACAGCTGGCAGTCGATTTCCTAAATGCCAGCCAGCACGTCCTGATGACAAGCAGGGAAGACCAGCTTGCCGCAATTGTGGAAAGTCTTGGCCTCATCCTGGAGGTCGAAAGGATTGTCCCGCCTTTGACAAACGCTGCAGGGGGTGCGGGAAGCGTGGGCACTTCGCGTCCCTCTGTCAAAGTTACAGCACACCTAACAAAACTGGAGCTATCAAAAGACCGGAAGTCAATCGAGTCGAACATCAGGATGAAAGATCCGACTCTGAATTTGAATATCTACATACAGTTCGCTCATGGTCGCGCAGCCAAAGTGCGCCCATTTTCCTTGTCGAACTAAATGGCACACCAGTACGCCTTATGGCTGATTCTGGAGCGAGTGTCAACATTCTAGATGAAACGGACTTTAGACGACTTCAACTACATCGAAAACTGGAGCCCACAAAAACCAAAATAATGTCATACCAGGCTGCAGAACCGCTCACAGTTCTCGGTAAGGTTACACTCACGGCTGTACACAAATCTCAGCGTATACTCACTGATTTTTACGTCATCAAAGGAAGCAGTGGGTCCCTTCTATCGTGGGAGGCTTCTACTCAACTCCGCCTTATCGACATGGTTCGACAGGTTGTCACGACGAAACCGGCAGTGATTGATGAATATTCCGACCTGTTCAGAGGCATTGGTAAGCTGAAAAATTTTCAGGTCAGGCTTCACATTGATGAAACGGTTGCCCCAATTGCTCAACCTCATCGCCGCATTCCTTTCCACCTTCGACAGCAGGTTGAAGCGCAGTTGCAAGCCGACCTTCAGCAAGGGGTTATCGAAAGAGTTGAAGGTGCAACTCCGTGGGTCTCTCCAATAGTCGTCGTACCGAAACCAAAGACTCCTGGAGCTGTCAGGGTTTGCGTGGACATGCGGAGAGCAAATACTGCCATTAAGCGAGAAAGACACGTAACCCCAACAATCAACGACATGATCCACGACCTTAATGGGGCCCAGGTATTTTCGAAGCTTGACCTGAATCAAGGATACAACCAATTGGAATTGGAGCCTGCCTCCAGGTACATCACAACGTTCTCAACTCATACTGGGCTTTGGCGCTATAAAAGACTGAATTTTGGAATTTCCTCCGCAGCAGAAGTGTTTCAAAATGCCATTCGTGAATCACTCAGTGGCCTCAGGGGAGTCGTCAACATCAGTGACGACATATTGGTGTTTGGCACCAACCAACTGGAGCACGACACTCACCTTCGTGCCTGTCTGCAACGTATCCGCGAAAATGGTCTCACTCTGAATGCCAAGAAGTGCCTGTTCAACAAGACATCCTTGGATTTTTTCGGGTACACGTTTTCGTCCAGTGGCCTATCTGTGGATACAAAGAAAATCACTGCCATCACCAATCTTCCGCGACCCACTAACATCAGCGGGATACGCAGTCTGCTTGGCATGGCTAATTTCAGCTCACGATTCATTCCCAACTATGCTACGTTGACTCAGCCGCTTAGAACTCTTCTACACAAGAACGCCACGTTTGTGTGGTCTACTGCACAAGAAGACTCCTTAACTGCAATCTGCAAAGCTCTATCGCAAGCACCTGTGCTGGCATATTTCGATGAAGTCAAATCCACGGAAATATTTACGGATGCCAGTCCTGTCGGTTTAGGCGCCATCCTCATGCAGTGCAATAGCCATGGTGAAAACCGCCGTACCGTCGCATATGCCAGCCGATCACTGACAGACGTTGAACAGCGATATTCACAGACGGAACGTGAGGCCCTTGCGGTGGTTTGGGCTTGTGAACATTTTCATTTGTACATTTTCGGCAGACCTGTGCGCGTCTACACCGATCACAAACCATTGGTGCATATTTTTGGCAGTTGTCACTCTAAACCCTCTGCCAGAATTGAAAGGTGGGCGCTCCGTCTTCAACCATATGCAGCCAGCGTCGTATATCGTGCCGGTGATGACAACCCTGCAGATTACTTATCACGCCATCCACAGGCTCATCCTCAACAAACATCACGTGAAGAGAAAGTTGCCGAAGAGTATATTAACTTTCTCACAAGCAATGCTATCCCTCGCGCAATGACCTTGGACGAAGTGCGCATCGCCACTCAGCAGGACCAGACATTACAAGGGATTTGGTCTTCCATTCAGTCTGGACGATGGACCCATCACTCAGTCGATCACCGTATCGACCCTGCTGCTTATGACGCTTTGTCCAAGGTTCGCTCTGAGTTGACCGTGGATTTCCACAACGGAGTCATCTTGCGCCAGGGTCGCATCGTTCTACCCCGGAGTCTCCAGGAAAGGGCGGTGTGCCTTGCTCATGAAGGTCATCAAGGGATGACCAAAACGAAATCATTTCTCAGAGAAAAGGTCTGGTTTCCCGGCATTGACCACATGGTCGAGTCTCAAGTCCGATCATGTCTCCCATGTGCCGCAGCCACACCGTCGGAGAGTCGAGAACCGCTTCAGATGTCGGAGCTTCCGGATGGACCATGGACTTGTGTTAGCGTGGACTTTGCTGAGGTCCAGGATACATATCTTCTGGTACTATATGATGAGTACTCTCGGTTTCCCGTGGTTGACATAACACCGTCGACCTCTGCAAATACCATCATCCCTAAACTAGACAAGATATTTTCAGAGTTTGGAATTCCCTCTGTTCTTAAGTCTGATAATGGATCACCCTTTCAGAGCAAACAGTTTGAATCGTTCGCCGCTGACCTTGGTTTCAAACACCGTAAAATCACACCATATTGGCCTCGAGCCAATGGCGAGGCGGAGCGCTTCATGAGGACTGTCAAGAAAGTCATAAAGACCGCCTCCGTGGAAAACAAAGTCTGGAAACAGGAGCTATTTCGATTTCTCCGCAACTACCGAGCCACGCCTCACTCGACAACGGGTGTTGCGCCGGCCACATTGCTGTTCGGTCGACCGTTGGGTGTGAAACTTCCTCAATCCATGGTCAAAGTGGACGACCTTGACCTTCGTCGTCGTGACACCAGACAGAAAGCTGCGATGAAGGAACACGCTGATCGTTCGTCTCGGGCCTCTCCCTCAACTATCTCTGTGGGTGATTCAGTGCTGTTAAGGTCATCCTCGCTGCAATCCAAACTCAGCACTCCATTCGAACCTCTTCCTTATCAAGTTGTGGGACAAAAGGGCTCTATGGTTTCGGCAAGAAGGGGAAAACGGGTAGTTACTCGAAATTCATCGTTCTTCAAACCATTTCATGTCGAAACTGAAGAGCGGAGACAGGCATCTCAAACCCCACCTCCAATCACAACAAGGGATCCAGTGAACACTTGTGTGGAACCGGAGGTGGTGGCCACATCAGCTGACCTCATGTCTGCTGCCTCAGTTCCAACTCCTCCAGTCACCACAACCAGAGATGAGAACAATTCTGATGCTGAGAGTGGCTCTGTTGTTCCATCTGAGGACCAGGAGCTGGAATCCTCGATACGTCGGTCCAGCCGCCACAGAGAACCTTCTCGATGGTTGAACGATTATGTCAGGGCATAATAATCCCTGTTATAGTATTTCTGCACTTGGCAGATATTCATGTCGTTTGAAGTTTGTGTTCTGTTGACGTTCTTTTTAGGTTGACTAATTCGATGCATTGTGAACATTAATTGACTTAACATTGCTGGACCTAAAAGGGGAGGGATGTAATAGCGCTATATAAACATATGCAATAGTGCGCTATATAAACAGTTAGGGTTCGAGAGTAGAAGGGGATTAGCGGAGCAGGAGTAATGGCGGTTGCGGTATGTTGGACAATAAAGAGTGTTGTTTAATAACTATTACAGTATATGTAAACCGAAGATTGCATAGGGCCAACAGATTTATTTATATAGGCCTAGACTTTATGGACGTACAAGTTTTTTAAAGAAATACAAGCAGAACTCAATGTAAAAAATGCGTCGGTTAACAAAGCTTACTGTTTCTATTTAGCTGCAGGTACTATAGACAGTGTGACAGGACGACCACTGTTGCGAAGTGAGTAGTTCTACTTCTTCCCACGAAGAGGTGGCAACAGCGTCTGAAGGCAATAAATGCTGAGCAACTCTGATTTCTAGAACAAAACATCATTTGCTAGAGCAATCAACGCAGTTTTCAACCATATCAGAAATTTATAAAGTCTAAGTTTACAAAGTCTAGGATATCCTGATAATCACTTGTGATGTCAGATAAAATTTCTTCCAGAAACTCACTGGGAAATTCTATCGAAAATGCATCAAAAGATGCGATAGACAACCCCCAGCGACATCAGAAATCATTGGTGCAGGATAGTCTTACGAATGAACATAAAATGAACCGTTCCATTGAGAAGGCAAACGAATGCGAGTTGTGCAAGAGAATATTTAAGTACGCTTCTCGTCTAAAGAGGCACGTGAGAATAGTTCATGAAGGAGAGAAACCACACCGACGTCGCATATGCAAAGATAAACAGCCCCAGGATTCTCAACTACAAAATCGTGTTGGAGATAAACCATACATATGCCCACTGTGTCTAAAAATGCTCACAAACCACAGCCAGTTTAAATGTCACATGAGATTCCACACAGGAGAAAGACCTTTCCAATGTAAAATGTGTAGTATGAGTTTTTCTCAGCCATCCAATCTGCAGCGTCACGTTAGAGTCCATACTGGAGAAAAGCCTTTCCAATGCCAAGTTTGTGGAAAACGTTTGAGCAGCTCTTTCGTTCTAAGTTGTCACACAAGAATTCATACCGGAGATAAACTGCATGTTAGGTTGCAGACATTGTGTCAGTTATGTGAGTTTAAGACTAGTAATAAATATTATCTTAGGAAGCACTTGAGAACACATTCTGGAGAGAGACCATTCCAGTGCCCACTGTGCCCAAAAGCGTTCAATTTCCAATGCAACATCGAAAATCACATGAGAACACATACCGGTGAGAGGCCTTTCAAATGTCAGATATGTAACAGGAGTTTTCCACAAGATGGCGGTCTAGCATATCATGCTAGAATACATACTGGAGAGAGACCCTATCAATGCCAGTTATGTGATAAATCATTCTTATGTGGTTCGCATCTGCGTCGACACGAAAAAACTCACTCTGGCGAGAAACCAAAGTTTTGCCAGGTATGCCAGAAAACATTCTCATGCACTACAAATATGACAATTCATGCAAGAACCCATACCGGAGATAAGCCATATCTTTGCAAGTTATGTAAGATAACATTCTCAAGCACAGCAAATCTCAGAATTCATGAAAGAAGTCACTTTCCACACAAACCTCATCTTTGTGATATATGTCAAAAAACATTCTCACGCGCTTCAGACAAGAGAAATCACGAAAAAACTCATTCCGGAGATAAGCTGGCAAAGGTATTTTGCCAGTTTTGTGAGAAAGCGCTATCGTGTGCTACAGGACTGAAAAGGCATCAAAGGACCCACTCCGGTGACAAGCCATATGTATGCGAAGTATGTAGGAGAACATTTTCGCTCTCTGCAAGTCTGAGAATTCATAAGAGAACCCACACAGGAGTCAAATCTTACCTTTGCAATGTATGTAAGAAGTCATTCGCTTCCAATCAAGTTCTGAGAGTTCATGAACGAACACATACCGGAGATAAGCCATATACTTGTAAGGTATGTGAGAAAGCATTTACGAGAATTTCACATGTGAGACGACACGAAAAGACCCACTATGGTGAAAAGCCATACCTTTGCCAGATTTGTCAGAAAACGTTCTCGAGTGCTTCAGAACTTAGTAAACATCAAAGAACCCACTCCGGTGACAAGCCATACCGTTGCGAGGTTTGTCAGAAAACATTCGCTCACACTGACGGCCTGACAGTTCATAAAAGAACGCACTCCGGAGAGAAGCCATATGCTTGCAAATTATGTGAGAAAGTATTTGCGACACATTCACATGCGAGACGACACGAAAGCACGCACTCTGGAGAGAAACCATACCTTTGCAGGGTTTGTCGGAAGGCGTTCTCATGCAGTTCACATCAGCGACGTCATGAACGAACTCATTCTAGAGATACACCATCTGTGTAGTGTTTATGAAGAAAACTTTCCAGGTCTTCTTCTTCTTCATGTTCTCTGCCCCACGGCAAGTTCGAACTTCCGACGGCGCCACTCTTCCCGGTGTTGAGCCTCTTCTTTCAGTTTCCCATAACCTTCAACCAGCATCCAGTCCAGTAGTTTCTGTCTTTGTCTTCCTCTTTTTCTTTTTCCCTCAGTTCTTCCTTCAATGATCACTTTCAGAAGGGATTCTCCTCTCAGGATGTGTCCTATCCATTTCTTTTGTCTCATCTTTATTGTATCCAACATTGCTCTTTCCTCTTCTACTCGCTGTAGCACCTCCTCGTTTGATACATGTTCAGTCCAACTAATCCTCTCCATCTTCCTCCATAACCACATTTCAAAAGCCTCCAGTCTTCTAGTATCTTCTTTCCTTAGAGTCCACGTTTCTGATCCATATAATGTTACACTCCATATCAATGTTTTAATCATTCTTTTCTTGAGATTCCTACTCAATCCTCCTCTCAGCAATTCTTTCCTCTTCATGAATGCCTCCTTTCCAGGTCTTAAAAAGTGCCAAATCTGGTTAGAATCTAAATACTAGATGAAAGTCAAACTAATAATTTCAGTCATGTCATGGAACATTCTCAAAACAAGTCTGCTCTGCAAATTCTCAGAAGAACCTGTTGTTCTGAGAAACCATAAAAATGCTGGATTTTATCGTGTAGGTTAATTATTATAGTCCCAATAGCTACATCGTATACAGGACATCTGAGCATCATAGTTTTAGCGCTATTCCAATATTGACTTAAAATGTCCCGCATTATTATGGCCGCATTATAAGCTTGAATATATGCATAATAGTCGAAATGGATTTATTAATAATCATTGCCCTTTTTAAAATTCGGATGTGCTGCGTAAGCGACGCTGTTACTGCGGAACATTAAATGCAAATTACTAAGCAATTTTTGCTTATTCTTCCAATCCAAAAAGTAATCCTTGATTTCACAAGTTATGTTTGAGAACCCTTCAAAGATTCTCCTTATACCCACGACTTTGGACCAGTTCCAAAAAATTAATGTAAAAACAAATCGTTTGTGCTATTCCGGGTCCAAAAAGAAAAGTTAGAGGACTATAATTATATTTTCGTATTCACGGATCGGCAAGGAGTCGGATCGGACTCGCCGATGAATTTTGACATTTTTTCGCTTTAGAATGTTATAATTATAGTGAAGAAAAAAACCTGTTTGACAAAAAACAATCTAGGACCTTCTTGTCATGTAGTCTTCTTGCGTGTTTGGAATAATTTTAAGTTGATTAAGGATTTGCCTGTACTACAAAAGACACTATTGAGCTCATTTGTTTTTGTGTTCTGACAATGTCTGCATCACGAATAAAAATATAGAAAAGATAATTATTACAATCATTATGCATTCCACAAAATAAAAGTATGGCATTGTTACTATTAGAGCTAACAATTACTGTTAATTAAGCGGGTGAAACTTGTTTAATTGTTTGAAATTTTAAAATAAAGCTAGGCCTTTTGATCTTATATGTAATGATGTGACGTCACATTTATTAAACCTCTCCCCTCATCACATATCTTCACAAATGTGTGACCCCCAGTTGCGTTACGTCATTAATTTGTCGACAGTTCCAAAGACACACTCACAAACTCAAAGCATTGCAACAGCCTAATGGTGATAATGACTATGACGCCGAACTGAATTAACGTTGCCATAACGACCCAAGCATCTTGCGTTTTTACACCACAGCTAATAGCATTGTAACGCCCGCCCCTATCGGCATCCCCGGAGTCGCCACTTCCGGATCTTCGCTCGATGGGACCGCGTGCTGCTGTGGACGAGCTCTAGAGATAGAGGGAGGACAGGAGGAGGTGACTTCTGGGTTCGAATCCCAACGATGGAAGGGTGGCCAGTTATTTCGACTGCCGAAATCCCTATATGAAATTGGCGGCCTACTAGCCAATCTATCACTTCTTCGCAATATACCAGGGTGTGCGAAATCCTTGGGCCTAGCACCCAAAGTTTCTTCCAGGCCGATGGTCGAGTGGTATAGCGCGTCCGCAGTGGTAATAGCGGTGAGGTAACCAGGGTTCAAATCCGCAGCAGGCTTGGGTACCGGCGATGTCTCCAATCTTTCCAAGCGTGATACAACTTCCGTCAGCGCTTCCCTGACATTATCTCTTACCGCCGAGATCTCTTCTCTTACATTTGATTGCACTGAGGAAATAGCATCGCTAACATTTGATTGCACTGCCAGGACATTAAACTCCACCGTGGCAATCGCCTCCTGTGTGTCCCTGGCATGCATCTGCATAGCTTCATGAGTCGACTTAGCATTAGTTTGTATTGCTTCATGAGTCGACTTAGCATTAGTTTGTATTGCCTCGAGCAATATCTCCATCGAGGAAGGGGGCCGTGAAGGCTGAGCAGGGGTGACTGGCCTAGACTCCTCCATAGCGCTATAGAAATGACTCCTATCTTTATAGCTCACAGTCAATATCGCTAGCAGTGAACGAAGTAGTTATTCTTATTAACAAATAAAGCATTCAATCCACATCCGTCACATTCAAAGCCATCAATAATCAAAGTCAGAAGTTTAGTTAATATTTCTTATTATTCCCAATCAATTGAATCTTCAATTGACATCAATTATGTTCAAAGCAATCAAACATAAAAGTCAGTAAGTTCAATTATCAGTTCCTATCCTTGGTAAAGACATTCAATGAAAATCAAATGCAACAATTCAATGCAAACACCTATCAACCGGAGTATGCCTAAATTAAATCCCGATTGACTCTCAAGTCCCACAGCCAATTTCAGTTCAGCCCAAAATATCTAAATAACCGATCGTATTAATTCCCCAATAAAGCGTACCTTATGTCCGAAGACAAGGGACAAAGCCGATCGTGTGCGAAGAACATCGACGAAGTCGAATTCCAAGAGAGGCGACGAAGGCACAAGCAAGGCGTCGAGTTTGAAACGCCCGAAAAGATCAGCTAAATCCGTCGCTGATTTCACGCAATGAACAACAGTTTCGGCTATGTATCCAAGCCGTTTGAGAAAGACGCCCTTAGGCAAATAATACGAACAAACGCTTCGCAACACAATTCCGAAGAACGAGAACAGAGCGCTGACGATTCGAAGCCCACGATAAATCACTCCATGTGACAGGGCGAAGAGAGGCCTTGACCGATTAATCCAGGAGTAGATCCAATGCGAAAGCGAAGGCAAAACTCGCAACAACGCTGATATATTTCTCGCAACAAACTAACTCTCTTAATAATTCGACTCCATGTCGAGAGAGAATGAATCGCCAACAGAATTCTTGTATGCGCAACGACGAAGAAGACTAGTGCAAGCGAGCGCTTTATCTTGGCCACACTTCACCAACTCGATCGAGCCTAAAACTACCAAAAGCCGCAATACATCCACTTCTCTTGAAATTCTGGCCACGTCTGCGCTTTAGCTGCCCGCTCTCGCTTTTATAGCCGCCTGGTCTGCAGAGCGTCCCCTTTACTACGCATGCGCAGCTGGAGAGCTGCACGCGCCAACCCAGCAGCAACGCAGCTGTCGCAAGGCGGCAAAAATCAGCTGCCACGTGCGCCCTCTCCTGTCATTCTGAAGTGATCTGTCTTTCTCCTTCTGTCTCTCCTTCTGAAAAGCGTCATCTGCCGTCAGTCACGTAGACCACAAATGCACCAGTTCAACCTTGAGAAAACACACGTACACAGACCCACACGCCAACGGTGTTTCCTTCTCAATCCGTGTCCCTGCCTGTGCTTGTCTGGCTGGCTGTATTCCTCGCTCACTCTGATCATCAGACCACCTCAGAGAGCGTGCGAAAGTTTAATTACCCTCATCGACTGCAAGCGGCGCGGCCTTTGAAGACAGCGACCGACGATCGCTGAGAGCGTGTGAACATATACCAATTAATGAAACAGCAACGACTGCTGCCTACGTCAGCGGTCGCTGTGACCCGTGTCAAGCGCAAATCAACATTAAAATATAGGTCACACAAGGCAGCTCAAAAATACAGAAATAAAACAAATATATCAGATCCCTGAAACCCCATAATCGATCAAAAATTAAATAAAAATAATAATATTAACTACCAGAAACTCGTAGCGTAGTTCTACGAACGCTACAATATTCCCAGCCCTCCCTGATTTCAGGATCCTTTTAATTGGAAAAATGGATCCTGAAATGTTAGTAAGGCCATACTCCAATTTTTACATCAAGGATTCAAATGCAAGAATTAAGAAAATATATGCGATGAACAGTCCTCAACGTAAGCATCACAAAGTTCACATTTTAGCGTCGACTGTCAATTCAAGCGAAAGAAATACTTATTATTATAATATTTATATAGCTCCATCGCTAAGAGTTCAGTGAAGCTCAAAAGCATTTATATATTTAGTATATATAGGCTTCCTTCAGTTTAGTTAAGCACAAAGACTTCCACGGCAAACATTGACTTAAGAACCCACGGCAAAGCCACAAAAAACCATCAGGCCTACGTTACCTTTACAACAGGTCAACTGATTAATAGGCCACACATGGCATTTATCATCGAGACTCTTTTAGGCGTTTCACTGTAGGCATAAGTCTACATTTAAAGACACTCTGAGCAGTTAAACCTAAGTCTCTAATCCCATTAACCTCAACATCTAATAAGAACAGTGCTATCATAGCAAATTACCTGAGACTGCGCACACAGCTAAAGTCTCTACATAGCTTATGATTATTGTAACTGTCCGTAGGCTTCCATCATAGTTTACCGTAAGAGCCCAGTCTCAACTTCAGCTTAATAAGCCGCTCGCTTCATAACATCTATCAGTATAGGCCTACGTAATTATTAAAAATGCCACCTATTATGCGCAGAAACTAATTTATAAATAGGCCAGCGCAACATTAGGCCTATTAGCCTGTCTCGGTTCCAGCAAACCAAATTAAAATGCACAGAATAATTACAATACAAAAGCTTAACTAGGTCAATTTAATATACTGTAATTAACGCTAAAATACAATGTTACACTGTTTAATCGTACTCATAGAAAATCATAAGCCTATCAAAAAGACCATCATGATTTCAATACTAAGATTACAGTCTACGAATGGATCTATAGTTAGGCTATTTTAGTCTGTCTTTAGTCCACTATAAATCTTATGCATCATTGCATGGCATCTATGCCTATCATCCTTTCTTCATTCTATTACTGCATGCATCAGACCACCCACGCGCCTGGGAAACAACGATTGCCAATTAATCGCCGCTCACTATTCTCCCACGCTATGCATCTACAGCGTGCGTCTCTTAAAATCCCGTGGGAATTAGGCAACAAACATGATCCTTTTACATGTAGGTTAAAGTGCATCGTACGACTAAGGTCGCGCTGACCTGCACAAAGTTAGGCCTAATTAGCGCTCATAAAAGTAGGATAGAAATTAGGCCTACCACATATCTGGCGCCTGTATTAACTATCAACCTTCAAATCTAGGCCTACTATCAAATCATGATTATGTAGTCCCATAATAATTTTAACGACGTTACTTATAACTGCGCAGCTGAACATTATCCTTCCGTCGGTCCATCCACGACGGTCAATCGTTCACCGCCTATGATGTGTCACACAGACTACGCGGTCGCTATCCCCACTCTCTCTACACTTGCAGCTGTAGGAGTCGTGGGAACTGAACACGACCAGCAAACACTCACATCAGTGACTTGCAAAACTAGGCCTCAAAACTAGGTCAATCAACAAAACTTAGCAAAACCTTTCTAAGCTAGAATTATCGATAAACCTTACATGGCACGTTTTGCCTATGGCTCAAATAGGAAATTGAACGGCCAGCCTTTTTCATTATACACAAAAAGGATCCTAATTATTATTATTATTTCTAGCCCTAATTAATATTATTAGGCCTCGCAGTTTAACCATATAATTCCATTGCAGGCGGAATCAGGCAAAACGGCAAAACTAATGCAAAAATTACACAGCATAACTAAATTATCGCCTATTCCTCAGCGTTAGGCTATTAAAACAAGTAGGCCTATCATCCTAATTGATATAAAATGCCGAAATTTGTCTTCAACTCCTCAGAATTATATGGGCTCATCACGGCAAACTATATATATATATAGGCCTAATCCCGACAGATTGCAGTTAAGCGCAATATGGGCCTTAAAGCATTCATTCAGCGCCTCTTTAAATCATCAGTTATGCATCCATACAATTATATATATATGCGATGACAATAGTTACGCATATAAAAACTCTATACACAGAAATTAGGAGCATTAAACTTTAACTGTGCAAATTTCTTTAAATTATTTTTAATTAAATCAGGTTATAGATAAAGCGGAATATAGGCCTAATGCAAATTTCGACTCTGAGCGTTATCTTAGAGATATAGGCCTACTATTTTAACGCAGGTCATAATATCACATAATCACATCATCATGGCTAATTCCACTGCAAGTCTAAGTTCAAGGTCACATAATCGTCATCAATGGCCTTAACTAAAATAGGCAACCTTATATATACATCAACAGGTAAAACCAATATTTATATAGCGCAATGCAGGCAATGACAGTCCAGTTTTCTGTCTACAGCAGAGGCAATAATAAAATCGTCCATCGCTTCATTGCAAATGCAATACAATACTAATATATATCACCATTGCAAACATTAATCAGACAGTCGGCAATGCAATACAAATATTAATACTATGCACAACATACGATGCAAGAATACAGTTATTTACACAGTAACACACACATGTAAAGACTTCCACATGTAAAGCAAAAATGTATTCATCAGAATCAAAATAAAACATGGTTACAGATGCTTCTGCATTCATAATGGCCGCCATTAAGCGGTTCCTAAGAACAGTACCGGGCCGGCCTCGTAATGGTGCGGCGGGGTCTTGACAGTTCCACAGGGGCGTCGTTAGTGTCCTCGGTTCCTGGGAACTCGATCGGTTCCTGCGGTTGTAGGTCAGGTTCGGTCCAACCTGACGGAGGTTCACCCAGGTACGGCTTCAATTTGTCGACGTACACAAGCAGCGCTTGTGATCTGGCGGACTTCTGGATCCGGAACAGGACCGGACTCACTTGCTCCATGATACGGTAAGGGCCACAGAACCACTTAGCCCATTTATCCTTGATACGGGTGTACTTCCGGGGATAGTAATAGTACACCCATTGTCCTTTCGTAAATGACGGCTTTCTGACTCGCAGGTCATACCGGAAAGCTCTGCGAATGGCCTGCTTTTGCATGCATTCCCGAGCTAACTGGAACACGTCTCGCATCTCGTCCGTTCTTTTCTGTATGTAGTCGTCCACGGATAGCTGTTCATTGTTCTGGTTGCAGTCACCTAGTACAAGGTCGATGGGGAGGCAGGTTTCCCGTCCGAGAAAAAGTCTGTTTGGGGTGAATCCCGTACTCTCATGCTGACTGGCTCTATACGCTCCCATCACCCACGGCAGATGAACGTCCCAGTCTTTCTGATTTTGAGAGACAGCTTTACCGAGCATGGAATTCAAAGTTCTGTGTAGACGTTCGACTGTTCCGTTTGTGCTCGGTTTGTACGGGGAAGTCCTAATCTTGTCAATTTGCATCAGGCGGCATAGGTCACGGAATAAGGCGGCCTCGAAGCAGGGACCCTGGTCGGTCAGGAGCTGTTTAGGGCAGCCGAATCTAGGAATCCACTGGTCCATCAACATCCGGGCTACGGTCGCGGCTTCCTGGTTGCGGATAGGGTAGGCCTCCGCCCAACGGCTGTAGTGATCGATCACGGTCATGATATAGCGATATCCACGACTGGATACAGGATGTGGTCCGGTTATATCGACGCCGAGACATTCCATTGGTTCTCCGACGGCCATGTCCTGTAATTGTCCTTGCCGAGGTGGCTTTCCTCGGATGTACCGGGCGCAGTTGTCGCATCTCTTGAGTTGCTGGTACACTTGGTCTCTCCAACCCGGCCAGTATGCTCGCTGCCGTACTTGCGCCGTGGTCCGCCGAACTCCCAGATGCCCTCCGGACATCCCTTCGTGCGCAATTCGAATGATGATTTCTCGTCGCCCGACTGGAGGTATTAACTGGTAGCGAATCGGTTCACCGTCAGAGTTCAGCCAAGCTCGATGCAGTAGTCCATTTCTGACAGATAACTGAGGCCATTGATGAATCAACGTCTTAGTCATTGCACTGCAACTCCGTATCTCTTCTCCGGTCGGCATCTCGGTCGATTTCATTAACCGTTGCAAGACCCAGTTTAGATCAGGATCTTGCCGTTGTTCTTCTGCTAAGACCACCGGATCCCAATCCGTCATTTCAGTCGAGGCAGGCTGAGATGGTAGGCGTCGTTCTTGGATGACGTTGACTTGGTTTGGCCTTCGAGACAGCGCATCAGCATTTTGGTGCGCGGCACCGGACCGATGTTGTATGTCAAATTCAAATTCCTCCATGACTGAGAGCCACCGTGCCTGCTGTCCAATAGGCAATGGTGTCTTGCGGAGCCATTGGAGCGCTGAGTGGTCCGTTCGTAGGATAAATTTCCGTCCAAGAAGATATGGTCTGAACGCTTTGAGAAAGTTGATTACCGCCAGCAATTCCCTCCTTGTCACGTCATAATTTTGTTCCGCCACAGAACACACTCTGCTCCCGTAACAGATGACCCTTTCTTGCGATTCCTGCATCTGAGATAAGACCGCCCCAATGGACTCCCCGGATGCATCCGTATCCAGTATGTACATCCCAGTATCGTTGGGAAGCGCCAAGATGGGGGATTCTGTTAAGCAGTTCTTTAGCTTTTGGAACGCGTTTTCACATGGACCAGACCAGTCAAACTTGTATCCCTTCTTAGTCATTTGGTGCAGTGGCCGGGCTATTTGAGCGAAACTCGGTACGAACTTGCGATAGTAGGAACATAAACCCAGAAATGCTCGAACATCTTTGACTTTCCGCGGCGCGGGCCAGTCACGGACGGCTTGAATCTTTTCCGGGTCTGTAGTTACTCCGTGTTCGCTGACCACGTGACCTAGGAACAACACCTTTTTCTGTAGTAGTTTGCACTTGGATGGCTTCAGTTTTAGATTAACTCCCTCCAGGCGAACGAGAACTTGCTCCAATCGAATCAAATGGGTTTCCAGATCGCTGGCGAAGACGATGATATCGTCAAGATAGATTAAACAGATCTCGAAGTTTAACCCCGCCATGACCAGATTCATCATCCGGCCAAACGAAGCCGGAGAATTGCAGAGCCCGAACGGAAGTACTTTGAATTGAAAACTTCCGCGTCGGGTGACGAAGGCAGTCTTGTGTTTATCCCTTGGATGAACAGCCAACTGATGATAACCGGCCCGGAGATCGAAGGTACTGAACCATTTCGCTTCGCCGAGGGCGTCCAGGCTCTCGCTGATCAGCGGAAGCGGGTAGGCGTCCTTGCGCGTCTTGGCGTTCACCGCTCTATAGTCGACACAAAAGCGAGGGGTCCCGTCTCGTTTCTGGACCATGACAACGTTGCTTGCCCAAGGCGACAGTGACGGTTCGATCAGTCCTTGATCCAACATAGCCTGCACTTGTTCGTCTATGACAGGGAGTAGCGAAAGCGGTTGTCGTCGCAGCGGCTGACGAACGGGTGTTTCGCTACCCGTGTCGATCTCATGTCGTAGAATGTCGGTGAATCCCAGATCCCATTCACCAAGAGAAAAGGCGGCGCGACGATCCATCAGGATTTCACGTAGTCTCTGTTGTACCTCAAGGGGAACGTCTTCAGCGATGTTCGACCATAACGGCCTCAGAATTACCTCTGCATCTTGTGAGTTGACATGGTCCTTGTCTTCCCTCACCATGGCGCAGCCTGCAGCGGGCTTGCTGTCCTGGTCAGCTCCGGCTACTGTCACTTCTTCCAGGGCACATTGCATTCCTTTCGACAATTTAATCATCTTGTGGGTCGGATTCAACACTCTGATTGTCAGGTCGATCGCCCGTTCCGGTAGAAGCGTTCCGGCGATTATGAGTCCAGATGCCAACACGTGTGGCGGCGTCGCCCATTGAGTTTTGGTCGGTCTCAGGTCTGGAAGTATGGCATACACCTCGACGTCCACTTCCGACAGTGCGGGAACATTCACGTGCTGCGCGGCGGCTATCCTTCGACAAATTCCCCTCCGGTCTTGACTTACCAAAGGAAATGAGCGGCCTTGTAGTACTATTGTTTTATCCGGAATGCTTAGATGAGCCCGTTGTTCTGTCAACCACCCGAGTCCAAGAATCAACTCACTGACTTGAGCCGTTACTAAACAGGGAACATCGAACTTGCAGTCGGCTGCACGACATCGAAGGACTGTCTCTCCAAGTACCTCTATAGCTGTACCATTTGCCGCGGTTAGCAGTTGTTTCGACGCCGTCATATTTTTCCGTCTCACCAGGGATGCAGGTACCAGTGACATTTCGCTTCCGGTATCTACCAAGGCCAACACGTCCTTACCATGGATCTTCAGAGCCAAATACGCATTCGTGCTGCCTTGTACATGGTAAACATTTGCCGGTCCATTCAGAACCTCATTGGCTTCTGCTTCGGCCGCTTGTCGCTGGGGACAATTGCGCACCAGGTGGTCGGTTGCTGAACACTCATAGCATCGCCGCACATCAGTTCTTGCTTCCGTTTCCATCTCCATACGTGGTCGACGCCTACAGTTCGCACTCAAATGTCCGAACTGATGACACAGGTAACATCGCGGAGCTCCCTGTCCATAACCTCCATTGTTGTTCGCTCCTTCATTTCTAGCTGATTCATTCTGACCTCTTCCGGGTCCACGATTGTTGTATCTGGGTTGTGGCGCCGACACTGGTTGTCGCTCCTTCTTCTCTAGTCGCTCCACTTGTCTCCTCATTTGCTCCATCCGCCGTTCCAGATCCTTTACTTTCGACTCTTCTTCCTGTTCTTTAATTGCGTTGACACGGCCGTGTCGTCGGTCTTGTTGTTCATGGCCGCCGGCCTCTGCTTTCTGATAGCCGTCCAATCGCATCGCTACCTTGTAGGCTTCGTCGAGGGATTTCGGTTCTCGCTCTCGGATTTTCAGAGCAAGCGTTCTATCTCTCAGGGCATCCAAGAATGCCCGAACAGCAATTGCTTCGCTGTGAGCCGTCGAGGAACCCGGATAGGCTCGCGTGGAGAGACGTCGGATGTCGTCCACCAGGACGCCCATGTCCTCGTCGACTTTCTGTTTCCTGGTGCTTAGCTGCGTTTGGAACAGGGCTTGTTGTTCAGCGTTGCCGTATCGTTCACGAAGTCGCTGGACCAAAGCCGTCCAAGTGTCCAGGCTATCTGCGTTCGACTCGCTCAGCAAATGAGTCGCCGGTTCAACCAATGAGACTACTAATTGGTTCAACCTCTCCTCGTCCGTCCATCTGTTATTCCTGGCACACACGGAGAATTTTCGTAAGAATGTTTCAACGTCCGTCTTTCCGCTAAAAGACCCGAGTTTCAGGAATTGTGTTGGCTTAGGAGGAGAAGTCGATGACTGTTTAACCTCGCCCTCTTTAGCTGTTGCAGACGCGGTCGGTTCAAGTTCCTTGACTGTTCCCTTTGAACTGATCGACGGTAGCTCCCAGTCGCCTGTCGTTTGCGTTGCGACGGTGGTCGTCGGGACAATTTTGATAGGACCGACCGAAACGTTGGTAGGCGCCAGTGCTTTCGTTTCACCAACCGCAGACGTCGCTTTATTATCGGCCGTCGTTTCATTTCTCTCCAGAGGTGTCGGCTTCATTACCACTTGACATCGCGGTAGTTCGGCATCACGGCTAAATCCGAAGCTTTGCGCGCCGAGGCATGAACTCATCCTCGCCGATTCCACGACCGTTGGCCACCGAGGAAAGACGGCGTCGCTTGGTCGAAGCGGGTCGAGACAGCGAAGCGGGTCAACCCAAACCCGGTTGTCGCTGCTACCGTAGAAAGCGCTCGGAGTGTAGGTCGGAGCATACCTCCACGGCATGTTTGAATGGTCGGGACGAGCGTATGGTTGCATCCAGTCGACCGTTGCCATCGCCGCTGGTCCAGGAGGAAGGTCGGGTCGAGCGTAGTCTCGACCAACCATGGTCGACGTTGCACGACCGTCGAGGACGCAGTCAGGCATTGACTGATAGGTCGGCATTACCGACGCTGGTTGTGTAAAGTCGACCCGACTCGGTGCCATTTCCACTCTTTGTTGATCGACATGTGCGAGCGACGCTTGCATTCTCCATTGTGGATCCGGTCGAGGATACTCGACGAGAGGAAGGGACGAAGAGGCCAAAGGGACTGGGTTGCCCTTATCACCCCCCTCCCGTGACAATTTATTAGCGATCGGTTTATTCACTTCAAAATTTCTAAACTCCGGTTGCTGTGCTGCATGCATTCTGTTATCAATTATTTTAACAGTTTTAGGTCTAGATTCCATTATTTTGCTGATTTCAATGTCTACACTACCATCATCAGACATTATTTCCACATTATCAGCAAATTCCCTTTCCTTCCTTCTTTCAAAAGACATTGCCATTTCGCCTGTTCTAGCATAGTCAGTTTCCTCTTCTAACCTATCATCACCAAAATCTCTAGAACTAATTTGACCCCACTGGCTGGGACCAATTGTAACGCCCGCCCCTATCGGCATCCCCGGAGTCGCCACTTCCGGATCTTCGCTCGATGGGACCGCGTGCTGCTGTGGACGAGCTCTAGAGATAGAGGGAGGACAGGAGGAGGTGACTTCTGGGTTCGAATCCCAACGATGGAAGGGTGGCCAGTTATTTCGACTGCCGAAATCCCTATATGAAATTGGCGGCCTACTAGCCAATCTATCACTTCTTCGCAATATACCAGGGTGTGCGAAATCCTTGGGCCTAGCACCCAAAGTTTCTTCCAGGCCGATGGTCGAGTGGTATAGCGCGTCCGCAGTGGTAATAGCGGTGAGGTAACCAGGGTTCAAATCCGCAGCAGGCTTGGGTACCGGCGATGTCTCCAATCTTTCCAAGCGTGATACAACTTCCGTCAGCGCTTCCCTGACATTATCTCTTACCGCCGAGATCTCTTCTCTTACATTTGATTGCACTGAGGAAATAGCATCGCTAACATTTGATTGCACTGCCAGGACATTAAACTCCACCGTGGCAATCGCCTCCTGTGTGTCCCTGGCATGCATCTGCATAGCTTCATGAGTCGACTTAGCATTAGTTTGTATTGCTTCATGAGTCGACTTAGCATTAGTTTGTATTGCCTCGAGCAATATCTCCATCGAGGAAGGGGGCCGTGAAGGCTGAGCAGGGGTGACTGGCCTAGACTCCTCCATAGCGCTATAGAAATGACTCCTATCTTTATAGCTCACAGTCAATATCGCTAGCAGTGAACGAAGTAGTTATTCTTATTAACAAATAAAGCATTCAATCCACATCCGTCACATTCAAAGCCATCAATAATCAAAGTCAGAAGTTTAGTTAATATTTCTTATTATTCCCAATCAATTGAATCTTCAATTGACATCAATTATGTTCAAAGCAATCAAACATAAAAGTCAGTAAGTTCAATTATCAGTTCCTATCCTTGGTAAAGACATTCAATGAAAATCAAATGCAACAATTCAATGCAAACACCTATCAACCGGAGTATGCCTAAATTAAATCCCGATTGACTCTCAAGTCCCACAGCCAATTTCAGTTCAGCCCAAAATATCTAAATAACCGATCGTATTAATTCCCCAATAAAGCGTACCTTATGTCCGAAGACAAGGGACAAAGCCGATCGTGTGCGAAGAACATCGACGAAGTCGAATTCCAAGAGAGGCGACGAAGGCACAAGCAAGGCGTCGAGTTTGAAACGCCCGAAAAGATCAGCTAAATCCGTCGCTGATTTCACGCAATGAACAACAGTTTCGGCTATGTATCCAAGCCGTTTGAGAAAGACGCCCTTAGGCAAATAATACGAACAAACGCTTCGCAACACAATTCCGAAGAACGAGAACAGAGCGCTGACGATTCGAAGCCCACGATAAATCACTCCATGTGACAGGGCGAAGAGAGGCCTTGACCGATTAATCCAGGAGTAGATCCAATGCGAAAGCGAAGGCAAAACTCGCAACAACGCTGATATATTTCTCGCAACAAACTAACTCTCTTAATAATTCGACTCCATGTCGAGAGAGAATGAATCGCCAACAGAATTCTTGTATGCGCAACGACGAAGAAGACTAGTGCAAGCGAGCGCTTTATCTTGGCCACACTTCACCAACTCGATCGAGCCTAAAACTACCAAAAGCCGCAATACATCCACTTCTCTTGAAATTCTGGCCACGTCTGCGCTTTAGCTGCCCGCTCTCGCTTTTATAGCCGCCTGGTCTGCAGAGCGTCCCCTTTACTACGCATGCGCAGCTGGAGAGCTGCACGCGCCAACCCAGCAGCAACGCAGCTGTCGCAAGGCGGCAAAAATCAGCTGCCACGTGCGCCCTCTCCTGTCATTCTGAAGTGATCTGTCTTTCTCCTTCTGTCTCTCCTTCTGAAAAGCGTCATCTGCCGTCAGTCACGTAGACCACAAATGCACCAGTTCAACCTTGAGAAAACACACGTACACAGACCCACACGCCAACGGTGTTTCCTTCTCAATCCGTGTCCCTGCCTGTGCTTGTCTGGCTGGCTGTATTCCTCGCTCACTCTGATCATCAGACCACCTCAGAGAGCGTGCGAAAGTTTAATTACCCTCATCGACTGCAAGCGGCGCGGCCTTTGAAGACAGCGACCGACGATCGCTGAGAGCGTGTGAACATATACCAATTAATGAAACAGCAACGACTGCTGCCTACGTCAGCGGTCGCTGTGACCCGTGTCAAGCGCAAATCAACATTAAAATATAGGTCACACAAGGCAGCTCAAAAATACAGAAATAAAACAAATATATCAGATCCCTGAAACCCCATAATCGATCAAAAATTAAATAAAAATAATAATATTAACTACCAGAAACTCGTAGCGTAGTTCTACGAACGCTACAGCATGCTTTTAAAGTTTAAGCATATTCTAGTCTCATTAATAGTCTGCGTTTCCACACCTATTATGTGAACCCACAGCCTATTACGTCCTATGTGCGTGTTGTGTTATGGCTCGAGTCAACTCAACCAATCAGTGATGAGAAAATGTGCTAGCAGTAGTCTCATAAGGCACGCAACAGGGTCAGCTCTTCACAAAATTCTTCTATCTTTCACCAAATTAACCTCTGTCTTCTTTTACCATTGTCAAACGAGTACGTTCAAAGTAGTCTAATTGAAGGGCGTTTCTATAGGCATCAATGTATGCAAATAGAGATCGCACTGCTAAAGCCTTGCAGCAGAAGTCTTTTAGACGGGTTTGCACATTCCCACAAAGGTTATTGACCTTGTTATTAACCTTTCAATAACCTTGGACGGCCGCTTACGTTACGACCATTGTCAAGGGGGCTGCCTTAATTTTCGGCTGTGACATTAGACCAACAGAAATTGATGCCAACCAACACCAAAATGGCATAGCTTTTAAAATTATGTTAGTCAATCCTATCTGTACCTATAAACATTACGCACTAAGCAAATTCGTTCGTGTACGCTGGATATATTCAAAATGCTAACTCATCTGTCTTTTATTATCGATGGCAATGCCATTGTGGTGTTACGCTGGCTCTGTTCCATCATACCTAGAGAATTCCGCAGTTGAGTCTTCTCGGTCCTCAGTATTTGGCTGTTCATGGACTTCTGACTGTCTCTTGTATGCATAATCTACTACTGCACCGCAGTCCAGACCATTGTCTATCGTAATTGTAAATCAAATTTGCATAGCGCCAATTCAAGAGAAACTCCTCAGTGGCGCTCACTATTTATCACCACCAAACAACTATTGAAGTAGTTTCATGGCTCAGGTCAACACAACCAATCAGCGATGAGAAATGTGCTCCCACCTATCTAATAAGGAACGTAAAGGTGAAAAGTTCATAACATTGTACAATATCATTCTCCAAGTTAACCTCTGTCGTTTCTTTTACCATTCTCAAACGAGTTCGTTCAAAGTGGTCTAATTCAAGGGCGTTTCTATAGGCAGATAATCATGCAAATAGAATTCGTCCTGCTAAAGTTTTCCAGCAGAAGTCTTTGGACGGGTATGCACATTCCCACACGTTATTATTTTGTTTACGCAAGACGATAGCCATTCAATTGCCTTGGACGGTTTACTCACTTAGGACCACTTGTCAAGGGGGCTACCTTAATTTTCGGCTGTTTACATTAGACCAACAGAAATTGATGCCACCAACACCAAAATGGCATAGCTTTATATGTTAGTCAATCACATCTATCCTAAGTAAATTCTTTCATACGCTGGATATTCATAATTATTCTTCCGATCCACGACATTACTTAACTGTCTATGAGAATAAAGCAAATAATAGCAAACTAGCGGTCATCTAGGCCTTAATATTAATATTTATCTTTGCCTAAATATTTACATTAAAAAATTACTCAAACAAATCGCTAATGGTCTTTGTTACCATACAGTGACGTTAAGCTGCAAATACAACAACACTTTAATTGCCTTGTTAACGATAATTTCAAGGTTTCGGTCAGCGCAACCAATCAACGATGAGAAATTGTGCTATCGGTTGCTGTCTGAGAAGGTAGGCCTATGTAACAGAGTAAAGTCTTCATAAAGTTCATTGCCTTTCATTAATTTAAACACTTTCATGTCTTTGCCAATTATAGGCTATCATGTTCGAATTCATTGGGAATGGTCTATTTCAAGGGCGACGCTGTAGGCATCAAAGTATGCAGATAGAATTCGCCCTGCTAAAGTTTTGCAGCAGAAGTCTACTTCTATAGACGGTATGTACATTCCCAAAGGTTATTATATCTTGCTTACGCATGGCGATATATCCATTGAATAACATTGGACGGTTGCTCAGTTATGGCCGCTTGTCAAGGGGGCTACTTCAGTTTTCGGCTGCTACATTAGACCAACAGAAATTGATGCCACCAACACCAAAACGGCATAGCTTTTATATGTTAGTCAACCCCATCTATCCTATAAACAAATTCTTTCATACGCTGGATATTCAGAATTCTTCCGATCCACAACATTAGGCCTACTGAACTGTCTATGAGAATGAAGCAAATAATAACAAGATCGATAGCGGTCATCCAAATATTCGCATAAAAATTACGCACACGAAAATTCGATTTCCAAACCCCTTCCCTCCACATGCCTACGCCTACGGGAATCTAAGGGGACATATCCATTTAAGCTGAGATGATGAGATCCAGTGTGAAAGGAGATCTGTATGTGCGAAGGACGAAGACACACTTCGGGAAGCGTGCTTTTCAACTGCTGGCCCCCGCTGCTGGAACAGTCTGCCTACCACAGTTCGTTCTGCCAACTCTGTTGGGGTTTTCAAAACTCGACTGAAGACATTATTTGTTTTTCTAAGGCGTACCTTTGACTGAATATATTGCGCGTTTGTGTTTGTAGAGGCGCCTTTGTAACGGCATGTGCTGTGTTACGGCGCCATAGAAATTGTCGTCATTATTATTATTTATTATTATTATCCATATAATATTCCCCACACCCAAAAAATCGTATTTTCGGATCCCTTGTTGCAACTCGAACATTTTGCGAACCGTCAGGTAGGCCTACTCCATGTGCACTTACAAACTTATCTACTAGGCATATAGGTCTACTCTCATGCAAAGTTAATTATCTATGCAATCGTCAATAAAACACTTATTTTACCGTATGCCACGATCTATGCCGTGTATAGTCCTGCGGCTACACTGACTACACCATCGATCGCGCCCCACGAATGATGTACAAGTGCATATGTATTAGGTCTACTTAGCAATAAGCATACTCATTCTGAATGAAGAGTGAATATGTTGCAAAGGTACATTTTAATTCTATCTCAAAATTAATGAGGCTGCAAAGTTTGCAAACGATTGAAATGAATGAGTAGCCTATACGTACAGTCTGGCCTGAGCCCTGAAGTGTTTGCAGGACGTTGTTCGAGCAGGCCGTAGCTAGAGCCCTATGTTTGGCTCTTCCTTCATTCCCTAGGTGGCAGCAGCCAAAGTACACAGAGCCTGCCCTTGGCATGGCTGAGGATTTTGGATTTATGTCTTCCGTGATTTGCGTTCTTGTTTCAATTGCATAACCGGTTCATATAATACTGCGTGTGGGAATACACTCTAAACGTTGCGGTCTGTCAACACGATTGTTGAATAAACGAAATTAAATTATTATTAGGCCTACACTGCTACATTGGGTGTCCAAGGACGTCGTCCGCTACGCTCTGCTGATAAGGGAGTCCTCTTGGTTCTTTTTGCTCGTTCTGCTACCACGAGGAATCGATCCTTTTCTGTAGTTGGTCTGGTGGTCTGGAATGGCCTTCCTTTTGAGCTCCGCCTACACACTGGGACTCTACCAGGATCCTTCCTTACTAAACTTAAAACCGTTCTTTTTAGGCGTGCAGGAGTCGGGAGCGCCTCTGAGCAGTTTTTTACTTGAAGTCTTTAAGGAGCGCCATATAAATGTCCGAATGAATGAATGAATGAACGAATGAATGAATGAATGAATGAATGAATGAATGAATGAATGAACGAATGAATGAATGAATTACACATGCACTAGTTCTGCAAAAATCTCTGGATTGGCCTTCGCAGTGTTTCGTGACTATCGACTATTATCGTCCCGTTTCAGACTAAACACTGAATAGCATGGAGAATCAATAAACTGTTCGATTTTCGTCTGGTTTTAAAACTGTAAACAATTTCACGCCCCGTAAAGTTTCGAAACGTCTGAGCAATCTAAATGTGACATATCCGTGGTAAAATTAAACGATTCTGTGTCGATCTTTGTGGAAAACGTTGCGTTAGCAGGACACCGACTCGATCTTATTGGGTGTGAAGAAAAGGTGTGCATAGATTTCGTCTAGACTTCTCGCTGCTCGGATTCGGGCGTTTAAGTTTTCGTATTTTTAAGCGAGCAGAACAAAGAAAAGGTGAGAAGTCGCTTTGTTTGGATTTGATTTTGCTTTCTGGTTATATTGTGGGGTAATGAGCAGTGTAATGGGTAGCTATGTGGTCAAATAGGTATAGATTCGCACTATAAATGCTTTGGATTTGTGTTGGGGGTTTGCATTTAGGTAGCTAATCATTTAAGATAAGATTCTATGGCAATTGATGATCGAAGCATGATTTATAAAGCACTCGTGGTTAAGCTGGTGCCCTGCACTTGGCTTTCGAGTGGCTCTCTAGAAATTTGTAGATTACGATTACGATTAAGTTAGCGGATAGTTTGTTATGGCTATGCCTACATTGTGAGTAGTAGATTCTAGTCCTGGGCTCATGTCATGATGATATAAATTGCATGTTTAAAAACAGCTGAAAAATAATATTTTGAGACAATGTTTGAAGAAACAAGTTACAAGTACACTAGTACAGACCTGTGCCACTTAGTTAGCCTTTGTGCTGACACATGTCAATATCAAGCATTCTAGAAGTTGACAATGCTATGCAAATTAATTTTTCATAATTACTGTGGCTTGCATTTAAGCCAGCAATTTGTATTATATTGTTTCAGTTATGTGGTGATTTTCCCTGTTATTGGTTGCATTGAAAATTAGCATCTATATGCTTTTCAGCCTCACAAAGGTGTCAGACAGTGTCACTGAAGCAACAATTCTGGTGTTGTATATGACGTGTCAACCAGCTTGCTAGTATATCTTGACTCTCTAGCCTAGATGTACTCTGTAGTAATGCACTTCTCTAGCAGTTAGATGTACGGGAAGTTGTTTGAGTATGGAATTTAGAAGATCTATCACGCCTTAAGTCCTATACTTACATGATGATGACTCCAGCATGACTCTACAACATAGCAGGACTTGCCGAACACTTCTCAGAGCGAAAAAACCACAGAACCCACTGATTGCAAATATAACTATTACCGTATATTGTATTTAGACATTTATATAGCGCCTCTCACAGAATGGCTATTCAGAGGCGCTCTCAGCATGATAAACTCTGTGGGTTGGTGAGGTGGACAAAATGCCTTTATAGAGTGAGAGACAGACGAGGGAAAACAAGTCATTAGTTTAGTCCACAGTGCAGTAGGAAGGTCATTCCAAATGGAGGGACCGACCTCAGCAATTATTCGGTGTCATCTGTATTCAGCTTCCAATATAGCAGTTCGTTCCATGGCGATTATGGGTAATTACGAGAGCATGCTGTTCGTGTGAGAAGCTGCTTGCTTGCATAGGCAGCCAATTGATAAATTGATGTCTGTTTGATCTGCAGAACTTTACAACCAATGACTGTTAATGGGTGCTATTATGGAATTCGTTGTTCGTTGTGGAGTGTAGCAACTTGCCACTCAGTACTCTCGTAATTGCCCGCTTGTGTAATATTTCCATCTGATGTTTGTACCCATGTATAACATCGTATGTATGTTGTACATTGTACCTCTGTGATGCATAACTTGTGATGCATAAAATAATGATTATAAAATTTCAAATTGTTATGCAATGCTTACATGTGTTTATTTTGCAGGGACACTTCATAAATTTCATAGATATATAAAAAAGCAGATAATTATATATTACATGTAAACTAATAGTACTTCACAAATGCGTTGCATGCATGACTTGATTCAGATTTGGTGTATTTGGACTCTAGATATTACATCACAGCTGCTTAACGTTGCATCATCATGCGAATCCTTACGAGATATGACAATAAGAGAGAGATATAAGAAAGCACCCAGTAGCGTACGTGGCATGACTTTCCTGACACATTCTATATAAGTCACACTATGACACTTTTTTGAAATTTATGTGTTTCTCAATTTCTTTGGCGCCCCTTCAAGCACTCTACTCAGAGGCAACAACTAAGACACATTCTATAAGCACTTGAATACTGTTCTTTCTGACTTACTCTGTCTCATCTGATTCTCCACATTCCAAGTCCAAACCCAGACGACACCTGCCTTAGTAACTGTTGCCCTCTGATCCTATGGTAACTCGACCCGGACCACCACGGACTATTCTTACGGACAACCCTTTTGACTCAACGCAGCGTTCGTGAATAACCTGGTGCCCCGCACTTGGCTTGAGTGGTGCTCTAGAAATTTGGAGATTACGATTTATTACGATTACAAAGTTATTTCCACGGTTTTTTTCCAGATGAAGCGAGCAAGCACAGGTCACGAGAGCTACGAACACGTTCTGCTCTGCCTCATCTGTCGCAGTCTATTCGACGATCACGATCACCAACCGAAGTTCCTTCCGTGCCACCACACGTTCTGCAAGGATTGTCTCCGCCAGTACGTGGCGCAGGTCGGCGACGAAATCGAATGCCCGTCATGTCGGAAACTCTCGACCATTCCGGCCGCCGGAGTTTCCGCACTCCAGACCAACTTCTACGCGAAATACATCCAGAGTTTGGTGTACGGATGCGTCGGAACCAACGTCGGTTTGGTGAGCGACTGCGCGCGCCACCCCGGCCGGCGTCTGCTCCACTTCTGTAAGGACTGCGCGGTTAGCATCTGCGACGTGTGCCTTCAGGAACGCGGCTGCGCACGACACCGGTGCGATCTGCTCACGGTCGTCATCGAACGGTGTCGGTGCGATATTGACGCCGCGTTTTCCGAGACGAGTTCGTTGATCGAGAGCAAGAAGGTGGAGCTCGAGCGACTGCTGAAGCTGCTCGCGAGCGAAAAGGACGACGCGCTCATCAAGATTGAGTCGACTTTCGAGCAGCATGTTCACGCGTTGACCCGACGAGCGACCCTGCTCAAGAACAAGGTGATCGATGTTTATAACGAGCACGCCGCCAGACTCGATGCGGATCTCGAGGAGGTTGCGACCGGGATGACATGCATCGTGAGTTTGAAGGAGCATTACGAACCGATGATCAGCCGCGGCGACTTCACGGATGCGGAGAAGGGAGTTGAGGAACTGCGTGACGTGCGCCGGAACCTGTCGGAGAGGATCCAGCCGCGCGTGGATCGCATTCTCTTCGACGAGAGACATGGAGTTGACGGATTCCGGAACTGTGTCAAGGATCTGGGGCGGGTCATTTCAAAGCCGGGTGAGATGCCACCGGTGACGCCAAACGAAGACGACCAGTCACCTAGGAGTGATGGGGATTGTGCTGCTGGTCCCGTGTTGGGATCGGCTGCGGATGGCTGCGATAAACCTGGTGTTGTGATGGAAAAATGCAAGGCACTCCCCCCGCAGCTTCTGTCTTCAACCACAGGCCAGTGTAGTCCGGTTCTACCCGATTGTTCGTCGACATGTTTCAAAACCGAGGTGTCGGTAAACATCGGAAATAATTTGGTGCGTGTGGGAGAGATGGGGAAGAATGGCCAACGAAAGAACAATGCTGCAGTTTGCTCGAAAGAGACGTCAGCAAAAGAGAAGTCAGCAAAAGAGACGTCAGCAAAAGACGCGTCAACAAAAGACACATCAACAAAAGAGATGTCAACAAAAGAGACGTCAACAAAAGAGACGTCAACAAAAGACGCGTCAACAAAAGAGACGTCAACAAAAGACTCGTCAACACAAGAGAAGTCAACAAAAGACATGTCAACAAAAGAGGCGTCAACAAAAGATACGTCAACAAAAGATGCGTCAACAAAAGAGACATCAGCAAAAGACGCGTCAACAAAACAACTACTTGCTGGATCAGATGCGACCAACTGCAAGTTCGATGCATCTGTGGCCCCGAATTCCGGTAAAAAGTCGTTGAACTCGGCTTTTTCTTGTCCGACCGTATCAAACCGAGTCGAAGCGAGTAGCAATCCCACCGACAGAACCACCAACTGTTCCTTGGTTGGGCAACCAGATTTCTCTAAGCTTCGCACGACAACAACTTCGACCGCCACATGCACCGTAGGCGATGGTACCGAGAGTAAAGTCGAACAGCTTCCGCAAGTGACGCTCACACTGAACCTTGATAACCTCCGAGCGTTGTCCATCACCAGCGAAAACTGCTCACTCGCGAGCGCAACTTCCTCCGTGAGCAGCATTCCTGCGCTCTCCAGCGCTCGGTCAAGCTCAAGCGCCGACTCTGATGACACGGTTTCCGCCGAGTCCGAGTCTCGAGCCAGTGCGGACTCAACGCGTCGTTGCATGGCTCACAAGAGTTACGATGAGCCACGTCTCCGGCTGGAGCTCGGCTATGAGACTTCGGATGCGGAGGACGCAAGTGCGAGTCCGTCGAGACAGATGAGTCGCTCGGATTTCTGGCTCATGATGAGCAGCAGCGTTGAGTCGAATCTCAGCGAGCACGATCTGATCGTGGCGGAACTGAGCGGGGAGCAGACGTCGCTGTGATGGGTGCACGTGATTTCCGATGCTTCGGAGAGTGCGAGGCGAGAAGGGAGGAATGGTGAAACTGCTGATCTTTTTGTTTCAGACATGGGCGCCCACCGCTGCACATTGGGCACTTGATTCCAAACTCTGAAAATAATACCTAGTCTATGATTTAATTGCTACTTTTGGTTTTTAAAACATTTCTTGTAGTGATACGCAAAGTGAGAAATTTTGATTTAGATACATGTAGGAAAATAATCGTGTTTATTCTTAATTTCTTGCTTTGCGTCTTTAAAGATCTTGCTAGAATAAATTGACCATCTCCATTTTTTGTGTTTTTGCCCTTCTGCCGACGTTCTTGAATTTAATTTGTAAAGATGAAGTGGATGACTCTAAGGAGCTTATTAAAGAGACGGTGTTGGAGTTGCAATCACAAAGTTACGTGTTTGTAATAATTATATACTGTGTTATACACTTGTTAGCATTAAGTTTTTTTGTGGGGAAACATGCCTTATGATTCTGTGCATGATCCAGGCTGTATGTTAAAAGGTATGATGCTGAAAAGTCTCTGTTTGACTAACACTACACTGGATGCATTGTTTACTAACTTATGTTATATTTTCGTTCTTAACTACACTTAAAACAGGCCATTTCATAGAGTGCTTCTGAGAAGATTTCTTGAAGAGACGCTATATAAATTCTCCAAATGAATGAATTTACTAGTGAACTCTTGATTAAGTCATGTACATTTTATGTTTGTTGTGTAGTGTGTATGATATTAGGAAATGCAGTAAAGATTGTAAATTATATATCGAATTTATTCGACTCCAGAGTGAACTCTTGTTGTGTATGGGAAATCACAGGTCTAGTGTTCTGTTGTCGTGACTTAGTGTACCAGATTCTGCTGCAGGATATATCAGTATGATATGATTATGATATTAGTTTTTGTCCAAAAGACATTCATAATGCATATGATTATGATACTAGTTTTTGTCCAAAGGACAGTTGTAATACACCTTTTGAATCCAATTTTTGTGTGTCATGTCCTAACGAGTCTTATGCTGTTGTTCGTACTTAAAAATCTTCAGTGCATGCCAACTAATTTTTGAAGTCATAGTGGATTACTGTTATTTTTTGGTTGTGAGGAACTGGTGTAAAATTATCAGGAGAATAAAAATAGATTCTATGTTGGCTAGAATTTAGCCAGATCCGGCAGATAAACATTTGTAGTGGTGTGGTATGGGTACTATTAAGTAGTATTGTTATTTAGTATTGTTAAATTAGTAACTGCTATTGTGTGGGTGTCTAATGCACATGGGTGTCACAAATGGTTGACCATCATGGCCAGACGTTTAAATTAAATCAAACTGCTATGGTTGTTCTTGATGATTGTGAATTTTGTATTTCTATATTTCAGACATGCATTCAGAAGCTTGTGTGAAAATTATTAGCATTCTAAGGCTTTCATTGTCATTTTGATGAAAAAATGGTGTCCGCTAATGTTTTGCTTTCATGTATGTATACCTGATTCCTATTTATAATAGTCAGTTGATTTTTTCAATGGGTTGCTTAGAATCAATATTTCTGCCTTGCTCATCTTGATTTTCATTAGATTTAACGAAGATAGGTGAAGCATTTAAAACTTGATATGTTTTAGAAAAGTTTGACTTAGGAAATCCTCTTAGAACGTTAGAATATTGAAATGTTAGAATGGATTGGAAAAATATTTCCAAGGGAGTCGTCACGAATTTCTGGCATTTGATCGAAGACAGATGAAGTATTTAAAACCTGAAATGTTTTGGAAATTTGACGTAGGAAATCATACTTCTGTACTGAACTACGTTTATGTTTAGAAAGTCATTTTATGAAGTCAGTCAACTTGTGCTGGCAAAGTTTATTACGCAGTGTTTAAAAAAATTGCATGTGAAGAACTTGTGATGCACGAAACTTCCACTTTGTTTGAAGTGTGCATTGCACACTGTGCGTTGCAGTAACTGATCGGTTAGAGCGTTCAGCTTGTATTGTATTGTATATGACTATTTACAGAGTGCTTCTCTCAGCAAAGCCTTTCAGGAAGGAGTGCTACCTGTGCGATCGACCCCAAGAGGAAAATCAGGAATTGAGACGTGAGAAAGATGAGAAAAGACTACCAGAGAGAAAGGCTGATGGAGGAAGTCCATTCCATAGCATAGGTCCTATGCAGGCATTTGGATTGAGCCATAACAGTCCTGACGAGAGGAACAAAGAGGTCAAGCTTAAATGCTCAGTGGCATAGACAAGGGGGGGTTTCGGTGGTTAAACTCCCCCATTGGCCAAGGAAAGCAGTTTTCAAAGGTTATTTATCCACTTAAATAAGAAAAAAACAAAGAAGTTGCTTCTAGTAACAATTGTTTTTCTTACTTTATTCCCTTTGTTACTTTATTCCCTTTTTATTTACTGTAATACTGTTTGGTTGGTGTCAGAAAGGGCATCCGGCCCGGCCATAAAACCCCCAAACCTCCCCCTCCCATCATAAATTCATGGCTACGCCACTGGCTTAATGAGTACAGGTCTGAGTTCTTCCTGTGGGACAGTTACTGCATAAGATCATTGAGCAAGTCCTTTTACTCACAATTGCTCAACGCTGCTGTTTTTCTTTTGCACGTGCATATGTGAACGTTGAAGTAAGGGCAGTATCAAAATGCAGTTGATTTGTGTTGTGCTATGTGAAAAAAATTCCTATGTGTGCCAGAAATTGCCTGAACTTTTAGATCTTTGTGAAGCTGGAAAGCGGTGTTTTTTAAATGGTGGTTAATCTATTTTGTTTTTGTAGACCCTGCAAATCTAAATCAACCACTGTATTAAACAGTATCAATTTAGTTTGTTTTCATTGCAATGTAACAAATGTGACACTATTTGTCACGGTGTTAAGATATCCAATCAGGGGCTCGCTCAGCTTATCCATGGACTGCTCTGGCTAAAACTCAAGCTTTTACCTTCATTGGTCCTGCTCTTTGGAATCAGCTTTTTCTATTGACACGTTCTTTGTTATTAACAGGTACCCGAAGCACTTCTTTTCTCTGGATCTTTTGTGCTGGGAGTGCCTCTGATTGGTGTGCAATGTTAGAGGCGTTTTAATAAATTTATATATATACAATACGCTTTTCTCATTTCTAAATATGTGTGACTGGTCCACACTGGATTTTTGTCATAGATATGTGTTGTCCGTACAGTTATTTTTTAGACTTATTGGCTCTAGCAATTTTGCCATTGACTGTAATTGGTCAAAGCAGTTTCTACTTTGGCTGTAATTGGTCAAAGCAGTTTCTACTTTGACTGTAATTGGTTAAAGCAGTTTCTACTTTGACTGTAATTGGTCAAAGCAGTTTCTACTTTGGCTGTAATTGGTCAAAGCAGTTTCTACTTTGACTGTAATTGGTTAAAGCAGTTTCTGCTTTTAGTTTGATTGGTCCAAGCAATTTTTTCTGCAGTTATAATTGGTTTTTACTTTAACTGTTATTGCTCCAGACTTTTGTTTCCGTAAACTATGATTCATTGAGAGAGTTTTGCTTCAATTTTAGTCTTCATTTTTATATCTGTTTTTTGTTTCTATACATAGTTTTCTTAGTTGCTTTTTTGCCTTATTTATCGTATGAATTCGATTTTTAAACTCATTTAACGCCATAAATGAACAGTATTAGGTTGCATTTGTTATAATATGATATTGTTAATTGTGGCAGATTGTGGCAGTGTGTGTGTGTGCTATGTTGCTTATGTTGTTCAATTGTGATATTGGCTTGATTTAGATTTATCTAAAGGTATATTTATATGTGTGATAGTAGCTGTTAGTAGCTTACATTATGCTTGGTCTAGTCTTGAGCTATTACAAAAGGAGAGTATTTGTTTTTCGCCAAGTTCTACGTGGGATACTGGCCAGTTGGTAATAGAGTGTTAGACTTTTTAACGCAGAGAATGTTGGTTCGTTTATCCTCCTTTGAGGGATATTGAACAAGTTCTCCTTCACTCACAGTTGCTTAGAACCGTAGATGCTTTGTCGTATGGTTGTTTTTGCACTTCTGACAGGAAGTCAATATGACAATTGTATTGTATTGCATCAGATACAGTTGTATTCATTGCTGTAGTAGCCAAGTTCAAGACTCTTGCAGTACTACGTAAAGGCAGATTATGTACGCATGTATGTACGTGCGGTAAAGTTACAAGACTTCAAATCTTGTCAGCATTCGGGGATATAAGTAATTTAGTAAGTATGTGCTTTATAAGTTGTTTCGACATCTCGAGTCGAGTCAATTCTGCCCATAGATATCTTACATTTACTGAGTCTAGCAGATTTGTAAACACACAACACACGTGACTGAAGTTTACGAGATTTTAAGCCGTTTATTAATTTCTACCGTTAAAACTTTGTAAACTTAAGCCACGCATGTTGTGGAGATGGAGCAGAAATCTGAAGCCAAATTTTCTTCTCTGGCAGAATTTTAACCCGCAATCTCTTGACGTAACAGTCCGGCGTGCTAGCCACTACTTTATTGTGGACCCCTTGTTTTAACCTGAATCAATATTTAATCGATAGATGCAGTATGTTTTATTGCTGAAAAACCATAGAAAATTGAATTAAATTATTTGAACTGTTAAGCGGCTGAATTTATTGCTGTTTGAACTCTACAGCTTCCTGGAGGAATGCTGTAATTAAATGTCAATGAACACTCTCATTAAATGTCCATGAACGCTGTCATTTAATTTCAACGAACACTGTCATTAAATGTTAACGGACACTGTCATTAAATGTCAACAAACTCTACCATTAAATTTCAATGAACTCAGTCATTTAATATGTCAACCCATTTTGCAGATATACAGTTTTGAAAATAACTGTCATTGCAGATTGATATTTATAAAACGCCACTTAATAAACTCATAAGTGGCACTCATGACCCGAACAAATGAAATTAATAATTGTTTTAAAATAATACAGAGTTCAGTGAGGTGCTGGTGAGACTGTGGAAGTGACATAGGCCTAGCAAGGAGCTTGAAGCACAGCTCTGAGGAAAGGCGATGTCAACTGGTGCAGACAAAGCTTTTGGATAAGTTGTACATAGCATCGCATGTATTCTGAAGTAGAATGGATCACTGTTTGGTAATACTTACTGAATAGGTTCCACACGTGCACGTGGGCCTACCACTGGTGACCCTTCAACACAGGGTGTATTACACACATGGGCCTACCACTGGTGGCCATGGGCGTCCGCAAGAATTTTTCTAGGGGGGCGCAAACTTGCAAATAATTGTCACAGAGGTTAAATAGGTTGTCGAAAGCAACAGATCGCTCCACCTTCGACGCTGGCTCCCTGTCGATCAGCTGTCACGGAACCAGCATGCGAAAAATCATAGACATTCATTGTCGCTTTGTAACAATCAAAACCAAATAATCAACATTTATCTGCAATTATGCGAAAAATCCAGAGGGGCGCAAGTGCGCCCCGCTGCGGACGCCCATGCTGGTGACCCTTTGAAACAGGGTGTACTACGTGTAGCCATGGAAATTTTTGGGAAATTCCATTTCAGGTGTTTCTATGGACATGGTTGCAAAATACACAGAATTAGTAAAATCATTGAAAATAATTTTATTTGGGACTATGAGCCCGCACATGCTTCTAAAGGTCCACTCAACCTTCCATTCGGAAGATGGCGTTGCTAAATTGAGCAGTGGGACATGATGGACGCTTTGCATGGCTGCCAAACAGTTAAATTCAACTCCTGTAATAACTTTTGATCATCTTTTCATACTATGAATTATTGTAATAATTCTGCATCATACCAGTTTGAAAGGGAAAATGAAGATTGTCATTATTATTTATTTTTATTTTGAAGCATTTGCTATATATTTATTATGATTACTATCCAGGGGCGGATCCAGGGAGGGGGCAATCCGGCCAAGGCTCCCCATTTAAAAAATGCATGGGACGTTGCCCCCCATTTGGTTTCAACGAACCATTAAATCAGCAGGATATCAGATTTTTGGGCGACCAAGATGAAATTTTTCCCCTGTGTCCCAAGATCGAAAATTTTGGCGCCCCTTCGAAAATTTCTTTATCCGCATCAGCCCTAATACTTCTACATATAGTTTACTCTGCATTGTTTTGCTAAAGTTGGTGTACAACACAAGTTCCTAATGACTTAGCATAGTATAATCCGGCACGAAGAGCATCTCTTTGATTGTTCTGTATTAATTTGAGTAGCTCCATAGAGGTGTTCAAGTACAATTATTATAGAATCAATCTAAACTGCTCCAGTATTCCAGCGATTTCATATATTTTTGTGTGCAAACAGTTTTATTTATGGGCTCAGTGTCCTACTTTGTTGGTAAAAAAGTTTAGATGAAATATGCGTGTCAGTGTCACTCATCCTGTTATGCTTCAGTGCTTTTCGTATTGTGTGTGTGAGTGTGTGTGTTCTTCTATATTAAAACAACATCTATCTGTTGGACAGTGTTTTTTTCTAATTTCTTTTACTACATGGTGCCCAATTGGCTTTGCAGGAGTTCCATACATATGGGTCCTGTGTGGGCTCCACAAAATGTATAGGCTGGTAAGGAAAGTATGTGTACACAGACATTCAGCTTGATGCTATGACAGCTTTGAAGCATTCTATGCTTACAGAGGTCAGTGTACAGAGGTCATTGTGCAGGGGTCAGTGTGTACAGAGATCAGTGTACAAATGCGTGCAAAGATGTTAGTGTATAGGTGTCATTGTGCAGTATCAATGTACAGACGCCTGCACATTTGGAGCCCACAGGGGACCCTTATGGAACTGGTGCATTGTATAGGTCAGTGTACAGATGTCACTGTACACAGTGTACAGGGGTAATTGTGCGGGGTCAACGTAGAAAGGCCTGTGTATAATAGAGGTCAACTTCTATTGACAACCTAATACTTGTTGCTGTTTAGCCACACCTTGTCATATCATTGATGATTAATGACACCCTCCTCCTTTCTCCATGCTTTGGACTGGCACTGGCAGAGTACGATCAGTGGCGGAGTTGACAAACTAATACAAAGTGTAAGCTGTGGCCAAGGTACTTTTTCCGGCTATGTTAAGATACAACTGTTCAGTTCCTTTGTACAGCTGTTTGAATGTACTCCCAAAATCCGCTCCATAAAACTCCAAATATATATATACAATGTACATTTCATTGGTCACTTAATTAATTATCGGCTGGTGTTAATTAATTACAGACGTTAATTTCAATTAAGCCCATGCTGCAAGACACCCCTGTTTAAAGGTGCTCTAAATCACTGTTTAGGTCCGGGTAAACAAAAAGAATTTGCACTGTAGGAAGTACTGAGTCACCCAACTCTGCCACTAATCATGCTTTGGCAGGGCCAGTTCCAAGCCTGGGAAAAGGAGGAAATTAATTTTATTTGGTGACTAATCAAGAACAGTAGCACTTGCGGCCCCGTTAGGTAGCCTAGGGCCCCCTAAAGTAGCAGTACAGTCTCATGAGCCAATGTACCGGTACTTAAGTAGTCCAAACTAGACATTATTAAAGAGCAAAAGGTTAGATCTTAACTAAATCTGAACAAATGACTCAACAACATGCATTTATAGGCTATTGCAAATTGCAAAAACACAAAATTAGGTGTAAACATTAACTCTCATTTGGATCGAGTAGATGTAGTCAATAGATTATAGGCTGGCTATCTGTGGTTCGATCAGGCAGATTCTTCAGTGTGCCAAGCCAATTTTGAACTGATCAAGAACTGGCACAATCTTTTTATGAAGAGGGTTAGGGAGTTGCCTAATCATCTTTGATATGACAGTGTCATTAAACAAGCAACAAGCTGACTAATCTGCCACCCCATGGCCACCATCGTCAAAGGTTTCCACCCGGACACCATGCCGTCTTCTCGGCTTAACAACCAACCTGGTTACTGCGGACTTTATTGATATATAGCACCATTGCTTAAGCTGGTCTCCATCCATGACGTATGGTAGCTTTGCTGTGCTGCTGAATGATGAGAAATTCTGTAGATTTGCATTACAGTACATTGACAAGGTATGAATGTATGAGAACTTGATATAGCGCCCCTTCAAGATTTCTATTCAGAGGCGCTCCCAGCTGCAGTGCAGACATTGAATCGAAGTTTCACGCCGAAGCGTATGAGCAAGTGCGAGTGAAGGACTGGCTCAGGGTCCCTACACGGCAGCTTGAGGTGGATTCGAACCTGCAACCCTTCGGCTCCGAGGCAACGAACATACCCCCACAACACCACGTCCCACAAGTCCTCAGCACTGGGATGACTTTGCCATGCTCCAAAAGCTACATCCATAATAAGTGTCTTCAAGAACAAAACAAAATTAACAACAGAAGAGACCTTGCATTTTTCAATTAAAAAAATATACCTGCGTATAAATACAAAGACCATGAAGCTGTCAAAATAAAATATGAACTAAATATAAAAAAGACTAACTAGGCAAATCTAGAAAAGACAGGTTTTAAACATAAATACAAACTACGATGAATTTAGCAAAGAGCACAAACCTGCAGGCAAAATATGTGAATCAAAGAACACTATTTCTGGGTTCTCTAAATAACATCTAAGCATCCTAAATTCCAATCCAAACAGTTCATTAATCGTAACCACAAATTTTATTGAACCCAAGTAGCAGTGAGCATCTTGACAATGAAAAACAAGTTCAATTGAAAGAAACAGACTAACACCAATTGCCTGAACACAAGCCAGAAAATGCATTATTATCACAAAACCCAGTGTTTTAGTTCTTTAGGGACGGGGTTCCACCACCACCACAGCTCTTACACTTCCCAGCTAAGTAACTGAAAATGTGTTGAGATCAGTAAGATTGGCTTCAACAAGCCCGTGAGTCCGGCAACATCAGTTTTTTCAGGTTCAACGTGTATTTCTTTACAGTGTACTACAAAGGCAGTGCTTTTGTTGTACAAGGTTGGGAGTAGGAGCCAGGAGGTTTCAACCACTGGTTCTTTTTTAACCAACTCAGCAAAGCAAATAAAAGATGCTGGTTAGGGTCAGGTCTTCTCACAGTTCAAAATAATAGTTGTAGAATAAAGAGCAAGAGTCCTGTATTAAACCATAATGCTTGATGTTGTTCTATGTACAACCATTTAGATGTGTGACCAATTTAATTAACGATTCATCACTTGTAATTAACGACATTAGACTCCATGCTCGTGCACTTTAACATTGATGAAATTCTCGACCCCAGCTCTTGTTCAGCAACTAAAACACTGCAAGCGTCTATTCCTTAAGGACAATCTGGACTATTAGAAATTGTCGTCATTACATTTACATTACACTATTATTGTCTGGTTAAAATTTAAAAAGAACATACTGCTGCTGGCACATTGAGATCAAGGTGGCTTAGCAAATAAATACAGAAAGCCCTTGTAGGCATTGCAGTGAATGTGTTCTGAACACGAGGCAATTTATGTAGCCTACACATGGTGACTACACACACATGCACGCACACACACAAACACACACACACACACACACACCAGGACTTCATTATTTTTAAGAGTGTAACATATATCTAAATGCATTTCAACAAATAAATGCCTATTAAAATAAATACACATTTGAATCTTTACCAAGACCTATTGAAGAAATTTTCTATTAATGCAGTAATTATTAGCAGCTCAATAACATGAAAATATAAAAATATGACACGACGAAACAATTACTACATAGCTCTACAATGCATGAAACTCATAGAAAATGCTCCACGAAATCTTAAAGACCAAATAACACAACATGTCACTAAAATCTTCAACGAAAGTACAATAATAATAAAAATAATCTTTATTTAATTTCAAACTGTCACATTGATGCAATGATACGATTACAATCGATAATGAACTGATGATCACAAGTTATTACAAGAGTCGAATTAACTTGGCAGCCATGCAAGGCACCCACCACGTCTTGCTACTCGGTTTACCAAAGCTAAGAACTGAATGGAAGGTTGAGTGGACCTTTTTATGAGCCCGTTCTAATAAAGCGGCAGTCATGGTTGCCCACAAAAAATTTTGCAGTGTGGCAAAACACAAGCACGGTCATAGTTAAATTAGCTTGAACGATGCACGGCAAAAAATGAAGGACATTGGAATTTCTCATGGAGATTTATAAATGCACATAAATATCTCAGTGTCACTTTGCCTATCGTTAGTATTACATGTGCTTTAATGCGGAAAAATTTGTTAGAAACCATTAATGGCATTTAAAAAACAGTCGTCAATTTTCTAGAGTGCAAGTGTCCCCTTCCTGCCTATATATGTGGGGTCCATGGGAAGATGAGTAGTAATAAATGCAGAACAACCATGGGGCAGCTCCTTCCATACGGATCGAACCGCATTGCAGAGCAGGCACGTAATTGAGCTTCGGAGTCAGCTGGCTGAGCTTCAACGCATCCCTAACGGTACGAGGTACGTGCAGGCGATTTACAGACGGAATGATGTTGGAGCCGTTGATCAACCGGAGATGACTGCGAACCCGGATACAGCAGAGGGAGAACAGGGAACGCGGCGAACCGGAAGCTTCCAGGAGCCACTCAGCATCCGACTTCGCTTGACGGACGTCCTTCCACATGGCATCATCTGCTGCTTGATCAACGCTGATGCCAACACCATCTGGATTTGCATCTGCCGGGCGCTCAAGGAACTCGGAACTGTGCTGGACGATGTTTTCCAGGATCTTCGTCAGCGGCACCTCGATGCCGGCAAGGTACCGCCACTTGCACCACCGGGAGACCAAAAGGAGCGCCAGTGGATCATAGTCGATGTCCTCCCCTAACCAGTCGTCATCCATGAACCACTCGTTCTGCTCGAACTTCATCCCGGCCTTCAGGAAGCACTGCACTGCCCCGAGGTGCCCGTTGTCGGTCGCCACGTAGAGATCATAGTTCCACGCGTCGTTGTCCGAGTCCGAGCTCGAAAGGTAGTTGAGCGCGCTGTGCGAGTACAGCGAGCTGTTTTCGGAGTGAAGGAACTCCGTCGTGTACGTGTAGTTGTCCGGCTCGAGCAGGAGACCGTTCTCCAGGAGGAGGTTAAGAAGACGGATGAGCTTTACGTCGCAAGACTCGTGCCAGTAGAAAGTGTTTTCGTCGACCGACGGACATTCGTTACGCAGAAGGTAGACGAGCGGAGAGAACCGATCGTTGTCCTTAGCGTTTGGGTTTGCGCCACGCTCAAGAAGACTGGAGGCAACGCTGGGTTGGAGAAAGCTACACGCGTAGTGGAGGGCGGTGGCACCTCGCTCGTCCCGTTCGTTGGCGTCAATTCCAGAACGTAAGAGAAGCTCCACCATCGAAAAGTGACCCTGCGATACAGCAAGGTGCAGGGGTGAGATCACTCCAGGACGAGTGAGCCTGCACCCGTATTTAATAAGTAATATGCCAACATCCACATGGTTATTGTAGGCTGCGATGTGAATTGGAGACAGGTATTCTTCACTGAATCTATTCACGTCTGACCCGTAGTCTAATAAACAATGAACATTGGTGTAGTCGCCAAAAGCACACGCGATCTTCAAGCTTAGTTGGACTGAATCCAGTCCTTTCTCCCCCAAACAGTGAACTTTCCCAACATCCATCTCCATGCAGGCAACGTCAAGCGCCGTCAGGCCAAAGAGATCTCTCGCGAACAGATCAGCGCCATTTTCCAACAGTTCGTGGATCAGTTCCTTTGAATGGTCGATGTTCACTTTAAAAATTGGCGTCCGACGATAGGAATCCCTGGCATTTACATCGGCCCCGATTTTCAGCAGAAATCGAACGATCTCGGGTTTTCCGTGCCTACAAGCGATCTGCAGAGGACTGCCCTCCCGTTCGGTCCTGCCTTCGATGTCCGCTCCGTACCGCACGGCCTGTACCACCCTCTCAATCGAACCCGCCCTACAGGCCAAGTGTAGCTCGCTAAAATCGCTTTCTGTCTCAACGTACGAAACACGAAAACTTTCTCTAAAGTGATCCGCACTCAGTCGATTCCAGTTGGGTTTATTGTCATAAACATTTTCTTCCAGCACTTCATTCATCGTATTTATTTATTTATTTATTTATTTATATTAATCTCATACCGTTCTACCGATTCCTCGATTAACCCTGAGATATTTACATTGACTCAGAAGTCACAATTTATTTAGCGCTTCGCTTCTACTGAGATTTCTAATGTCGCACAAAAGCAGAAGTAATTTTCGCTGTATGTCTTAAAAATATAGTTCTAAAAAGTCATTTAATAAATTTCCATAACCACATGGTAATCTCAATTTTAAGACTAAAGTAGACGACATATTGTGAAATTTATATCCAACTCGTTTCTTCACAATGAAGCAAATAGACCTACTAGCGAAGTTTAGTCACAGTAGGCCTATAAATATTATGAATGGTATTTATACTGTGGTTTAGTTTCAAATGCGCCAAAGAGCTCCTCGCATATCGCACGGATGACTTTTTAATCATAAATCTGTATGCCATACGGGACAACATTGACGACAAATCAAAAACTGTAAGCTTAAAATTATTTACGCATCGCCTATTTTATAGGCTACAGAGGACACGTACGTCGTGGACTAATAAATTAATAATCGACATCTCTTCTGCATAATGTATCACTTGTTCCTGTTTAACGACTCTGTGTCGTATCAAGGATAACACGACTTATTTTTAAAAGGAATTTTTAGAATAAATTGCACAGCGGCAGGGGCGGATACAGCAATTTTCGAAGGTGGGGGCCAAAATTTTCAGTGATATTTGTTTGCCAGAAAATCTGATGACCTTTTATTTATAGTCGTTTGGTCGAAATGTCTTGCAAATAATTATACCAGTTTTCCCTGCCAAAATAACTGGTGACATTTTTGTAGTCATCAGTCATCTAATATACTATGACCTAGAGCTCTATAGTATCCTACTTTTCTCATCCACTGCGTTTTGATTTAATGGCTTGTTGAAACCAAGTGGGGGCCATGGCCGGTTTGGCCCCCTGGATCCGCCCCTTCACAGCGGCTACAACCCCTTCTTTCCCTTCCCGTCCTATATGGTAAATTACTACAATCGGATGACAATGACCTCATTTTACTACACACAAGTGCTTCAACAACTGTATAAATCCACAAAGAAATGCACATTTTATGTAGAAGTGCATGCTAAAAAAAGATTTGAAAGATTAGTGTTACCCCTCTCCTTTCTCTGGGCTTGGGACTGGCATTGCTAAAATACGAGCAGCATACTATATCTTCGGACAGAGTCCATAAATATGATCTTGTGTACCGGCTGCCCGCCTTGTAGGTCACATTCCCACTTTTGGCCGTCTAGGAGTGGGTCTCGTATATTGAGCTCTACATGACATTGTGCAGTAGCTCAGCTGGTCCACCATGAGCATACAATGCTGCTGCTCTCTCTGCTCACCAATTTCCCGTCAGTATTACTAGTATCTGATAAGAAGTCACGATGATTAATTATTATGCAAATGTGGATGAATAAATGGGCCTAATTATGCAGATCAATATGCAAATACATTAACAGCTTCATGAAATCCAATTAACATATAAATGCAAATTATTTAGCAAGTATATACAGATTACATGTACTTAATGCACAATTTCCCTTGCAAATTGCGACTTATTATACCTCGATGCACTTGCATTTCTTTAGCACACAAAATTTTAGAAAAATACAAATCAACATCTTTATTTCAACCGAATCCTCCTTTACTTTCACGAAAGAGTCCGACATCAACATTTTAAACATATTCGCCACAGTCGTGTATGACGACTTTCTCCCGCGGTGCTCCAGACTGTGCTCCGAGCGACTAAAAGAGGCAAGAAACAAAATAAGCAATTTAAATAAATAATATAAAATAAATAAATAATATGTCGGATGCACTTTTGAGTACAACCATTATATTACATCGGCATCAATCAAATTTCTGGGCATGAGCTATAAGTTCAGATGTTAACATGGGATTCATTTATTCATTCATTAAATGAATTATTATAGTGCCTCTTCAAGTTGAATACTCCGAGGTGCTCCCATCCCCAGCATGGAAAAATGAAAATCTTACGACGCAAGAGGAATGTCTGGGTATAACTCCTAGAAAGGACTCAAGGGGAGGCCATTCCAGGTCGAGGACTCGAGGTCCTACCACTGAAAAGGCACGGTTCTGCGTAGCGATGGTACAAGGAAAAGGCACTGAGAGCAGCTCAGCCGAATGAAGGGGGCGAAAGTTGCGAGCACCAAGAGTAGAGCTACAGAGCTTGCAAAGGTAGACAGACGCAGGAGCAAGACCTTGCAGACTGGAATGTATTGTGTCAACGCTCACCGTCCCATTGCTAAGCACAATCCACCACAGCTGTTCGACTGCCCGTCCCCTGAATCCTCATCTGCATATGTTTCTCATCTTAACTGCCTATTCTCGTTTTCCAGGAGTATAGAATATAAAATGTCCTGTCTCAGACCTTGCAGCCCATCGAGCTCTTCGCTCGGCGGCAACGGGTGAGCTTTTGGTGCCGCGAGCTCGCACTTCTATCACACAGCGCCAAGCCTTTTCCGTTGTGGGTTCCGCTATTTGGAATGGCCTTCCACTAAGCTTGCGACTTATGCCTAGGCTAAATTCCTCTGCATTTTTTAAGCATCTAAAATCCTATTCTTTTTAGCTGTGATTGGGAGCGCCTCTGAGTAGGTTTCCTGAAGAGGCGCTAATAATATGAATCCTTGAAATGAATGAATGAATGCATATCGATTTTGTTTTGACTGAGCACCTGTGAATAACCCGTTTCCATCGACTCCACCTTCTGCAGATTAGCTTGAGTTTACAAAAACTTTTAACTGATCGAACAAAGCTTTGAGTAACAACTTCAGATATATAGACATTTTACGTTAGAACTATACTCATGGAAAACAATAACAGAAATATATTTCTACATTTTAGTTTATCAACTACCTCCATCTTCTGCACAATTTCCATTCCTTTGATGACCTGTCCGAAAACAACGTGCTTGCCATCGAGCCTTAATCGAAAAAAACAAACCAAAAAACTTGGATAAAATTCTCATGAGCTCAGAAAGAAATCTACGATTTATTCAAGATAAACACGAAAGAGAGATGTCGAAACATGACATTGTGCTAGGCAAAAGCATCACAAAAATTCTTATGACATATTCTGTCCTACCAAAAGAAATCCACCACATATAACTTTCTTAGTAGACCAAAATGGGTCAACAACTTTCGTGAAGCAATCAGCATGCACGTATGCAACTACATGCTGTATTAATTGAATTCATTAAATAAAATTGTATAGCACCTGTTCAATGGGAACCACTCAGAGGCACTTTCAAACGCAGCACGACAAAATAAAAGTTTTAAGATGAGACAGGAATGTCTGAGAAGGAGTTCTAGAAAAATGTGGATAAAAACCGGATTCATGAATAACTAAATTAATAAAATAAATAACCACAGTGCTCAATTAGACAGTGCTAAAACACGTAAGCATGATCAAACAACACAAACAGAGCTATATAGATGGACATGAGATACACACAGACAATACATCTAGAGAGAAATAGACAGACATGAGACATACACACACAAGCATACATACAAACACACACAAACAACACGTATGTCTTAATGGGTTTCGGTGTCACACACACACACGCACGCACACACACACGCACGCACGCACACACACACACACACACACAAACACACCCACACGCATCGAAATCGCACTGACCAATTTGTCTTCTCGGTGCAGATGAAGAACTGAGATCCGTTGGAATTCCTTCCACTGTTAGCCATCGACAAAATACCTAGACGCACAGAAAAGAATAAGCACACATAAAAATATTTGTAAAAAATTACTAAATAAATAAAATAGATGAATATTAATGAATGAATAAATAAAGAAACAAAATAAAAGAATAAACAGATCAAAAAAAAACAACTTAAAATCAGCATTGCAGCTCACCAGTGATATTTTCATTAACATAAAAAAATGGAAGTGAAATTATGGATTTACGTTATTAGAAATTATTTTGAGAACGAGAATAGAATGAGAATGGAAATACGCTATTTAGAAAAGAAATATGAATACAAATATTATGTCTTACTATCAGAACGGAAATTACTAAACTTAGGTATGTTGTCTGAACAAATAATTGTTTAAATTAGGTTTTTTTCCAACACTTAAAAGTGTAATTTACAGCTTAGGTTATTTCACAAGCAGGAACGGTCTAGCAGCTGTCATGTTTCTGCACTGTTTCTGCATTGTCATTTTGAGAGCTGAACTAGAAAAAATTCTTTTTTAAGAACTGTGATTAGAACTGAAATGATCTCAGAACTTGAGCAGAACGGAAATAGGGATTATTTTGAGAATATGAATAGAATTAACTGAAATAGGGAATATTTTCAGAGTAGGAATAGAATTAGAATTGAAGTTAAATCGTTAGAACTGAATTAGAATTGGGAATAACTTTTAGAACTGATAGAACACTGCTCTGCATAACATACACTTAAACTTAAAGATTAATCCAAAATACAAAACAAGAACTTAACGTCGTAATTAAAAAAGAAACCAACCAGGCCCGGTGTGTAGTAGGTTGAAGTTTTCGTCGTCGAATTTCCGGCCGTAAATGGATTTACCGCCCGTGCCGTCGTGATTTGTGAAGTCACCGCCCTGACACATCTACAGGTCAGAGGTCAAGGACAACAAAAGGCCAATGCACTCACCATCCAACAAAGCCCTGGCGAATTTTTTAAGTATCTCAAATCCTATTTTTTAGCTGTGGCTGGGCTGGGAGCGCCTCTGAGTAGGTTTCTTGAAGAGGTGCTATATAAATTTTCGAAATGAATGAATGAGTCCGTGAATGAAACAATCTAAAGTTGTCACCACGTGCAGAACGCTGTGAAGTCTACAGACTTTTAAAATTGCCTATAGATCTTTCTAAACAGTCATCTAACCGCCAATGACCTTTTGAACTTGTGTACAGCCCCCCTTTCCTTTGACCCTGGATTTGTTTATATAAATGGTGTTAAATAAATCATCTTATTAATATTGGTATTATGAGTACTAATAATATTGTTGCACCTCTGAAATAGTTGTACTGCGAGAGGGCATTTTTAAAATTCCGTGAATAGAATATTATTGTTATTGTCATTATTATTATCATTATTATTATTATTGTTATTATCATTATTATTGTTGCACCGCTCGATAGGTCGAACTGTGACCGACTTTATTATCTGTAAACAGAAGACAATACAACAGAATATTATCACTATTATTATTATCATTAACCAGGGCCTCACTTAAGGAATTTTTAGAACCGAACAAAACCCCTTCTTTCCCTTCCCATCCTCCATGGTAAATTACACCTAACCAGATGACAATCACCTCTTCAATATTTTATTTTTAATCGCTCAAAAATTCTTCTAAAACTGCACTAGAAATCCACTTAGAAAGTTCTGCGCATTATGCGTAGAACCGCAAGCTAAAAATTTATCGTCTTCGCAATTTTTAATGGTGTAATGGAAAACCAAAACTGGATCAATTCCATCTGCATAAACAGTTGCGTAAACTCTTTCCATGACCCTGAGCACTGTCGAAAGGATACAAACTGCGGGATGATCCGATGGAAGGTGCTTCCCTTGTAGCCAAAGCCTTTCTCATGCGTACACAGACATCGGAAGTTTTCTACAAGACACAAATCATGGTCAGTTTCAACCTATCACCCATTAGACTGGCAACGGATAAGTCCCAAGGTCATGGAAAACATTGAACAATAAACATGTTTACTTTCCTCGGCTAGGTTCGTTCAGGTTCCACTGCTTGGTGATACCAAGAGAAATGTAGGTGAATAGCATAGCTGGCAAAGGATGCAAAATGGAGTACAACGAGCCGGCTCAAACCTGCAGTCGTCAGGAACACCACGTTGCAACGAGCAAACATCACTTAGAAGTCACATTATAATTATTACTAGTATTTTTTGAAAGCTACGATACCTCAAAACTCAATATTCACAGGGTGCTATTCTTGAATGAACTATAATAATAATATTATTATAATTATTATTATAATTATTATTATATCCTTTTAACTACCTAAAAAGGATAAATGATCTAAAGAGCAGAAAATACTTTGCAGGCCAAAAAATGCAGAGCAGCGTAGATTTCATCGTCATCATTATTTTTTATATTATTTTATGATTTTCATTATTCTTTCTTATGTTCCAAGTTAAACAGAATCGTGAACAACTGATGGATCATAACAGCTATCATTTATTATTATCATTCATCTCGCCTGGGAGCGACTCTGAGTAGGTGTCTTGAAGGGGCACTGTATAAATTGTTATCATCATAATCACCATCACCACACTTTTATAAAGCATCGCTATGTAACAACCAAGCAACAACTTATTGCACTAAGCAACCGCAAGTGAAGGATATCCCAAGGTCCCTTAACAGAAATTGTCTCAAGTCACAAGGCAAGTGGTCTAACTGAACAGCTTCCACATTCAATATAGACAGATTTAATCTTTTTTTAGTAGCACACTTCAAAACAGCATATACTGATTTTTTTAAACACCGACCTGCAGTCTTTGGGACGATGTCTGCTCTCAGCTGAATTATGATGCGACCGGACACTTTGCTTCCGATCTTGATGTCCATGAAAACCTGTGGATTCGGCTTCTGGCTCTTTTCGATTTGCACCTGAGAAAAAAAGCAATAGAAACGGAAACATTGTAATCGTAAACTTGAATTTGCTACTCATGAAAATTGCAATCAAAATAAGACAGATTTACACAGATCAAAGGAAGAAATCTATCTATTCTCAAAACCTGGCCTATTTTGTAAATGGAAACATTCAAATATTTTCATTCATTTTGAGAATTTATATAGCGCCTCAACAAGAGACCTACTCATAGGTGCTCCCAGCCCATTTGACCATCGTGATAACTGTCCTTTGGCCCTTAAGAAACAACACCTGCGAATGCAAATGCTTCTAGCATTACGCTCAGTCGACCAATCAGATCGCTGGATGCTCCATGCCATCGAATAGTGTGGCCGCAAAAATACGAGAACTTTTGAGAACAAATCCTACTTCTGTTGTTTCTTCGTTCTCTGCAGATGTTTTGTTCTCTCCTCCGTCTTCCCCATCCTCTGCCGTCTTCTCCGTCAGCGTCGCCCCCGCATGTTCAACAAGCCAGGTATCGTCAGCCCAGACTAACAAGAAAACATAAACAATATGTATTGTTCATTCTATTGTCATTGGGAGAGGGTGCGTTAATTTTAACAGCCCTAGGCAGAATCATGTATGTCAGTTTTAAATTTATTTTCAGCGCAAACCAATTAAAAGCAGCAAGCTTTTGAAAGTTATCGACGTTCTAAGATAAGCTAAGAATATTCTGTAATCCACCAAAATTTTGCTAACCGCATTCTGGTTTACAGACATGGTACAATAAAATGAAATTATAGAACTTTAATACACATAATGTATGTATGTATGTATGTATATGAACATTTATATAGCGCCTTACAATAACCTCACGAAGGCGCTTAACGCAGCTACCGGGCAGTTCTGAACAAGTGCGACTTAATTAACTTTGAGAATGTTTCATGGGAAACACGCAACGCAGCATCACGAATTGCCAAAGGAAGACTGTTCCAGTATGAAGGTCCAATACACGAGAAGGCGCGGTGTGTCCGCATCACTGTACGGGAGCGTGGGACTATCAAGTCCCCACGAGTCGCAGAGCGCAGAGACCGACGACCTGGTTGGTTGGAGACGGGAATACAAAGTTCCCTAATGTATTCTGGCGCCAGGCCAACCACTGACGCTCGTCCCATAACGATGATCTTGAATATCGTTCTGTCCACGACCGGAAGCCAGTGCAGCGTGTCACGCATATATGCTGATATATGCGAGAATTTGGGCAAATCAGCGACGACTCGGGCGGCGCAGTTGAGGACAGACTGAAGCTGGCGTATCCGGCAGTTTGGGAGACCAGCGAGGACGGCATTGCAGAAATCCAGTCGGTTCAGCACAAACGAGTGGACAAGAGTGGCAGCGGCTTCATGTGATAGATTGCGCCAAACGACTCTGATCTGGCGCAGTTGGTAGAAGCAAGACCTGCAGAGCGATCCGACATGCTGATCCATGGATAGGTCTTCATCCAGCAGTACTCCCAAGTCCCGAACAACACGCTTGGTCTTCCAGTTTGGGAACGCCGCCTCAATCGCCTGAGCATCAATCCTTGAGCGTGCCCGACCTGTGCCCAGCCACATGAATTCCGTTTTGTCCGGGTTCAGCCTCAGCCGGTTGGAGGACATCCAACCTTCTCCTGGACTTTCAAACATAGCATGGAAATTAACCAGACTCCTTTAATGGAGCAATGGATAAAGGAGTCTGGTTAATTTCCATGCTATGTTTGAAAGTCCAGGAGAAATTAAACGGAGTGAGTCTTGAGGCTCATTATTAATTATTACTATTATTTCTTTTTTGGAAGTCTTATTATAGCTCCTCTACAAGGTAGGCCACTCAAAAGAATAAATAACATATAATAAAATGTGGTAAATTGTGGATGTTGCTTCAAACATAGCAATGAAAGAAGAGCTGCTGTGTAGAATACCTGCTCGACTCGATCCTTCCTTGAGTTTGTTTGGTTTGGCCAAGTTGATGCGAAGAGTCTTGCCAAACAATTCCGACTCATTCTAAACCCGAAACAAATTACAAATTCTAATACCCGTTGCAAAGAATAACTTAGAGAGAAACAAACACTTGACATGTATTTTACTGCAGGCTGTCTACAGTTCTGTTAGTACCCTAGTTACAATTTATGTTATTTAAAAACTGTACATACTGTAACCAGTTGCGGTCTATCAACCGGATTGTTTAATAAACGACAATCATTAAAAAATATATTATTTAGGAAATCACATTTGCTCAGTGCTCAGCATGTACATGTAATTAGTAAAAATTAACTAGTAAGGTATCATATGTATAGATTTATATAGAGACGCTGAAAAAAGACTATTCAGAGGAACTCTCAGAAAGGAAACTCCATGGGAAAGAAATGCCTTTAAAGAATGAGGCTGATGAAGAAAATAGTCGGACTATTAACCTAGCAGAAGCATGTTTGCGGCCCTTTGTGCGGCAGAAAGATCATTCGAAATGGAGGGGTCAGCCACAGCAAAAGGGCCAACGTTTGCAAAGAGCAGTCCTAGTCGTGGACAAGGCCGTAGCTAGGGGGTGTTTTGGGTGTTTGAACACCCCCCGAAATGAAATGATGCTACCATGAAATAATGCATTTACTAAGACAATCATGATGTAAGGTCTAAGGGGATTTCACTTTGAAGCTCCTAATATTTCTATGTGACACTTCACAATAGTTTAAATCATACTCAAAACCCCTTATAGTCCGTCGATCGGTTGCTTGTCGGCTTGCTCATGGTCGCGTAAACACCCCCGAAATAAAATCCTGGCTACGGCATTGGTCGTGGAAACAAAAATAATCAAGACAATTAGCAGAACACAATGATCGAGATGAAAATGCAGATAAGGGTTTCTGCATATAGTTTGAGAGGCATTAAGGGGCATCTCCCAGCTGTGCTTTGGAGACCAGAAAGAAGATTCTCTTGTGGATGTGAGCAGTGATAGGAGACCAGCGCAAGACTTAAACAAAAATTTTAAGACATTCGCAAAGCAGGGAAGTTGGACTATTAACCTAGTTGAAGCATGTAAAACTGGCCACAGTGTGCATCAAACAATGGTCGATTTAACTGAAAAGTGAAAATCAAAACAAACGTCGAAACAAACCATGTTGTCAATGGCCGCGGCCGCATCTTCGGCCGACTCAAACTCAACGAATGCGAATCCACGATGCTTCTCTGAAACGACACAGAGACACAGCAACAAGATCAAGCAACAAGATCAAGCAACAAAACTTCGAAAGAAGAAAGCTCTTAAGTGCTGTAATATGTCGAGCAAATTTCTGTCCAGGGTAACGGCCTCTGTTGTCATAGACCCTGGTCAAATCGGATCCATTCATCCAAGCAACAAGTTCAAGCTGCCTCCACTTGTCTGCACAAGCACTAAGAAGAGTCAATCTATAGCGATATAAATTTCAACTGCTTTTTAAAATGCAATTGCTCTTATCATAGCAGAACAGCGGCGCCCGCAGGATTTTTTTTTTGTACGCACAGAAATTTTCGAAGGAGGGGCGAACAGAAAAAAAAATTTCGTTAGGTCGCCGAAAAAACTTATGACTTTTTTTTTTTTTTAGTCAGCTAAAATTTCCCAAAAACATACCTTTTCTATCCGCCGAAAAAACTGATGACCTTTTTTTTTTTTTAGCCATCAAGCTAAAATTTTTCAAAAACATACCTTTTCTATCCTCGCGCTGTACGCACTTACCTATGTGCGTACGTCTACGGGCGCCGCTGCTGTACGCACTTGCGTAAGTGCGTACGCCTGCGGGCGCCCCTGTAGCAGAATACCGTAATGAAGGATTTTTGAAGATGAGATGTTCCTCTTGAAAGCTAAGTTGGAGCAGAAATGTCAAGCCAAAGTTCTGCCTTGGTAGGATTTGAGCCCTCAGTCCAGCACTACACTCTCAAGCACTCCAATTCCAAGGGTGTCAAATGGTGTTAGTGGTTATTCTGATGACGAGGAACAGAACAGTGGGCGTCCACACATAAGGGGCAACAGGTGCACATTGCCCCTGGAAAATTTGCACCTATTTTATTAACTGAAACTCTGTGGTCTTTAACAAATACTGCACTAAAGCTAAACTGATATACAAAGTCAAACCTCTTTGAACACAATAGATGCTCTTCTTAATTTCCTGCTTCGCATTTTCCAAACTCTCCGCTATAAACTCAAGACTGATCATTTTGTTTTGCCCACCCTCCTCAAAAATATCTGTGGACGAATAAGGACGGAACCCCGACTCCACTCACCCGTTTCATAGTCAAGCGGAATCTGAATGTCGAGAATTTCTCCGAACGGAATGAAAGCTCCCTGGATAATCTTTTCGTCGACTTCTTCAGAAATACCACCTACACCGACAAACGCAATTTAGTGCATTGCAATCATATACTTGTAATCGTAATGTGACATCTACAAAGCGCCAATTTAAGAAAAACATCTGAACTTAGTCTGCGAAACACTGTTTGTCAAATAATACAGACTACAAAGCTTGCGCATATTAAGCTGTCAAATTTAAGGTATGTTTGAACCCGTACAGTGAGTAATGTTTGATTCCGCTTCTTCTCATTACGTATGAAACTCTAAGTAATCGGAGTACTTCTATTGTAATACAATCTGTATAGATCAATGGCAAGCTACTTTACAAAATAATGTTTCAATAGTAACAAAATCACATAACATATTCTCCGTGTGTAAGTTACGCAGTTTGATATAAAGCGAAAATGTTTATAATGATGCTGTATTGGTAGCATTTAATTTATCACAGTAGAATTTGGCTTACCAACGTATATTATACGCTTGTTCGTTGCCATGTTTGAAGCGAATACGACCTTTATTATCGCTCACTCATGATTCGCCCAGCGATCTCTTATTTTAAGAGAATCGCCGATAGAAGATTGTATAGCGCTATGATTGGTGAATCCATTATTCAAAAGTTTGTCAAAACAATTTAAAAGTAAGCTCTGTGAGCATCATATCCTCACGATAAAATGATTTTCTTGGCAAAAGAATTCTTCCTTACTTTTCGCCGATGCTGTGAATTTAGTTTAGGAAATTTAGTTTAAGAAATTAATTAGTTTAGGACATTAGCGATTAAAATTTCAGCTCTAGGTGAATTTGCTGTTACACGATCATTTAGGAACATCGGAAATTGCGTATTTGCACTAGCTGTCCCAACTGAGTGCAACACTACCAGACGGCGACTTTATTCGCAGATTTTCATTGTTATCAGTGCTTAAAGTGTGTATGGACGGTCATGGACGGCGTAACCTAGATAAGACGCTCACCACGTCAGTATATTGAGCCTCAGAATAATTAATATTTATTAGTTATAAAATTGAATGAGAAAAGTCTGTTATTCTTGTTTTCGAAATGATAAGTGAACTAATTTAAAACCACTTTCTATGGTTTTATGTTCCATTGCATGCAAACACATATAATAAACATATAATAGCGTTGTGAATTTTGTCAGCACAAGCTACTTTGCTTCCGCGCAAGGCAACTTACTTCCACTCTTGCGCTACAAAAGTATCTTCACTTCAGATAAGCGGATATTACTTCCGTCCATTTCTGTGCTTTTATTCTCTAATATAACTCGAAAGAATAAACAGTTTTAAATAATTGTATTAGTTTTTCCGAAACACTAAGGTTCAGGTGCACCTCTGTTTTACATTTTGTGCATTATTTTAGTTTCGCTTTTTGAACTTTTGTATGCATTCTATTAGGGTTCCTTACCTCTGTCGCATCTTCAATTCTAAACACCATCCACCTTAACCGTCTTACCTGCACGCCTGCCTGACGTTTAAGTCTTGACTTTGAATCGATTTCAACTCTATCAACTGCCTGATTGTAGGGGAGACGTTTGCGCACTGGATTACACTGGCATGGAGATGAGCGGAGCTGAGTTCGATTCCCGAAGCCCCCGTAGGATAGACTTGCTTTTTGCGCTGCTATTAGCGCCCTTGTATTGTATTTGTTAGTTCATATTGATGCTAAATGAGATTACTGCATAACTATATACTGTAACCATTTGCACTCTGTCATCTGGATTGTTGTGAACAAAAGAAAATTAACAGTAACTCTGTTTTGATTGACGGGCTACGATTTACGTATTCTCCAGTTAATTAAATTCGAAACAGTTAAATAATATAGGTGTGGGAAAACGAAATGTTTCCTGATGAGCTAATCAGAATTTGGAAAATAAGCTGTGAGGAGCTGTGATGCGAGAAACGTCAGTTTCTTGGACAAATCACGTTTGCCTGTGACAAAAAACCGAGTGCTTCATTGTCCAATTATTATGGATGGGTAGAAGAACTAGAGCATTCATGCAATTTTTGTTCCATGGTTAATGAGATTATTTTACCCAAATTCTTTTGTTTATGTAATTTACGTATTCTGATGGTTTGAAACTGATTATGTTTTAGTGCTCGAGAAAGATGGGCAAGGTTTCCCAGACAGTCTTCGTTCTCACCGCACTTGTTGGACTCCTTCTGACGATAAAGACCGCCTTGACCCTGGCTCACTATCTCTCATACCAGTGGTTCAACTGGGATGATTTTAAATCGTACGCATTCGCAGAGGATCAACTGTCCTGCGACAAACCTTTCTTCATTCCTCTCCTCTGGAACATGGGCCTCGTGTTTCTGTTTTTCTTCCAGCACAGCGTGATGGCGACTGCCGGCTGGAAAAGCATCGTGAGATCAAGCGGATGCGCTCCTCTCGAGAGATCCATCTACGTAATCATCACCTGTCTTACGCTGGAACTGCTGATCCAGAACTACGACTCATCTTTTTCCTTCACCATTTGGAGCTTTGAAATGACATCGCTGTTCCTACTCGGAAGGGTTACATCCATTCTGCACACCATACTCTGGCTGCTCATTTTCCTGTCGACCCTCGGAATGGACTTCCCGGAGTTTGTCGGACTCCGTCAGGTGTTTGAGCATTGTTTTCCACCCGCGGAGGCACGGCTGCCGATGGATGCGGAGAAGCGAGGAGCGCGGGATCGCATGCGACACTCCGGGGTTGTTTGTTTTGTTGTCGTTTTGTGGCTGCAGCCGGTGATGAGCGCTGAGAGGTTTCTTCTGTCGCTGATGTTCACGATTTATTCTTTGTTTGGACATCGCGTCAAGACTTCGGATTACAATTATATAAAGATAAACTGATTGTTTTGCCATGGTTCCTTATTTAGACATCAGGGTGAATCTTGTTTACAAGTTAAAATACATATAGAGAAACTGATTGAAAGGCTGGCTAGTGGTTCTTCTGTTGCGTTTATATTTGAACATCATGTTGCACCTTTAAGTTTAAGTTCCAAGTACATAGATAAGCTGATTCAAAGACTGACCAGTGGTCAACTGATTGGGCGATTGATGGCTCATCTGACACCCCGTCATGGGGGTAAGAGGCAGGGCTTTTTTGACGTGCAGTTGAACACCAAATGTGCAGTTCTAAATGGATCTGTGCAGCTGTAAAAGCACTTCTGTCACAAGTTCTGTGCAGTTAAAACTAGCAAAAAGGTCGTTGTTATCCGATTGGAAATAATTTACCATGGAGGATGGGAAGGGAAAGAAGGGGTTGTGCAGTTCTAATAATTCCTTAAAAACAGCCCTGGTAAGAGGCGGTACTCCCCCCTCCCCAGAAAATTGACACCTAATTTGTAACTAATACTTTTTAGGTGTTCAATAAATTTCTGTGCACTGACGATTCTAATTATAATAAGCAAAGACTGAGAAATTCACAGCTAGAAACTTTCTTGAAAAATATCCGTGCTCTTAGTTTACTGCTCTGCATTTTTCAAGCTCTTGCTAGGAAAATTTCGCCATGACTATCGTGTTTTGCCCATTTGCACAAAAAACTCTTGGCGTCCATGCTCACAGTTTAGACATAAAGGAAAAAATTCTCTTGTTGAACCGAAAATGTTGCACGAGTTTATATACAGAAATGAAACTGATTGGCCAACCAGCCTGTGACTGAATTTTTTGGAAACAGTAACTCGTCTATTCAGAATGACAAGGACGTATCGTATATTTAAAAAAATATATGATACGTCCTTGTCATTCTGAATGTTGTTCTCTAGTTTGTGTTTAAAACAAAGAATTTTTTAAGGTCTTTGATGTAAGAATCTCAAGTTATATAAACTTAGATGTTGCGATGTTTTTTTGTACTGACTGTTTCCGCTTTATTTTGCTCTTGAGTAAGTAGTTTTACGATAATAGCTGTTGTAGTTTGGCAAAACATATTTTTCTCAACCATATATAGCTGTTTTTGCGTTTTCATTGACTCTCGCATGGCTTCTATAGAGTTATGTCCAAAAAGTATGGCTTTTACTGATTTAAATGATTTGAATCGATTAATCTCATAATGTTCACGATTTTAAATCGATTAAATTAGTTTGATCTCTGTTGCATAGCTTGAAAAACCGTCAAAACTTTAGTCAGTGAATCATAGTGTAGCTCATGCTTTCTAGCTTTTCATTGTACAAATAAGTCGGTCAAACCATTGATTTACAATGAAAACGAATAATTTTGTTGCCGTCTTGGATTTTTCTATCAGCTTTTGGCTCAAATTGTTATGATAATCTCCATCTTTCTAAAGCGCCTCTCGAATGTCGAGCGCAGGGCCTCAACTTATTCACGAGTGCCGATGCAAAAACGCTTAATTTGCCACTCAAAATGTTCGCATTGTTACTGTTCTGTGTTCACCACAATGTTTGCTCTGGAAATGCCCGCTTGACATTGATCCTGAAAAAAAGAATATGTATTGCTTTATATTATGATGATCCATGCATTTGGGATTGACTTTGAGTATGACCAGTGTTTAATCTAGATGTCAACGTCTTGGGGGGGGGAGAGGGGTAGTCCCTCCTCAGAGTGAATTCCCCTCACCCAGAAAAATCGACAGATCTTGATTACATGTAAACAAAGAGGCAAACGGTATTTCTGGACATTGGTCTGAAAATTTATTGCTATGCAGACAAATGTAATTAAACAATGCATAGAAAATGGGAAGAGTTCATTGCCAATGGTGTACCCACTACCCACTCATACACGTAGAACCCAACCAACTAACAGAAATCTGTCAGTTGACTCTACTGTTTTTCTGTCTTTATCTTATCTGTCTTACATAGCTCCAAAGATGTCTATTTTGTGTGTAGCTGATGATTTTTAAATTACCTATTATGATGATTTCTATGATTGCAGAACTGCTCACTTAGATTGTTCTTAGGCCTATTATGATGTCCCCGCAGTGCGTTTGCAAGGTTCACTAAAGTACCTGATGATGATGATGATGATGCTGTCCATCCTCATTCCTGAGGGTCGGTGACCAGAAAGTACATGCTTACTTACTTATTTGGTAACATGACTACTTTTAGAAAAGACCCAAGGTTTCTATAATTATTATAGAGGATAGGTTACTTGTGAACATATTGTGGTCATGATTTCACTCTCAGCGATAGATGGCGCTCCACTTAAAATTCCGTTTCTATCGCTAAGGATCATGTTTTGAATCTCCAAAGGCATTTGTTTATTTTGCAAATATAAATATTCGTCAATCTTCTTTCATGGATGCTTTAATTTTGTAAATAAGATTTGAAATTTTCCGGAACTCTGTTTATCGCCCAAAAACCTGTACAATACTACAAGGCGGCTAAAGAAGAAGAAATCAGTCCTGTGTATTAAAAGGTTCTAGAAAAAGACCCTATAGCTCAGCGGTTCTCAACCTTTTTAGTGCGGCGACCCCTTGGCAACATTTCGAAAGTTATGACGACCCCCAACAGCAAAATTGATTGAATCCCCCCCTTCACTGCATTTTGTTACCATTGTCCATTGTCATGCATTTTCACCCACATAACTCGAAAACTGGTTTTGACAATTGAGGCTTCCTGGCTCTTGCGATTCTGAGAGCTAATCCTTACCCATTCGGTAATTTGAAGTTGAAATGTCAGAAGTTTATTCGGCTTGTGAAACCTATCAACTATTAAACAATAGGCTAGGCCTACTCTGAAAATTGGTCAATAGTTCTTCATTTCTTAACACTCATTTCATCGTTGCTGATTCGTTTTGGTTGGCAAGCAATTTAATGAACTTGGGCCATATGCGTATACGTGTGCTCTTTATCAAAGCGCTGAACATGGAGAGGTGTTTGGGGAGGTAATGTGCCTCTCCCAATTGTCAAAATATTTTTGGATTTCCACACACTGCAATGGTAGCATTTGGGGCTGTAATGTCAACGAAGTTGTTTATCATTTCAGTGTTGATAGTCATGGTGTAAGACTTAAAAAGCGTCCCATCCCTTGTTTGCAATTTTTCTTCTAAGAAAAATCCTCAAAATTTCAGCACTTAAAGACATGGTTTAAGACTTCAAAAAATCGCCCCCCCCCATTGTTTCAATTTTGAATTTCCACGCTGTAATTGTTGCATTTTAGCTGTCGTCTTAATGAATTTTAATTGTTCAGTTTTTCAATGCTGATAGTTTGGTGTAAGACTTCAGAGTGTCGGCCCAATTGTTTGGGCCTAATTGTTTTTGGATTTCGACACTGTCACTGTAAAATTTTAAGCTTTCATCTTAACAAAATTACTCATGATTTCAGTGCTTAGAGAGGTGGTTTAAGACTTACAGCACCCTTGTTTTTTTAAAAGATGGTAAAAGTGGACTTTACATTTAAAAACTAAGATGGCAAAACTTTTATTAGCTGTCACAATCTAACGAATGAATCATATAAAAAGATTAAGAAAAAAGTTTATTTTAAGTTGCTGTAGTGTATTAACTAGAGCTGAAATTAATATTGCATATTTTACAAATTTCTGAAGGTCCAGGCGACCCCTTGCAAATCGTCAGGCGACCCCCGTGGGGGTCGCGACCCACAGGTTGAGAACCGCTGCTATAGCTTGATGCGTCTCACAAATATATGGCTTAGAATGAAAGCGTTTTAGAGGTGTCTGGAAAAGATTGCGTGCCTTTCATATTTTTGTGGCTTTTGACTGTTTATAGCAGAGGTCTCAAACTCAAGCCAGCATGTGGGCCGCATTTGAAAATTTTGATGATTCGCGGGCCGCAACATAAAAATAATATAATTATAGGCTAATCGTGCACGTGAAACCAGGGGCGGCGCCAGGATTTCAGTTTCGGGATTTCCCATTTTCGCCGCCAAAATTTATGACGACTTTTTTTTGTCATCGACCGAAATCTTAGGAAAATTTTCCATTTTCGCCGCCAAAATTTTTTACGACTTTTTTTAGTCGTGTCAGCCGAAATTCGTGGATATTTCAATGTAAAAAAATAAAAAAAAATTGGATGGCCCTTTTTTAGGGGGGCTGAGCCTCTTGTAGGGGGCTTAGCCCCCAGCCCCCCCTAGCGCCGCCACTGCGTGAAACTGGAATTAGTTGTGTCATTGCAGCATGCAATACTGTAGTGATGATATAGCCCTGTAAAATTCACATAATATATTATATTTTAAGTGTAACTATAATGGTAGGCGACTACAAACAAAATTGGAAAACCATTCTATCGTAATTATCGAAAAATGCGTGGTCGCTATAATTGAAGAAATTATGCTGTAATCAAAATTTAAAATGACTCTAATTTTTTAAAGTAGGCTATCCTAAGCAATGTTCAGAGTAATTCAACTCGAATTTAGTTAGGCCAAGAGACTCTGAGTGTTCTTAAGTGTTCTAAATGTTCTAAGTCCTCTAAACCAAAGTCACCAAAATTATAGGAATAAACATAGTGTCAGTGTCATTGTTCAAAACCAAGCAAATGGAGGCATACAAACTTTACGGTGCATTCTTCTGCTTCGGCGTTGCATCGCACTGAAGGTCCACTAAATCCATTTGCATTATATGCCTAGCGCTAGCCTATATCCGCTGTTGTGGACTCAATGTCCAATCAAAAAGAAGTAGAAAGCAGTTTAAACATTGGTTGAAATTGTAAAAGAACTGTAAAATTATTTTAAACCGATTTCTAATTTAAAAAAATCAAAAACCAGGAAGATGTTCGCGGGCCGCATTAACCTTCATCCTACCAACACATTTTACATACGTTGTTTACCAACTGGGGTCCGAACGGACCCCAAACATATATACATACATACTTGTATATATACACACAAACACACATATATAACTGCATGTATGTATGTATATATGTAAACTATGCATGTATGTATGCATGTCTGTTCAAATGTATGGATGTATGTATGTTTGTAGGTAAGTATGTATGCATGCAGTTTTGTTTGTATGTTGAATACGCATGTATATGTAATATTATGTATGTGCTTGTGAATGTATGAATGCATGTATGTATGTATGTATACATGTATATGTATACATACATACATACCTACATACAATGCATACATACATACATACATACATGCATACATACACACATAATGTATATATGTATATTCATACGAACATACATACACATGTATGTATTGTATGTAAGTATTGTATTGTATGTATGTATTGTATGTATGTATGCATGTATGTGTGTATGTATTTACGCATGCATATATGTATGTATGTATGTATGTATGTATGCATGTATGAAAGCAGTATGTATTCATCAATGTCTATATGTATGCACGTATGTGTGAATACCCAAATGTATGCATATACGTACGTATGTATGCAAGCACGTTTGCACATACATACATACATGCATACATACATACATGCATACATACACACACATGCATACATACAAACATACATACATTCATGCATACATCAATATACATACATACATGATGAGCAAACAATTGTCAAAGATGCAGGTATTCGTGCATGAATGTGTGCATGTATGTTTGTATGTATGTATGTATGCTTGTATGTATGCTTGTATGTATGCTTGTACATGTATGTATGATTGCATGTGTGTGCATATTTGCATGTATTCGTGTCTGAATATATGTTAGTATTCAGCATGCATGTATGTATGCATGTAGTTTTGCTTTTATGTACTTACATTTGTGATATATGAATGTGTGCATTTATGTTTGTACGTATGTTTGTGTGTATGTTTGTATGTATGTATGCATGTATTTTTTGGGTTATGTACATAAATAACATTACCTTGATGAATTCTCCTTTGAAAAACAGTCCTAGAACTCAAATCCTGCAGTGCAGAGTGGCAGAAATCCAGCTCTGCATTGGTTAAAAAGCTCATGCGTAAGCTGTTTTACGTTGGGGTCCGTTCGGACCCCAACAGAAAAATATTTATTAAAAATTCAAAATAATTTTTTTCAAAAAAGTAGCTACAGCATATCATGTAGGACAGACCTATAGACAAATTCATAAAATGCCGACTCTTAATCATTTATCTAAAAAAGTTGCACAGCAGTTTATGTGCTTGGGGTCCGAACGGACCCCACTTGGTAGGATGAGGGTTAATCGGGTTCGCGGGCCGCATGCGGCCCGCGGGCCGCGTGTTTGAGACCTCTGGTTTATAGTGACATTAATTTTAAGACCTGAGGCAAGAGAGACCGATACTCAGCAACTGACGTCGAATATTTCTCACCGTTCCTATGGCAATATGAATCATGTTTCCAATTAATGATAGCGCAGTTTTATGCACAAGAACGTATAACAACAATCGAAGAAAGTCCTTGACTCAAATATATTGCTTAGAAGAGAAGCGATTTAGAGGTATCTGCAAAAGAGCGTCCATTTTTATTAGCGGGTTTCAAATGTTTCGTGACATCTTACGGACTTTGATGTCGTCGTTCTTACACTCGAGGATTAGAAATGTTAATTAATGTATTTGTGATATATACATACATAGGCCTATACTTACATAGGCTATTAATGACAAAGGTGATTAACGTCGCCCTTCATCTTTATCCGCACTGAAGCATGTGGCAGGCAATAATACCACCGCAGTTAGTTAGGTCTTCTTCGATTCATCCAATTAGTGAACGATTTTCACCAAACCTTCCAAGCCGTTTCAACTCTAAACATTAATTTATATCCTACTCCACCGTAGCCATTTTGTCTAACTTTTAATTTAAGCGTTTAATTTAAGAAGAGAGACGAATCCAGGTGACACACCGCACCCAGTTACACCCCAAAGCACATTAAAAATCAACAACGGCAAAAATATTGTGAACATAACAATGCCTGTCATTAATTGGCGAATAATTGGCTATAACCTATCAACTCATCGCCCGACTATTCGGATCTTGGCCCTCTACCTATCGGCTTTGTTTTGATTAAGCGCCTGTGAGTAAGTTGATTCCCGCGACCAGGCCCGCCGAGAGGGGGAGCAGGGGGGCAAATGCCCAGGGGCCCGGCGACTTTTAGGGGCCCGAAGGGGCCCGGGCTACAGTGATTATAATGTGTTTCATATGTTGATTACGGGCGGAGGGCCCAACCTTTAATCACTTATAGTACTTAGCCTATTGTTTGTAATTTATGTTGTTTTAAATAGAGCCTAATAGGCTATTACTCGCAGTTACACTAGGCTACTACATGTACAACAGTTACTGTTTAAGTTTCAAACAACTGTCCGTTACCTTAGTTATCAGTGTTTTGCCAAAGAACACGCTCACCTCCGTCTCAGAACGTTATTTTGCTAAATTATGCGTTGTCAGATTTCAATCGCAAGTGAACAAATTTAAATGATAAATTTCTCTCGCAATGATGGAATATTTTTATATAAACACAATTTACACAAATCTGGAGAACAAAAAAAGAAAACGCTAATAAGTTTGAAAAGGCAAAAATTGGTAGATCTAAGCACACTATTTCAATTCGGAATATAAAAAAGAAGGCAATCAGAGCCAGTAATTGGGTCCACTCATAGGCGTAGAGGACATTTCGGCAGTTGGGGGTTCCTTTTGCTCGAAAAATCTTATCTTTTTTTAGTCATTCGCCCCAAAATCTTAAAATCTTCCGGTTTTCTCGCCCAAAAATCTGATGACCTTTTATATATAGTCATTTCTCTAAATCTTCTGAAAATATAGGAAAATATAGCTGTTTTACCCCTATGTGCCCGAAAAATTCCTCCCGTACCTGTTTGCCCGAAAACACTAATTCCGATTGGAAGTAATTTACCATGAAGGATGGGAAAGAAAAGAATGGGCTGTGCAGCTCTAAAATTTCCTTAAAAACAGCCGTGTACCAGGGTATTATAGGGGATAGGCCTATTGTTGCAGTTAAATCCTGAAACGTTGCTTGTTGAATACAATATTATTTTAAAATTAAATTCTTAACATTAAGAACTGGTTAAAAATCATAAATGTACACATTAGCGCACATTCATTCCCACACTAATTGTTATTTTTATTTGTTTTATGTAAATTTGCTCAATAAGTCTAAAGATAGTTTGGGGCCCGTGACTGCTCAGCCCCAGTGGCGTAGGCAAGGGGGGTTTCGGGGGTTAAACCCCCCCATTGGCTCCGAAAAAAAGATTTTTTAAGGTTATTTTTCCATTTAAGTAAGAAAAAATAGCAAAAAACAGGGTTTCCGGCCATAAAACCCCCCATGAAAAATTCCTGGCTACGCCACTGCTCAGCCCAGGGGCCCGGAATTTCTGTCGGCGGGCCTGCCCGCGACGTAGCATTTCTGGGCGGTGTAGAAGTTCCGAGTTTAAGATTACGATAAGGCAGAGGTGGAGTTCACTAATAATCTTGTAAGCATCAAGCAATAGCCTAAGTATACGTAGCCTATAGTTCGCCTTATGATTCAATTAAAGACGTCGCACCTCATTGAAATATTCATTCTCTGCAGTTAAATTCATACCTTTAGGCTAAGAGCTCTTCGTTTTCTTGTCTATGAGCGTGTGTGTCTGTGTGTGCGCACGCGTAGGTTTATCGGTGTGTGCTGGTGTGTGTGTGTGTGTCGGTATTTGTGCGTGTCGGTGTGGGTTGGTGAGTGCGCATGCTTGTTAGTGTTTAATGATGTCTTGATCAACTAATGCAACTTGCAAGTGACAATTTTTTGGTATGTGTACTTGTTATAGCGACTCTTCAAGCTCCCTACTCAGCTAGTAGAGAAATATATAAATAAACAACCGTTATTAGACTCGTTATATATCTGATTGCTTTTCTCTAAAACAGGTGTGGTATATTAGCGTAAGGTGTGAATGTTTTTCAAAGTTGATTTCTAACAAAGCAGTAGGCCTATAATAGGCCCTAGGCCTACATGTTTTTGAGAGAAGCTTGTTCAAAACGATGAATTCTGTTTTCGTTCGATATATGCAGTGTTTAACCTATGCATTTCTAGGAAGGGGCACATAAACACACTAGTAATATAATAATAATAATAATAATAATAATAATAATAATAATAATAATAATAATAATATACACGTACGTAATGCACACTAGAAATAATACCTTGGAAAGGTAGGACTTTTACAAAAGGTCGTCAGTCTTTTTGGGTAGGAAAATGGTAGACTTTCCAGACATTTGGTCCAAATGACTAAAAAAGTAGATTTTTTCTGTCAAAGATCATCGAAAGTTTTGCCCCTCCCCCATTCGAAAACTTCTGTATCCGTCTCTGATGGTGACGAGCGCTTAGAGCGTGCGATAGAGATGCAGTCCATGGATGGTCTCTAACAACGTCGCGCTAATTGGTCGTCTTTGGCTCAACACGACGAAGATATTGATCTTCGCTCGAGCGATCCGAAAAGACTAAGCGCTGATGGATTTTTATGCATGATATCGCTAAGTATACGTTGCCTACTTTGAGCATTTTGATGTAGTAGTAGTTGCAGTTTAATGTCACTGTTTGGTAACAAAGACCGTTAGCGACGCCCTCCTCCTTTATCCCGGCTTGGGACTGGCACTGGCAGCGTGCAACCAGTGTCGGAGTTCATTTGTATGTGCAACTCGCGGTTGGAGCTACATGCTTTCTGATGACTCGACAGGACCAACTCGCGGTTGGAAACTATATCCTTTGTAACTCATAAGGGTCAACTCATTGCTGGAAATTATGTTTCTGGGCTACTCGATATTCCAAATCGCGGTTCGAAATTGTGCTTTCTGGTGGCTCGAAAGGGACAACTTACGGCGAGATGTTACGGCTGGAAAGGACCGATTCTCTGCTGGAACTGCTACACGAAAGGGACAACTCACGGCTGGACACTATGACGTGAACACTTTGTGGTTGGCAACGAGGTTTCATATGTACTCGATAAATTAACTCGCCGTTGAAGCTATAATTATAGAGGCAAGATAGTTGCCTTGAATAGCCGCTCTAAAAGTTGGAACAATCCAGCTTGGGAGAAACATGAACTATTCGCTCATTGTATGTCGCACGGTAAGCATCAAAGAATCGCTTTCAAGTAAACAAATAGTCAATTGGAGTTTTACGATTATTGATTGCCAGGTGGAGCCCGTCCCGAGCCTGAAAAACGGAGGAGGGTGACGCCAAAGGTTCAGGCAGCCACAAGCTGCCATTACGGTCTGGCTACTGTTGAAACTGTTCGGCTCTCCTTAGACACCTTTATATGAGATATCTTAGATTTATACAATTTCTGCGAATGAGATATTTTCAATGCCATTGGAACAAAATTTCATTTACTGCAAATGACATTATAATAAATGCTGCAATATCATAAACAAAATTTTGCAAAGTCTCATGTTGGCAAAGTGTAATCATAAATTTATATAGCGTCACTCAAATATATACTTTGAACTGAATTTCGCTAATAGAGCTGATGATTATTATTAAAATTATTAAATAAATTTGTAACGCGCGCAATGTCACACCGAAATGTGAATCTGAGGCGCGGATAGTCAGCCGCCAGATGAAGATGCAATTAAAGATCCAAATGCTTGAAAGCCAAGGAGAAGTAGTAAGTTTTTAGCCGCTTTTTGAAGGAAGGAAGTGAAATTGAGCTACGAAGAGAGAGCGGAAGCCGATTCCATTCCCTGGGTGCAGAGGCATGGAATGCACGCAAGCCCATAACTGTTTTGCATCGAGGTTCAGATAAAAGACTTGTGCCCGATGAACGCAAAATGATGATGATGATGATGATGATGATGATGATAATGATGATGATGATGATGATGATTACGACGACGACGACGACGACGACGATGATGATGATGATGATAATGAAGATGATGATGACGACTACGACGACTACGACTACGACGACGACGACGACGACGACGACGATGATGATGATGATGATGATGATGACGACGATGATGATGTGGAAGCTGCCGTAGTATTGAAAAATTATTTCGGATGAGCAAACACCCCAAAACAAACGACTACGACCTTGGTCCTGTGCATAGTCTTCCAGACACCGGACTTTGGTGGCAAAACCGACTCGTTTTCACGCAGAGTATCGACTATAGAACGTATAGCAACCTCTTGAGTGGCGACACCTTAACGATGGGGGAAGACTTGCGAGAAAATTGGATCGAAATTCTCTAAAAGCATCCTGCCATCCCATCACAGTCCTCAGCAATTACTGCCCTTAATGCACCTGCATAAATTTATCTGAAGAGAAAGAGGATGTGCATTTAAATTACCTCAGTACCACGTCACTGCCGCATTAGATATCTTTCATCGTTCGTTCACAATGAACATACAGTTATAAAAATTGGGATGATGCTAGAAGACTCAATAATATATATGTTAACCAAAGATCTGACCAGGTTTCATGTTTTTTGCATTCAAATTTTCATGTTCCTCAGATCAAGGCAATGGAAAGAGCTGGCGGAACAATCTTTTTCTAAACGTTTATAATACTGCTTCCGTGGTTTGTTTTGCGTTGTTCGAATAATGTACCACCGTGCTATTTTTTCGCCACTGTACATGTATGTGGATAAGCGTTTGTCCACATCAAGAGACATAATTAATTAGTTGTAGTTATTTCAATGCTTAAGTAAGTAATAAGGTAAGTAAGTAAGCAATCCTACTCACCTTATTGCTTACTTAAACATTGAAATAACTACAACTAACTATATCTCCTGATGTGGGTGCATGCAGTTAAGGATTTACTCTATGAGACCATAAACTTTCCTAAAGAAATGGTTGACAAAAAACACCCTTTTGATAGAGTAATAGAACGCTATATATATATCACAAACGTAATAAATGTTCACGTACGTACCATGCGCGATTGCCCGTGCAGCAAGTTGATACCATAATAGGTAGACCCGAGACCAAGTTATTAGATCTCAATAATTGTAACAATAAATTTCAAATTTATAGAGCGCCAGTTTACTCCGCCAACGCATGTCATTCGTTTCATAGTGTCACGACGTTGTCGCTAAACTAAAGCTGCTCCTACTATAGAGCCACTCTAATGCTAAGAAGGGCAAGGAAATTATGGCATTCGCAAGGTCTGCATCAAACCATACGTTTTGTAACTTTTGTTCAATGAGTAGCGCACTATAATAGCGTCGTCGAAAAGATATCTCAGTGCAATATTATTATTATGCGGGTAGTTTGAGCTAATTGAATTTCTGTCGACGGTGAACCAAAAGAAATAAATAAATGTGAACTAAAATAGAGGTGTTTATATTAAATGTTAGTCAAAATGGTGGTTGATACGCAGAATGCAATTATATAACGATATGATACTAATGACAATTATAATTGTTTAAGCATTTCCATATTGCGTTAAACTTAGTAATAAAAATCTGGCATTTTGAGAAGCGAATATTATTGTAACAAGTTAAAACCGTGGATGATAAAAATCAAAGGCGGAAAAAAGCTGGCTAGGGTCGACAGATTGTTAAACAAAAACCTGTGACTTTATAATAGGCCAATGTGGATTTGTGGGACTATGAGTTCATTTCGTAGTCTATCCCATGATAGTATAGCTACAGGTCTACGGCCTGTGTTATACTTGGTTCATAGTTATTTGTTTATTTCTCGCATTTTTCATAGCGACCCTTCAAGCTATCTACTCAGAGGCGCTCCCAACTCCAGCGCACCCAAAAAGAACAGTTTAAAGTTTAGTAAGAAAGGAACATGGTAGCTTCCCAGAGTGCAGTCGTAGCTTAAAAGGAAGACCATTAAAGACCACTGAAAAAATTAAAAAATTAAAAAACTTCGAAAGAAGAAAGCTCATAAGTGCTGTAATATGCCGAGCAAATTTCTGTCCAGGGTAACGGCCTCTGTTGTCATAGACCCTGGTCAAATCAGATCCACACCACTGGGCCAACCACAGAAAACGATGCATGGTAGGTCTACACTCAAAGTAACCATCTTCTGTACTATCTCTATGCAAGAAATGGAGGGCGAAAGACAGAGGAAATAGCTTTGGACCATATCGCCTGACGACCATTTCTATAAATTATAGTCTTTGCATCAATCTTGCGGTATATTCTATTTGATCAATTTTTGTAGGCCTATACTTGATAGCGGTAGGTCTATCAGATTTTTTAGCAATAAGCGAATTATACTATAGTTTAATTTAAGATTGCTCATGACTGTCCATATCTGTTAGTTTTCGAAGGCAAATATGATTTCCATGGCACCTCCATTATCCAGGCTTGGGACTGGCACCATGTCGGTGCTGGCAATGGTGAAGTTGCATGCATGCTGCATATTTGCTCTTTCGTTCTTAATAATTATGATAATTATGTTAACGATGCGTCATGGCTATCTAGAATGCCAATTAGCTCATCCATTGTAACGTAATATTTACAATGGATCATTTTATAACGTTATGGAGATAATATTTGAGGTGTCTAAAAAGATCGTTAAGCGTTGAATAATGAACTATTGCTTGCAGTGCTTGACGACATCTCGAGGTTACAAGAGTTATTCACCTCCGCCTATGTGCTTTAGTTTTTTTCTTTTTTAGGCAAACAATATTATTCTTCAGTTTTGATGTTCAGTGCGACTTCGTTCTCAAATCGTTGGGACCAGACCTGAATGACGTGAACTGTGAGTGGCGCGTTTATAAATTTATAGATACCATACAACACGCAACGATCGAGAACTCCACCACTGGTTGCACTCTGCTAGTGCCAGTCCCGAGCCTGGATAAAGAAGGAGGGCGTCGCTGATGGTCTTTGTTACCACACAGTGACGTTAAACTGCAAATGCAATAATTATTACGCAAGGAACGGTCGAGCTTATTATTTTACGTTTTAACAACTAATATATAGCTGTTTGTTACTAAAAAAAACGGTGTGCTACTCATGATTACTAGTAGAGTCGATGTCAAGGTATTCTACATGTAGGCTATATTTTAACTTAATTTTTGTATATCTAGGGCGAATTTGTCCATATGGCATTGTGTTCCAATTAAGATTCCATAAGGGAATACTTTCGCAACGGATTAAAGCGTCCCACACCCCAGTGACTCATTGGCTAAAATGTCCCTCAGTCTTTCCATTACAAAACTATATCTCGTAACTACAACGCCATTAAAGCTTCTCTTCTATTCCCACTAAACAACTGGGCTTCCCTTCCCTTCCTTCTGCCTCTCGAATCGTCTATATGAACTCCTTTTGATTCATCTGATTTTCACTGGGCTCAAGATACGCCCACCCGGTATAGAAATAGAATCCCCTGCGCTAAAAATCATTAACTTTCTCTTATCTCGATCTCAAGTCTCCTCATCCTTTCTTTTAATAATCTTGTAAGCTTCGATTAAGTCTCATCTGCTGCTCCATCACACTCCAACACTACAATTACCACACCTTTATAATGCAATCAGTGCTCAAAGTGCAAGAAAAGAAGCGTCTAGAGTACGTCCCTTACTTTTCCAGTCTGTTGTCTGTGGTTACAGGAAGGACGACATTCATTCTGATACCGTTCGTGTACGACTTTTAGAACCGTTCAGCCACACCTTAAGGCTTAAGCCCTGCAATTCATGATTGTATAACGCATATCTTGGAGAATTTCGCAGCGCCCACAAATGCCACTCGTCGTCAGAGACCAGCTAAATGTACTTGCGTAATACCAATCAAGACCGCATATAGCCAAACTGCTCCTGTTGTTCCGGTGCCATGACGGATTGACGGGTCGAAATTCGGGGAGGTCAAGTTGAGGAATCCTGGGAGGTCAAGGTGAGGAGACAGTGCGACAGTGGTAAACAGGGATGATGGTTGGCTGTGTGGAGGAGCCGGTGTCACGAAATAGAGTATCCCCCGTATTAATTGTATCCCCCAAATTTAAAAAAGTCGAAAAAACCGCTTCCACGTGTGTTTTGTATTGCAAATTAATTTTCATCTGCTTTATTTTGAACAATGACACTAACAGATATGTTTATTCCTACTAGATAATTCTGTTTTGCGCTGTTTTTAGAGCACTTAAAACATTTAAAACACTTAAGAACACTCAGAGTCACTAAATAAATTCGAGTTGTCTTTATCTGAGCATTGCTTAGGACACTTAAAACAATTGGAGTTACTTTAAATTTTGATTGCAGCATAATTTTTTTTATTATGCGCCTTTTTCAAAAAAGGGGATAGAATGATTTATCCCCCCGGATAGTATAGACCGGTTAATTCCATCCGGGGGGATAGATTAATTCATCCCCCCGGATGGCTTTCAGGGGGGATACTCCGTTTCGTGTCACCGGAGTAGACTCGAATATAGGATAGCTGTAAGAGATCGCTTTGAGTCGTCATGGGAAAGACGCAGAGGATATAGTGAAGCGCCTTAGAGATCCGCTTGAGAGGCGAGATCGGAGGATGCCGCCTCTTAAGATGTTATATTATCAGAGAAAATATATTACAATCAGTTTAAACTTCAAATTAACAACGGAATAAAAAATTTATTGTATTTACAGATATAAAAATCGTAGGTCATTCTTTAATATTTCAATTTATTTGTAATAAAAGTTTCTAATGAAGCCCTTGGAGAGTTTAGGTGCCGGTGACTGCTTTGTCCCCAGGGACCCAGAATTCCTCTCGTCAGCCGTGTCGATCAGTGCTTAAAGTGTGGACAAATAAGTGCATGGACGCCGTCCATGACCGTCCAGCCACACTTTAAGCCCTGGTGTCGCTACATAACTGCCTCCTTTCTGTCTGTGTTTTCTAAAGGAGAGCGAGAAGTCACCTGGACGTCGAGTCCTCTCGCCGTGTCCCTACCGTACACCGGTCCACGACAGCGGAGCAAAGACGCTACCATCGGTGTCCTTCGCCCTTGAAGATGCAACGACGACGACGAATGCGGTCACCATGGCAGAAGACAGGGAGACAAGAGGTGGAATGGGAGGTGGTGGTGGAGGTGGTGGTGGAGGTGGTGCTCTGTCTGGACTAATGAGGAAAAGGATCACGCGCAGGACACGAACCCGTATGACCATTCTTATCTGCATGAGTCGTAATATAATGTGAGATATTATTGTATAGTCACTGTAGTGTAATAATTATGGTATAGCATGGTATGGTATGGTAAGGTATTATATGGTATGTAAATGTAAATGTACTCGGATTTTTATAGTGACCATAATAATTATGACCTCAATGGCCATGTTCATAGTTCAATGAATTTGATCGGGTGAGATCTTTCACCACCGCTCGTCCGTTTGAATGGACGCCACGCCATAATTATAGGTCCCCGTGTACGGACCGTGCAAGCCCGAGATTTTGAATCTCTGAAATAGCCACCTTCGGGAAGCAAACCGCGGCCCGCAAGCTCTCTTTCACACCGTCTAGTGCAGACGCGCGGCCAGCGCTTTTACCGATGTAGTTAACTGGGCTAGTATTATAATAGTGCAGTTCAGTTTATTGTACCTTAGAGTAGTAATGTTATTTCTTGCTTTCATCTGCCCCGTTAGTCGTTTGCACGCCGACGATGGGACCTTAACCAGATGTATCCAAGTCGTTCTGTTCCTGGTTTTATCCACCTCTTCTCTCATGTCCACCATGTGCTGTGTGTCTTTGATCATCCACAGGGCCGTAGCAACAAAGAGCGTGGCCCCCTCCGAACATAAGTCCGGGGCGGCGGGGCCCTTTACAATGCAGAAACTGGAATGTGGTATTTATTTCATGCAATATACAGGGTTTGTATTGTATAGACCAACAGTGTACATGCAGGCCCTATTCCGTATTTACTTCACGGTTTTATCAGTAAAACTGACATAGGCTAGCATGTACAATAGCGTCAATAAATGTTGCCTAGCTATACCTTAACTTTTTTGCCACTTTTAGGGGCCCTTTTCTGTGCGGGGCCCCCTTCGGTCGGAGGGTACGGAGGGCGGTCGCTACGCCTCTGATCATCCATCACGTTCATCATCCATGCCTTTGCCTCTTTTCCCTGCTTCTTGTTCCCTTTACCTGGCCATATACATATTAGGCCTAGATACGTGGCCGGCTGATTGCTATCTGCCATCCTTAATTGTTACAAATGCCCAAACCATAGGAGTCTTTTTCCCTGATCTTGTCCATTAGTCTGTTGTCTCCTTTTGTCCCATATCCTCTCGGGTCATCTCTTTGCGCATCCTGTCCATTCCGGACATATACCTAATATTTCTCGCAGCCAGCACATTTCCGCTACAAGCAGTCTCCGTTCATCTTCCTTTCACGAGGGCCAACAATCTGATCGGTACAATACCAAAAATTATACATAAAAATTATATGCAACGGCGTATAATTGTCCTATAATACAATGCAATTTTGATGTGATGCTTTGCGGCGCAACAAGATACATATATTACACAAACAACGCATTACATCACAGCATATGATTATCATTGTATAACATAACATAACATGGCATAACATAACATGGCATAACATAACGTGACATAGCCCTACTTGATTTAACATAACTAAAAATGATATCGCATAATATAGTGCTATAATATCATATAGTTATGATCGCAGTCCAACCTAAGCTCCTGGGAATATGATATCATAACATTGTGTTGTATTGCATTGTGATGCACATGTATATGTATACTGTATAGTGTTGCTTAGCATTGTACCGCAGTATAGCATGGTTCCGTTCCTTACTAATTATCAGGCTGCTTTATTTTATGGATCTTAATTATCGTGGTTATACAACGAGAGAAGGCGGAAGTAGGAGGAGCGAGAGGAAGAAGGAGAAGGAGAAGGAACAAGAGGAACAGGAATTAGGAATTGATTAATGACCACCGCACCCGTCTAGAACGCAGTCCGGTCGGGGGAATTAATCCTTATAAATTAGACGTCTCCTCCAAGCCAGAAAACAAACCGGAAGCGGAAGTGGCCGAGAACGATCGGGCCTTGATTGAAAGACAGACCGCTAGATGGCCGCGATGCGCGCATGCGTTGTTGTTCGCGCAAATCGCCCCCTGGCGTTCAGTTAGGATCGAAAGACTGGGTCGATTAACACGCCTAATTTATTCTCCGAGTGTTCGGGTGACCCCACCTGACCCCGTGCCAATCTGAGATGATCGAATGCGATCGGTATTGATCCTGGAATGATCTAGCAAGATCAAAACTGATCCTGCGAAAGATGAACTGATCGGAATTCAAGAGATCCGATAATTTTCACTCTCGTTCGCTCAGCCAGAAGCGCAAGGCAGAAAGAAAAGAATGATATCAATAACGAAATAAAACGCAGAAGAAGATAACATTATATATATATATATTATACACATATTTGCACATACATATATACACACATATAAATATACAATTAGGCCTATAATATAGGATATATACGTATATATCCGTTTCATGGCATAGTATTACAAAAGTAGCAGTTAAGCCAATGAATGCTTTGATTGCGGTAAATGGCAAAGACCTTTTATACACAGATACTCGATGCTTTCAGTTGTGCTACTAATTATTGAGATAGAAAGACGCTTCAATTTCAAGTTTGTATCTCTTAACGTCACTCTGTACCAGGCTGCGGTGTGTCAACCTGCTCTTTTTCTTCATAAATTAAACGAATAGATATATTCCGGAAATGTAACATCTTGTCTGAATAAGAAAAGTGGTCAATTCATTACATTTATGTGGGCACACTACCGACTATTTTTTGTTTACAAGCGTAAAACATGGCATTTAGAAATCCAAAACATAGTCTTCTGTATAATTACTATCGGACTTTGAAATGGTTGAGAGTTAGAGGGACGTAGCCTACATAAAATTTTCATCACTGACGAGTCTAATAATAATAATATTATTATACATGTAGTCCTCGCATTTGTTCTAACTGTGTGGTATGATACGTAAAACAATGTTGTCAAATTGAAATATATAACACAGGGATGGCACGATTTAGAGGTGTGTTAATTCGCACAGCTTCGAGATTGCATTATAAAGTTCTTGGGTTTAAGACTTTAGGGCAATGGTTAAATCCCCACCCTCATTGAACATCAGATGATTTGTACGGACCCAGGTTCGCCCTCTGCTACCCTCGAAATTTTCTAGTTAGTCTTTGATTCACTAGTTGGCGCTGGTAAAACGAGCAGTGGAACGTGATGGACTCCTTACACAGCTGCCATACAGTTGGATTCTAATCTTGTAATAGCTTGTAATCATCTAGCCATGGCAAACTGTAAACAACAGCACTAATACTGCGTTCACGACAATCTCGAAACATAACCGAAGATACTATTATAATGATATTGTTTTGAAAACGATTTTGTTTATTACACCTTTCATACGGTGCAGAATTATGCTATATATGAAAGTCTCTGCGCATTTGGGGCCTAGAACTCCGGCCGCCACTGGTTGGAATCTACCAGTGCCAGTTCCAATCCTGGATAAGGAGGAGAGCGACAGTAATCACAATTTGAAATGGTGAGTCGTTAAATAACAACAAGGAGCTGTAATAGACCAAAATATGTTTTGTCACTTGACATTGGATCCAATTATTTTGGATCACCGCTTAGAAACCTTTAAATCAGGTTCCAGCGATACTATATAAACATGGTGCTTTGTGCAACACTGAGTCCATCCTTTTCATCTATCTGCGCGATCTATTATTATAGAAGAAACAAGAAATATGAAAAAGCTATAACGAAGACACAGAAAAGAAGCAGAATGGAATTGTTTTGCGTGAAAGAAGCAACATTGATAATGGGTCGTTAGTTTAATACAGCACAGCAGGGCTTTTTTAACGTGCAGTTGTACACAAAATGTGCAGTTCTAAATGGATTTGTGCAGTTGTAGAAGCACTTCTGTAGAGTTAAAACTGGCAAAAAGGTCATTATCCTCCGATTGAAAGAAATTTACCATGGAAGATGGGAAAGGAAAGAAGAAACTGTGCAGTTCTAAAAATTCCTTATGAACAGCTCTGCAGCAAATAACGCTGCCGTCTACCGAAATTATTTTCCCAAAATTATTGCAAGTCAAAGTTTGCTTAAGATATCGAAAGGCAACATTAGGACAGGAATTCTTCAGCGCTATAGCGTTGTAGACTTGTAGAACGGTTTGGATGATAGCACTGTCTAGTGGACACAATCACAGCGTTTGAGAGAAAGTTAGAACAAAATTGGGACATTAGTTGTTCCAGGTTAATTTGCAGTGGTTCTAACACAGACTCAGCGTCTTCTGAACCACTCCAAACCCTCGTTATGTTACGTTATGTTACGTTAGGTTATGTTACGTTTGGTTGTGTTACGTTTGGTTATGTTGAGTCGCTGGCGATCTAGGAAGCTCACTTTGGGATAAATTGGTTGAATTTAAGGGAACCAAAAATCAAACTTGTATAGTATCGGAAGGTCATGATTTAAAGGTGTCTAAGTGGAGCTCTACAATTTTACTACTATTCAGTGTTGAGTACGACTAATGATGCGACCCAACCGTTTGTTAAAGCAGAAATCAGCATTATTGCTTTTATTCCATGTTTTAACAAAGTCTTATGAAGTCAAACGTCGGCAATAGGTATGTTATGATGTTTGGTCTGTTGCCCTCCGCCTTCGTCCGAATTAAGTACTCAACACTGAAAAAGTTCTGATATATACATGGTCACCCGCACACACGGTCAAGAAGGGGCAATTGCCCCATGGAAAATTGACACCTATTTTTTAAACAACGTCTTCTGAACCACTCAAAATCCTCGTTATTTTACGTTATGTTACGTTTGGTTATGTTGAGACGTTGGCGATCTAAGAGACTTACTTTGAGAGTGATGGAGTGAATTTAAAAGAACCAAAAATCAAACTTGTAAGATCGTAAGATCATGATTTAAAGGTGTATAAACGGAGCTCTACAAGTTTACTGCTATTCAGTGTTGAGTACGACTAATGATGCGACCCAACCGTTTGGTAAAGCAGAAATCAGCATTATTGCTTTTATTCCATGGTTTAACAAAGTCTTATGAAGTCAAACTTTGAAGTCAGACTTCCGAGCATTTTCACAGGCTTTGCGTATGACTTTATGCTTGTTCTGCCCTACGTCGGCCCTAAGTAAGTTGTGACGTTTGGTTTGTTGTTTTCCGCCTTCGTTCGAATGAAGTACTCAACACTGAACACTAGTAAATCTGCAAAGTTCCGATATAATTATAGGGCCTGCATGGGCACACGCTCACATGGGCAAGAGGGGGCAATTGCCCACCCCCTGGAAAATTGGCACCTATTTGTCAAACTACTACTCTTGGGTTTTTAACAAATTTCTTCGCGTTACAGAATTAATTATACGAATGATGGACAAAGTAAAACTAAACAATCTACGCTTGGGTGAAACCTCTATAAAATAAACATGCATTTAATTTCCTGTCTTCCATTTTCAAGCTCTTACTAAAAAAGCTGTAACCATGACCATCGGGTTCCATCTAAAACTGACGTCTCGCCTGTTCACAAGAATTCATACCCTACTCATCTGATCCTCGGATTTTCCACCTTCCACCCTAAATGACACCCACCTTATTTTAACAGCTACCGCACTCTACCCCCTCCGTCCCTCTGACAACAGGACTCATGGCTCCTTTGAACAGCCCTTTGACTCAATGAATGTAACTGGCGCCTGCGATTGACTTCCGAGTGGTGCTTCAGAAATTTAGAAAGTGTTTAAAATTTAGAAGGAGAGACTAGAGGGAGAATGAATGAATAGCTGAATGCAAGCTATAATATTATGGTGTCAAGGCAAGTGGACTTTTTGTGTCCATTGAGGAACCTACCTTTTAACTACTAGGCTACTTTTGATTTTTTACAAATTTGTCCAACTAAAGGAACTATTTAGATAAGAAATTATAAAGACGTGAAGCTGAGAAATATATACTAAGAGAGTTCTAAGAAAAATAATTAATATCCATGCATGTCCCATTGTCCCTATTTCCCTGCCTTGCATTTACAATCTGTTGCCATAATTTTTTTAGCCGTGACCATCGTGTTTTGCCCCCTGCAAAAATTTCTGCGGGCGCCCATGGGATATATATATATATATAACATCTGAGTTGATTTTTTGTAGCGCTGTTTCCAGCTGTGCTCGGAGTCAGTATGATCTACTTCGTGACGATGGCTTCAGTCGGTAAATCTCAAGATTTTCTCAATTAACAAAGTTTAGCAAATTATCTCCTCTTTCTTCAGAAAATAAGCACTGCATGCATAAATTATTATAACTGGGTAGCGCTGAAGTTTCTCGGTTCTTATAGTGTCGTCCATCTTCAATGACCTCCATTCAAATCATCTTACCGATTAAACTTTGTTTTAGAAATCTTTCAAGTTCTTTTTTATTTTGCCGTGTGTTGGCTGAGTAGGTTTCTTGCAGAAGCGCAGTTTAAGTCAACAGAATTCATGAATACAGGACGTACAGACCATTACGTAATATAATTATGTATGATGTATGAAGTATAATATGTTTCTTTCGTTTTAACTGATCAACTCATGGCCTGGACATCGACCTGATGACGGATATGTTATTTCAGGAGCGACAGCGATTAGTGCCTTAGACACTGAAGTTACTAATTAGCAATTACAATACAAGCATGGTAATTATAATAGTTATATGATTATGGTTATAATAGACATGATTATTACTTAAAAAAATTTTTGGCCCCCAAGTATACAGGATACCCACAGGGACTTCACATACAACCTAGTATAAAATCAAAGTCTGGAAAGGCCCTATTCACAATCTGTTTCTTGGTCGGCGATTGTGCCCTGTTACTATTATCACTTTTTAGAAAATATTAATAATAATAAATAGTAGTAATAATAATAATAATAATTATTATTACTATTATTGCAAAAATAGTATTAAACACAGTTATAATGATATCATTAGGAATATCTTAATTGGGGACCCGGTAGCGCATTGGATAACACAATGGCATGGAGATCAGCGGACCCGAGTTCAAGCCCGAAGGATATATTATGCGTTGAAGGATGCTATTATATAGCGCCGATTATGGCAGGCGGTCTGTTCTGTCAGTGTTAGGAGTTAATGACTTATGTGATTTGTGTTTTTGTGATTTGTTTCAACTGCACAAAATCAATGTACACTGTAACCGGTTGCGGACTGTCAACCGGATCATCGTTCAGTAAAGAAAATCTTATCATAAATAATAATAATAATAATAGAAATAATAATAATAATAATTGTAATTATAATAATAACAACAATAAAAATAATAGTGACATGCAATCATAATAATGATAAATCCTTGAATATTAAATGTCTGTCTGTCTGTTTCGTTCAGGTGTCCGTCATCTCGAGAATTGTCCAGTTCAGCCGAAGATCCCTGTCTACCTTTTGGTCGGCGGATGCTTCTGGCTGCTCAAACTCGTCTCCCTGCTATGGCAACAGATGCGGCGCCACCGCAATCGCAGCAGCAGCGGCAGCAGCAGCAGCGGCAGTACCAGCCTGACTGCGGACGACCGACGGCGCGCCAAGCGTCGCCATGACGACGACTATGACGACGACGATTATGACGACGCCGCTGACGTCATAATGTCGCGCTCGTCACGCTTCTCCGAGATCATTCTCGACCTCTTCCTCGTCGCCTGGAGCGCATGTGGAGGGTACTGGGTCTTCGGTGCCTGGCGACCGCGTTTCCAGGCAACCATCGATGCCCCGAAGGACTGGTGTCACGTGACCGCGTACATGTTCGCCGTGGCGCAGCTCTTGCTTAGTTACGTCGTCGCGTTCGTTGCCATGGTGATCGGCGCCGTGACGACGGCGAGTGCGTGGAGACAGAGGATGCTGGAGAATTGAGGGATGATGATGATGAGGAGGAGATGGAGGGAATTGTTTACTAAGCAATGCTGTTAATTATTTGTCTGATGTGTTATATTCTAATTGGGTTTTAACTGTTCTAGTCTATTCTTATCTGTTATAATATGTTCTAATGTGTTCTTGCCTATGCTTATCTTTTCTAAACTGTTCTAATTTATTCCTATTTGTTCTAATTTATTCTATTCTTTCCAAACGATTTTTCTGTATGTTTGTATGCTTGTATATGCACTTGTTATAGCGCCCCTTAACTCTATCTACTCAGAGGCGCTTCCGACTGCAGAGCGGACACTGCATCGGAGTTTCACGCCGAAGCGCTGCGCCATTGCGAGTGAAGGACTTGCCCAAGGTCCCTACGCGGCGACTTGAGGTCGATTCGAACCTCGAACCTTCCGGCTTCAAGGCAACGACGCCACCACTACACCACCGCGCCCCACAAAAAAGTTGCAGTTTAACGTCACTGTGTGGTTACAAAGACCATTAGCGACGACCTCCTCCTTTATCCAGGCTTGGAACTGGCACTGGCAGAGTGCAACCAGTGGCGGAGTTCATGTTTCTGGTTCAATCAACACCGAGATCTGCATTCTAGTATATAATTTTGCTGATTTATGACAAAAAATTGCGATCTATTCTAATTTATTCTATTTTGTTCTAAGCTATTTTTTCTGCTCCAATCAATTCTGGGACATTCTAAAAATTAATATGCTAATTTATGACAACCAATTGCAATCTATTCGTGTCCATAGTCTAATCCCTTCTACCATGTTCTAATCTTTTAAGCTAATCTATTCTGTTCTGTACTTTGTTATCATTTCTGATTCATTCTATGCTAGTATAATCTACTCCGATCCATTCTAAAATATTCTAATGTATTCTGAATTGTTACGATCCGAACGAAGCCAATGTTACAGTTTGACAATAAAATTATTTTCGTTTCGTGCGCTCTTAGACAGAAGTCATGCAGTTGTGTGAGAACATTCGGTAGATGGCTTTTCTTCGTTTGACAGTCGCTAGGTGGCCGGTTGTACACCGTCTCCCGGATGTGTTGTCTCCGGTCGACATGTAGAGCCTGGTTGTATTTTAAAACATCATCACACATCTATCTATTTACTTACAATGTATAAAAATTTTATGCATTTTGTATCATATGCATGTTAATCAGTGTTACAAACCCGGCCGTTAATGACCACTTTTAATCCAGTGACCAGATTCTTATATCATTTTGCATTATAAGTCCTTGTAATAAGGGTTCATTAGGTACCGGTACATACGATCACGCACTTCTATAACGCAGCGCCGTGCCTTTTCTGTCTATGGCCCTGCAACCTGGAATGGGATCCCCGTGGAACTACGTCTAATGCCTAGAGCCTTTGAGACTACGTTCTACTCTGCTCTTAAGAATGTTCTCTTTAGCCGTGGTTGAATCGGGAGCGCTTCTGAGTAGTTACTCTTGAAGGAGCGCTATATAAATGTCTGAAACGAATGAATGAATTAGAGCCAAAAAAATGTGAACACATAACTTTTTAGTTGTTGAGATATCAAGGTGTCCTTTTAAAAGGACGCCGAGCACAATGTCATACAGGACAAAACGCGACGTAGAATCAACTGTGTTGTTAGGCTATTGCATGTAGTGCTAATACAAACGACTGCGAATGCCAGAACAAACACAATACTGACTAGAGTGAATTAGTACAACAGTGACGATGTTGTTAGATGTTATTCCAGCACCATGCAGCAGTGAATACTGTCAAAATCTATCGTTGAAGCTTTCAACACGACTCGAGGTCGGCATTTCAGTTCATTTGCTGTGGAAGGTAGCAAAACAGTCAACGTGTAGAGCAACTTGACATTTTCACACTGACGCGTCACGTGAGACTTTCTTGCCACAATGTCCACACCTCCTCTTTTCCGGAATATTTTCAATAGTGTGATCCATCTGGTCAAATCTCACGTCTGGCAGTATACTCTCTTTCGCTGCGGTGGTTGGCATGCGCCATGCTTGCGGTCTGAATTAACGGATCGAAAACTTCAGAAGGTATGCATTGACAATGCTCCGTGTCATTTTGGTTCAGTGGCATGACAACATTGTTACCCTGGCTTCAAACTGTCATTCCGCAGAGCCACTGGGCCAAGCGCGACGTTGGTCAAACAAGGACAAGAAGGCCATCTCTGTCCCACAACCACATTTGGTGTGTGCTTGCAACAGATACATGGGTTGTGTTGATCGCCTTGACCAAAACATCGCGACCTACCGGATCTCAATCCGCACAAAGAAGTGGGGGTGGCCGGTCTTCTCCTCTTCCTGGTCAGTGCATCTGTCAACAATGCTTGGATGCTCTACAGACAAAGTCCTTCCTATCATACTCAGAAACTGGATTTGTTAGAAATTTCACTGCGAATTGAGTTGGGGGCGGCCTAGTAGGCTAACCCTAGGAGAAGTTACGCGAGAGTAGAAGTTGCTCTTTGCTTAACCGACCTGACACCCCTCCCGTGGAGCGGTTAACTGCGAACTTCAAAGAGAGGAGGTGCCAATATAATTTTTATGCGCCTCACATTCACAAAAAGTCCACATGTTCAAAGGCTCCACGGGGACAAATATCTAACAGCCGCCTGGGTGTTTCACAGTATAATTACCCACGATCTAAATTTGTTCCCTTACGTCTGTCCATTCGACATGAATCCTCCTCCAATGACCCACAAATGTTTTTTTGGTTCGGCTCGTACGTGTATCGAACCCAATCGGGAACCAGCGTTGGCGCCCGCTGGTTCCCCGCTGACCGAAGAGTCGTCTCCGTGGACGAGGCTATTCAGCCGGATCAGCTGTGGATCAGCCGCTGATGCTCAACCGCTGAGGTGCCATCGTCATTCGTATGGATATAAGACAAAGCGGATCGTCTGACATACTCATCGATGCTGAATTTCAAACACCAATCCCTTGACGCTCAGTCGTAGATTAAAAAACCAGGGCCCGCATGCACAAGAGGGTAGGCCCTATAACTCTTACACCTGGCTTAAGTCTGGCCTTTGCGGGAGTAGTGGGTTAATTCGTATGCATGGGTCGAGCTTAGCGAGTTATGCTATGTATAACGTTATTCCAACTCCGAGGTAAGCCGGTGACACGAAACGGAGTATCCCCCTGAAAGCTATCCGGGGGGATGAATTAATCTATCCCCCCGGATGGAATTAACTGGTCTATACTATCCGGAGGGATAAACTATTCTATCCCGTTTTTTGAAAAATGCGCATAATAAAAAAATTATGCTGTAATCGAAATTTAAAGTGACTCTAATTGTTTTAAATGTCCTAAGCAATGCTCAGATAAAGGCAACTCAAATTTATTTAGTGACTCTGAGTGTTCTTAAGTGTTTTAAATGTTTTAAGTGCTCTAAAAACAGGGCAAAACAAATTATCTAGTTGGAATAAACATACCTGTTAGTGTCATTGTTCAAAACAAAGCAGATGAAAATTAATTTTCAGACAAAAATACACGCGGAAGTGGTTTTTCGACTTTTTTTAATTTGGGAGATACAATTAATACGGGGGATACTCTATTTCGTGACACCGGCTATTCCCATCGTGAACAAAAGACGGCCGACTTTAGCTGGAGAGCGTGAACAATAGGCAGCCGTCGATATTTCCCTGTGGCCCGTCTTTAGGTCTTAATCTTTTTACCCCACGCTGGCAACGAATGCATATAAATATCATTCACGCATGCGCGCTAAGTTATAAAGATCCAGCGTCATGCATCGTCGGGTGCAAGGAATGTCCAGATTAACAGATTAACTTGTGGGGCGCGGTGGTGTAGTGGTGGCGTCGTTGCCTTGAAGCCGGAAGGTTCGAGGTTCGACGAATCCACCTCGCCGCGTAGGGACTTTGGGCAAGTCCTTCACTCGCAATTGCTCAGCGCTTCGGCGTGAAACTCCGATGCAGTGTCCGCCCTGTAGTCGGGAGCGCCTCTGAGTAGCGGTTGAGAGCTGGAAGGGGCACTATAACAAGTGAGCATACAAACTATGACTCTCACTATTCTATGTCCGTGCATATGGCTAAATTCCAACGGCTACGTATGGACTAGCTATGTCGGGTGTAAGGTCTACACCTAGATTACCTTATGCTTGGTCTTATGCATACCGGTCCAGAAGTTTTAAAGTTTGCTGGTAAACATGGCAGTGGCGGCGCTACGCCAGAGCATGATAAAAAAAACAGCCGGCATCATAGTCGTTGTCCTGCCAGAATTATTGTCCTGATTGTCATGTCAAAAAGCTCCACAAATCTCAGACAGCGTTCAGTTTAAGGAGATATCGCTCATCTGACAGCCTAATCATTCAATCATAGTGTAGATGGCTAGAGGTACTACAAAGTCGGATTAGTCAGCGCGAGATTTTAGGCCTAATTATATGATCACCATAATGAGCTAGTGTTAAAACGCTTTAGTCATAAATCGCACTGGATATACTTCTATGGCTGCCCAGGCCAAGACTTGGTTGCTAGAAATACCCGGCGCTGCCCAGAAACATTGTTGGTGTTATAAAGGATGGCTTAAGGGTTCAAACAATCCCGAATAATTTCCCAATTTCTGAACTACATATCCGTCTACTTTTCCGCCAAAGTCCACTTGAGAATCCCTAAATGGAAAACAACCTCCGAATTTTTTCTGGCTATACGTCTCTGCGGTATATCAGAAAAAGTCGAAGATGGAATGAAGGAGATTAATTATTGGCGCCATATAAGTTCATTGAAAAATAATTGTAGTCGTTATTGATAGATGTCTATTGTACACACGGTATATACAGCGTATACCCACCTCAGTAAGACCAAGTGATTATTCTACTGTTCTATTTATTTAGTTGGCCAATTACAGTTTCAAAACTGTTGTGCTCAAATGGATACACTGTAGTTCAAGCTTGCGATTGCCATACCATATGCATTGCTGATCCTTACTATTTCGAGCCTGTAAACTGTAAAGCTTCAGTGTCATTGAGCTACCAGTAAATATTCACCTATGGAGTTGATATTTGGCCTGAATTTTTTCTTTATATATATGAACAAAACTAGATAGCAGGAGGATCACATGTACAAAATTTGAAAATAAGCTCCACCCTAATGTCTAAGTATATGAAATGCTGTGTATACAATTATACATTATTCCAGCGTAGTGTCTCTCCTCCTGCCTTACTCAAGCCATTCTGATTCGGAAGAAGGCTAACACAACGGCTCCACTGCGCGTGTACAGAAGCGATATCGCATGCAGGGTGGGCAAATAAATTGGCGAATGGTTCCAAATATCAGTTGGCGCCAACTAGTGAGATTCGATCTCCGCGCCGAATTCATCACATACCTAGAAAGAGTGATGCAGAATGTTAGGAAGAAGAAACCGGGAATTCCATACACAAACGCTGATCAACAACCTTGTATTCGCCGTTTACATAGACCTAATGAAAGAAGACAATCTGGAATGTACAAGCAAATGTAAATAATATCCTATGCAGAGAAGGAGTGGCGGTAGGCTTAAAAATCAACCACAGAAAAACCATAATAATGAAAAAATGAACACAACGTCAGTCGAGGACGTTAACGGGGAAGTTCTGGAGAACGAAGAATTTGTTTATCTGGGAGGCCTGCTGACATGGGGCAATGAGTCAATGACTGTGGAAAGGAGATCAATTGGCAAAAGGATAGCGATGGCATGCAGTGGGAGCATTGGTGGCCTTCGGAACCTATGGAGAAATCGCGAAATAAGTGTAAAGGCAAAAATCTAAATTATAAAAAGCAACCATAGTAGGCTATAATCATACTACCATTATAGTACTATATGCATGCGAGACATGGACTCAACACAAGAGGGAGACGAACAGACTATTTGCTCTTGAGGTGATATGCTACAGGAGGACGTGAGATGGAAGAAAATCATGAATGAAAAAATCAGACCGCAATTAACTGTAACTTTAACTGAAAAAACGGTAACTGAAATAATGTTGCCTGCAAAAAAACCCACGTAATTAATTTTAAGATTTGCGTTTTCAAGCACTTGCCAAAAATGTAATCGCTACCATTGAGTCTTGCTCCAGAAGCAATGCTTGCCCGCCCTTGGATGCAGGTCGCTACACAATACAATACAGCACAATACGATGCAAAAACAATGCAGTAGAATGCAATACTGTGGAATACAATGCACATTATAAAACAATACTGCTCCAATTGATAGCCTGCCGTCCTTCCAACGCTCGGAAGTTCAGAAAGATCATGCAACAAGTTTATATAAATAATATACAACAGAGCTCAGCAATGGGGCGTAGACGTTGTAACATTATAGGGATTCCAAGTAGTGTAAAAATTAGCGCTACACCCTGACATTTAGACCTTGATAAAAACAGATGCTTAATAGCTTGCCTTTCACCAGACAGAGGTTTCAATTTTTGGATGCGCCTGATGGATGGAGACACTGAGGCTGTTTCGAAGGAAGGTTGGGGGAGAAGACTCAGAAGAGAGTGGGCGAAGCAGTCAGCAGGTGTTTGCGTCAGTTTGACACCTGTCAGAAGAGATGTTAAGATAGGAAAACACGATAGATGAGCCAAGGATCCAGTCTGGCTGTCTATAGCTGCAGTGGTGGCTGAGGTGGTGGCCGATATTGTTGAAAGCATTTGACTTGTAATGCGAAGGTTACAGGTTCGACCCTTCTTCCAACAGATGGTTAATGTGTATGGACCAAGAAGCAAATTCTTCACTGACAATAAATTGCTCATCACCATCCATTAGTTCTTCGCCATAAAATGGCGGCGCTAAAAATAGAAAACATCAGCAACAATAATAAAAACGACAACGATTGTCATTGTAATAGCAGTTATAGTTGAAATAGTTGTAGCAGCATCAGTGCTAGTGCTAGTAGTAGCAGTAACTGCAGTAGTGGTAGTAGTAGCAGTAGTAGTAGTGGCAGCAGTAGGTGCAGTTGCAGTAGTAGTAGTTTTATTTGCAGTTGTAGTAGGCTAGTAGTAGTAGTAGTAGTAGTAGTAGTAGTAGTAGTAGTAGTAGTAGTAGTAGTAGTAGTAGTAGTAGTAGTAGTAGTAGTAGCAGTAGTAGTAGTAGCAGCAGCAGCAGTAGGTGTAGTGGGAGTAGTAGTAATTTTAGTTGCAGTAGTAGTAGTAGTAGTAGTAGTAGTAGTAGTAGTAGTAGTAGTAGTAGTAGTAGTAGTAGTAGTAGTAGTAGTAGTAGTAGTAGTAGTAGTAGTGGTAGTAGTAGGAGCAGTAGTAGTAGTAGTAGCTGTTGTTGTTGCCCTTGCTTCTATGGAATTAGCAACGGCAGTAGTAGTTGTAGTAGTCGATAATAGTAGTTGCAGTTGTAGTAGCGTCATTAATTGATGCCAGATGATTGAACAGTGGGGTACTATCACTTCGCATTTGTTAGTTGTCATTATCAAGTCAAGTGACCAATCATCAACGGATGACATTGAGACGACTTGTCAGAGAAGGACATAATAATAATATTACACTAAATATCCCTACACAACAACAGATTCAGATTGGAAACTCAGTGTAGTCAGTTGTGTCCCAAGTTTTCGGACGATAATAATATTGTGGTCGTGGAAAAACCCATATCTTGTTTGCATAAGAAAAGCATACAGTAAATTACATTAATCAAAACAGATTGAATACTGTATTGTAGTCCGGGTCGTAAATCCCGGGGAGGGAAATGAGGGAATTCCCTTCCAACTTTTAAACCTGGGGAGAGAACGTGAAGGAATTCCCGCCCCACTTTTTCTCAGCTGCGCCACAAAATGTTAGGGTAGGCAAGCTGTAGGCGACTGCACATTGCTCGAATCGTGGATAGGCTACTTGAAAGCTTGCTCTGTGTGATCAAAAGTTAATAGGCGTAGGCTAAAATGTGTTCATTGAGAGATAAAATAATTTCTTCAATGATACAAAGCGGGATGAATTTATTATGTGGCACGTCACAAGCCCAACATAACCACTCTCAAGACTGCAGGGAGTTAGCGACCATTCAGTGAAAACACAGTTAATAACTCTAATATATATGTATATATGTAAGTATATATATATATATATATATATATATATATTTATCATACATACATGTAAACTCAAAATGGGCAAACTCCTGAATACAATTGTGACTTGATGCACACACCCCGATCTCTACGTAATCCCTTTCCGCCCTCTCCGGTCTGCTGATTTCTTTTGATCTCCTAGTTCTTCTGGCAAGGACAGCGTAGGTTACCTTGACCCAACCTTCAATTGCCAATGTAAACACTTCTTTGTGAATGAACTCTCTTCTCTAGACCTGGCCTTCTCTATCCGCAGTAAGATCTTAGGTGTCTGAAGGTGTCGTGGGAGACATGTGCACCTATCAGCCTTTCGCTGCTTAAAGTCTTTCTTATTTCATCTGGGCTGTCACGCTGAGAGCGCTTCTGAATAGCTAGGATAATACTGTAAGAAACACTTTATAAATTCTCATTATATAATGCAACACAATACATACATACATGTATGCTCTCATGATTCATAATTCGATTCATTCATGCATACATAACATGTATACATAGGTACATTATTGGGAATGCTGGCTCTCAGACCTGAAAGGAGAGATACTATAACATCAGTTCATGTCGAGTCCACATTAGCCAATACCGCATATTCGACTGTAGGCCTACACATGCAGGATTGCAAAGGATTGCAAATAATTTAAAAGAAATAAAGTTCAAGAATAAAATGCTGTGCGTTAAGTAATTTAACCTTCGCCATACGCGAACAAAAAAACTACGTCTTCTATGCTTGGGGGTCCAAATGACCCCCAAGGTATGCCTGTTCCTGGGCATGGAATTTGATTTTTAAAAATTCGTTTCTAATGTTTTATGGGTCAGGGAATTCATTGCAGCTACTGCCAAATGCGTGACCTTCACGGATGACCTTGAAATTCAAGGTCACATGATTTTTCAGGTGTATCTCTGCTTCTTCGCATGATAAGATGACAATAGTGTCATACGTGCCAAAGAAAAATAAGGCTGTCACCTTATTGTCAACTGCTCATCACGACAATGTGATCTCGTCCGAATGTCACAAGAAACCAGAGGTCATCCTTACCTAAAATAGCACTAAAGGTGCAGTTGACACTTTGGACACAATGTGCAGACAATATACAGTGAAACGTTCTACCAGACGATGGCCATTGACACTTTTCTTCACCCTTCTGGATATACCTGCACATAACGCATCCGTGATTTGGTTTCATCAACATCCTGAATGGGCGGATTCTGCAAACACTAATCAGAAGGACAGAAGGAGAGCATTCATATTGGAAATGGGGAAAAGTATGTGTCTTCCATGGATCGACAGCAGAAGAAGCACGCCCTGCGTAAGCGGCAGAAAATCGATAAAGCGGGCTTTGGAATACGTGAATCTGCCTGTGCCTACGACAACACAAAACGACACAGTCATCACTCCTCAGAGAGGACGATGTCACATGTGCGATCGAAAGAATGACACCAAGACGAAGCACAGATGCAGCACGTGTGGTCAATTTGTTTGTGGTAACCATTCCACACAATTATTTACCTGTACCGAATGTAGTTAGATACACTGGCAACAAGTCATAAACAAATTATGAGATGTGAAACGATGTAACATAAGATGTAACATAACATATTCCAGTTGTGTCTTGCTTATATTTTGTTGAGTTCCTTGTACCAAATAACCATAGAAACCCAAAAACTTCGTGGTTCTAACAAGTATAGTAGCAGAGATAGGTATGGTCATGTAAAAAATCATGTGACCTTGAATTTCAAGGTCTTCCGTCAAGGTCAGGCATTTGTCAGTAGCTGGAGTGAATTCCCTGACCCCTAAAACATTGGAAACAAAAAAATAATCTTCAAGATACCTTGCGTAGAAGCAGAGATACACCTCATTGTATGGACACTAATGACATGGACATGAATTTCACTCTAAGATCTCACCAAAATGACGTCACAGAGTCAGAACTAAGCGTCAACGTATGACGTCACTCATACCATTTTGACAAGGAGGAATTTTTAGGAAAAGTCACCAAAGGAAACTTTTTGGTGCCCACATTTTAGAAAGTTACAGATGAAAATATACCCCTGGGGGTCTATTTGACCCCCAAACGTATGGCAAAGGTTAAAAACTGTAATATATATTTCGTTTTCCAAATCACTTCAAGCAGGATTGTGTGAATTTGTGTCCTGGTAAGTGCGACTAAAATTGTGCAAATACATCGCCTACCTCATTCGATATAAGAACAGCTTTTCACATGGCTTATACTTATAGGCAAATTATTAGTCATTGCCTAAATCTGTGCATAAAAAAGTGACAAACAGCATCATAATCATTATGATCAGATTCCTGTCATTTTATTTCTCCCACGCAAAGAATCTGTTTTGGTCGAAGTTTGCATTTGCAATCGCAATCACAATCTCGAGATTTCTTCAGCGCCCTGCGCCCCCATATATTAAGTCGTGGGGTTTCAGTCAAAAGAAATTCCGCCATTAACAAAAGCGATAGGCAAGGAATGGCAGAAATGACAAAATGATATGAAAAAGTATTGTTGTATAAACTATATCCTATACATGTAGGCCTATGCGAAGTAATGCATATTGTATGATTAAAGTTAGCTTATCCACCTTAAGCTATAATAGGCTAACTATAATTGACTAAGGTTCACTCAACTTTTATACATGAAGATTGCCTTGAACCCTTTGTCAACGCATTTTAGAAGAATATAACCGACTTGTTTAAGTTGAGGATCAAACATTTGACAATAGGCCCTGGAAATGAGTTGCTACAGGTTGATAGCCTATACATAAGGGCCTACTAAGTTACTAACCCATTCAGAAGCAGGATATAAAAATGAAGAAAAAAATTAATTAAGCGACTAAATAAGCCCAATGCTCTCAATTGTTTTGGTTTGGTAAGAGAAACCTAGTTGTGCTGTTTCCCTATACGCCAACTTTGAACAAGAAAGGCTATATGCAGTAGTGCAAACCAAAGATTTTAACACTAATTAAACCTAGGGTGTCACTGAACTCAATGGGTACTCCATGAGGGAGGTAAAGGCCCACTACACACAATTTCGAAGGCGAAATTTTCCATTCCCACATCTGGAAACAGTTTTATGGCCATGATTGTAGTTGTGGTCAATTGGTAGCATTCGCAGCTATAATTATATTTCCAAAAACTAAAGAAATTACATTTGGAAATTAAAAACATAATCTATTTAGTATAATTATTAGAAACTGAATTAGAAGTGGAACAATATCTATGGTTGAGAGTTAAATGAGCGTACAAAACATTTTCAAGACTAACCATTTCTGTAATAGACAGGGGTGGATCCAGGCCGACAATCCGGCCAAGGCCCTCCCATTTTGAAATATCTTTATTTTTGACCAGCTATTCTGGCTCGGAAAGTTGACGTGGCCCCCCATGAGTAATTCTGCAGGCCCTCCTCACACCCACGAAGTTCGCACACGGGACCCGTACGACTAGAAAAAAGGTCATCAGATTTTCGGCGACAAAGACGAACATTTCTCCCTGCCCCAAGACCGAAAATTTTCATCCCCCCCCTCTTCGAAAATTCCTGTATCCACCCTTGGTAATAGAGAATCCTTGCACCAACGGATGTGACTAACTAGTGAAGGACTTTTGCTCAATATCCCTACACAGTGTTAGTACGTAATCCCGAATTGACTACTGTATTATTCCCTTCTAATTGGTCTGCCCAATGTCTTTCACCTTTACAGTCGGTCCTAAACGCTGCCGCCAGATTAAATGCACGCCTTCCACGCTACTCTCATATCTCTACTTTCATGTTTGAGCAGCTCCATTGGCTTCGTCTAACTGCGCGCATTAAGTTCAAAATCCTCACCTTGATCTCCAAAGCACAATGCGGTCTTGCCCCAAAATATCTAGCTAATGGAACTTACAGGCCAGATTCAGCCTCCTTGCATCGCCCACTCCGCTCTGCAAATAGATTTGATCTCCCATATAGGGCCTACAGTTCGTCCTACTAGAACAGCTATGGCTCAGTCCCGATCCCTTACATCAATATTATTGGCCCTTCTCTTTGGAACACGCAGTCTCTGCCAACTTGGGCTTAGCTTATATCTGGCAATCCCTCCTCATATTCTTTTCTCAAAACCTATTTCTTCGCTCGTGGCCTTGCGCAATGCGGAGCACCTCTGAACGGTTCACCATAGTAGAGGCGCTTAATAAATGTTTTAATACAATACAGTGACCACCTCGGCTGTGGATCGAACCCGTACTCCCCTCTTTACAAGCTTCAATGTAACCTCGTTCACCGTGTCCGCACTGTCTACGCCTCTCGACTCCCAGACGCGTCACTTAAGAGACTCGACGCCGTCGTTAATTGGAAGAAGAATGCGATAATGTTTTATAGTGAGAGGTTAAATGTAGGGTAGGGTGGGGCTGGGTGTCCCACTAAGCGAAAAAGTGGCCGACAGGAAGATTAACGCGGAGTGGCAGCAGAATCAACACTGTCTGTTGAACAGACCATATTTACGTCATGCGCGAAGTCAAAATAAGCTTTCGATGGATTCTTCTAGCTCATAGATCATTCCCATTTCCATGTTATTGCATAGCCACGGACAGGGTATTTGATTACTATAGAGGAGGCGGGCAGAGGGAAACTGTCAGGCTAACTGTGATAAAGACCTATTTATATTTTTGCCAATATAAATCCCATGTATTTGTACAATTTGCATGGAATACAATGTCGTGTAATGCAATGCAGCATCCATATACAACGCAGTAATACATGTATTATGTATGTATATGCATGCATATATATATGTAGGTATATGTATATATATATATTATGAGACATATGATTTTTGCAGTCTATGGCTAAAGAAAATATATTAACCAAGAAACAAAAACGAGCTATCCACACGACGCCCATAGTATATCAATATACGCATACTGTACATAATGTTGCATACAGAAAAACATCGGCAGATCAAGTCTATAATACGTATATGTATGATATATTTATATATATATATACATATATATATATATATATATATAGATTATTTGTATGATACAGCGAATGTATTAGCAGTGTTTTATTACTGCTAACAGCAGCTGCTGTCAAAAGCGTTGCAATAAATATATATATGGACTTGACGTTGAGCATCGCTCAAGACATCCGGTGGCAACTAAAACCGTCAGCACTGATACTCGAAAACGGATGTGTCCTACCGTTAGACACGACGTAGTGATGATAGGGAGGTATAGGTGCAAACACGTTGCATCGATAACTTATCTAGTAATTTATTATTATGTCGTGGTGTGGTTATGGTGAATTAATTCTGCACTCCAGTAAAGCATGGTTAACATTTTTTCGCAGAGTTGAACGATTGAGTCAAACTCGTAGAAGCATGCCGAAAATTTCCAGCTCCTAGGATATGTCTCTTCCCGAGGTAGAGAGTAATGCATAAGGGTGTGGGGCGAATGTATGAAATCTTCAGAGTGCCTTAACTATAGAACAGGACTTAGGTTCCCTTGTAACACGTTGTGTTTCAGCACTGTAAAAATTGTCATTTTATTGCTATTATCGCACTATAGATCTATTCTTAAAGTAGATCAAAAGAGACAATACGGCATTCCGGCGTGAACAAAACTTTTGCACAGCATTCTTAAAAATCGATTCCCCATGTAAATCATTCACGATTTTTGTACCAAAAAATCAGTTTAATCTGCTTTTTCTGTTTGTTTTTCTCGTAGTCTACCGTAAATTGTTGACGCTTTGTGTATTTTTAACCCGATGGCTTTGATTATGAAGAGTTGGCGCTCAAGTAGCGTTTGTGTGAGCGATATTATCGGAAGGTGTTGGTGCTTTCGAGAGATATGAAATAAAATGGATTCTTGGAGGGTTCAGGGTTGACGTACCACATTTGCTGGGGTTAGTTATGACATGTTTTAAGCTGCCGCAATGGATCCTTAAGCTGGAATCATTTTGATTGATTACAGGGTCATGTAGCGTAGTCCAAATTAGTTCGACTATACTTGCCTGCTTCGAGTCGCGCACACCTGTTCCATCTCCCGGTTAAACCGCCTACTTACTGACCTCGCTTCGCTCACACCCTTTCCATCCACCAGATCGCTCTCCGCGGCACCGTATGCGTTGAACGCGTCCAGAAATATCTCGCATCATCCTGCATCATGGCGGCCGGCGTGTTATCTCAATCCGCAGCGTGTGTTCCCAAGTGACTTTCCAACTTACGGCATTCTGCAACGCTCATACATGCCTCTGTCAATATACGTATGCATGTATACGTATAGGTATACAGGCCTCTTCGGGGCCTTATGGTGTTGGGAGCCTGTTCAGCGGGGGTCTTCCTTAACAGCCGGGGCCGGATGTGCACTGGTCTCCAGACATTCACACCGAGCCTCGCGAGCCGCTGTTCGCAGCGTCTGGCAGTTCCGATATATCACATGGTTTGTTGCAACTTGCAGCATTTCAGCAGCGACAGATATTATACTACAACCTATTGCCGTACGGAAGAGAATCAGAAACCGTGTACTATAACCGAATAGGTGATGCGCTAAATACTTCCAATTGGTGGCTTGAAGTTAAAAAAAGATCAACGAAATCTCGCGTAACAAAAGACAACAGTTTTCAGAAATTCTCCAGAATTTATCAAATATTGTGCTCAAGATGTCGTCAATGTTTCTACCGCTTTTCCTCCTGCTCCTCGCCTGCCTTGCACCTGCGCTTTCAAATAGGTGAGTTCGTTTTGTTCTGTTTTTAGAACGTATTTAATTTTCTTCTTAAAGCCAGCGTGAGTATAAAATACTTGCGTTCTTAATTCTATAGCATCGAAACGCGTTTTCGTGCAAACGACAAATCGAAAGCAGCTGATCAGACTTTAAAGGTTTTCAATTAAAGCGGCTGTTTATAATAGAAGGTTATCGAATTTATTTTAGTACTAAATTAAAACGTATACATTGAAGTTACAATCGGCGTGTTACTGGGTTCGATGAGTTCTAACACAATATAGGCCATAATAGAATAGTTATTCTATAATTAGAATGCTTCTGATGTCGATCGTGAAATTGCTATTATCAGACGCAACAAGAGCTCACTCTCAACCCATCCATCCATCTCTGGAGTTTCCAGTACAAAATCCATCAAGGCATTGGGAGTTCTTATTGGAGAGAAATTAACAGTTACAGACCACATCAACAAGATTACCTGCTCTGGTACTGCCTCACTCTATGCCATCAGAACCCTCAAGGCTCATGGGGCATCCATACAAGAGTTACAAACTTTTACTAGAGCTACTATCATATCAAGAGTTATGTATGCCTCTCCTGCATGGTGGGGTCTGGCTAGTGGATTGGACAAATCCCGTCTTGAGGGCCTCATGAACAAACTTAGACGAGCCGGCTACTTACATCCTGATACACTTATAGCAGAAACTTTAGCTCAAGAGGCTGATATATATAAGGTGCTTTTCAAAGCTGTTCTGGGAAACGAACTTCATGTCCTCTGTAACCTCTTTCCACTACAACGTGATCCATTATATAACTTTAGGGAAAGGGCTCACAATTTCATCCTCCCCAATAAAGACTCGTTAAACTTTATCCCAAGAATGTTATTCAAAAACATGTACTAACTATTTTGACCATAAGCTTTAAGCAGCCATACTGTTAATGTAAACCTACAGCGTTCTGTCTGTACAGTTGTTTATTGAATAAAACGAATATACATACATCAAAAGTTAGTAAGGGATCATGGCTGGTGGAAAAATATTGCAGTCCTAAAGGATTACTATAATAGCCACATTTCACTCCGTCCTGCGTGTAACGTGATGCGACTTGTCGACCTGATTGATATTAAACAAAATATTTATTGTTTGTATGTGCACTTGTCATGTAGGATATTAAAATATTAAAATATTATTTATGTAGGATACTATACATAATATAATACAGCTTATAATATTATATATATATAAAATTATATATATATAATTATATATACTGACAAACTAGGAAAGGTCCTTTTACATACACATGTTGGCTAAGAGACTTACATGTATAAGCCATTTAGAGTTTTTACCAATATCATTATTCGGGAGTTGGGTCACGGTACAGTGAAAATCATTATGCGAGTTTTAGTGAGGGCTTAACATCTTTTTACTGGTCCATGATTCTCCCGACATCCAGAAGCATCTTGTCCACCGTGGTTTCTCCAAAGCTCCAGCCGTTCTCTTCTTCATTGTGCATCTAAATTACACAGTCGAATCTGCACATAATTCATTCTACTATGACAATAAATATATAGCTTTTACAAATTATTTAACTGGAAACTTATTAATTAATTAATATCGTCTCTATAGATCCCAGGGCTTTTTTAACGCGCAGTTGTACACAAACTGTGCAGTTCTAAACGGATTTGTGCAGTTGTATAGCGGCACTTCTGTACAGTTAAAACTAGAAAAAAACTTCATTGTCTTCCGATTGGAAGTAATTTACCAAGGGGGATGGGAAAGGAAAGGAGTTGTGCAGTTCTAAAAATTCAAACAGCCCTGATAGATATTAAGCTATACTGTTTCAATGTAACGTATACGGAAATGTTTTAGGTATAATTGAAATACAAGTACACATGATCTATTTTAAGACTCTTCACGAGCATTCTTAAATGCAACTGGTATCTACCGCTGTAATATTGATAATGACTGTACAATGTACTTGCAACATCCATGCGGAGTTTTTGTGTATTAATATTATTCTTGCTTTAGAACTGAGAAAGATGCAGCGGATCTTCTGAATCGGTTATATGAGACAGAATACAGAGTACGACCTGGCATTTTCGGTAATCTAATCTAATCTAATCTAATCTAAGCTAATCTAAACTAAACTAATCTAATCAAACATAATCTAATCTAATCTAATCTATTCTATTCTATTCTAATATAATCAAAGCTAAGCTACGGTAATCCAATCCAATCCATTCCAATCCATTCCATTCTATTCTATTCTATTCTATTCTATTCTTTTCTATTCTATTCTATTCTATTATATGCTACTTTAGTACGAGATTATCTATTCCATTCTATTCGACTCTAGTATGGTCTAACTTAATCTTATCTGCTCTGATCCGATCTGTGTCACTAATGATAAACCATTCAAGGCATATTTCTGTCAGCTTACATGTAGGTAGGATCATGCAGCCATTTTAACGGGATCAAACGATGTCAAATTGAACAAAATTGGGGCACGTGAGACCAACTCAAATTATGTCAGATCGGATCAAAGGTTATATAACTCTACAGATCGACTCAAAGCGCAATGGTCAGAGATTGGCCAGACCAATGCACATGAGATCAACTTAACCCTTTCAGACCTGAATTACTTACGTTTTGGGGTCGAAAATATACCTTGTCCATCTGTACCCACCGCCACTTGATGACAGATAAAATCAATAAGCGGTTGTGCCGTGCGCAGATATGTCCACTGGAATGGACAGTGGGTCTCAAGTCGTTAAAAACGCACTGCATTTATGAAAACACAGGGGTTAACCCTATACCCTCCATTCCAATGGCCATTCGGTCTGAAAGGGTTTTAAATTGGGTCAGATTGGATCATAGTCCTGTCAGATCACACCGGATGAGATCTGGCAGGGTCAGAGAGACTGAAGCAATTACGCAGAAACTACAAAACCGCCTGGGTAACGAAACCGTTTTCAGAATTCCGCACAACACGAACCGGGTTCCTTCTGCGTCCAGGGACCGAAGCTGCTACACAGCTCAATATTGACTCAAGCCGACAACGCCGGCGAGTTTGTACGGAGGAGCAGAAATGGATGAAGCGAGGGAGTGAGAGAGGGACTAAGAGAGATGGAAACAGAATGGTGTATCACTCAAGCATCCATTTTCCACGGCGTTCTATATGCAGGCGGTAGGTAACTCGAAACACCGGTGGTTTTTCTTAGGAATTCCAGTTGTATATTATATCATGACAGATGCACTCGTCACTCCCGCAGGTAGCCTAACATTAGTACATTGTAGAGATGGCCGTGCGAGTGGTTGTGAATAGCGCTATATGAAGTTTCGCTTATATAAAGCAGGACTATTTATTACTTTTTGGTGTTTTTTGTTCCCGTTGAAGTTTGAAACTGATACCACAGCGGCTACTACTACGGAGCACTAAGGACTTAAATACAGAGTTAGCAAAAGTTAGGGACTTATATGACTCGAAATATGCAATTTAAAGGTGGCTAATAATTTCATTTTTGTGTCCACAGCATTGAATGATATGAAGTTGTCTATACTACAGAAGACGAAATACCATTTCTCTTCTTCGTCTTCTAACTCTTCTTCTTCTTCTTCTTCTTCTTCTTCTTCTTCTTCTTCTTCTTCTTCTTCTTCTTCTTCTTCTTTTTCTTCTTCTTCTTTTCCTTCTTCTTCTTCTTCTTCTTCTTCTTGCTCTTGTTCTTGTTGTTGTTCTTCTTCTTCTTCCTCCTCTTCTTCTTCTTCTTGCTCTTGTTGCTGTTGTTGTTGTTGTTCTTCCTCCTCCTCCTCCTCTTCTTCTTCTTCTTCTTCTTCTTTTTCTTCTTCTTCTTTTCCTTCTTCTTCTTCTTCTTCTTCTTCTTCTTCTTCTTGCTCTTGTTCTTGTTGTTGTTGTTCTTCTTCTTCCTCCTCTTCTTCTTCTTCTTGCTCTTGTTGCTGTTGTTGTTGTTGTTCTTCCTCCTCCTCCTCCTCCTCTTCTTCTTCTTCTTCTTCTTCTTCTTCTTCTTCTTTTTCTTCTTCTTCTTTTCCTTCTTCTTCTTCTTCTTCTTCTTCTTCTTGCTCTTGTTCTTGTTGTTGTTCTTCTTCTTCTTCCTCCTCTTCTTCTTCTTCTTGCTCTTGTTGCTGTTGTTGTTGTTCTTCTTCCTCCTCCTCCTCTTCTTCTTCTTCTTCTTCTTCTTCTTCTTCTTCTTCTTCTTCTTCTTTTTCTTCTTCTTCTTTTCCTTCTTCTTCTTCTTCTTCTTCTTCTTCTTGCTCTTGTTCTTGTTGTTGTTCTTCTTCTTCTTCCTCCTCTTCTTCTTCTTCTTGCTCTTGTTGCTGTTGTTGTTGTTCTTCTTCCTCCTCTTCCTCTTCTTCTTCTTCTTCTTCTTGCTCTTGTTGTTGTTGTTGTTGTTGTTGTTGTTGTTGTTGTTGTTCTTCTTCTTCTTCTTCTTCTTCTTCTTCTTCCTCTTCTTCGTCTTCCTTTTCTTGCTCTTGCTCTTGCTCCTGTTCTTGTTTTTATTCTTCTCTTCCTCTTACTCGTTCCCTTCCTCCTCCTCTTCCTCTTCCTTTTCTTCTTCTTCTTCCTCTCCTTATGTTTTGTCTTCTTCGTATGTAATTACGTATGTATGCAGATGCATGCACATACATTTGAATGTATGTGTGAATGTATTTATGCATGCATGTATGTATGTATATGTGTATATATGCATGCATTGTATTGTATGTATGCATGAATATATGTGTGTATGTATGCACGTATCTATGCATGTATGTATGCCTGTACATTGTGGGGCGCGGTGGTGTAGTGGTGGCGTCGTTGCCTTGAAGCCGGAAGGTTCGAGGTTCGAATCCACCTCGCCGCGTAAGGACCTTGGGCAAGTCCTTCACTCACAATTGCTCAGCGCTTCGGCGTGAAACTCCGGTGCAGTGTCCGCTCTGCATTCGGGAGCGCCTCTGAGTAGAGAGGTTGAAAGGGCGCTATAACAAGTGCACACACAAGCAAACAAATACAAACAATGTAGCTGAGCATTGATATGATGTCACATTTGAGAAGCTCTCCAGAGAACTTTTTGAGTGATTGTTTTTTTAGGTCGACCAACGCAGGTTCACATTGATTTCTATGTCCAAAGCTTTGGTCCACTGGACGAAATCGACATGGTAGGTGGCTATTATAATGGATGGCTAATATGTAAGCTAATCTTGTGTCGCCTAGTCTCGTCTATTCTTATCTACAAACAAATAACCGAAATTGTATCGAAGAAGTCAATTAGTTAATTAAAAATCATCGCTTAAAATCCTGATCGATTGATCAATTGATCAATCGTTGAAATTATTCATTAAAATTTATGAGCGATTATGCCTTAATCAATTAATTAATAGTTGGAATTTAACCGATTGAAATTTTCACTCAAGAATCCATTAATAAATCGACGAAAATTATCCGATTAAAATCTTCAACAAATAATCGATCAATTAATCGTCAAAAATAATCCTCAGCGCTAATAATAATTTCTACAATCAACTTGGTGTGACCTTTCCACAGCAATTCGGAGTGGACGTTGACTTCCGCCAGACTTGGGTTGATCCACGTCTGAACTTCACCTCAGACGTCGACACACCGGTCTACATCCCTGCGAGGGACGTCAACCGATTCTGGATCCCGGACGTGTACTTCCCAAACGAGAAATATGGAAGGTCACATGACATCACGATCCCCAACAAGAGCCTTCGCATCTACCGCAATGGAACAGTCAGATACTTCTCCAGGTATACAATCTTCTATTAAGCAACGCCAGTAAATATTATACAGCAAAATAAAAAAAATTGGGCTGTATAGTGCATGATGCAACATGGAACAATACTACACAATACTGCATTAAATATTGTACACTAAAACACAATATTCCACTATTATTATGAAATGCAGTAATACGCAATGCAATATTATACAATACAATACATTACGACGCAATACAGTGCAATAATTATAATACTATTACAATGCAATGCAGTACTACGTAATACAATATCATACAACGCAATACATTACGATGCAATACAATACAATATGCGATGCAGTAATAAGCAATACAATATTATACCTGGTTTCTTGATTCTTTTTTGTTTCAACAACACTTTATACGTAAGCTTACTAGGCTTATACATAAACGTCATAATTCTTAAATCGACATCTTAAGCTGAACTCTTAACTAGCCATCGACAATTACCTCCCTCTTTCTCTCTCAGTACATCTCTACCTGCCGCACTGTACGTGTATCTAGCTCTCCCAGGTGACGTACGCTGCACGTTGTCATTTGCGTGCAAATCAATCCCGTGTTCCAACGTTTTTGCGCAACAGTAACTTAATAATAAACGAAAAATAAAATTTACTCGCAAATAGGATAAATTTTTGTTGGATCAGATATGATTATTGAGGAAATCATTTGGCCATACATGGAATGCGTCATCACTAATAATATTCCGACGCTTTTAGATTAAAAATTGTCATGTTATCGGTTAAAGCACTGCCGTATCCGGAATTTAAATATTTAATTCGCAACTTTGCCACCATTATTGTACAGAATGCATTAATGTATTCATTGAGAATAATATTATTATATCAAGACAGCATTACTGAATTAAGCAGCATTAAGCTCATCGGTGTCATCGCTTCGCTAAGCGATTTTCATGACGCGCTGCAATGTTTACCAGGCACTGCTATAATTATATTTCGCTATACTTATGGTACACAAGCGAATTGTTAAAATGTCGTTCATTTTGTGACCCATGAAATCTAGAGATAAGTATCTTCACTCCATCAGCCATGTCATCTTCTCATCTATCCATCCTGTCATCTGTGTCACCTATCCGTGTCCCTTCATTCTTTCTTACAGGTCATCTGGTCACATAATTATTCATCTCGTCATCTGTGCCACGTGTCTTTGTCAAGTCCGTTAATTATTTCTTATTTTACAAAGGTCATATCTTCATCTATACATCTTGCCATCCATGTCATCTATCCATATCTTGTCCCTTCACTTTTTGACGCGAGTAATCTTTTCGTCTATGTATCTTGTCATCCAAAATCATCTTTCTCGGTCTTTATCTGTTTTTTGTTGCACTCTTTTACTTTCTTTGCCTTATTGTCATTTATGTCATCTATGTCTCCTGCGTCGCTTGTTCGCTTTTTTAACATGTTATCCGTGTCATCTAAAAAAGACACACGTGTCATCTGCTCATCTTGATAGGATGGCGATGGGTCTGCAATGCACAATGGATCTGAAGACTTTCCCACTGGACAGTCAAGTCTGCGAGATCAAGATCAGCACATGCAAGTTACACGAATAATCGTATACACAGCCCTCGTGAATAACATGATGCCCTGCGATTGACTTTCGAGTCATCATCATCAATATCATTGGGCTCAATGCCCGTATAAGACTTTCGAGTGGCGCTCTATAAAGTTGGAAAGTACGACTAATGCAAAATAATTTTGACTAAATCCATTTATTTATTTATAAAATAATTTGATATAGGGCCTCTTTAAGGGTGCCTACACAGGACCGCTCCCAGTCCAACCGCGTTTAGGTAATTATTGTCTTTGAGGATACAAGTATATGCAATAAATTAAATGATTTATTTAAATTTAGAAATTGCATAATCTGCTATTCAAATTTAACTCAAAGAGCAAGTCAGTAAGTGCTTGTACTTTCCACTATGAGAATTATAAATGGCCATATAACGGAGGGGGGGGTCAGTTTATGATCCACGGGGTCTTGGGGAGTGTAAAGAAGACTCAATTATGGGTCCTAGCAAGACTAAGGGGTTTGAAATCCCCTAATCTACGCTCAATCCTGACCCTGTTGCTGTTGTGCAAAAATAAGGGCGACATATAATTTAAACGCGATACAATGTCATGATCAATTGATCATTGATCAGCGTACTCGAGCAGAAAGTTTATTGAAACTAATATAATAATCGCTGACTTGATAATTGCTATTTTGGGCACTTCCTGCTTTTAAGTTGCTGTTTTGTTATTACGGTGTACCCCGTAACCCAGACAGACAGACAACAGACGGACGGACAGACAGACAAACAGACAGACAGACAGACAGAATAGACAAGCAAACAAAGAGACGGACAGACGGTCGGTCGGACGAACGAACGCACACAGACAAAGACAAGTAAACATTCATGCATAGAGACAAACAGAAGGACAGAGTGACACAGTGGGATAGGTAGTGAGATACAGACACCATCAAGACAGCCAGTGAGACAGAAAGGCAGACGAACGGAGACAAACGGACAGACGTTCACACATACAGTGAGACAGACAAGACAGTAACAACTCCGATATGCACATATGCACATTGTGGGGCGTCTTTGCCTTGAAGCCGGAAGGTTTGAGATTCGAATCCACCTCAAGTCGCCGCGTTGGGACCTTGGACAAGTCCTTCATTCTCAATTGCTCAGAGCTTCGGCGTGAAACCGATACAGTGTCCGCTCTGCAGTCGGGAGCGCCTCTGAGTAGAGAGCTTGAAGGGGCGCTATAACAAGTGCGCATACAAACAAAAATGTTGGACTTAGCAATTCTTAATACATTGTTTTGAATCATGTACGGCTTGGCACGTGTTTAGATTCCTACGACTCGAATGAGATCGAGCTGCAATGGTTCGACGAGGACCCGATCGAGATAAAAGTGGAAGAGTTGAATCTTCCACAGTTCCAGATGGAGAGCTTCGAGCACGGATTCTGTAATGAATCTTACAAAACAGGCAAGCTACAAATACACGCAGTGCACGGCTAGCCATCAGTTTCTCGGTCTTGGCGGATACGAAGGCGAACTTTCAGTTCTTTCTATCTCCGCGTCATGGGCGCCCGCAGAAATTTTTCCAGGGGGGCAAAATTTTTAAGTTGGTCATGGTTGAATTTCCTAGTCGCAAGGGCTTAAAAATTGCAAAGCTGCAGTGAGAATAAGGGTATTTTTCAAAGAGGTTTCTTAATGCATATTATTTCTCAGTTTCATTTGGTGTAGGCCTATCATTTTCAATATAAATAGTTTTCTTAGAGCGAATTTTTTTTAAAAATCAATAAGTAGGTTTTTGAAGAGGCGCTATATAATGAATGAATAAATGAACAAAAAACAGGTATCAGTTTTAAAGGGGCAAGTGCTCCATCCTGTTACTTCTCTATTTTAATCGTGATTTCTTAACTTCTAAAGTGCCACTCCAAAGTCAATTGTAGGGCATCAGCTTATTCAGAAGCGCTGCATCTAGTCATCAGGCTGTTCAAAGGGCAGTCAAGAAAGAGGCCGGAGTCCTGTAGCCAGTGGGTCAGATGTTAATGCAGGTGTCGTTTAGGAAGGTGAATGATCCAGAGGATCAGAAGAATGGGGTATCAATTATTCTTTTGAACAGAGGAGACGTTGGTTTTGGGAGAAAATCTCGAGGCGTGATAACCAGAGTCAATTAACCAAGTTTCTCTACAGCTTGACCTACCTAAATTCTGTACTAGCTGGCAGCATGCAAAATGGACAAAATGCAGCCTGACTTAAAGCAGACTTGATTCCATATATAACGCTGGTGAATATGTAGATCTCCATTACTTAATTTCAATTTCAATTTCAACTTAAGCGCCTCCAACTCATACAAAATTCTCTTGCTAGAGCCGTCACCAGAACACCCAGACATCATCACATCACCCCCATCCTCAAGTCTCTTCACTGGTTGAAAATCCCAGAGCGAATTCACTACAAAGTTCTCTCCTTAACATACAACTCCTTACAATGCTCCCAGCCCAGATATCTTCGCGAACTGTTCACCATCCAGCCTACCCGTTCTACCCGATCATCCGCCTGCCTTACACTCTCTCGACCGCCGGTCACAAGTCATCTCAAGTTCTCCAACCGAGCCATATCAAACTCAGCACCACGCATTTGGAATGATCTGCCTGCTGAGTTCCGATCCTTTTCAGTTCCTACTCCACACCATCACCTTCCTCAGGCTCCTCTATCCATCACACCTCGGGCCTTTCACTCGAAACTAAAGACACTCCTGTTCAAGAACTCTTATCCTGTTTCACGTGATCCCCCACCCTCCAATTTCCGGCTCAGACGACACCCACCTTAGTAGCTGTTCCACACCTCTGATCATACGGTACCTCGACCCGGACCACCATGGACTACTCTTACGGACAACCCTTTTGACTCAACGCATTTGATCCATATTATATGGTAACTCGACCCGGACCACCACGGACTACTCTCACGGACAACCCTCCTAACTCAACGCAGCGCTCGTGAATAAGCCGGTGCCCCGCGCTTGGCTTTCCAGTGGCGCTTTAGAAATTAGGAGATTACGATTACGATAAATTTCAAATTTTTACATTAGTGTAATTTATTGATAATCAATTTTTGCGTAGTTGTGAAAATTTGCATTAGCCTACAGCGAGATTCCAGACAAGTAGGCCATAATCGACAGGAATACTTTTTGTATGGGCACCCACGGGAGGGTAAAAAGTCATTGTTACTGTTTTCAGCAAGAGCTTGAAAAAATGGAAGGCAGAAAATTAAGAGCTTCTTTTTCTCTAAAGAGATTTTATTACTTAAATTTCTGACTTTCACTGAAGTGTATAATTCATAACATTAGTATTTCAATGGGAAGAAATTTCTTAAACCTCAAAAGTAGTAGTTAGAAAAATAGGTTTCAATTTTCCAGGGGGGGCAAGTGCCCCCCCCTTGCCCCTATGTGCGGGCGCCCATGCTCCGCGTGCTGCTGTCAGAACCCCTGGTTTATCGTTGAGCTCGGTGTCATAATCTGCGTTTGAATAATATTCCTAACCTGAGAAAATAAATGCTCGGAGTAGTTTCTTCAAAG
>OX457051.1:37950192-37970192 GCA_949752735.1 Lumbricus terrestris
ACGTGACAATATTCTAACGTGACACTAGCTTTCTGTAAGTGCTTTTGTCACTTAACTTTAGTCTACTTAGCTTAATGATTGATGTACCTAAAGTTGTGAGAATTTGATTAACTCAGAGTTTTGTGTTCATAGTGTCAGTTTTGTTGCGTCTCAAATACTTATATAATCGTTGAATACGTTTCGAAGGTGCGTAAGTTAGAGCGCTTTAATCAAGCGTCTACAACTCCTGAATAGTGCGTTGCACGTTATAAAATCACCATGTAGAATTATTATACACTGAAATACAATAAATTACCATGAACCGACTGGCGAGAGTGTAGGCTAATGGGCCAGTATGCGCTGGTCCCGCCGTTAATTTCTCTAGGGGAAGGGGTTTATTTCCGATATTTCAAAATACCGCAGCCTATGTGACACCCATTTAAATGAGCAGAACCGTTGCCCAAACTCTGGTAATACCAGTCTCACGCTTCAGAATTTGAGCCGGGCATATCCCCAGCATAGGCCTACAGGAGCTGCATAAAGCAGACGTGACAGCGTAGTAGCTCGTACCACATCGTAGAGCTTGAGGCCAGTTGGACCATGAGCACTTTGAGCAGTGAGCACACGGAAGGCATAAAAAAATAAAAAAAATTATGAATATTATGTTATAAGCTATATTATATTGTAAGTTATATTATATTATAATATTATAATATAGCTATGTTATATTATATTATAAGTTATGAATATTATACAATGTTAAACCTGAGCTTAAACACCTTTCATAAGCATCTAGAAATATTACATATTCAAAAATTCCCTTAGTATTTCGCATGAAATCACTGCCCTAAACCCAAACAGTGAACGTTATGAATATTATAGAAGGTTAAACTTAAACCTTTTAAAACACCTTTCATAAGCAGCTGCAAATGTTACATATTCAAACAATTCCGTCAACTTATCACAATGTCATTTTTGACGTCCTTGTCCTAAAACCAAAATTGTCACTAAACGGTGAACGCTATGAATATTGAATAATGCTTCACTAGCAACTGCTACATCTTTCTGCCAGTATACAATTTAAAGTTTACGTATTGGTCCTTAACCCTCGGGCTACCAAGGGGGGGGGTGGTTGCCAGCCCCCCTAGGTTTTCCCAAATCAAACTTGTTCCGTTTGGAATAAAATTTTGACGTGTTAGGTAGCTGTAGAGGGTTCATTGGCACACATTTTGAGCTAAATTGGGCCTTGCCCCGAAGAATCCTTGTAATTTCATGCTTCGTCCCCTCACAGCCACTTCGTTTCGTCCTCTTACTCTTAGATCCTCTGATCGGCTTGCGTGTGCGTTCAAAGATACTTTTGCAAGCGGGGCAAAACGCAATGGTACCGGTCAAATATTCAGTAAGAGCTGTAAGGACGCAAATCTTGAAATTTTAGTAATATTGAGCTTACGATGTAAACTTATTGAGACACCAATGCTTCTCTTCTTTTCTGGAAGGCTGGTTACTGGGAACAGATAATTGCTCTCGCTATAATTATTAGCCATGGTACCGGTGATTTTTCACATCAGCTTATAATATTATGTGGGCCTATAACGAACTTAAGAAAATTGATTTTAATTATATTGTCGTTGTTTACTGCAAACAACCTTTTGCTATGCATAGTCGAGTACCTATAAAGGTTAATTAACGACGCAGGAGAATGGTTTGACGCATTAGTCAACAATAGCGCTTCATCAGTATCCAGCTCAAGAAAGGAAGAGAAGCATGGGTATGTCGCAATAAGTTGTCATCGTAAGCTCAATATTCTGGTGTTATTCTCCATCGTACGTTCAATGGTTAAACTGTTTGTTCAGACTATGACAATCTTCTGTTGTCTGGAGCCTCCTCCCCCCCAATCATCCGCCGTTTCCTTCCAACGACCAGAATCTCAAAACTATTTCGTACGATTACTGACAGTATCAACTTTTATTTACATGGCTTCCTTTCTCCATAGAGGGGCGTCGGCAAGGCTCTATTTTTTCATTTAGGTCTCTGAGTTGATAATGGAGGATTCATGAGGCTCTGAGCGTGGGAACCAGTGCATTCCACGGCTTAACCGTTCATCATTCGGCTATTGCTACTAGAAGGAATAATTATTTAACGAATGAAGGCTAAACAAAAAATACACTGAATCGACATTCGACAGCTCTGAAACGTCGTTAAACACTGGTAACGGGGTTCTTTCGTTCGACACCTTAAAAACCAATTTCAACGATGATATATATGAATCCGCTGTACACGTAACTTATTGGTGATCCTTCTCGTTTCCATATCATTCGTCGTAACCACTCGCAGTTTGCAGTGCCAATCCAAAGCCTTAATGAAAGAGGAGGGCGATACCAACGATTATCGTTCTCATAGAGTGTCGTTAAACTGAGAATCTAATTATACTACATCTATTATAATCTTCTGCCGAAGTCAGAATTATAGGATGCCGTTAAACTCTCCATTCATCCATCCATGCATCAAAGGACTTCACCACTATACCTGTACTTACGTAGGACCAGTCCCAGGACTGGATAAAGGCGGAGGGCGTAATATATCATATTTACTGTGATAAAGCATCGTTGCAGTTAAACAGAAAGGTATTGGGCCTGGCGCACGTTGACGGAGTGGCTAAATCGTTCCATTAGACACCTTTGCAACAGGAACCAAAAGTGTTATAATTAAAATTCGGCGCCTAAAATTTCAGATATTGTGTCTTGAATGTCAATATTATAACAACTAGCTGAGGTACCCCACGTTGCCCGGGCATTTTAGGATTCGGTCGCTTCCGGCCAATCCTCACTCCCTCCCTTTCGATTTTTTTTACTTTCCCACTCCCACCCCACTCCCACCCCACCCACCCCACCCCACCCAAGTCACCACCCCACCACCCACCACACCAAACACACTCCTAACACACTAACATACAGCTCCACCGGTGCGACACCCGTGAAATTTGGAACTGTTTCCGTCTTAATCGCCTGGAGGCAAAGACAACTTCAAATAATCGACCGCCTATAATAATTATAATTGAGAAAATAATAATCTGCCGCCGGAAGTAATTGGAAACGGAAATGGTCTCAGGTCACGTGGTCTCGCAACATGGAGATTGAGGGCTGAACCAACGTTCCCTGAGACGAAAACAAAAACTCAGCGCTACCGATTGATGCTTGGGCTGGGTCGATTCCCGAAGGTCCCCCCGCAACCTCCTCTCCGTCAAATAGACGTGCTTTGTAGTCTGCTATTTATTATTAACGCCGTTGTATTGCAGGCCGTCAAGAACAGTGAACTAAATCTAATCTAATAATCAAATGAAGCATTTGTAAAGTGCTTCTCACAGCAGAGCTATTCAGAAGCGCTATCAGCGTGACAGGCCCATGAAAAAAGAAAAGTCTTCAAGCAGCGAAAAGATGCAGGTGAATTTCGTACAAGAATCCATCCTGCCACGAATTTCAGAGGGAATGTGATTCCAAATTAAAGGACCAACAATAGCAAAAGCTTGATGTTGGGTTAATGATGTTCGTGATCTGGGTACACATAGATCAAAGCGGTCAGCAGAACGAAGAGGGCGTGAAGATCTTGCAGAAAGAGGCTTACACATTAAGTCGCACAGGTATTTAGGCGCTAAGCCCTGCATGGAGTTAGTAACTATATAGAAGCAAGACTTTGTATCTGATTCGGGCAAAGATCGGAAGCCAGTGAAGGTCATGAGTCATGAATGTAGAGATGTGCGAGTATCGAGGAAGTCGTGCAATAAGTCTAGCAGTAGTTTTGTAGTTAAGATCTGTGACTTGTGGTTATTTTGTGTTCTTGAGAATTGATTAAGTTAATACTCTACGCTGCAAACTATTATTGACTCTTTATACAGCGCACCTGCAAGATTTCTACTCAGAAGCGCTCCCTGTTCAGCAACGGCTAAAAGGCAGTTTTTAAGTGAGATAGAAAGATAGTGGTGTGACCTCTAGGCACCAGGCGAAGAACAACAAGGAGTCCATTCCAGGTTCTATGGCCAGCCACTGAGAAAGAACGTCGCTGCATTATAGCAGTTCGAGAACGAGGGGTCAAGAGTTCAGCTTGATCGGCTGATCGGAGGTCAGATCGCCGCTGGACACTAGAGGTGGGACAGCAGAGTTACTCTAGGTAACTGGGAGCTAGACCCTCCATGCAGCGCCAGACTAATGCAGAGACCATAAAACGGTTGCGGTCTGTCAACCGTATTGTTCAATAAAGGAAATTGTTATCATTTTTGTAGTTCTTGTTAGGACGCCCACTTTACCACTCAAACACGACCGAATCGGTTTATTAGAAGATAAAATTAATTTTCTTGTCAATTTAGTTCATTATGTAAGATTCGGATAAATTAAACCGAACGAATTCGATTACTTTGCGCGTGCCATTTGTTTATATACTGCATGTTTTAATATGTTTAAAGGTGTATAAGTTAGAGCGTTGTTGCAAACTGCTACATTTATCTGATTCATGCGTTATACGCAGTCAAATCACCAATAGAATAGGCTGAAATGCAATACAATGCAATAGAATACAATGCAATACAATACAATACATTACAATACAATACATTACATTACAGCCCAATACAATACAATACAATGCAATGCAATACAATACAATACATTGCAATGCTGGTTTAGTTTGATGTACAAATTTGCGAGTTCTGATGTGCAAATTTGCGAGTTCTTCTTGCCACTCGAACACGGTCTCCTTTCTTCGGTATTTCAAGGGTACTCGTAATGTAATGTAATGTAAATCTTCGAGAATTTCTTAGCGCCCACGAAAGCCACGTTAGGGATACCAGCTTATTCACCTCATGCACGCCTCTGACATCCATTCGCATTTCACTTGGAACATTACTCATCTGCATATCGCCCTGTCAAAGCTCACTCTAACAGTTTAGACGTTTTACTGTTAAATCTTATGTCACTCAAGTACCAATAGACATTCGTCAATAATAATAATAATAATAATAATAATAATAATAATAATAATAATAATAATAATAATAATAATAATAATAATAATAATAATAATAATAATAATAATAATAATAATAATAATAATAATAATAATAATAATAATAATAATAATAATACAATTCCGGATTAGTTTTTAATCAATAGTTAGCAATGAAGTCCCTGAGGGATCCTAAATACCTCGTGGCAAAATAAAAATAAAAAATAAAAATAAAAAAATAAAAAATAAATAATAATAATAATAATAATAAAAATAAAAAAAAAATAAAAAAAAATAATAATAATAATTTGCACGACGTCTTTAAAAAGATACTTCATGGTGTTTTCTACTTTCCGATAAAAGTCCACATTTCTGATGATGTTGAATCCCCGAATCCCCAATCATCCACCGTTAAAATCCAACCACCAAAGTATTAAAATCATTTCGTGCCATTACTAACAATATCAACTCTCATTTATATATCTCCTTTTCTCCACAGTGCAGCGTAGGCGAGGTTCTAAATTATCTTCTTTTCGTAAGTCTCGGAGTCGACAATAGAGGAGCCACGAGACTATGGGCTGGGAGCCAGTACATTCTAAGGTTTAAACGTCCACCACGTTGACATTGCTAAGTACTAGAAGGAATTCTTTCACGAATGAAGGTTATGCGAATATAATTTGTCCTCAATGGGACAGACAACTAATAGAGACGTCGTTAAACACTGGTAACGCGCAACTTTCCTTAAACACCTTAAAATCATTTTTAAAAGCATGCTATATATAAACTGTACTGAAAAAAAACGTTATTATTTTCTACAGGTTGCCCGACTTCTATTCTTCGTAACTGCTCGCAATTTTAAATTGCCAATCCAAAACCTGAATATAAAAGGGAGGGTGACACTAATCAATTTGCGATGACACACTGACGTTAAACGAAGACTACTATAATAGGCCTATGTACTATCATCTTTTGTCTAAGTCAAAGTCTTTTACGTTCATAAAACAATAAAATGCCTTGAGACTCTCCATTCATCTATACACCAACGGAAGACTCAGTGGCTACTCATACACAGGTGGGGCCAGAACAAAGCTGGATAAAAAGAGGATGTCACTGTATATCATATTTGCCGTGGCACAGTGTCGTTAAGCACTGACTAAAGAATCGCCAGGCGGGGAGCATGGTGGCAGAAGTCGCTTCTTCAGACACCTTTTATATAATGCATTTAACACATACAATAATTAAAGTTCAGCGAATTAGATAATAACATCTGTAAGTATTCAACACTGCCAAGTGTTAATTCATGCTTTGATTGATTGATTGATTGATTGATTGATTCATTCATTCATTCATATATTGATTCATTCATTCTATATTATGAACTTAGTCAGCAAACCTTCAACATAACTACTCAGATGCGCCCCCAGCCCAGCCACGGGAAAATGTAAAAGACATAAGAGATATATGAATCGATATTCGATTGGTCATATAATTATGTCACGAATGCAGCCTTTAAAAAAGGTTACACCAGACTGACATTCTACAACCGAGAAACCCCGTGGAAGTATGAATTGCTCCTTCTTAGTAGAGTGATGAGTCCACAGCTCTTCAACGTCAGAGCCTGGGCGACTTAGGACGCGCAGGTAAGATGGAGCGCAACAAAGTATAGAGCGTGCAACCAGAGCAGTAATGCGATATGAGATACAGTACGTTGAACCATAATAATAGGCCATCGGCGCAGCACATCACGCATGTAGGCAGAGACAAAGGCGAATTTTGGAATTCGCTCAATGAGCCGAGCAGCTGGGCGGCTAATATTAAACTCCGCCACTGCTTGCATTCTGACAGCGCCAGTCCCAAGCCTGGATAAAAGAGGAGGGCGCCGCTAATGGCCTATATTTTCACAGAGTACATGTATAACCAGGAATTAAGATGCAAGAGCAATGTAGTGAAGTCTGGAAAGCTGCTTCCGTGTGGCCAGCCATATAAATTACCAATTATACTTGGTTAATCTTAAATAAATTATAAATAATACTGTATTAGTATTTGGACGCAAATGCCGTATAAAGCACAACAGTTAGGTAAACAACGAATGAAATGCATAGGCCTATTATTAAGTCAATTTATAATAGCCACCTTTTTAATATTTTAAAATGTATACATATATTCCGACGAGAGTCTCAACTAATAATTATTGAGAACTCGGCATTTTTCCACAGACTAGTAAGCGATATCGCTAAGCAGTGCTTATTAACCGTGTTGAAATGCAATCAGCCCTTTCAAACAATCAACTGTGTCCGGCAAAAGGTCGTTATTGGCAAAAATGACAATGCAATTAAAGCAAATTTTCTTGCGTGGGCTATGCACAATAATCTGATGTGAAAATTAACGGGTCCAGAAAAAGGTTGGGAGAACAACAACGCATGTTTCCTCTCCAGTGTATACGTTCAATCAATGAATCAATTACTTAATCAATCAATCAATCAATCAGTCAACGATCAGAATTTATATAGAATTTATATAGCGCCCCTTCAAGATACCTACTCAGAGGCACTTCCGGCCCAGGTCAGGCGCAAAAGGAGCCTTCAACAGCCTGTGAAACTGAGAACAGTTTGAGATGTTTGTATGTGCACTTGTTATATCGCCATTTTCAAGCTCACTACTCAGAGGTGCTCCCGATTACAGAGCGGACACTGCATCGGAGTTTCACGCCGAAGAGTTGAGCAATTGCGAGTGAAGGACTTGCCCAAGGTCCCTACACGGCGAATTCGGTGGATTCGAACCTTCAACCCTTCGGTTGCGAGGCGACGAAAATACCCACTACACCACCGCGTCCCACAATGATGTGTGGTATAGTCAAAAGTTACAATGTCAGAAACCATTTCGTGCGACTGTTGATAATAATTTATTAGACCTGATCTACAAATTGTACGACATAGCCTGTTCTGCTATTTAGAGCCCCGATCATCCACCGTTCTTTGCAAACCTCTTCAAATTCGAAACCATTTCGTGCGACTGTTAATAATATTAGTCCTGATGTACAAACTGTACATGTCTCTTTTCTCCGCAGTGGAGCCTAGATGATGCTCTCGTTTGCTTTTCGCTGCCCTCTGAGTCGACAGAGGAGGATTCATGAAGCTCAGAGCGTGGGAGCCAGTGCATTCCACGATTCAGCCGTTCATAACACAGCTTAACGTTGCTACTAAAAGAAATCATAATATTGTGAGGTAACTCTATATCAATATAATACGTCGACCGCAAGCGGACAGACAGCTCTGAAACGTCGTTAGCCATTGTAATTGCGTTGCATTCCTTAGACACCATAAAAATTATTGAGGCAACACTATACATAGCTTGCACTATACAATAAATTATATCGATGAGAAACACGAGCTGTTCTCCCTATGACTGCTTGCACGCTTGCATTGCCAATCCGAAGGCTGGATGATGGGATGACACTAATGAACTTTTATTAACACTTTGTTTCATTACACCGAGACTGCTCAGTTACTGAAAAAAGTGCAGTAGTGATGGCATTGAGATGGGATATGAGGGATGTCAGAGTAGCAAATATCATCTGTTACAAAAAAGACAATGCAATTAAAGCCAATTATATAACGCTACATTTAAGTCGACTTGTTAAAGCGCTACTCAGGAACGCAACTCAGAAGCGACACCGACTACGGCGCGTAAACTGAATCGGAATTTCACGCCGAAGCGCCGCAGCAATTGCGAGTGAAGGACTTGCCCAAGGTCCATACGAGTGTTATACACACATAAGCTGCTGTGAAAAAGTCAGTTCTACCTGCTCCCATGCAGTTACCAGTTTAAGAAAGGTCGGGATGCACTGCATGGTGTTGTTACATCATACACTCGATAATATGTTGTTCTTTTCCAGCGCAGGTTCAATCGTGTAGTAATATTATGAGCCGCAATCATCCACGTTCCAATTCAACCACCACAATCTGAAAACATTGCGTGCGATGAAGGCTGTACGAATGCGTTGCACTAAACGTGGTCAACAGCTCTGAGACGTCTTTGAACACTGTTCACGCGCTGCTTCCTCACACACCTTAAACAATTTAAAACAATGGTATATAATTATATAGGCTGCATTTTCACAAATTAATAGTCGTATTTTTCGCCAACCCATTCTTCGTAACTGTTCGCATTTTGCAACGCCAAAACAAAAGTGGAGGCCGACACTAAGTCTTATAATCTAGCGAACATTGTTCTTACAGTGGCTTTAGACTGAGACCATACTACTATTAACACTCGAGTGCCCAAGGTATTTTTTGGTACACGAAGGCCCAAGGGGGTCCGCGCGGACCCCAGCGTTTTTTGTGAATATCTTGAGAAGGGATTGGACTATCGCTACAGAATTTAGTTCTATGTGATCCCAAATGAATTTGCAATCGATTGATGTATCTTATAACACAATAGCACCACCTGGTGTAAAATAGGAGTGTCAAATATCGTGATACACATTTTATGCTTGCTTGCGTCATTTACCGAAGGAAGCCTATCGTTTTCATGTTTGTATCTTGAGAAGGGATTGGAATATTGTTACAGAATTTAGTTCTATGTAATCCCAAGTGAATTTGCAATCGATTGATGTATCTTATATCACAATAATTTATATGAATCTTTATTTCATATAACGTGCGCTGACCATTTATTTATTGGCCAGTAACCATACGCATGCATGGCAAATAGCCGCATATCGTGCGGTACCCAAGGGCGGATACAGAAATTTTCGAAGGGGGGGCCAAAGTCCTATGGAACTACTTTTGGGGGGGGGCCACGTCTACTTTTCGAGCAAAATAGCTGGTAAAAAAAAGAAATTTTTTAAATGGGGGGGCCATGGCCGGATTGGCCCCCCCTGGATCCGCCCCTGGCGGTACCCTTAGTATATGCCAGGCAGCCAGGGGTCTCAAACACGCGGCCCGCGGGCCGCATGCGGCCCGCGAACCCGATTAATGCGGCCCGCGAACAACCTCCTGGTTTTTGACTGTTTAAAGTTAGAAATCGGTTTTAAAGAATTTTGCAGTTCTTTTACGATTTGATCCAATGTCTCAACTGCTTTCTACTCATTTTGCTGTGGACATTAAGTCCACAACAGCAGATATAGGCCTATGCAGATGGATTTAGTGGAACTTCAGTGCGATGCTACGCCGAAGCAGATGTAGGCTACAGCGAAGTTTGTATGCCGATGTCGAAAAACATAATATAGTATCCCCGTAATAATTGTATCTCCCCAGATGATGAGAAGTTGAAAAATGTCACGTTCGCGTGTGTTTATTTTTGTAAATTAACTTCCGCTTGCTTGGTTTTGAGCAATGACACAAACAGGTATGTTGAATTTTATTCCTGTATTTTGGGAGACTTTGGTTTAGAGGACTTAGAACAGTTAGAACACTTAAGAACACTCAGAGTCTCTAGGCCTAACTAAGTTGAATTAAGCTTATACATTAAAAAATTAGTCATTTTTAATTTTGATTACAGCATAATTTTTTCAATTACATTACCCACGCATTTTTCGATAATTGGGATGGAATGGCTTTTCGATTTTGTTTGTAATACCATTATAGTCGCACTTAAAATATAATGTAATGTGAATTTTACGGGGCTATATAAGCATCATTGCAGTATTGTATGCTGCAATGACACATAACTAATTCTAAAGTTTCACGTGCACGATATATTTTTATGTTGAGGCCCGCGAGTCTTTAAAAATGTCCAAATGTGGCCCATATGCTGACTTGAGTTTGAGACCTCTGGTATATGCTGTGGTTGTGGGGTATGGGGCTAGACAATACTCACGCAAAATATACCATTCGATGCCCAAATGGTTGCTCTAGGAATACCTATAAGCATTTTTGCAGATCCATAGCCGTTAAAAAGTTATCCGGGAAAAACGGGCCTGGGGTCCGGTCGGACCCCCTTGGGCATTCGAGGGTTAATAATCTTCTATCGAAGTCAACGGCTCTTGCTTATATAAAATCATAAGATGCCGTTATAGCTCTCATTCCATCCTTCCACGTATTATCGAAAGACTCGGCCACTACTCGTACTCAGATAGGACCATTCCTTAGTCTGTACAACACTACCCGCGAGGAATTATGTGGAACGTTGGACGAGCGGTTATTCGAAGTTGTCCTGCTTAATCAAGGACATGTCTTGAACACGATCCTCCAACCATTGAGGTCACAACCTTAATCCCCGAGGCCAAGACTGCACGAACGAAATGCCTTTATGGAGGACAATCTAGCGAGGAAATCTTCTTCAACGAGGAAGCTTTATCTTATTTAGATGTCATGTCATGTAAACCAAAGTACATTACAATTAGTCGGATATCAAAAGAACATATTTGTTTGTATGTGCACTTGTTATAGCGCCCCTTCAAGCACCTTACTCAGAGGCGCTCCCGACTGCAAAGCGGACACTGCATCGGAATTTCACGCCGAAGCGCTGAGCAATTGCGAGTGAAGGACTTGCCCAATGCCCCTACGCGGCGACTTGAGGTGGATTCGAAAGTCGAACCTTCCGGCTTCAAGGCAATGACGCCACCACTACACCACCTCGCCCCACAATATTTATATTGGATTTGGGATATCTGTGCGCTATTCTAAAACATTTGATTACTGGTTGGCTCTGTTGATGAATAACGTTTAAAAATGCGGATAGCATTGATCTATGTAAAGAAAATTCTTTTATAAATCCTGTCTCATCTAATCTCATCCTATATCATCTCATCTCATCTCATCTCATCTTATCTTATCTTGTTGTTATTTTATGCCGAATTTGATATTTACTGTTTTTCCTACTTTCTACTGTTTGAATTTTCAAGCATCACCATCTTGATTTTCAATATTCTTTATAGGGTCACCCAAGTTTTTCTTATCTCATCTCATCTCATCTCATCTCATCTTATCTTGTCTTGTCTTGTCTTGCCTGGTCTTATCTTATCTTGTCTTGTCTTATCCTATCCTATCCCATCCCATCCCATCCCATCCCATTCTATCCTATCCTATCCTATCCTATCCCATCCCATCCCATCCCATCCTATCCTATCCTATCCTATCCTATCCTATCCTATCCTATCCTATCCTATCCTATCCTATCCTATCCTATCCTATCCTATCCTATCCTATCCTATCCTATCCTATCCTATCCTATCCTATCCTATCCTATCCTATCCTATCCTATCCTATCCTATCCTATCCTATCCTATCCTATCCTATCCTATCCTATCCTATCCTATCCTATCCTATCCTATCCTATCCTATCCTATCCTATCCTATCCTATCCTATCCTATCCTTTCCTATCCTATCCTATCCTATCCTATCCTATCCTATCCTATCCTATCCTATCCTATCCTATCCTATCCTATCCTATCCTATCCTATCCTATCCTATCCTATCCTATCCTATCCTATCCTATCCTATCCTATCCTATCCTATCCTATCCTATCCTATCCTATCTCATCTTTTCTTATATTATCCTATCTTATCTTTCTTATCTTGCGAAGGAGGAAGCCGTTGTATACCATAATGCTATGACACGGTGTAGTTAAAAAGCAGAGAATAACCCTGCCTAGGCGTTATGTCAGAATGGCTAAAACGTTCTTTTAGACACCTTTACAACGGTGAAAAAATATATTATAATTAGAAGTCAGCGCATCGGATTTATAAATATCAGTTCACGACCTCCTAAGACAGTCATGTACGCTCGAATTATTTGGCGACTAACCTTATAATAAACATCGCTACTGTTTGTACTCTTACAGTGTCAGTCCCAAGCCCGGATGAAGGAGGGTAACAATAAGGATGTCGCTATCACAATCTGTCGTTAAGCTGAAATTTTAGGAGTCTTAAAACCATCTGTCCAGTGGTTTTTCATGACCGGCGTCAAGGTATGAAATTTACTCCCCACAATTTTTGTTCCTAAGTTTATTGAATTTTGTAGTCGCCTTAAATGGAGTGGCAGTTCACGACACTCATTTTGAAGTGCTGATGCTGAGGTTCCCTTTGGGCTCCCCAACATAATCTAAGGGCCTCAGTTTGGATAGACTTAAGTTTGTCCAAGTGCGACTTGCAAGCTGAAGAATAAGCAATGTCACCATAATCTAAAATATACCTGATTAGTGCTCTATAAATGATTAAGTGTTTTTTTACAAGTTCCCCAATTATATCCACGTATGGCCCTTAGAAGATTTTGCCTTTTTTACACTGTTCAGTTATACCCTGTGTCCGGATAAAAAGTAGCCCCCACAAAAAAGTGTAATAACTCGATCAAAACTCTTAGGATTTGTCAGAAATTTTAAACAGAGCAACAGTGACCATATTTACACGAGATCCTAAAGCCGATTAGAAATATTCGTGAGTTTGTCAAATTTATGAACGTTTAAAATGCAGCACCAAAAAATTGAACTTTCCAACATGCAAAACCTGAAAAGAAGTGAAATTCAGCTATTTCCAATGTTCAAAATGTCCTCCTTGTTCACGGACACACGACCGTAGACGTAGACGCTACTGTTTGATGGTCCGGTCGATGATCACTTGGTCAAACATCTGCCACTCTTCAATCAGACGCGCCCTACGCCCTACGGTTATCGATGTCATGAATACGCGTGAACGAAAAACGCGCCCCTCCAGTAAATGCACCTGGTACTCCGGATCGAGGTCTGGACTGCTGGGCGGCCACAGCTGAGAGTTATGAAGCCGAGTGTATCCCTGGACAACTACTACGTCTACGGTCGTGTGTTCGAGAACAAGAAGGACATTTTGAGCACCATATATAGCTGAATTTCACTTCTTTTAAGGTTTTACGTGTTGGAAAGTTCAATTTTTTGGTGCTGCATTTTAAACGCTCATACCCAGTCAACCTTCGGACTACCAAGAGGGGTGGCAACCATCTCCCTAGGTTTTTCCAAATAAAACGTGTTCCGTTTGGAATAAAATTTTGACGTTTTAGGTAGCTGTAGAGGGTTCATTGGCACACATTTTGAGCTAAAAGTTTTGATGATGCCCCATACCGTTCAAAAGTTATACTCGATATACCCAAGGTACCAGAGGGGTGAATACCACCCCCTTATATTATCGACTATAACTTTTACGCCCTTTTAATATTAAGAGACACAAATTATACCATTGTATAGAAGGAATGTGGGGCTACATTTCCATGCTCATTGAGTTGTCTTTTGACAACCGGAAGTGCTCAAAATAAATTAAAATGTATATAAAGATGTTTTATTTTCATTAAATTGTCATGTTTTTGCCATTATAACTTATCCATAATTTATTTTTTAATGGAAATAAATTATGCCATTCTGTAGAGGGCATTTAGGGCTATTTTCTGATACTAAATAATTTGTCTTTTGATGACCGGAAGTGCTCAAAATAAATTAAAATGTGTGAAAATGTTGGGTTTTTTGCAACGCAAGCCGATATGTCTGCAGCTACAACATTTTTTTTTGTTTTGATTGAACATAAAACAGACTTATTACTAGATTTTATAGTTGAACAATGGACTTTATTATATGTAAACCATTTTTTATATATAAATCATGTTTAAAACACACAGAATCTAATATTTTGCTTATGCGTATGTATACGTTTTGTGGAATCGACGGGTACCCATGGTAAAAAATTCATAATTTCGAGGTGCTTCATATTTTCTAAACCTAAATATACCATTTTGTGCAGAAATGAATGCTAAATCCAGCGGTGTATTACAGGTTATGACATCTCAAACCAAACCCAAAATCCAGGGGGTGGTAGTCCGTGTTACAAAAAAGCTTGGTAGCCTGAGGGTTAATTCAAGAATGAAGGTTATACGAATACGTTGTCTAAACGGGATCAACCAGCTCTGAGACGTCTTTGAACACTGTTAGCGCGCTGCTTCCTTAGACACCTTAAACAATAATAGAACAGTGCATATATAAACTGCATGTTCACAACTTGATTATAATTGCTAGTCTTGTCTTTCCCCAACTCATTCTTCGTAACTGTTTGCATTTGGCCATGCCAATACAAAGGAGGAGGCCGACACTAGCGAACATTGTTCTTGCAGTGTTTTAGACTGAGAATGTACTACTAGGCCTATAATCTTCTGTCGAAGTCAACGGCTCTTGCTTTAATAAAATCATAAGATGCCGCTAAACTCTCCATCCCTCCTTAACCTGTTCAACCCAACCTAACGTCGGTGAATAAGCTGGTCTCAACGACGTGGCTTTTGTGGGCGCTGATAACTTCTCGAAGATTTACATTATAATACATTACATTACCTGCGAGGAATTATGTAGAATGGCGGACGAGTCTCTAGCTGTCTTGCTTTATCAAGGACATGACATTGTCTTGAACACACTCCTTTCACCATTGAGGTCACAGCCTTAATCCAAGAGGACAGGACTGCACTTTCGAATTGTCCCTCTGTAAACCAAAGTGCAGCACGATTAGTTGGAAATTAAAAGAACAGTATTTATATTGGATTTAGGATTTTGTGTTTTATTCTAAAACATTTGACTATTGATTGATTGGCTCTATTGATGAAGTACGTTTATTATTACATCACGTCTGTAGGCCTACACCAAAATGCGGATAGCAATTGATCTATTAAAGAATCACCATCATCATCTCAGTCCATAGGCACAACGCTCGTTTGTGTCGATCGCATGTTTCACCGTCATCCTCCATTTGTCACGTTCTTGCGCCAGCCAGCTCAGTTTTGTATGTCCATTCCGCACCAGTCTCTGACATCGTCCAGCCATTCCCTGCTTGGCCTCCCTCTGACCCCCGTGCCGTCAATTACCCCGAACATAGTTTGCTTCACCAGTCTGCTGTTGTCCATTCTGCACACATGTCCAAAAAGTTTAGCTTCCTCTCCATTAAAGCATATTCTTATATAAATCCAGACTTATCTCACCCCGCTTAATCTTATCTTGTTGTAATTTTAGTTGTTTCTTTACTGTTTTTCCTGCTTTTTACTCTTTAAAGTCTCAAGCCTCACCATCTTGATTTTCAATATTCGTTATGGGGTTACCCAAGTTTTCGGGACCCGTCCCTTTCTGGATGACACTTTCTGATGATTCATTTACACATCTCAAGGTGTTCTGTGAACAATAATTTGTCAGTGTATTTTTGTTCTGTGCTGTCTGCCTTGATGGTATGGGGCAGACCTCCTGACCGGACCGGTTGAAGCTGGGCAACTTGACGCGAGAAACAGACTCAGACAGAGAGTGGCGTCGGACTCCTATAAGCATTGAGTCCAAGGATATTGGTTGATTGATTGATTGATTGCTGTCTGCCTTGTTTCTTTATTGTTTTCTTTTCTCAGAATAAACATAATTTATTTGATTGATTGATTGATTGATCTAATAATTATGATCTTATCTTATCTTGCATTGTCTTATCTTATCTTATCTTATCTTGCATTGTCTTATCTTATCTTATCTTATCTTGCATTGTCTTATCTTATCTTAGCTTATCTTATTTTATCCTATCCTATCTTATCCTATCCTATCCTATCCTATCCTATCCTATCCTATCCTATCCTATCCTATCCTATCCTATCCTATCCTATCCTATCCTATCCTATCCTATCCTATCCTATCCTATCCTATCCTATCCTATCCTATCCTATCCTATCCTATCCTATCCTATCCTATCCTATCCTATCCTATCCTATCCTATCCTATCCTATCCTATCCTATCCTATCCTATCCTATCCTATCCTATCCTATCCTATCCTATCCTATCCTATCCTATCCTATCATATCCTATCCTACCCTACCCTACCCTACCCTACCCTATCCTATCCTATCCTATCCTATCCTATCCTATCCTATCCTATCCTATCCTATCCTATCCTATCCTATCCTATCCTATCCTATCCTATCCTATCCTATCCTATCCTATCCTATCCTATCCTATCCTATCCTATCCTATCCTATCCTATCCTATCCTATCCTAACCTGTCCTATCTTATCTTATCTTATCTTATCTTATCTTAACTTATCTTACGAAAAAAAGGCCGTTGTATACCATAATGCTGTGACACACTGTCGTTAAACACCAGGGAATAGCCACACCAAGTCGTTTTGTCAGATTGGCTAAAACGTTCTTTTAAACACCTTTGTAACGGAGATCTTAAATATTATAATTAGAAGTAAACGCAACAAAATTGGGACTATCAGTCCACGACCACTTGTGGTGTTCATGTTCGCTCGAATTATTTAGCGCCTAATCTTATAATAAACTTTTCGCTACTGTTTGCAGTATAACAGTGCCAGTCCCAAGCCCGGTTAAAGAAGGAGGGTGACAATAAGGATCTCTGTTATCACGAGCTATCGTTATGCGGAAACATGGAAGCAAAAATATGCGACACTATCTGTTGACTGCAAAATACCTGACATGCATTTTGGCAGCTAACTCCCTCCTCGCCGATACCAACCTGTTTTTGTGACAGTCCCAAACCGGAGGACGGAAGGAGGGCGACGATAATCGGATCCCAAATGATGAGGAGTCGTTAAGCAACATATAAACAAACGATGGAAGATCCGAGGTGAAGGATTTCACACGTAATTCAATTAATTTAAAAAAATGACCAGTAACTATTTCAAGCGGTCTCTAGATATACATTGAAACGCATGCATGATCACGATTAATGCAAAAGGAGTACATTCCAGATATAATGGAACTGGTTCTGTCTTATTCGCCAGGAGGAGAAGACAACTCCTATAATCATCGTCCGCCTATAATAATAATAATTGAGAAATAATCTGCCGCTGGAAGTAATTGGAAGCGAAAAATAATGGTCTGAGGTCACGTGGTCTCGCAACATGGAGATTGAGGGCTGAACCAACGTTGCCTGGAACGGTAGCAACAACTCAGCGCCACCGGCTAATGCTTGGACATATTGGAGGTGGGGGAAGGGCAATAGGGTGGGGAGCGGACGTTAGGGGTGGGCGGTGGCTCATTGGATATACACCAGCATGGAGATCAACGGACCAGAGTTCGATACCTGAAACCTACGTGAGATAGACATGCTTTGTGCTCTGCTATTATCCTGATCTTATGGTAACTCGACCCGAACCACCACGGACTACTTTCACGGACAACCCTTCTGACTCATCGCAGCGCTCGTGAATAAGCTGGTGCCCCGCACTTGGCTTTCGAGTAGCCTTTAGAAACTTAGAGTTTACGATTACGATTACGACCATTAGCGTCGTTGTACTGCAGAGCAGTAAGTAGTTGAGATTTGTGACTTGTGATTTGTGTTCTTGAAAATTGTTTCAATTGCGTTCTGTACACTGGAAGCGGTTGCGGTCTGTCAACCGAATTGTTCAATAAAGGAAATTGTTTTTGTAGCTCTTATGAAGACGTCAACATACATGTAGGTTGGAGCCCACTTAGTCTAGCGCAACGAATAACACGCTGGCATGGAGTGCAAGAAGCAGCGAGTTTGCACCTCGTATATTATAAGGCGGACATTCTTTACAGGCTGCTATTATAGCGACGACTATTGAAGACTGTTCTGTGAGTATAGTTAAGAAAGGTGTATTCCGTGATCTTAGTTCCTGTAAACTGTTTAAATTGCATAATTGTGCACTGTAACCGGTTGCGATCTGTCAACCGGATTGTTGAATAGCAGAAAATTATTATTACAATTTTACCATTTTAAAACACGTTAGAATCGGTTTATTAGACTATTATTTGTTGTGTATTTTTTGTGTGTAATAAATAATCGTCTAACGGAAGTCAATTACTACGGGTTTGCCACTCTTTTATATATTGCATGTTTCAATACGTTGTAGAGGTGTCTAAGTTCGAGCGCTATTATAGCAAACCGTTACTGTACAGTCGTCTGGTTCACGCGTTATACGTAGTTAAATCGGAATTAGAAGAGACTGAAATACAATGCAATGCAATTCTGGCTTTGTTAGCTACACTGTCGATATGGTAGGCATACGCCCCATGCGCCAATGTGTGTTCTTTCCCACTGTTCATTTCTCCATGTTTCTTCAGATCATGACGTATACATATAGATCTATCTCTGATAATGTTGAATTCCAGAATCTCCAATCATCCGCCCTCCCTTCCAACAGCCAAAATCCTGCAATCATTTCTTGCGGTTGCTAACACCATCAACTTTTATTTATATATCTCCTTTTTTTCACAGTGCAGCGTAGGCGAGGCTCTCGTTTTTTCCCTTTTAGGCCCCTGAGTCGACAATGGATTCATGAGGCTCTGAGCGTGGGGGCCAGTACATTTCAAGGTTTAAACGTTCATTACTTGGCCTAGCGTTGCTATTGCTACTAGAAGGAATTATTCCACGAATGATGGTTATGCGAATATTCGTTGTCCTAAATCAATGGGACAGACTGCTCTGAGACACACTGCTTTTTAGACACCTTAAAAATTATTACAAGACACTATATATAGGTGCACAACACAGCGTTATAATAATCGGTAGGTTATTCCAGTGTATCAAAAAGAGCTGTATTATACCAATCAATTTGTTTCGAGGACAACGGTCTCTGTTGTCATAGGCCCTCGTCAGATCTTTATCCATCCATCCACAAGTTATTATTATTAAAGTAGAAAGTCTATTATCTTTAGTAAATGTAACAACTACTCGCACTTTTGGAGTGCCGATCCAAAGCCTGGATGATGGGCGACACTAATGAATTTTTATTAACACACAGTTTAAACCGAGACTGGACCGTTACTGGAAAAGGTGTAGTAGAGGTCGTATTAAGGGGGGATATATGGTAAGCTGCCAGAGTTTCCAGTTTCCACCCAATTATATCCAAGATGTGGACTCCGCATTCCAGCGTGGGTATTCCCACCATACGCGGAAGGGTCATTGTTATTATGTGGTATAAATACCACTCAAAAAATATAGAATATACATGTACGAAGGATAATAGATTTTCTACTTTAATATAATAACCCTCCGACTGCATGGGCGGAGTTTGGTTTCCGTTCCTGGAGGGGCTAACCTCTGAGTCTGCGCCTTCTTGGGG
>OX457051.1:37975192-37977692 GCA_949752735.1 Lumbricus terrestris
ACGCAGGCAACTTACTATTTCAGCAAATTTCTTCAGACTTCATGACAAATCGCAAGGCCACATCTCTAAGGATCGCGATCCACAGACTGAGAAATGTTGATCCGTTTTAACGTTGTTATAGAAAAACCACCACCATAAGTAATTATGTATGCCAGGAAAGGTACGGTAATGCGAAATATACGTAACCTTGTCGGCACAAATAGCTCTAAGACGCTGTAACACACATGTAATGTGTTACTCTACTTTCTTCTTCTATGGTGCTCTGCCTTCCTAGGCACACTCGAAATCTAACGGCGCTATCGTCACGATTTCCGGCCCTCTTCTTCGATTTTCTGTAGCCATCCTTTATCTTCTACATGTAGTCTATTAACATCATCATCGGTCCTCTAATCATGTCTTTAACCTCCTATTCTTCCCTTAATTGTGTTTATAAGGAGAGAGTCTCATCTCATCATGTGACCCAATCAGTTCTTCTCCCTGCTTCTGATGATTCCTGTCAGGGATCCACTTTCGTCCACCATTTGCAGAATCTCTTCATATGTTCTGCGGTACATCCAGCTGATTCCTTCCATCCTTCGCCTTGTATCCAAATTTTAAATGCCTCCAATCTGTTGGTATCTTATACCATGGAGAAAGTTTCAGCTTCGTAGAACACAACATTCCATAATAATTATCATTGTTTTCTTTATCGGCTTTCAAGTTCTTGTATAACTGACCTGTGCTTAGACACCTTTTAAAACAATTTCAAACGACGTTATGTTTGCTGCATCCGGCCCGACGCTACTCATTCTTCGTAACTTCTCGCAATTTTACAGTGGCAATCCAACTCCTATATTAAAAGAAGGATGACACTATATCGAATAATGCAATCACAACAGAGAGCAATGGAGGAAGATGGCGTCGTCGTCTCTGATCCCCGATCCGCAGCAATGAGGATGGTCACGACGACGACGACGACGAATCACAATGTCTTTAACAGATGCCAATGCCATAGGCGGAGATTTTGTCCATATGTTGCATGGAGGCGCGACATTTTGGGCGGATGGCTGAGTCGCCGACCACATTTTCATGAACAAAATTTTCTGATGACCTTTTTTGAGCCATTTTGTTGAAATCTCATGCCAAAACAGTTGATAACTTTTTTTATTCTTCTCTTCTATTTTAACAGAATTTACGAATATATTATATTCTAACACTGACGAACATTAAGATGATATTTACGAATATTTGTTAAATGTTTAGGTGCTATGAGTTCATATGAGTTGATGGTGAGGGGACGATCCCCCACCACAAACATAAAAGACCTCCTCTGAGTCTCCGCCCATGTCCATGACTAACTCTGCTATTGTCTTATATCGAAGTCAACAGTTTTTTCAGCGCACAAAATTTTAAGATGTCACTAAGCTTTACAATCGTCCATTTATGCATCAACATCAGACTCCGCCACAACTCGAAGTCACGTAGGACCAATCCCAAAAATAAGATAAAGAAGACGGCGCTGCATGATCATGGTTACGATGACACTGTCTTGTTGAACAGCGAGTAAAGGATAGCTAGGCAAGTAGCACGGTGGCAGGTTGTTTAAAACGCTCCTTAATTTACACACCTTTATTACGGTGATATTAAATATTACAACTGTGTTCATCGCTTCAGACGTGTAATGGTAGAGATGCATTTTCTTTTCTTTCTTTCTTTCTTTCTTTATTCTCCTCCGTTAAGTATCCACCGACGATGAGGCTCTAACAAAACTTCTCCAATTCGAGCGGTCTCTTGCGAGTTCTATTGCCTTTCTTAGCTCCAATCCTCTGTCTTCTATGTCCTCCAGTACATTATCTATCCATTTCTTCTTCGGCCGTCCTCTGCTCCTCGTTCCCTCCACTTCTCTGTGCAGCGCCTTTGCCGGCATTCTTCCGCTCTCCATCCTGATCACATGCCCATACCATATCGGTCTTCTTTTCTTTATTCTTTCCACTACTGTTTCCTTCTGTCCTAGTTCTTTTCGTGTCAAAGCTTAAAGCTGCAGTTTAGTTGCATTAATTTTGACTCATTTAGCGGCCATCTAAAGCATTCACACTGCCAGACAAAGTTTGCAATCATAGTCGTTTTATTGAGTTCTTACTGACATAAATAAGAAATAATACAGAAAATCCTAATTATTCAATCAAATGCGTGGAAGTCAGAAAGAGGAGCAATGGTCGAGTTTCAGTAAAGTGCTCGAGAAATGTAATTCCTTTTGTCCTTAATCGGTAGTTCAAATCTGTGAGGACGAGGACAAAGATTATAAGGCCTGTGGAGTGTGGACTCTCGGTGAAAAAAATGCTAATCAGGACGTGTGAGTCGAGTCGGATCACTGCACGAAGTAGCCGATTTTCGATGTCATCTACAAGTGCTTCAACGCTCTTAATATCAGGCATCAGAAAACCTTAACGTCGCATCTTACGATGAAAACTCTCTAGTTTTGATCGGTCGTCAGCAGAAGTTAGGCCCCACCAGGCAAGGA
>OX457051.1:37982692-38030602 GCA_949752735.1 Lumbricus terrestris
ACACACATAGATAGAAACTTCAAGGCAATTAGCACGGACACCGCTACATTGCACACAATAACTTATAAGCCTACATGCCACATAAACAATTATAATATTCCGTGTATTTTGAAGATGATCTACGGAAACATGCGTCGTTTACATGTTGTGAAGGCTAGTGTGCAACAATACAAGGCTAGTTATAGGTATATTTTAGATGCTGTCGAAATTAAAATGGAAGCTAGATGATAATTACGAACGTCATGCAACAACGGTCGCTGTAGATTATAGAAGGATTTTATTATGTATATTTTTTTTTATCTAGGGTCCTACTTCTGTCTTTATTCGGGACACTCTTCGTTGGCTCCCTGTACCACAACGCATTGAGTTCAAGATTTTGGCCTTATGCGTAACTCTCTTCTTGGGGTAGCTCCCTCCTACCTACGTTCCTTCTGTATCCAGCTCTCCTCTCACCCCGGTCGCTCTGACCTTCGTTCGGCAGCGAATGGCGTCCTTGTTGTTCCTCGCGTGCATGGGGCTACTGCCCAGTCCAGAAGCTTTGCCTATGTTGGCCCCTCCTGCTGGAACCGTCTTCCTCATAAGCCACGTCTTGAACTACTCAGTCTTTCCCTCTGGTTAGGAAACGCCTGAAGACTATACTGTTCGTTAGCGGCAGTGCTGGCTTGGATCGGCAGCGCTACTGAATCTGTGAGCGGCGCTATACAAATATTCAATTACAATTACAATTACTTTGATAATCACAGTTGATAAGGATCACAGCGAATTGCACATTACAAAATGACGTTCCTCGGAGACGAGTTTGTGTGAATGGAAGCCATAAGCCATAAGATGTTGCTAAGCAGCGCGCGTTATGAATGAGATGCTGGGTCCGCGACGCATAGGATAGGACGATGGCATGGAGATCAGCGGACACGAGTTCGATTCCCGAAGCCCCCTAGGATGGACGTGATTTTCATAGGCTGCTATTGGCGCCGTTGTATTGCATTCCGTCTGTTCTGTTAGTAGGACTAGTTAAGATTTGTTTCGCTGCAGGACTTTTTTAACGTGCAATTGTACAAAAAATGTGCAGTTCTAAATGGATTTGTGCAGTTGTAGAAGTACATATGTACACTTAAAACTAGCAAAAAGGTCATTGCCCTCCGATTGGAAGTAGTTTACCATGGAGGATGGACAAGGAAATAAGGGGCTGTGCAGTCCTAAGATTTTCTTTAAAACAGCCCTGTTTCGCTGAGAGTTCCTCTCAATGTTGTAGTATAGGCTTACTGTTAATGTCGTTTTAGATATTCTCATGTACGACACGATACGACACACGCGCATGCGCACGCGCGCACGCGCACGCGCACGCGCACACAAATTCACGTACAAAACGCATTCATCGAGGGACATACTACCTGATTCAGTATAATATATTATAGCACTTAACTTGTAACGCAGAGCCTATAATAATTAATTCAATTCAATAACCATGGGCACAGTGCCCGTAGGATATATATTTAATAATTAATTAATGATAATTAATAATTAATCAATAATTAATAATAATTAATTAATTAATTAATAACAATTAATTAATTAATTAATTAATTAATTAATTAATAATAATTAATAATTAATTTAATAATTAATTAATGATAATTATTACATTGGCCTCCCATCCAGCAGATTGACTTGTCTTGACCGGGTATTGCGCTCTGCTGCACGCCTAATTGGGAAAATCCCTAAATATGATCATGTCTCAAACTACATGCTTGAGGTACTTCACTGGCTCCCTATTCGCCAGCGTATCGAGTTCAGGGTAGCTGCATTGGTATGGCGATGTTGTCAGGGCCTTGCCCCAACTTACCTCCGTGAGCTATGCAGCTCTACATTGGGTATCCAAGGACGTCGTCAGCTACGCTCTGCTGATAGGGGAGTCCTCTTAGTTCCTTTTGCTCGTACTACTACCATGAAGGATCGAGCCTTTTCTGTGGTTGGACCAGTGGTCTGGAATGGCCTTCCTTTTGAGCTACGCCTACACCCTGGGACTCTACCAGGATCCTTCCTTACTAAACTTAAAACTGTTCTTTTTGTGCGCGCTGGAGTCGGGAGCGCCTCTGAGTAGTTTTTTTCTTGAAGGAGCGCTAAATAAATGTCCGAATGAATGAATGAATTAATTTTTATGATGGTTCGATACTCCTTTCATTACTGTGCTGGAACCTCGAGCACAGAAACCACTAATTCACTCACAATTATTGTTTTGCGTAGATAGATGCTTGATAGATAACAAATGCGATACCTAACAATAATGAAAATTATTGCATAATTCTAAGTTTAAACAAAATTTTTTTTATAAATTTGTCATTTTGGCGAAACAATAGTAAACAGGATACGGCTGTTCGATCTGTTTATACACCTTTGAATTGCCGATTCCTTGTGCTATAAATAAAATATGTCATTTTAGATCGTTTGATTACATTTCTCCCATGTAAAGTAATATATTATAGCCGAAGTCTATCTAACAGATTATCGAAATCGTCACGGTAACTGCGTATATGCTGCGATGCACATATGCTACCATGGATGGATGGATGGATCGAGATTTGACGAGAGCTTATGACAAAAGAGGCAGTTGCCCTCGAAAAAATTATTTGGCTTAATACAGTTCTTATTCCATGACGCGTGAGGGAATCGATTTGTAACACCTTTGCAATGATGTTGTATGGTGCTATATAAAAGCTGGTCGATGGGTTGATTTATAATTATACTCGGCTGATTGTTATGACTTAATCATAATGTTCACACCTCGGATAGCACGACATCTTCATTATCATAACTAAATATGAAAACCGATAGTTTAGAATTTAGAGAGTTTTTGTGTCCGTTAAACGCTTTGAAATGTTAAAAATATACGTTTGACTATCATAATGCACGTATGCATATACAGGGTGGACCCTAAAAGTACCCCAATAAAGGTTTTTGGCCAAAAACATTATCTTTGTCAAAAGTGTGAATTTTGAATGAAATTTTAAAGGCTTAAATGGAATTTATATTTACACATGATGGCAAGATTTCATATTCAAACAGAACAAAAATGAAATAACTTTTAGTGATACCGTATAGACCACCCACTGTTTCTGACGATTCAAAAAGTAACTCAGGAAAAAGTAGCAAAAATCGAAGTCACGTCTCACATAATTGTCATCAGATCAACTTGATAATGCTTCACAACTTGTGTTCAATGTGTCCACCATCACTGCTCTCGCTTGCTCTGAGTATCTTTGTAATGTTTGTAATGGCTTTGTTGAAGTGTTCTAGAGTTAAATCTTCCAATAATTATTATCAGCTTCAATGCCACCATCAATTTATTCTCCTATCGCTCTTGGTTTGACCGCAGATTGTGTTATTTCTCCAGCATAACTCTCCACACTTGATAATCCATCAGGTTCAAATCCGGAGATTTGGGGCCATTGCCTCTTCTCAATGAAACCAGAACAATTATAGGCTAATTAATTATTGACATTGACTCTATCTCCTTTCATCAGCGGCTTACTTAAGAACTCTCAACTTAACTGTCAATTTCAGCGCTGTCATTGTTTATCAGAGTAAGCGGTGATTATATAGACTTAGCTTCAGGACTTCGCTCTTAAAGTGTCTGAACACACATTTTGTCTGCCATTGACACCTTGGGAATTTTAATTTTTAGAAATTTGAATTTCGTTGTTTAATAACAAAATAGTCTGACACATTCTTCGTTTTACCAACATGATCGTCATCCTGCTAAGCGACTTCACAGGGACGTACCGCTACGCTAGTACCCTGTTTCTTTTATAAAATTTAATTGTAATAATAATGATTATATATCAGTATCAGGTTAATTTGATAAAAATTATTTTAGACATGATTTGTTAAAATTGGGTTTTTTTACTTTATGTTGCGATATGTTTTGAATCGTCAAGAAACGGTGGGTGGTCTCACTAAAAGTGGTATAACTAATGTCCTGCTTGAAATATTTTGGTGAAATTTGGCCATTGAACGTAAACATGAATTGTTTATAGGTAAAAAGCTTTAAAGGGGAGGGGTAAACTTTTTATGGCCCACCTTGTATGTACGCAAACATGAATACCCATGCGTGATTTGTGTTCGTGCTATGTATATAATTATGCATTACACGAGACACGTGCTTTGAGTCGCATTATAAATTCTTGTGTACGACACGATACGATATTATAGACACACTCACACACTCACACACGCCACACACACACACACACACACACACACACACACACACACACACACACACACACATACATACATACATACATACATACATACATACATACATACATACATACATACATACACACATACATACATACATACATACGTACATACACATACATACATACATACACACACGCCACACACACATACATACACATACTCACCCACCGGAAGTACACACACGAGCGTAGGTGAACGGACAGACGACAAAGCAAATCGTTCGTTGATTGTCGTCATAGCAACCCGAGGGACTAATTAGACTGATTAGCGATAATTAGAACTCTAATTAGACCGCTGCTGTTGTTGTTCTCTACTCATTACGATCATCGCCGTCTGCTTCCAACGCAGTCGGTGACAATGGCGGCGGAGGCGGCATCGGTCTTTGAACTAATTATTATAGAATCAAAGGAGATTGCCGACAGCTGACTTTCGACGATATCGACTCCCGCGGTAATCTTCACTTCCGCCATGGATCCCTTTGTGTATTCGTAGACCCTGTAGAATATCTGCATTTATGAATAGCCATAATTATGTAAACGAGACATAAATAGCGCGACTTTGGTTTTTTACTTGGTTTTCTACATCTTCACCTATTTTGTGGTTAGTGGTTGCAGCCCAAAAAGCAATATCCACTTACAAATTCTGATCATGGGCGCACGCACGTACGGACAGGAGTCCCTCTGGAAAACTGATAGAGGTTGTTCAATAGAGCACATGCGTACTTACTTACTTATTTTAAAAAGCAACCACAAACAAAATTCGTCTCAATAAAGTACTTATGATACACAAACTTAAACCGATAAATTTGATATTAGACACCTTTATGAAGAATATTACACATGTTCTTAATTTCCTCCTCTGCATTTTTAAAACAGATATTTTCGTAAAAGATCGACAGCGTCGCTAAACCCTTGGATCATCAGTTTCAAGCTCTATCTACAAAATTGTAACCATTGCCATTGAGTTTTGAACCCCTGAAAAAATGCGTCCGGGCGCCCATGACTCTCATCGCTGTGAATCGTATTTTATTACTCGCCACTGGTTGCACTCTGTCAGTGCCAGTCCCAAGCATGGATAAAGAAGGAGGGCGTCGCTAATGGTCTTTGTTACCACACAGTGACATTAAACTGCAAATGCCGCCGCCGTATTTTATTAACTCCGCCACTGGTTGCACTCGATATCTGCCAGCGCCAGTCCCAAGCCTGGATAAAGAAGGAGGGCGTCGCTAATGGTCATTGACACAACACAGTGGACGTTAGACAGCAACAGACGACGTATTTTATTTATAGGCCTGCAGCTCATCGACAGAAGAATATTATTGTATTACACAGAGGCAATAGCTGCTGCGTTCACTGAGAGACAATTGGGTATACCTGATTCGGTATCACTACAGTAACACGTAGACTATAAATTATAATATGGGTTCGAAACTCCTCCCATTAGACATCTAACTGTGTTGGAACCTTCATGGACAAGTAAATCCTTCACTCATACATTATTATCAACATAACATTTATTTTGCGCCAACAAAAATTGCTCAGCGATATCGATTGTTTACCTGATCGTTAGATGGGTAACCTTAAAATTAGCTAACAATGATGCTAATTGCATCGTTGTCAGTTAATACACCTATTATTAATTTATTTGAACGAAATTACGGTAAACTTGGTACGCTCTGCTAAAACACCTTTTAATTGGTGATCTATGGCGTTATACATATCAAATTTCGCTCAATATACCATTATATTTGACAGATGCAGCCTAAGTTGAATCGACGTAAATCGCTACTGCAACTGCATGATGTGATACACAAAATCTTATGCTACAGTACTTAAATCGTATCGCATACATAAATTTGTATAGTACCGCTAACAGAGTGGCGATTCAGAGGCGCTCTCAGCAGGCATGCTTCGGGGAAAAGAAATGCCTTAAAGAATGTAAGACTGATGAAGAAAATAAGTAATTAATGTAGCTCTAAGCGATGGTGGAAGGCCATTCCAAATGGAGAGACCAACCACAGCAAACGTTGAATTTTGGGCAGGAGCAGTCTTAATCACGGGGAAAAAAAAATCGCAATAGTAATTGTGAGTGAAAGACTTACTCAAGGAACCTACTCAATAATGGATCGAACTCGTATACAACGTGCAATAAGGGCAGCGCTCTATCAATCCGTAACTGTGTCTCACGTCAGATAACTTGATGTTTCATACTTTAACTGCGCTATATAAGTCATTGGCGGATGAGACACATTTTGTGGCCACTGGACAGGACAGTCACGTGACCCCAAACAATCTTTAAGCTTTGTGTGAGAAGCAAAGATATTTTTGTAAATAAATTGAAATGATGAAAGTGCCGGTACGACCAGTGATATAGTATTTATTTATATTATACAGCTGCGATTTTATTCAGTTATTGAACTAAAGTTTGAACTGGTTGTAGTCAAGGATCAGGACACACAAACATAAACATTGTGTTGGTAACTACCAAGCCTGGGTCCACATAAGCCTCCTTGCCCCTGTGCCTTTCCCCTCTTTCCGTATATCGGGTGTTTTCAATTCCTAGGGTCGGGAAGTCATGGGCGACGCTAATGCGACGAGCATCATACCATGTGACTTATCTCAGTAATATTTGTTCAAACAAGATGGCGGACATTCTCTGCTGTGTCTATTGCGAAATCGGTTGGTTCAAAATCTATAAACATTTTTAACCAACTGCACGGATGAAATTGAGAGTCTTGTGTTGTCATTGTTGCTAAGGTAAACGTGCAATAATTGGGCATGAGCTTTGATGTTTTTACGAAGATAATCTATATTTTAAAAAGTCTGTAGGGCCTAATATGCGGAAAGACAGCGACACCGGTTAAAAGCCAAGACAATGAGGAAAGTCACTGGAAATTGCTTATAATAATTTATATACCATAACTTATACATGATTTAAAGGTGTTTAAAGAAGATCTGCAACTGTAAAGAATCATGTGCTCAAAAGCATCTTGTGCCTGGTTGATGCCTACGTTGCAGGGTTCAAAAGTGCGTGGGAACGCGTGAGAACGGTTACTCTCAAACTTTCATCGTGCATGGAACCCTGGAAACCCATGCCTTAGAACAAAACTCTTCATCAGCGTTCCCACTGTTCATACATTTGGCGTTCCCACTGTTCACACATTTGGCGTTCCCACTGTTCACACATTTGACGTTCCCATTGGTCACACATTTGTCGTTCTCACTACTCATCCAAACCACTTTAGCCACTGATCTGCTGACATGCATACCTCATGTTAACATAATACATAATCATTCTTGCTGGAGTAGAAAGAAAGTGAATAAAAAGGAGACTATTTTGCATAAATCCAAACTTCTGAGAAATTCTCCTGCATCGGAAATGTGTTGTAGGGCGAGCGAAAACATACAGTGAATGAGATTATCAAAAAGCTCACGTTTAATGGATCAAGAACTCGAAGGAAGGCTCAAAATACCAAAGGTTGGTGGTAGCATAAATTCTGGGTTGGATCATCAATCGTTTGGTCTACAAGATTAGGTTAGGTTTCAAACACCTTCTTTTATGTACTAATGCCAGCATATAGCTCTTCCACAATTAATCTTGTGCAATCAAACTATCCGCCATAATCTTACATGCCTAGTTTATAAATTCATGTGGTTTAGCTTTAATAATAAACACCAATGATACTCTCTTATCAACCATAATGAGACAGCAGGGCTGCATTATCTCGAATATGGAGGTCATAATACTTCAAGCGATTGTTATTTCTAGTGTTATGATTTTATACACTAACCAACTTTGCTGAATTTCCTACGTCACAAGAAATCGCGCGCATCAATGCAGCTCTGAAAAAGGTTCGTATGCGCTAGAATGCAATCTAGATGCAGTAATCATAGCTGAAAAGATTCATACTGTGGAGGAGCTGGTAGCTTGAGCAGATAAAATGCTCTTCCAGAATGCACAATTCTTTGGTCATTGCATCCATCAGTTCTTGCCACCTTTTTGTGAAGACAATTATATTTATGCTCCTCTTAAATCAATTCTTTTAAATACTTTCATCAACAGATGAAAGTGTTATTTAGTCATGCGCGTGCGATTTCAAAATCTTCTGTTATCTATCATAGTTCATGGCTCACTTCTTAAATTGTATGACATCATTTTATGTGATGCAACGCATGTGTTTTAATCCTTTAATCAATATGATATGCGTACTTTATTTAGGTTTGTATAGCGTCGTATGACACCATTTAAAAGGTGTCTAAATAAAGTTTTTAAATAAACTAATAATTCAATTTATGTTCTTTAATTGAAGGGCTTATTTCCAAAATCTGTTTCTGAACGTTTTATCCATGGTGGGGAGGGGCTTCTGAACGTTTTATCCATGGAGGGGAGGGGCTTCTGAACGTTTTATCCATGGAGGGGAGGGGCTTCTGAACGTTTTATCCATGGAGGGGAGGGGCTTCTGAACGCTTTACCCCACCATATTATAGTGACGCTTTTACCAAGACTCAAATACAGTGCAATACAGAACAGTGCAACACAATACAATACAATACAATGCAACGAAATGCAATGCAATACAATATGATTCAACACAATTCAAACCTCACAGTCATCCATTGTGGGTAATATCTTAATGATCCGGAAGGACACATGACTGAGCTTACTCAAATACTTTCGTAAGCGCAGACTTAAGAATATCATTATACGTAAGCTTATTTCTTAATGCCTGCGCGTTCGCAATTGTTCGGGTGAATCATGTCCTTGTCTAATAGGACTGTGTGAATATGTGTATGCCTGCTCGTTTGCGTCCGTGACCATGGTGCCTATCTTATCAAGGCCGTAGCAAGGGGCAGTAGCGGCGCCACTAGGGAAGGGGTTAAGCCCCCTAATACGTGATAAGCCCTCCCCCTAACAAACTGAAATAATATTATATGCATGAGATTTCGATCAAATGACTAAAAAAGTCGACAGAAATTTTGGAGAATGAAAATTATTGAAAATTTCCTCCCCGGTGATTCAACCCCTGCCCCTCCAAAATAACTAAAATCTTGGCGCCGCCACTGGCAAGGGGTGGTTATAGTGTTTGAACACCCTCGAAATAAAGCAGTACCATGATGAAATAATACATATACTAAGGCAATCATGTTGGGATGACTGAGGGATTTCAATTTGAAGCTCTTATTCCCATGTGATAATTATATATGTTGGCCTAAAACTGTAGACTAAATCCTCTCTCCAAACCCTTTAGTCAGTTGATTCGGCTGCCTTTCGACCTGAGGAAGGCCAGGTCGAGTAAGTACCCTCCGCTCAAATAAAATCCTGGCAAAGGTTTTGTATCTTATGTCTGGGATTTTGTGGCTGTTATGATAATTTATCTGCATTGTGATCTTTACGGTGAAGCTTCTTATAGAAGAAGCGATGAGTGATTTCACAAAGACGCTTGAACATAGATATAAAACGACTACAAGCAAGACATGAAGTGGATCCAGCAGAGAGAATGTAGACTGACAGAAGAGGACATCCAGTCACAGTCACAATCCAATGTAATTATTACAGAGGCTTAAATGTTCTCATTCGAAGAACCACAAGAAAGCATTAAAGTATCAACGTATTAAACGTACAACGGTATTACAATATTGTACTGCGCCTATAATTTTTATTGCTGAGTCCGCGCAATGGCAGAGGATTGAAAAAATGCCTATTTCTCTTTTAAAATGCAGGAATAAGACACGATACAGGTAGATGTAAGAATAATATCGTTGCAACCGTGGGTTTCTTGCATTAGCATTTTTTTTATTATTATGAAATCCAGAAAATTCAACAAGTTTGTTTTAAAACAATTCACAGTGTACATATTATACTTGCTAAAGTTGCTTCGTGGTTCTGTGAATTTGCGTTGACAGTTGATATCGCGCTAAACGTGCATTCAAACATATAAATGCACACATTCACACAGCCATGCATATTTACATGCACACAAACGTGCATACATGTACATAAACACATACATACATACATACATACATACATACATACATACATACATACATACATACATACATACATACATACATACATACATACATACATACATACATACATACATACATACATACATACTTTGAAGGGGCGCAATAACAAGTGCACATACAAACAAACATTCGTGCATACATACATACATACACACACATAATCTGATTAGTGGATCTTGGTCAATTATCCGGTGAAAAGTTATTTGCGGATCAAGGTTGGGCCAATCCTTAGCCACCTCTCTGGTCTCTATCCGACGAAACTTCCAATCGCCATCCTTGAACAAGACAGTCATCCAACCTGCCAAAGTGCTCTCCAGAAAAACGTTATTCTTATCTGAATGCGCTTTAGAAACTTCGACTTCACAATTACGATTACACTACAGATGATTGATTACCCAAAGCTCCAAAGTTGACAGATAATGGCAGCCATAGAAAAAGACAAAGTCTCCGCCTCTGCTCGTACTCTGCATGGCGCCAGTCCCAAACCTCGAGAACTGAGGAGAGCGACGCTGATGACACAGTCTCATTAAAGCAACAAACCAACCGCGTAAGCTATACAAAAAACACACACTTGAGCACGTCATAATATTGGTCATTTCAACAGGGTCTGTCCAACGGACACAAACCATAGGGGGGGTCCTCAATAATAATCGACGTTGTCATACAACGCTCGAGTAGCTGTTCAAATGGGGAGAGCCACCTCCACCCCGGTTCCCCCCTATCAACTGTCCTGGCGCTGGTGCGAAGCTGTTTGTTAGTGATTGAAGTCGCGAGGAAGGCGTTGCTACTTGGGCGATCGAAGAAGGAGGCGACGTCGCTCGTCTCCCCGTCTCGAGTCGGTTGATCGCCGGCGGAGCAGGTCGACTGATGTCCGGTCGAGACGGAGGAGGAGGGGCAGGAGCAGGTGGAGGAGGCGGTTGACCGGTCACGAAGTGCGTCTGTGGAGGCAGCTGTTGGTACCTTGGCGTGTCCAGAGGTCGACTAGGAGCAGCTGGAGAAAGGAAAGAAAAAACGAATGAGGATAGAGTGAGGAGGAGGAGGAAGAGGAAGGATAGAAATGTATGTATGTATGTATGTATGTATGTATGTATGTATGTATGTATTTATGTATGTATGTATGTATGTATGTATGCATGCATGCATGCATGCATGCATGCATGCATGTATGTATGTATGTATGTATGTATGTATGTATGTATGTATGTATGTATGTATGTATGTATGTATGTATGTATGTATGTATGTATGTATGTATGTATGTATGTATGTATGTATGTATGTATGTATGTATGTATGTATGTATGTATGTATGTATGTATGTATGTATGCATGCATGCATGCATGCATGCATGCATGCATGCATGCATGCATGCATGCATGTATGTATGTATGTATGTATGTATGTATGTATGTATGTATGTATGTATGTATGTATGTATGTATGTATGTGTTTGTGTGTGTATGTATGTATGTATGTATGTATGTATGTATGTCTGTCTGTCTGTATGTATGTATGTATGTATGCATGCATGTATGTATGTATGTATGTATGTATGTATGTATGTATGTATGTATGTATGTATGTATGTATGTATGTATGTATGTATGTATGTATGTATGTATGTATGTATGTATGTATGTATGTATGTATGTATGTATGTATGTATGTATGTATGTATGCATGCATGTAAATATATATGTATATATGCATGCATGTATGTGTGCATATAATGTATATATGACTTGAATCTATGTATGTACATGTATGCAACTATGCATGCATGTGTGAATTAAACGACAGGAACCGAATAGAAACATACATAAACGTATACAATAATTTATGCATATAGATAACAATTTTGGTTGAATTCAATTTAAAATTTTCCGTCGTATCAGACTCCGTGCGTTGGTCACTGTACCTGCACCTAATGCGATCGAAACGCGTTCTTCTTATCAGCATGCATGCTGAGATTGCAACGGATAGATGGCGCTCTTATCTCGCTACGTCCAGCACGTTGGACGGACGGTGATGTCAATAGCCACCAAGAGCACCATGGGGCAACCTTGGTCACCTCAAGCCACCCTTGAGAACCTTTTTAACTTGGACTATGAGCTCATTACACGGATATACATGTACATGTATAAGCAGTTATTGTAAGCAGTTAAGCAATTAATAAAATAAATGAGCATTTAATTAAAATGTAGGCTACTTGTAACAAATATTGGTGTTAACGATTCGAAAAAAATTATGTTGAATTCTGCGCAATAATTTATAAGCGCATTTTTCAAAATGCAATGCCTGGAATAGAAAAATCAATTACTCTATGTAATGATCACCAAGAACATTCATCACGTTTCTACATTATCTTGAGCATGGTGATAGGTATTAGGCCTTTATTATTTTGCATATTATAAATATTGATGCATATATAGAATGTGACAGAAATTTAATGAGCATGAATAAATATCTAAGCAATTTAATGCATATAATGTGAATACACGAATAAAATAATTATGTATTAAAATACATCAAAATATTTACATGAAGGGACAAAAGACTATAATATACAGATATATATGCATATAACATAATATACAGTATATCTAAGAATAATATTATGTCATGGGGGCTCATATTTTCATGTATTTATGTATGAATTCTATGAGTGTACATAATTATCTATGTAGATATGTATGTATGTATGCATACAAGTAAAATCTGAATCTGCATACATATTGGCTTTAGGGTAGATAAGCAATGATGGCTATCCGGAAGATCATGGGCGATCGAGATACAGCGACAGCGACAGCGACTGAAGAACTGACCAATTGATAAATTATATTAAGCAGGGATGCAGAGGAAAGTTATACATGTAGGTGGGATGGACTGAGAGTTGGATGGACAAGAACTGATGCAGGGAGGCTGAGTCATTATAAGAGATGACGCTGATGGTGGTGGTGGTGGTGGTGGTGGTGGTGGTGGTGGTGGTGGTGGTGATGATGATGATGATGATGATGATGATGACGCTGATGATGATGATGACAACGACGACGACGACGACGACGATGACGACGACGACAATGACGATGATGACACACGTAATGATCTACGCATTATCGTGGAAATGCGCATGACTACGTAACACGTGACACACGTCGTTAATTGAAACAAATACCTCCGTCTTAATGCCACTTCCGTTCCGTGCGTTAACTTCCGGTTGTTACGCATGTGCACCAAACGACCCACATGACCAGCAATCAATCACACAAGCACACAAACACGCATAAACACGCATACACGCAAGCACATTAGCACGCCAACAACAAAGACTCACGTATAAACGCATATAATTTAGCACGCCAACAACAAAGACACACGTAAAGGCATATAATTTATAATATACATAAGCGAGCAGACACGCACACCATGATACTCCAGCATTCTTTATGCAAACAAGCACACTGACAAGCATACAGACAGGTACATATGGGGCGCGGTGGTGTGGTGGGTATGTTCGTCGCCTTGCAGCCGAAGGGTTGCAGTTTCGAATCCACCTCAAGTCGTTGCGTAGGGACCTTGGGCAAGTCCTTCACTCGCAATTGCTCAGCGTTTTGGCGTGAATCTCCGAGTCAGTGTCCGCTCTGCAATCGGGAGCACCTCTGAGTAGAGAGCCTGAAGGGGCGCTATAACAAGTGCACATACAAACAAACACAATTTGCGATTGCCATGAATAATCTGAGTCCACCATTGGGAGTCATCGGGAGCCTATGTGTTGTCATTGCACTAAAACTCCAAGCTTAACTCCGCCACTGGTTGCACTCTGCCAATGCCAGTCCCAAACCTGGTTAAAGGAGGAGGGCGACACTAGATAATCTTTGACATGGCAGCGTCGTTAAGAATGCAGCAAAACCCCAAAACGAGTCTGAAAATGGTTGTAACTACTCACCGTCCCTCTGTTGACAGTGAGCCTCGTTTTGTCGCAGTCCTCTGAGGCTCCCGTTACATCGGACCATCGTCGCACAACTTCCCAATGCGTTCATCCTCGCCCTGTCCTCCTCCGTCTCATCCTCAGTGTGCCTCTCCTCCTCTTCTTCTTCTTCCTCGTCCTCGTCGTCCTCCTCCTCGTCCCTGCCGCAGTGACTCGCCCGCCGGAGAACACCATCGCCCCTAGAAAGGCCTTCAATCGGAGAGGAACCCTCCGTCAGCCCGAGTAGGCACCGAGCCTAAAGGTAAAGCCAGACGGTATTTATATGATAGGCAACAGGGTTGTATACAGGGTTTTTTTGACGTGCAGTTCTACACAAATCATCTGTGCATTTGTAAATGAATTTGTGCAGCTGCAAAACTGTAAAAGCAATTTTGTGCAGTGATGATCATCAGGAAAAGGTAACTGCAACCGGGTGTTGGTTCACCACGGAAGAACGAAGTGGAACGAATGTTGTGCACACTGTGCAGTGAAATATAATTTTGCAGCAGGGAAGGCCACATTTATTTCAAGTGGATGATTAAAAAACAGTCGCCAGATTGCTGGTGCAGTTGTGCAGTTCTAAAAATTGTTTTAAAAAGCCCTGGTCAGATACTGTTCACAGTTCAAGTCAATGTTTCTTTTAGAGGATTTTTACAACTGCAGCACCACCAATTCGGTCCCTTCCCATCCTCCATGTTAAATTACTTCCAATCGAATGACAATGAGCTTTTTAAAACTATTTTTAACTGTCCAAAAGTGTATCCATGGGCGCCCGCAGGATTTTTTGCAGGGGGGGTCAGTCATGACCAGGAGAGTTAAGATATAAAATGTCATTAAAAACTAAGCAGCGTACACAATTGCCGTACATTGTCTCGGTATAACTTACTACTATTAATTTTATGAGTCTTTTGCAATGAGACGAACAAGATCGTTCAACAATTTCCGACTATATAATTATGGCATATATTATTCATGTAAACATTCATAGTAAAAAGCTATAGCACTGATAACTGACTAGCAGTACCAGAGACGTCATTTCTTTTTTCCAGGGCACAGAAAACAATTCAGGGGCAAAACATGATCAGCTTGTTAAAATATTTTTTACATGTCATAGGCACGTACTGTGGTTGAATGATCAAACATGTTTTCTTCTTGTTCTTATTTATTTCTTACTATGTTTGATTCGGTTATGGGAATTATTTTAAACACTAAAGTATTAAAATTAGTATTTTGAATGCTATCACAGAATTTTGTAGTTGTATTTATAATACAACATATAATGACTAGTCGGTAGGCCTATTTATATTTTAACTTCAAGTTCTTTTCTCAGTATTGTATACTCTATATATTTTTTATAATACTAAAATACTTAGACAAATGCTTTCATTTGTTATTAACAAGAGCTAATAAAGCAACATTGCATGCTATGTGCACTAGGTCTGACATAATTATTATTTGGCTATTATTATTATTTATGTGGGAAGCCTCTGGTTATGATCCGTGACGCCAGGCATGACATATATTCATAGCATAGCCCTAACCACACACACACTCAAACACACACACACACACACACACACACACACACACACACACATATATATATATGAGTTCTAACTATATGTATACATGATACACAGTCTGCCAAAAAACATTTGTATATTGTTATGCCTCAAAATGGAACTTTTGTCAACCAGCTGTACTGTCACTGTGTGCCTTCACTTCAATCAGACGCCCAAATGGAATTATAAAAACTCAATTTTAAATGGGTCGATATGCAACTGTTTACTGGCCTTCAAGAAGCCTGAACAGAGGTGCTCGGATCGAGTCCACTGAGCCAAGGCTAAACAGAAGACCTGAGTTGGAAAAACAGGCAGATGATGATGATGATGATTGAGCCCATATCAGCCAGGATTCCAGGAAGGAACAATGGTCAAAGAAAAGAAATTATTCATAGTACAGGACATGCATGTCCTGCAATTAAAGTCTATCCAATCATTACATTAAAAAACTAATTACTTAGTTTGATTTCCAGTTGAAAATACATGGCCTACCGTGGATCCGTTGGGGCGATGGCGGAGTGGTGTGCGGTTGGAGGGGGGAACGAGACAAACCGGTTGACGTCTGGCGTAGCATTCTGCAGTGCATTAATGGCAGTTCGAAATTTTGTCTGTGAACTCAGTGTGTCATTTCGGGTAGCTTACTGCTCCGGTCTCATCAGATTGTGCGGATCGTAACGATTAACAGGTTATGAACGGGACTCCGTGTCCCCGGTCAGCTTTTCTTTTCGATTATATACATCCTCCAGTTCGGAAGGAACTCTAATCATCAGGGGTTACGATCCCTTCTAAACAATCAATTCCTCTCCTTCCCCCCTCCCGGGTCGGCCTTTCACTCTCATGGCGGCCTTCCTCCTACCCTACGTGAGTTTGGCTCGTTTCTGATCCCTCCCCCGTTTTTCACTTGGCTCAAGTTGCACCCGCCCTGTATAGGAGCCACTGTTAAATGCTAATGATCCGCTCTTCTGCGACCCAATTTGATTAACCCTCCCCTCATCTGTCACAGTCAGTTCAGTGTATAGTGTGCATCTCATCTTTCATGCACCTCTCTGTCTTAAGAATCTCCTTCATGTGCGTCCGACATGTGCACCCTCATTCAACACCTTGTTCGACCTTATAGGTCACCGGTGTTGAGGGAAAATGCATATGGTCTACTCCCTGTCAGATGGTGGTTGGAGTACCCATCGGTTGTAAACGGTTCATAGGTTATAGACCTGTATATATTTTAATATATAAATATCACTTTAAACTACTGAATTGTGCATTACATATATATGTGAATATAGATGGAGAGGGTGAAAATAGCATGTACGATTGTACGTCTTTTGAACATTTATTATCCAGAGGTCTTTGCCTGGCGATTAGTAGGCTTACTGGGTCCTTCCTGTAAAGTCTGCATATCGGGCAACGGGGCAACGCATCTCCTCCCCTCGTCCCTGTCCATCGCCAGCTCCCCGGCCTCTTCCCAAGATATCTCCAAACACCCCTTGCAAGTCATATCTGGTTACAGTGCCAGACACCACATAAATTATGCGTCTGTGACCCCGTGTATCGAAAATCCAACAGGCTACAGTACAGGATGTAGTTCAGAAACTATGAGCATGTTGTGGTCGTTGAACACCGAATGGCGCAGGCAGAATAGGTTAGCTGTTGGAACGATTGGCCAAATTCAGGGGGTGGCAAATGCATCCTTTCCCGTTTTACCACTGAAAATTTTCCAGAAACTGTCATTTTTAATATTTTGTCATGATTTCCAGGGGGGGTCACGCGACCCCCCTTGACCTATGCTGCGGGCGCCCATGAGTGTATCTGCAACTGCACAAATCCATTTAGAACTGCACATTTTGCATAGAGCTCCACGCTAAAAAGTCCTGCATGGTTTAAGCGAAAGGCAACACAAAAGGCAAATTAATGTAATATAATATTTATGCACTATGTCCCGATGAAAATTAGACCCCAAGAAAAAAATGAATGACTCGGTCAAAACTTTTAGCATTTGCCTGAAATGTTACAAACATCAACAGCAGCCATATTTATTACCACCAAATCGTAACGCCGCTTGGAAATGTTGGTGAGTTTGTTAAGTTTGTGACCGTCTGAGGTGCAGTGCTGAAAATGGAAAATTTCCAACATACAAGAGCAATAATTGATTTTATGGAAGTTCAGTTCAGCTACAGTTGCTGTTTAAAATGTCCGTATTCGTCACGTGTGTAGACCGTAGACGCGGACGCCAACGTTTGATGGCATCAGTGGCGTAGCCAGAAATTTTTGATAGGGGGGTTGTTTTGGTCTGGCCGGATGCTCTTCCTGACACCAACCCGACAGTAAATAAAAAGGGAATAAAGTAAAACAAGGGAATAAAGAAGGAAAAACAATTGTTACTACGAACAATTGTTTTTTTCTCATTTAAGTCAATAAATAACCTTTGAAAAACCTTTTCCTCAGCCAATTGGTGTTTTACCCCCGAAACCGCACTTGTCGCTTAGACAAGTGCGCTGGATGGCATGGTTGATGATCACGTGGTCAAACAGCTGCAACTCTTCAATCATACAAGTCATGTTTGGCCAATACCAGGTTTTCAGTTCATTGTGCAGACTCATCAATCTTCTTCAACAGTTTATTCAAAGATGGCAGGCACCAGATTCTGTTCGAAAATTGCTTCAGAAACCTTCTCGTTCCATAACCTTTTTCCTGCAGCAATACTTTGAATAAAATTTAATTTTCTTCTGTAAACAGTAAACGCCATGCTTCTTTATTGTTAACACCAAAACATGTGACGTGTTGCATCAGAGAAGATACACATTATAGTCTTGATAAGCAAGGGCATATACTATTACGACGGAAACTTTCAATTTTAGCAACTACTTTAAAGATCCAAGACCTGTACTTGTTCTGCACTAATTCAAGTCAGATTGACATTTAGTTTAATTTTCAAGCATTTTTTGACAAATGTTTTGTAGTCTACTTTTCATCGGGGCCACAGTATTAGTCACAAACTTAAATTGCATCGCCCACAGAAAATATGGTCATTCGGTATAACTCTCCCAGTGCGATCACCCGAAGAGGTGAAATATATGTTTGGGAGAAAGAGAAGGAGAGGCAGAGGTAAAAGAAGAGGTAGAGACAGAGGCAGAGACAGAGGCAGAGGCAGAGATAGAAGAAGGTGCATAGAGACATAGGCAGAGGTAGAGGCACAGGCAGAGGCAGAAGAAGAGGAAAAGGTATGATACTATGGTTAAGTCAAGTCATTATCAGAGGAAGCACCACAGCCACCAGATGGATAACTATGGTAAGTGGTTCCAACCCTCTTCGCAAGACAGAATCCTATTCTTCTCTTGCCGAATTATCTCGCCTCCATTGCGACCATTCTTTTCAGTAACACCATCGACCTTCTCCTGACAAACACTAAACAATAACCCAATAGCGAAACAACCGCTGCTTGCCCGTTGCACAAAATTCAACAACTAATCAACCGCTTTCAACAGGTTTCAGCTGGGCTAAACCGGTTTCAACTGGTTTCAACTGATTTCAAAAGGTTTCAATTGGTTTCAACGGATTTCAACTGGGTTAAACCGGTTTCAACCGGTTTCAACTGATTTCAACTGGTTTCAACTGGTTTCAACTGATCTGAACTGGTCTCAACTGGTTTCAACTGACTTCAACTAATTTCAACAGGTTTCAACTGGTTTCAACTGGGTTAAACCGGTTTCAACTGATGTAAACTGGTCTCAACCGGTTTCAACTGATTTCAACTAGTTTCAACAGGTTTCAACTGGTTTCAACTGGGTTAAACCGGTTTCAACTGATCTGAACTGGTCTCGACCGGTTTCAACCGCTTTCAACTGGTTTCAACTGGTTTCAGCTGGTTTCGCACCCTGGACTGCGACGTCCGTATAGTGACCAATTAAATCTGTAATGACATCATTAGAAGCGAACTAAATGAAAGCGCCTCGCTTCATAAACGAGCGTCGATGGACTACATCTAGAGGCGCTATATAATCTTATCGCTGCTAGGAACACGAGGCGAGCAATGCAATTTTCGTCGCTTGACGTCGTCTCAGTTCGGCTGTTTCCGTGTAACCATGGAAACCGACGGGAAACTAATCAACTGTCTGGCGAATCCTTTAGGAGGAGGAGGGTGCGGTTTTCTTGTCATTCCGTAAACGTCGTATGGTTTTTGTGTTTGCTTCTTTTTCGTCTGACCCGAATCATAGGCGAAACGCGCTGCTATGGTCCACCTCTGTCACCACAGTGATATCTGTGAGCTGTGTTGCCTCTATGATATGTATACACGACCGCTGAAATCTGTATATATAGCCGATGTGAACTTATAATTATGACCTATGTGAAATTCGTGACCTTGTGACGACCTCTGATGTCGATGTGACCTTTGTGGCCTCCATCACCTCTGTTGCTTCTTTAACCTCTGCACCATTTGTGACTGTAATGCCCACTGCATATTGTGGGGCGCGGTGGTGTAGTGATGGCGTCGTTGCCTTGAAGTCGGAAAGTTTGAATCCACCTCAAGTCGCCGCATAGGGACCTTGAGCAAGTCCTTCACTCGCAATTGCTCAGCGCTTCGGCGTGAAACTCCGATGCAGTGTCCGCTCTGTAGTCGGGAGCGCCTCTGAGTAGTGTGCTTGAAGGGGCGCTATAACAAGTGCACATACAAACAAACAAACTGCGCTGTGAACGATGTGACATCTTATGTCGATGCAATCTCTGTCACCAATATTACCTCTGTGACCTTTGTGGCCCCTGTCACCGCTCAGACCGCTGTTCCTTCTGTAACCTATAATGCAGCCTTTCGTGACGTTTGCGGTCTCTGTGCTATGACCTCTGCGACCTTTACACTTTATACGCGACATCTGGTGATGTCCATGCAATCTCTGTGAACTATAATCATTATGTCACCTCTGTGAACTGTGTGACCTCGGCGACCTCAGTGACCTATTGACCTTCGTGGCATCCTTCTATAAGAGTAATAATAATGGTTGTGGTGTTGGGGACTTTCGCAAATCCTTCGCTCATAATTAAAGGGTTTTTAGTGCAAGAACCAAGCAAATGCAATTTCATAGTGCATGTACATGTATGCGGCAAATTGAGTTCTGAATGCTTTGCAATCTTCACAAGAAGATTGCTGAGATAATAAGAAAATTAATTCAACGGTATGAAGTGCACCTATTTTTCAGTCCCAATATGCTGGAACAGTCTTCCACCGGACATCGATCAGACTGGTCGATTCAGTGACAGTGAACTCTTTCAAATCAAAGCTTAACTATTATATTATCTGTTTGCTAAGGGCTATCCTGCAGTTAGCTGTTTGTGAGGCGCCTTTGTAACGGTATGACTGTGTTACGGCGCCATATAAACTGTCGTTATTATTATTATCAGGGCTGTACTGGTAAATTTTGAGGTGAGTACACGCTGACCGGGAGAAAATTTTCCGACAACCTAATCTCGGGAAAATTTCGTCCATTTTCCGATCCGAAAATTCTGACGACCTTTTTTTCCAAAACAGCGCCGTTGTGCGCCTGATTTACTAGCGTGTACGGTGTACCCTGCTTTTTACCCGCGTATACCCTACTTTTCGGGAGGTGAGTATACGATGCCGTTTTTCCCCGGAGGAGAGTATACGCTGTATACCCGCGTATACCCTCGTGTACAACCCTGATTATTATTACTATTAAAATTATTATTACAGTACTGTCATTATTACCATTGTCATTACTACTACGATATAACATAATTGCAATTACTACAATTGTCATCATTATTATTTTCAGTGTTAAATTACAAAGAAAAGTATAAATGCACACAGCTTGGTACGTTTGGAGAACTTTACGTGGCAGATTTATTTTATATTATAGTCCACAATACATGTAATATCCTGACGAAACCCCAAGTGCATGCTTTGACCTAATAATAATAAAGCTCCGAGCCATCTTATCTTCCACAGGCACCCATAGAAAATGTATAATTCCCGATTACAGTGCTTCCTTCTCATTCCCTCCTTTTCCTCGTCCTCCTCTTCGTCCTCGTCCTCCTCGTCCTTCTCCTTGTCCTTCTCGTCCTCATCCTCCTCTTCGTCCTCTTCCTCGTCTTCCTCCTCGTCCTCCTCCTGTCCTCCATCTTCATCGAACCTCATTAACCGCTCTTTCTGTAGCTGGTCCTGGGCCCTATTAACAACATCTTCTCGCATATGTAATCTATACACAGTATAATAATTATACATGTTAATATATGTTATATATGTTATACATATATACAGACTCGTATGGACAACAAGCGAGTTACTGGGTCACATTAAATCCCGCAAGTTTCGTTATTTTGGGCATGTGTTGAGACAAGAACTGGACAGCATTATAATAGAGAGCAGCGTGATGACGGACCTGGTAGAGGAAAACAGAGGCCGAGGCAGAGCAAGAATCTGCTGGATATACAATATCGAGGCATGGACTGGGTTATATATATAATATCAAAGGTCAATCTGCTTCTCACCGCACGAGACAGACAGCATTGGACAGCACGGATCCAGTCATGCAGTCAACTGTCGCTAATGTATACGATGACGGCATGACATGACATGACATGACATAATTATTATATATAACCATACATGTATATACGGCTGCAGTGACGTTGCCAAAGAGGTTTGGGGGGGTTAAACTCACCCATTGGCTTAGGGGAAAAGTTTTTTAGAGGTTATTTATCCACTTAAATAAGAAAAACAAAACAATTGCTTGTAATAAAAATTGTTTTTCTTACTTTATTCCCTTTGTTACTTTACTCCATTTTTATTTGCGGTAATACTGCTGGGTTGGTGTCAGGAAGGGCATCCGGCCAGGCCAGTGTGATAATTGTGGAAAAATAACCATTATCCACTTGAAACCCAAACAGACTTTACTATGGAGCTCTAAGAAAGACTGGGGTTGAAACCCCCCAAACCCCAAGGCAATTCTCACCCTGGGCCAGGCCATAAAACCCCCAAACGCCCCTCAAGATGTCGTTGGATATTGGAAGCGACTTGCAATGTTCGTATTCTGATAGTGCCAGACCCTACCCTGCAGAAAGGAGGAGGAGGAGGGTGACCGTAATAATCAACAGTAGGTAACTAAATCACGACAACGATTTCCCGACATTTTTTTCTTCACTCAGCGGATGACGAATGTATGCGTGTAGATTTTCGATCAACTCTTAATTTTAATTTAATTTCTACTATTATACGAGTAACCAATGCTTAAAGTCTAAAAAATGAAGTGCCTGGACGCCCTTTACCTTTCTATTTTCGCGCAGGTCAAATAACTGACAGAACGGCATTCAGGCTTTAATACAAGTGCCTGGACGCTGTCCATGACCGTTCGGACACACTTTAAGCTCCGCGAGTAACAATAGCTTGCACACGTATTGTTTGAGATCATAATACGATACCCATTGTTTTAGTTTTTTAAATTAAAATCGAACTGCGGGTCCACGCTTCAAAAAGGAGATTGAGTGTCGCTAATGAGCCTTGAGGCGAGCACTTATGCGCAGAAAACGACGTCAGATTACTCAGTATTCTTGTAATTTATCCGCTATTGACGTTGCTGAGAATGCGCTATAGAATTTCGTAATAATGGTGCAGCTTGATCTGCAACCTGGATGTTACGCCGACCCACTTGGCATGGTCGCATTTAGGGCGCGAACGGGTTCAACTTACGCATCCCGCCGAAATACAGGCCTATCAAGTTCATTGGAACCCCGAAATGAAAAACGCAAGGACTTTTTGGCTAGGTTTCTGCTACTAGTTTTGGCAAACGCACAATGTAGATGGCATCATGAGAAAAAACTTTCATCATTAAGATAATAGATTATAATTATGTATCCTACATCTTGTATGAATGCGATTTCGGTTTAACATGATGTGCTTTTAAAGTTTTAGTTGAATGCCTTTGTTATAGATCTTTAGGCATCCAGCCTACCCGTTCTACCCGATCATCCGCCTTTGTCACGAAAAAGAGTATCCCCCGTATTAATTGTATCCCCCAAAATTAAAAAAAGGCGAAAAAACCGCTTCCGCGTGTATTTTTTGGGCAAATTAATTTTCATCTGCATTGTTTTGAACAATGACACTAACAGGTATGTTTATTCCTACTAGATAATTTGTTTTGCCCTGTTTTTAGAGCGCTTAAAATATTTAAAACACTTAAAAACACTCAGAGTCTCTAAATAAATTCGAGTTGCCTTTTTCTGTACATTGCTTAGGACACTTAAAACATTATTAGAGTCACTTCAAATTTTGATTAGAGCATAATTTTTTTTATTATGCGCATTTTTCAAAAAAGGGGATAGAATGGTTTATACCCCCGGATAGTATAGACCGGTTAATTCCATCCGGGGGGATAGATTAGTTCATCCCCCCGGATAGCTTTCAGGGGGATACTCCGTTTCGTGTCACCTGCCTTACACTCTCTCGACCGCCGATCACAAGTCATCTCAAGTTCTCCAACCGAGCCATATCCAACTCAGCACCACGCCTTTGGAATGATTTGCCTGCTGAGTTCCGATCCTTTTCAGTCCCTATTCCATCATTACTAATCACACACCATCACCTTCCTCAGGCTCCTCTATCCATCACACCTCGGGTTTTTCGTTCAAAGCTAAAGACACTGCTTTTCAAGAACTCTTACCCTGTCTCATCTGATCCTCCACCACCCTCCAATTCCCGGCTCAGACGACACCCACCTTAATAGCTGCTCTCTCCACTCCTCTGATCCTACAGTAACGCGACCCGGACCACCATGCCATGGACTACTCTTACGGACAATCCTTTTGACTCAACGCAGCGCTCGTGAATAAACCGGTGCCCCGCGCTTGGCTTTCGAGTGGCGCTTTGGAAATTAGGAGATTACGATTACGATAATATTCAGACAGATTGACTAAGAATGGAAGTTAGATGAGATTATAATTATTATATTCAGAGAGCCCTATGTATGGAGTGATGTTTAGAATGCGCATATTTGCGCCTCCCTTTAGAGTTTAACGAGTATAATGTTTGACGGTCATTGGTCATAGTATACCGACAATATTAATGCTTCCTGGTCATTGCATAGGACCTGCTACCCCAGTATAATCAGTGTACAGATTTCGCCAGTGCGTGTTTCTGTACACAATTTTTCATCAAGAAATTGCAAGTTGTTTTACGAACTTGTGGGAATCTGCGAGCTGAGCGCATTAGCGGTAAAACTCGGACCGCTGCTTCACAGTTGAGATTCGTGCATTGTTGAAAAGACTAGAAAGCGCTATTCGTCCAATGCTTCAAGGCCCCACGGAGGAGGTTAATGCAACGACCGAACACTTGTGGTGTTTTTCGCGGTCATATTACCAACGTAGACATAGTGTCCACTAATCGATAGCTTCCAATATGCACCAGAAATATTTGATTGTAAGGCAATCTGTATCGCCGTTATGGCAGCCTGCCCGCTCTATACTTAAAGGCCTACGTATACCCTTGCTCGTCAGATAGAAGTTTGCCATTGGCTGACATATAGGCCACAGCGCTGAACTAAATGTACGTAACAATGCTTTTGGCATAATCATCTCCTTGACAACTCTTACGACGTTAAAGTTTATAATCGTGTTGTCATTTGTCAACGCTGTTGGATTATAATAATCCTCAGGGCTTTTTTAACGTGCAGTTGTACACAAAATGTGCCGTTCTAGATTGATATGTGCAGTTGTAGAAGCACTTCTGTGCAGTTAAAACTAGTTGAAAAAGGCCATTTTCCTCCGATTGGGAGTAATTTACCATGGAGGATGGGAAAGGAAAGAAGGGGTTGTGCAGTTCTAAAAATTCCTTAAAAACAGCCCTGATAATCCTGATAATAATCAGTTCGTGGATCTATTCAGCAATATCGCTAGCAGAATAATTCCAGGCCACATAAGCCTGCCACAGGCTGCATGCCAGCCCCAGCCCTCCATTGGCCCGCTCAACGTCTCTCGCCTAAGGGTAATAAACTCAGACTCGTCCCTCACTCCAAAAATCAGCGTCACAGATGTGTTCGTAGTCGAGGGAGAGAGATAGACATTGACAGAGGCAGAGACAAAGACTGTGAGCGACAGACGAGAGAGGCATACAGAAGTGACGGACGGACTATGACAGAGAGACATAGAAAGGGGACAGTGAGAGACAAGGAGATAGACAGACAGCATAGTGGTGGCGTCGTCGCCTTGAAGCCGGAAGGTTCGAGGTTCGAATCCACCTCGCCGCGTAAGGACCTTGGGCAAGTCCTTCACTCACAATTGCTCAGCGCTTCGGCGTGAAACTCCGATGCAGTGTCCGCTCTGCATTCGGGAGCGCCTCTGAGTAGAGCGCTTGAAGGGGCGCTATAACAAGTGCACATACAAACAAACATAGAGAGAGGAAGAGGGAGAGGGGAGAGAGATCGAGAGGAAGAAGGAGAGCGAGAGGGAGGAGGACAGGGAGAGGGAGATTTGGCGAGACACGGAAAGGACTTTGCTATGTCCTTCTTTACATCCTTCTGAAAAGCGCCAACTTGCGAAAGAGCATTGCGTTTAGATTCGACGTAGGCGGCAAACCTATCTTCCAGCTCCTAAGCGACACCCTGCGAGATGTAGGGCCTATACCTAATACACAGTCAACACATCTTACTAATAGCCTTTTCAATTATTTACGAATTCTGTTATAATCTCTGTAAAATGATGATATCGAGATCTTTTTAAAAATTAATTATAGAGCGTCTATAGCAATGCACTGGAGCAGAATTTCGCGATTTTTTTAAATTATACAAGACTAAAACAAAGACATAAAAGAATGCGCAAATAACACGTTCTTGGTAATAAAAAATGTATGGGGCGCTATTCAAAATGCATTTGGAATCGTCTGTAGAATCAGGGGCGGATTCAGGGGTGGCCAATCTGGCCAGACCCCACATTTAAAAATTGCATGGGACGTGGCCCCCATTTGGTTTCAGGAAGCCATTAAATAAACGGAGCGGGAGAGAAAAGAGAGAAAAGAGTAGGATACCAGGCCCCCATCTAAAAATCGCATGGGACGTGCCCCCCCCCATTCGATTCACCAATTACCCCCGACCACGATGACTGACGACAAAAAAGGTCATCAACTATATTGCCAACGTCGACGAAGAGGCACGAGGAATCGCCGTTTAGTCCCCTTGCAGAGGTGCTATACAAATTGCTTTAATGTACGAATAACGTTCTTACTTCGAATGCGCCACCTCCTCCTCCCCCTCCTCTTCTCGACGGTGTTGTCTGATCGTCTTCGGTTCTCTGCAGCTGGTGATGGTGATGATGTGGTCCAACCAACTCGTACATCTCCAACTTCTTCAGCGCGATCCGCTCATAGATGTCTTCATCGGGACCGGTCCGACCGACACCAACCCCGTTCATCGGTTGAAGGCCACTTCGATTCATCCAAGAAACATCGTCTGTCCTCGCACCCCCTCCACCCACCGTCGCTCCCCTGCTCCTCACGACCGGCGCCAACCCACCCGGCACCAGGAGACCGTCCCCCGTGTCACCAGTGGGGGTGATACCACCCATCGAAGCGTCCTTGACGGTCAGCACCTTGAGGGCCTCCATGCGGCAGTTGTACTTCCCGGGACCGTTCTGGGCGCCGCGGCTTCGGCGGCGTCGGAAGGCGCAGACGAGGGCGAGGACGAGGAGGACGAGGAGGAACCCTGAGGCGCAGGATACGGCCACGACGACGGAGACGCGGCGGCCGACGAGGGCGAGACTGTCGTACCTCGATTGAGGCAGCACGGCGGAGGTGTGGTTGATGAAGATACGGAGGCTGAGCGATGATGAGAGCGATTTCGGTTTGCCGTGGTCCGTTGCCTTTACCTTGAGCAGAGTTACCTGTCGAAAGGTAAACGGAGTTAGTCGTTAGACAAGTATCCTAGAAGTATACCGTTGTTTGACATAGTATACTGGCAATGCTGTGGGTATTGTCTTAAACACAACGCCAAGCAATTATACGGTATTGCTGTGTAGCCAATGCGATGATTAAAAGTAAAAAAACCGCTTACAATCATTGAGAGACACATTGATACATTAATTTTGGGTAGTTCTTACGAATGTTCGGACGTCGACTTAAACACCTTTAAATGGCTTGATAATAAGTTATTTATTTGTCAATTTCGAAACACCTATTCATTCTTGTAAAGAATTCTTTTAGGCGTCGAATGGAAAAGTCGGACGGAATGTTGTTTGATTTAATTTTTTCTTTAAATGAGAATAGAAAGACGTGTTTAAGCAGTAAAGATAATTCTGTGCTTCTAGTATAGCAGCTAATAACATTTGAAGACCACTGTCTTGTAATGAAATACAATGCAATGCAATGCAATGCGATGCGATACAATGCAATACAATGCGATACAATGCAATGCAATACAATGTTATACGATGCAATACGATGCAATGCGATACAATGCAATACAATACGATACGATATTGTGAACTACAACTATGCATGATAAGTCACAAGCACATGATGATTTGTGGCATTCACTTTAAGACTAGAGTCCAAGTGACTAGATATTATTAACTTGCGCAAAGAAGATAGTGCACATAGAATGGGCTACTTCTTATATTTACAGTCTGAGTGATTCTAGTACAATGCTCCATTGTTATAAAGTGTCCAATCATGAGAGAGTCTGTTCTGTGGGGCGCGGTGGTGTAGTGGTGGGTTCGGTGCCTTGAAGTCGGAGAGTTCTGGGTTCGAATCCACCTCAAGTCGCCGTGTAAAGACTATCGAACAAGTCCTTCATTCGTAATTGCTCAGGCGCTTCGGCGTGAAACTTCGATGCAGTGTCCGCGCTGTAATCTGGAGCGCCTCTGCATAAGTAGAGAGCTGGAATGGGCGCTGTAGCAAATGCGAGAAATAAAATTTTAAAAACCGCTTACAATCATTGAGAGGCACATTGATACATTTGGGTATATAGTTCTTACGAATGTTAGGACGTCGACTTTACCACTTAATTAAACACCTTTAAATCGCTTGATTAGAAGTTATTTGTTTGTCAATTTCGCAACAACAGTTGGTGAAATCTTCAGAGTCTCACGAAAAAGTCGCCCGGAATATTCTTTGATTTAATTCCTTCTTTTAATCAATGAATTTATGCATGTATGTATGTTTGTATGTATGTGCACTTGTATAGCGTCCCTTCAAGCTCTCTACTCAGAGGCGCTTCCGAATGCAGAGCGGACACTGCATCGGAGTTTCACGCCGAAGTGCTGAGCAATTGCGAGTGAAGGACTTGCCCAAGGTCCCTACGCGGCGACTTGAGATGGATTCGAATCTCGAACCTTCCGGCTTCAAGGCAACGACGCCACCACTACACCACTGCGCCCCACATATAGCGAATCCTCAAAGCGACTAATCAGAGGCGCTCCCAAACGTGGTAAGTGCGCGGAGGAGTGTGCTCGCGTGTATGGGTGTGTTCATGTCTGTAGCCTATGGGTGTACGAGAAATGGTCTTCTTAATAATAATAATAATATAGGCTACATTGGAATCTTCAATGTCATCGACACACTTGTTCACTGTTGTTCAGGCAAGATTTTCATATAATTCTTTCAGCGAACGAAAGTCACGTGAGAACATGTGAGAATGTTGTTTATCGCTGTAGTTGTGCATAGACTTTGTGTTGATATTGTGAATAGAAAAGAAAGTGTTCGAGTGTTCAATGTCCAAAACTAACATAGAAAATATCCGGTCATTGCAGTTACAGTTTACAGTTCATGCATGTATACTGGGCATGTTTCTTGCACACATTGCATGTACAGGCTGCACAGATTATGCTGGCCTTTTATCCTTTTCCCTTGGACAAATGGAACATCGTCTTGTCATCCTCTTCGTCGTGTACATTCTCAGCATCTGATCAGCGGTGTCTACTCCACCCTTCGATGAATTGTAGTCCATAATAATGATTGGCTTCTTTGATGGAATATTGTTGTTTATCTCTACCTGACTGTGCAATGTGTGCATGCTGCTGAGCAGGACTACAACTTTTCCTTTCTTTGGACAGTACGATACCAGTGCTGCATCGTCATGGAAGCCAAAAATGGAAGTGAGGGCTTCGCGACCTTTTGTGGTAACAAAATGAGTAGGAAGTTCCTTTCTGTTGGGCTTCGTAATTGCGGTGATTTGTCCGGAAGAAAGATAAATATGTATAAAAATTATTATCTAACACAGATTTTCTTCGGATAATACTATAGAAAGGATTTATAAATTATAATTATGAATTATTTCAAAGAATACCATTGAAAGTATTCAAAAAAGCTATTGGGGTCAAAAATGACCCCACTGGTACTCAATGCTATAAAAGATTGCCAGCGCCCTCTGGTGATAAACAAGGAAAATATTAATTGATATTTCGATAGAGACTAGGTACATCTTGAAAGTTACAAATTTTAAATAAATTTGCACGAACAGATTTTGCGCAGTGTACAGTCAAAGTGGTCTTGGGGTCATTTTTGACCCCACTGGTACTCGCAGGGTTAAGATGAGAGACTAACGAAGATAAACCGAGTCATTAACGGAGTCTCTAGAGTTGCAGTAAAGTATGCTATATGAAGGCCAGTCGAAAGCATTTTGATGTAAACAAAGTTGGTGCTACAGAAGTGACGAATCTCGGTCACCGAGATCCATCACCAAGCTTTTCGCATTATGCTATCGAATGATAAATGCGAAATTACATTTAACATCTGTGCTCTGCTGGGCCGTCTAAGCAGATCGAAAGGTCAATAAAAGGTGAGCGTGATCAATCATACGCATCGCAATCAGATGGAGACAGACACTGAAGTCAGATGAACATCTGGAGCACATTCGATATTGAAAGCCATAAGCAGAGGAACAGCTGTGACAGGGCTAAATAGGATTATAATAGAAAATGCGATACATAAAGCGTACATACACGATACATTAATAATTCATACATGCATGCATGCATGCATGCATGCATGCATACATACATACATACATACATACGTACGTACGTACGTACGTACGTACGTGCGTGCGTGCGTGCGTGCGTGCGTGCGTGCGTGCGTGCGTGCGTGCGTGCGTGCGTGCGTGCGTGCGTGCGTGCGTGCGTGCGTGCGTGCGTGCGTGCGTGCGTGCGTGCGTGCGTGCGTGCGTGCGTGCGTGCGTGCGTGCGTGCGTGCGTGCGTGCGTGCGTGCGTGCGTGCGTACGTACGTACGTACATACACACACACATACATACATACATACATACATACATACATACATACATACATACATACATACATACATACATACATACATACATGCATGCATGCATACATGCATACATACATACATACCGCACAATGGGGTAACATTGGTACAAGGAACCACACAACGCACTATGTACAGAACATCATATTAATACGGGTATCTGGCCAAAAGCTTGGAGTCAGCATTTCGTTCCACTGTACTATTCCCATGCAAGCTAGAAATAGTCGTTGCACGTCTATCGGATGCTGCAGAACCTGTGTTAGTCGCAATGAACTTGGATACCTGTTTGATTGAGATGCTTCGAGAAAATCGGGGTCAAAGATTTATGAGAAGAAGAAAAATCGGAACAGAGGGGAGATACTGGATATTGCAGGAAAAGCAATGCAGATTAATGAAGCAGACACGACTGATGATGCAGGGTTTTTTGGTTACCAGGGTAACACACTTGTTGAAAATCGGTCTCATTGGAAGGATTTCTGATTTGTAAAATATACGGGCTTGGCACGCATGCGCGATGCATTTCAAAAACATTTTAGGATGCCAACTTTATACCCATGTAAGTGCTTAAATTTGACCTCTAGTTGAAATAGTACACGCTGACAAAATTAACCCAACCTCGAAGTGGTTCCCGGACAATTCGTCGCCGGACAATTGGGAGCGGACAATTGGGAGCGGACAATTGGGAGCGGACAATTCGGACCGGACAATTGGGAGCGGACAATTCGGGTTAACATTAAACCTAACCCTAACCAGTAACCCTAACCCTAACCCTAACATTTACTTCACATGATTGCTTGCCATTCACAAGAAAAAATAGGCTTAAACGATTGAATGAAAGTTTGATCGCCGTAAGCGCCTGTTAGTGGCTCACAATTTCCGCTCCGAATTGTCCGCTCCGAATTGTCCGCTCCCAATTGTCCGCTCCCAATTGTCCGCTCCCAATTGTCCGGTCCGAATTGTCCGCTCCCAATTGTCCGCTCCCAATTGTCCGGCGACGAATTGTCCGGACACCTCTCGAAGTTACTCAGATCTGCCTTTTCTATTCGAATATTCTTAAACTAGAGAATTTTTTCAATTTTCACTATCTACAAAAAATGCAAATTATACGTCTAACCATTATGCGCGCGCACGCACCCTCATCCACACACAAACACACACACTCACACAAACACATATACACACACATAACCTTATACACACAAACACAAATGCACTCACAACCCCCCACCCCCACACACACACATGCTTTATCCAAGCTGACGCCTTTAAATAAGCTTCTGGCAAAAGTCGACAAAAATCGGCCACACATTGCTTGTAAAAAACCATAATGAAGGACCCGGTCTCCTCTTTGCCACGAAGATCGGAAAAACATCAAGGGTTCAACACAAAAGCCACCTCCTCCGACGGCGGCTAGGTGGCGCTGCGAGCATTCGGATTACGGATATCGGAGGCTGCAGCAGTGGCGCAACGTCACAAAGCGAACAAAGAAGAGGCTGACATGTGGCGACGCCTTTGAACGTCGCTGGAAGCTGGACAGGAAACGAGCGGAAAAGTCTATTCGATAATTCCATTAGTATATAGACGGACATGGTCAACTCTTGGAGGCAAATTATACACACATTATTATATACATATTATATATACTGAATCCATAGATGCGAATATATATATATAATTATATATATATATATATATTCATTAGTAAAAAATTTCTCTAGCGCTTCTTTCAAAGGCTACTTAGTACTCAGAAGCGCAATTGCATAAGTTTATGTTATATAAAAATAATATGGGTATGAGTGAGAACAACTGAGTAGTCTCATTGCGCAATACAACTTCTCGGAATAACTGAATAACTGAATGAATGAATGAACGACTGTATGTATATGTGCGCTTGAGTGTGTGTGTGTGTGTGTGTTTGTGTGTGTGTGTGTGTGTGTGTGTGTGTGTGTGTGTGTGTGTGTGTGTGTGTGTGTGCGCGCGCGCGTATGTGTGTGTGTGTGTGTGCGCGTATGTGTGTGTGTGCGCGTATGTGTGTGTGTGTGTGTGTGTGTGTGTGTGTGCGCGCGCGTGCTCTTGAGTGTGTGCGTGTGTGTGCGCTTGAGTGCGTGTGTGTGTGTGTGTGCGTGTGAAAGAGATAGGGAAAGACGGACAGACAGACACTCAGACAGAGACAGAGAGAGAGGCTGAGACAGAGACATGGACAAATACAGATACAGAGACAGAGAGTGTGACAGAGACAAAGACTGAGACAGAGATAGAAAGAGTCAATATAATGCATTATGCGTATAATAATTATGTAGGATGATTAGCTCAGTATCTTTGCACTGCTACTCACTCTATATAATAATTATGACGTCGGCTTAAAATTTATGCTCTAAAAAATTTCACCGTTCTCCTACAAGATCTACTCCTCTTCCCGGCGCCATTGGAAGAGAGCTTAGATTCAATTGTTTTTTTCATCGCCTGCTCGACTACTGTGCTGCAAAATGGCGCTAATCAAATGTAAACAATTTCCTCCGCTTGAATCGTGCGGAAGGAGACAAACAACTTCCGTGTTTCGCCTCCGTTGTCATTAACATTGGACGGAAATTGGAAACTAATTTACTGCGAACGGAGTATAAGACCCAACCGTCCGTCCAAGAGCCGCAACATTCCCTAAAAGGACCCCAGCTTTCTCCAAGGTATCTCCAGTATTCCCTGAGTTAGCCCCTATACCTTCCCCACATCGAGCTTAGAACCTTCCCTCAGGTATCCTCAACATTCCCCAAAGAGCTCCAACTAGCTCAATTAGACTAGCCCCAACATTCTCTCAACATTCTTTCAATTAGCCCCAGACCTTTCCTCAGTGAGCCCCAACCTTCCCTCATTATGTCCCAATCTTCCCTCAACGAACCCAACCTTCCACCCAACCATCTCCCAACTAGTTCCAGCCTTCCCTCAGTTATTCCCCAATCTTCCCACAACCATCTCCCAACTAGCTCCAACCTTCCCTCAGCTATTCCCCAATCTTCCCCCAGCGAGCCGTCTCTCACCACTGTGCACTTTATTAGGTGCAATGCAACGACGTGATGTATTACTCCGCCGATGCGACAGCTGTGTATTAGTCCGCCTGTGAAAAGGCACACAGCGTTTGTTGACCGCGCCAGTTAATTTGTCCAAGTGAATCTGCAGAAAGTGGCTGAAAATGGGAAATTGCGGGAAGGAATCGAAGGATAGAATCGGGTGGGGGTATAGCCTATTTGGTCGGGTACATTTAGGATTGGGATGTATAGTGCGGTGGGAGAGAGAGAAGGGTCGATTGCAGCTGGTTGGGTAAGAATAGTGGGTGATGAAAGGGAGGAGAGACATTCGCACCGGGTCGGGTACGTACATATAATTTATATATTAAAAGTGTGTTGTGAGAGAGAAGGGGAGACGTTCGCATCAGGTTGGGTAAGATAGTAAAAGTCATGCTTCATTCCGGCAGTTCAACTTGATTAAATGAATATGATGCAATGCAGTATTATTTAATCAAAATTAATATGTCTTAGGCAATGTGATTGAATTCACTATTTTTCAATGCAATCTTCATATATCCGAGGCAATGCGATTCATTGCAATGTGATTTAATGCAATGTGATTTATAGCAATGTGATTTAATGCAATGCGATTTAATGCAATGTGATTTAATGCAATGTGATTTAATGCAATGTGATTTAATGCAATGTGATTTAATGCAATGTGATTTAGTGCAATGCGATTTAAGACGATGCAATCTCGTGCAGTGATTTAATTAACATTATTTCACAGTTTTGTATTGTTTTATTTTGCATTCCATTTACATTGATTTGACTTGTATTGCAATGGTTTGTATTTTTGTGGTTCAACTGTTTGTATTGCATTTTTCTGTTTTGTGTAGCGTTGCAATGATTTGTGTTCTGCAAGCGGTGCAGGAATTTGCAATCAGTTGTTTTGTGCCCTGTTGGATCGCATTGCATTGAAACGATTTGTGCTACATCCAGTGGCGTAACAAACTAGCCGGGGACTCGTGGACAATTATGGAGCACGGGGTCCCTACCTATTAAGAACACTAAAAATGACAATAATATGAGATGGCTAATTAAGACTGCAGTTATATTAAAATAGAATATCAAAACGCTATGATCAATGATCCTTAGTTCAATAAAATCGCATCAATAGTTCAAGAGAGTTGAAGAGACAGCAAGAACACAATTAATATAGGGCCTAGGTATAATATTGAGATGCATTTGCCAGATTGATCTGTACAATTATAGTGTACATGGCAATATGATTTCTTTATATATGATGAGAAGAACGGCCACTCTATCCTGTATCCTGACGAGTGCGAATAAATGACATGACATCCATTACCCTTGTTCATTTGTCAAGTCAATTGGCATTAAGTCCTCATTTATATATTTTCTATCCAGGGTAGTCTTTATTGGTATATAATTATGCCTTAAATGTCCGTTTTACTTCATATCTTGCAAGTAGGCAATTAAGAGGAATTCGGTCAATATTGGCATTCTCTACAAGTCTTGTTCAAACAGTCGTTGAAGGACTTGTCTAACACAGTTGCTTCAATACTTAATGCTGTCTAATATCATCGTTTCCTGTTTCCTGTCGTCTTGAAATTCCTGTCACCAACTCATTTATGCAGTAAGAATTCTTCTCTCATCCTGTTTTCGCATTGTCTATAGCATTCTGGTCGGCATATTACGAAGATCGGTTTTATCATCGTCTCGTATTTTTTTTCTTGTTTTTCTCTGATCATCATTCAAGATGTTTGTGAAACCTGCATGTCCAATTCCCGTTTGTATATTTTTATCGTTGTTTCCATCTGCGTTAGATAACCTATGGCGGCAAACGAACTCTTTAATTTTCTCAACGACTCAATTATCCTTGGATGTTGATGCTTATTGGCTTTCAATCATCATTGTGTTGCTTTTCTCTGCTTCGATCATTGGCCCCTAAATGGAAAAGCAAGTCTATACGCGAATTTGTTTGGTCAAAATGCTCGGAGGCCCTTTGAACCTCGGGCCCGTGGATTTGGCCACCCTCGTTATATGGTTGTTGTTACGCCACTGGCTGCATCGATTTTGTAGTAAGCTGCTGCATTGGTTTGAATGTTTGTGATGCAATGCTTTTATTGCATCGCATTGGATTTTGTTGCATTGCTTTGTGCTTCGTGGTGCGATTTATTGCATTGATTTGTGTAATATAATTGCATTGTATTGCATCGCATTTATTTATTTATCCATTTCTATAGCACCTCTTCAAGCTCTCTACTCAGAGGCGCTCCCGACTACAGAGCGGACACTGCATCGGAGTCTCACGCCGGAGCGCCCAAGCAATTGCGAGTGAAGGACTTGCCCAAGATCCCTACGCGGCGACTTGAGGTGGATTCGAACCTCGAACCTTCCGGTTTCAAGGCAACGACGCCACCACTACACCACCGCGCCCCACGGTCTGCATGGCAGTGCATTGGTTTGTGCTTTTTGGTGTGTTGGTTTGCATTACAATGGTTTGAGTTGTATTATAGTATACTGCACTGTGCCACATTGCACAAGTGAATTATAATCAATTGTACGGACATCGACCTTACCATTATGCAGCTAAAATAACATTTCACTCTTTCTCACCCCACCGTCTCTTAATCTCCAAGACACTTACCCTATTTTCGACGTCCCCATGGAAACCACGTGTGAGCGTGATGAGACCACGTGCTCGATCAATAGCGAACACTTCCGGTTCATCGGCGTCCTCGACAGAATAGGAAATCCTCGCATTATCGCCATCGTCCGAATCGACGGCCTTAACGGAAGTGACGACGTGTCCCCTGGCGGCCAGGTTCGACACGAGGACCGCGAAGTCGTCGAACTCCGGCTGAACGAAGACGGGCGCACAATCGTTGACGTCACCGACCGTTACCATGACGACCGTAGTCGTGCTTAGCGACGGCGAATTGTCGTCCCTGACGACGGCGACGAGGTGGTAGGAGTCCTGCTCCTCGCGGTCCAGCGTCCGCGTCGTGGTCACCACGCCGGACTTGCGGTCGACGGAGAAGGCGTCCGAGAGACTTCCGCTGTCGAGGAGGCTGAATGAGAACTGGTCGTAGGGAGGGGAGTCGGCATCGCGGGCGCTGATCTTACCCACTCGCTCCCCAGTGGGACGGTTCTCCCCTATCTCGAAGGTGTACTTGGGGGAGAGGAAGAAGGGACGCTCGTCGTTGACGTCCAGCACGTTCACCTCGACGATAGCGGTTCCAGTTCGGGACGGGGAGCCAGCATCGCATGCGTAGACGTCGAACCGGTAGTGGGCCTGTTCCTCGCGGTTCAACGAGGCCTTGGCGGTGACCTGCCCGGTCTCCGAGTGCACGTCGAAGTAGACTCGCGGTGCGTCAGCGAGGAAGTACCTGACCTTGGCGTTCTCTGCAAGGTCAAGGTCCACGGCGTTGACTTGTACGACAGATACTCCTATGTAGTTGTTTTCGAGGATTTCGGCGGCGTAGATGGGTTTGGAGAATTGCGGGGTGTTGTCGTTCACGTCGCTGACTTCGACGAGAAGCTTACGGGCGGAGGACAATGGAGGACGACCACCGTCTTGACAGGATAACAATAGGTTGTATCTGGAAAAAAACATGGAGTTGGATTCGACGTTAAAATCAAATGCCTGGTCATAGAAAATTTATCCAGTACGATTTAATTAGGACATAATTATATCGTGCCAGATGTGAATATGGTTATGTCGGTTATTGAATGGATTCAATCAATCAATCACATAAATTTATATAGCGCCACTTCAAGATCTCTGCTCAGAGGCGCTCCCAAACCTGGTTAAAAAGAAAAGGATTCAGGCTCTGGTGTGTGCTCTAAGTGTCTGTCTGTGTGTGTGTGTGTGTGTGTCTATCTATCAACCTGTCTGCCTTCCTGTGCGTCTGTCCGTCCGTCCATTCATCCATTCATCCAAATGTCATAAATTTACCCAGAAATCAATCAATTAATTCATCTATCCTTCATTGATCCATCCTTACATCCGCTCATCCACACTTCCGTCCTTCCATTCTTCCACCCAACCATCCATCTATTTATCTATCAATCAAGCTATTATCTGGAATGGGCTCCTTGTTTGCTCTCCGCCTGCGGCCTAGAGGTCACACCACTATGTTTCTTTATCACTTGAAAACTGCCTTATTTTGCCGTTGTTGGACTGGGAGCTCTTCTGAGTAGATTACCTTGAAAGTGCGCAATACAAAAAGTCAATAATAATAATAATATAACTAAACATCTATTTTAACTATTTATCCAGCTGTCTCTACCTGTCTCTCTGCCTGTCTCACTCTCTCTCTCTCTCTCTATCTCTCTCTGTCTCTCTCTGTCTCTCTCTGTCTCTCTCTGTCTTTGTCTGTCTGTCTGTCTCTCTCTCTGTATCTCTCTCCCCCTTTCTCCCTCTTATAAACGCCACCGTATACTTAGGGGCAAAAAAACTGAAACGGATGAGATAATATTATACAGGGAATACCAATCACAGAAATAAGATTTAATTAGCCACAGAGCACAAAAATCTACAGAAGAAAAACTGGAACAAACGATAATGAGAGTAGACTACACGAGAAGCCCAGGAGCTCTCATTCACTTACTCCACGGACCAATTAGCGACGGATAATTGCCTTTCTATATTGCCAGCACACGATTCGTCCAAAGCCCATCTTGCCTTTTCTGCTGTTTCACGGTAAGATATTTCCTTCCCAAGATGCAAGGCGACTCCATGGCGTGTAAGCCCCGCCTTACCTATCAGATGCCAGACGAGGATTGTCATTACATCGCGTCCGTAATATTGCGTCACGTTTCTTTCCCTTATCAGTCAGCAACAGATGAAGAATGAAGTTGGACGGGGTGTCCCCCGGGGGCCAGGATGAATGGAACTGCTCGCCATGTTAAGGCCTCCTCTTGGGGACCCACTTCGAGTGCGTTCTGATATTCTACCGACTGGTTTCCAATGCGCTTTTAATGCACGCTCGTTGCCGTAGATATTTTGGTGGATTTGGTCGTGAGAGTTTATTATTGAGCGCTTGAGAAATTTATGTCTGTCTGAAAATTCTGGACAAGATCAAAATAACATCATGCGATTTGTATTTAATGGTTCTGTTTTCGATGTTGCTAATCACATGCTAATGGTGTTTTTAATGACTTGAGTCGTAGTTAACTATGGTGTCATAATGACTCGAGTCGTAGTTAACTATGGTGTTTTTAATGACTCGAGTCTTAACTATAGTTAAGTTCGGTCTTTGTGTCTCACTGTATTTCTATCTGTCCATCCGTTCATCTATCTAACCGTCTATTTATCAATAAATGAACAAATCAATTAATGCTATCGTTAGCTATAATAGTTAAGTTGCGATAGGCTACTTTGATTGGTTTTGCGTTACAATCGGTCGTATTTTGTTTTGTACGTCTAGTTTGGTAACCCTGCCAGAGCGGGACTTTTGCTGCATAAAGATGTATGTTCCTGTGACTTCCTCTGTCTGCTCGTAACTGTCTTTCTCTATATGTTTCTATCTTCTCCCTTGTATGTCCGGTCTGCTCCATTTCTTGACGTGTCGATTCGTTCCAACTCAATTCTCACCGAGACTGTTTCTCTACTATTGCCTGCCTTTCTCTGTCTTCCGCACTAACTTCCTGAATGTATAATAATTATGGCCCAAAATGACTAAATCCCTTTCTTTTGGAGCACCTAAATTATTCAATCCTTCCTTGTTACATTACCCAAATGCCTGGATCCTTTCCTCTTACATTACCCAACCCAAATGAGTTAATACCTGTCTTGCTACATTACAGTGCAAATGGCAGAATTTCTCTTTGTCAATGCTTGATTCTGACTTGCGCTTTCCTCTAGACATTGGCGCAATAGAAGCTGCTAAATACAATAATTACAAAACCGAACTCATGAATACAGTTCGGTTTTAACGCGCCATCGTTTCATGCTTCTCGCATTCGACGACGTGGCCACAGTTGCGACAGAACTAATTACTAATAAAAACGAACAATACGCGAGCCGAACAATAAAGACCCAACAACCCGAGACATATTACTTTTTGCCCGCGAGGATCAATCCATCATCCACGAATACCACCGAGCGCCGAGCCACACGACCAGTTCAACGGAAAACACCTGAGCCTCCCCGGTACCCGGGCCGCCGCGGGTGCCCGGGCCGCCGCGGGCATCCGAACCGCCGCGGAGGTGTCGCTCCCTGCGGCGCATTTCCTTAATTGCTAACGGGTTCCAATTAGCGGTCAAAGGAGACGCGGTGGTCGCCGCTATTCAGCGCCCCGTCTTCTGCCCGTCAAAGCGCCCTTCAGCGATCGTGATAATGAGTTTCCCGAGCGGTCATTATCAGCCGAGAGAGGACGCTAATGTTAGCGCAGCATCAGATGCAGCGATGCTAGCGGCTCCTATTATTATTATTATTATTATTATTATTATTATTATAGGTGGCGCTGCTGTGGTTGTGACGTCGTTGGAAGGATTGGTATCTTGTTATGCAGTCATTTATTTATATGATTAGCTAATATAGTAGTAATATTAATAATAGTAATAACGATGATATATAATGATAATAATAATAGTAGTGATAATAATAATAATGATGATGATGATAATAATAATAATAATAATAATAATAATAATAATAATAATAATAATAATAATAATAATAATAATAATAATAATAATAATAATAATAGTAATAAATAAATAAAATAATAAAAAAAATTAAATAATAATAATAATAATGATAACAACAACAACAACAACAGCAACAATAATAATGATAATAATAATAAATTTACGTTTAAGTCCCAGAGGGGTTACTTTGCACCTTTGGCATAACAAAATTAATAATTCTAAAAACAATAATACTGATGATGATGATAAAAAAAGGCAATTCCTAAGGCATAGTAACAGCCATAGCGTTACAAGGGCGCTAACAGATCATTTAACAGCGGTGTAGGCGTTAGAAGATTGTAGCATTTTATGGATCTCATTGGGTTATTTTTATGTAATAAGGGCGTGTTAAGCTGCAATGTGTGCTTCTTGCAATGAACCACTGCTAAGAATAATTTTATTATATTCCATAACGAATTCGTGTAATGCCTTCCGTGTCTTGTTACATGTGGCTCATTTTCAGTCTAAGCTAAACGGTGGTTATAAGGATGCTAGTCGGCAATTAGGCGCTGGAGGAGCAATTATTAGTGGATGAAAGCTCTTACTCCCCCGATGAAGAAAGAGGAGGAGGAGAAGGAGGAATGGGTAAAAAGTGGAAAGGAATAGATAACAGTAGGCATGGGCGGAGACCTAGGGGGGGCAGAGGGGAAGGTCCCCACCAATAAAAGTGTTGGAGGGGACGGCCCATGCATTTGTCCCCCCCCAATGTTTGAGCGTCAAGACTTTTTGGGCGGTGAAAAATAGAAAAATTCGAAAAATTCGTCGAGAATTGGCTGGATGACTAAAAAAAGGTCATCAACTTTTTTTTGGCGGCGAAAATAATTTTTTTTTCGAGATTTCGCCGGTTCGGAAAATCTCGCGTCTTTCCGTCCCCCCCCCCCAATTCTCGGCCCAGGTCTCCGCCTATGACAGTAGGACAAGCGTGGAGAAGGAGAAGATGAGGAAGAAATGTAAACAAGAAGGAAAGAGGAAAACGACTTACAGGAGGAGAGAGAGGAAAAGGAGGAATTGGAAAATAGGTGGAAGAAGGAGGGGAAATTTGGGAGAAGTGGGAGGTGAGGGAAGAGGTACAAGAGGAAAAGCTCCACCTCATAATTCTCGTGATCCTCCTATTCCTCCTCTATCAAATTCCTTCCATCCTCCGTCTCTTCTTCATCAATTGCTCTCGATTCCATTCTTCCACCCATTTTATCTCCACCTCCCCTCGGTGCTATCCCACATCATTCACATTCCTCCTCTTCAGTGTGCGCTTCCTTTGTCTTCCTTTTTCAGCATCCTTCTTTTCAACCTTTCTCCTTCCCTTCTCCTCATCCCATACCTCCTATTCCACCGCCGTCATCCAGATACCTTGGGAATGGGAGGTGTCTGGAAAAAAAGAAGGACTGTACATGGAAGAACTGCGACTTATAACTATTATTATTTTGTTAAACTCAACACCTTGCTACGGGCTTTAATGACTGGTTATTTTATACGAAATTAATACAGAAGATTAATTCATGAACGTGTCAAATTGCATTTTGTTTTATGAAAGTATCAAGAACCTGTCACAATCTCTCATTTTGTTTTATGAAAGTATCAAGAACCTGTCACAATCTTTCATTCACCTCTTATACCTCTTCCATCATCTTCGCCTTCATCTCTTCCCAACCCAACTCCTCTTTAGCCTTTCCATATATTATCTTCCAACTCGTATTTCACCACCTCCCCTCCTTTGTCCCAACGCTCTTCCCTTGTCCTTCTGGAGTGCTAATTAGCTCCCTCATCATTGTCGGGATTCCTTGATCCATCGTTGATCCGGTATTGTACACACCTGAGGCGATGCCAATCAAAGACTGAGCAGGTGTTACGGCAAGCACCGAAGTGATACCCGACTAGCGCTTTTGACAAGCTCTTAATCACCGCTGTGTTATTGATCATAAATGTATCAGTTTACCTGCCCTATACATACATGCGTGTATACATGCACGTAATATGCCATTATGCAGGAATACATAAAACATATAATATATAAGCAAAAAATAAGCATACATAGAATTATATACACCCATTATTATTACGGATACATAAAACATAAAACATACATAATATCCATTATGCACGATATTATATATATATACATACATAGACCTCACTGAAAGTGATGTAACTTTTGTTCCGTTTGAAATATTTGGATGAAATCTGGCCATAATGTGTAAATATGAATTGTTTGTATGTGCACTTGTTATAGGGCCCCTTCAAGCTCTCCCTACTCACAGGCGCTCCCGAATGCAGAGCGGACACTGCATCGGAGTTTCACGCCGAAGCGCTGAGCAATTGTGAGTGAAGAACTTGCCCATGGTCCTTACGCGGCGAGGTGGATTCGAACCTCGAACCTTCCGGCTTCAAGACAACGACGCCACCACTACACCACCGCGCCCCACAAATGCAAATGTCTATAAACCTGTAAAATTTCATTTGGAAATTCTTACTTTTGGTCAAAATATTGGCCAAATATTGTCGCACCCTGTATATATACATCATAGATAATTCCCCCCCCCCAAAAAAAATGATTATGTTTTTCGTCCATGACGTAACAATAAAGTCGACTTATTGAAAGCCGATGCAACATTAAGACGCAGCTCATTGAAAAGCATCTCATTGAAATGTTGGCTTGCTCACAGACAAATCATTCGAAGACAGATGATTCAAAGAAACATATAGTATTCAAACGCAGTTAATTAAAAATCAACGCAATGAAAGCGGAATCATTAAAAAGCAGCTTATTCAAAATCAGAAACTTCAAAGGCAGCTCGCTTAAAGCTGAATAATTCAAAGCTGAATATTTCAAAACCAGTCACTCATATTGAAATAATTCAAAGACAGCTGCTCACACGACGGTGGCTCACTCAAAGACAAAGAATCATGGGCGACTCACTCAACGACTCAATGGGAACTCACTCAAAGGCTGCTCATACAAAGACAGCTCACTCAACGTTGGATCGCTCAACGACTCAATGGGAACTCACTCAAAGGCTGCTCATTCAAAGGCAGCTCATACACAAGCTGCTCAATCAAATCAGATCACGCCACATGCATGCCACCATCGGCACCTCAACTTGACTCTTCTGTATATTAACCAGTGTCCAAAGATCACACGGCACAGACAGACATACAGACACCAATTCTGCATCCGTCGGTAAAAGACCATACGGATGAAGACGACTCTTTGAAGCTCCACGCGGCAGCAGACTCTGCTTTGAGCATCGCTGCAGCAGTCGGTCTTCTATTGATTGGTCGAGTCGTTGCGCCGGAGAACATTTCGTGACACACCAACGGGAAGCCGGATGTCCGACGGGGCATTTGAAATAGTCACTTCCGGTGTCGTCGTTCGAGGATAAAATGGACGTCGCAGAGAATATCTGCGTGTGGCGCACACATCTGAAAGTCGTGCCATGAGCAGCATGCGTATTCGCTGAAGATAATGTTATGTGCATAATTATATCGATGGCGATTGCTTTCAAAGAACTGGATGTGTACAGGGAGAGGAAGGTCGGTTGTAATAATAATGCGATAAGTCATAGAAGAGAGGGAATGAGAGGGAGGGAGAGAGAGAGAGAGAGAGAGAGAGAGAGAGAGAGAGAGAGAGAGAGAGAGACAGAGACAGAGACAGAGACAGAGACAGAGACAGAGACAGAGACAGAGACTGACACTGAGACTGAGACTGAGACAGAAACAGAAACAGAGTGAGAGAGACAGACAAACAGCCAGACAGAGAGAGACCGTGACAGAGAGACAGAGACAGCGACAGAGAAAGAGAAAGAGAAAGCCACGGAATGATGGATGGATGGAGATAGTGAGATACAGACAGAGCTTCGAATTAATTACTATTGCATAGAGAACAGATGGTGCGAAAATTCGATAGGTTGTGGGAACTCTGGTCGGTATGGAGAAAGACAGAGAAGGGCGGAGAGATAGACAGGCAGACAGACAGACAGACAGACAGACAGACAGACAGACAGACAAAAAACAGGTAGCTAGAAAGAGATAGATAGTAAACCGAAAGCAGAGTCAAGGAAGGACAGATGCTGTAACAGGGAAAGAGACATAGACAACAGAGGCAGAGGTTATGGGAACTATGCTTTGGAGAAAGATAGAGAATGCAGAGAGGCAGAGGCAGAGGCAGAGGCAGAGGCAGAGGCAGAGGCAGAGGCAGAGGCAGAGGCAGAGGCAGAGGCAGAGGCAGAGGCAGAGAAACAGCCATAAAGAATAAGAAGGACAAGTCTAAAATGATAATATATAATTCTCTATCTTTCGTCATGATATTTATATGCAGCGCTTAAAGTGTGCCTGGACGGTCATGAACGGCGTCCATGCACTTGTTTTAAAATCTGAACGCCGTCCTGCCACTTATTGGCCAGCACTGACTGGAAAGGTAAGGAGCGTAAAGGCACTTCTTTTGGAGAGGTAAGGGGCGTCCAGGCACTTATTTTTCCACACTTTAGGCACTGTTTATATGCATATCATATACATGTATTTTTTAAATATTTTAATTGTTATAATATGTCTTTTTATGCCTCCCCGTCTTTCTGTTAGCTTATGCCATAAGCTGACAGAAAGACGGGGAGGCATAAAAAGACATAAAGACGGACACAGAATGTGGTATACGCAGAAAGTGTATGTAGTCATGATGTACAGGCTATACTTACTTGCTTACTCAATCTGCAATCAGGTCGTTCGGTGCTTTGCAGTTATCGGGCCTCAGTCTGTAGGTAATCCATTTGAGAGCAGGCAACCAGTGTAATAGGTTGTCGTGCAAGAAGGAAATCAACCACAATGATCAGATGTGGCTCGGTCCCATGTGAGACGTGCAGCAGTGCAGAAGACTGTGTATGCTGAAGTTGGCTGCTTGTGTATGTGCGTGTGTGCGTTTGTGTGTGTCGGTGGGGGGTGAGCGCAGATGTGTTTTATGCCAGTGCAAAAGAAAGAGCGTACGTATAAGAGAGAGAGAGAGAGAGAGAGAGAGAGAGAGAGAGAGAGAGAGAGAGAGAGAGAGAGAGAGAGAGAGAAGAGAGAGAGAGAGAGAGAGAGAGAGAGAGAGAGAGAGAGAGAGAGAGAGAGAGAGAGAGAGAGATAGAGAGAGATAGATAGATAGATAGATAGATAGATAGATAGATAGATAGATAGATAGATAGATAGATAGATAGATAGATAGATAGATAGATAGATAGATAGATAGATAGATAGATAGATAGATAGATAGAGAGAGAGAGATACAGAGACAGAGACAGAGACAGATACAGAGACAGAGACAGAGACAGACAGAGACAGAGAAGAGAAGAGAAGAGGCAGAGCCAGAGACAGAGACAGAGACAGGGAGATAGATAGACAGAGTGAAAGAAAGAGAGAATGCGTATAAAAATTGTGTGCGTGCAAGCCTCAGTAAATCTGGATTATTCCCCAACATAGATATCATAATATTCAATCTACCATGGTCCAGCCTCTATGAGTTGCGTGCGTACGTGAGTTTATTTACATATTTTCCACACAACTCTCCTCCACATTCCGATATATATATATATATACATAATATATATATAATATATAATTATATAATATATATATATATATATGGAAGAGGTGGGCGAAAGGTCAGCTACCCGTTGCGAGTATTCGACTAATTTCCCGAATCGCTACGTAGCGTCAAATATCGAACGATTAATCGTTCCCCGGGTATGCGTTCGTTCTGCGCAGCACAGGTCACGAGTACCAATCGACCGGTCGTGAGGGAGTGCACTGGGGTCCGGTTGTCAAAGGGATGGTGTTATTATTCGCGTTCGGATAATCCCGGATTAGTTTGGCGATCAAACGGAAGTCTATGTGGCGGGCGTATCGCGTTGCGGAAAGTCTCTTGCGGTGAAAGTCTTTGATAAGAGACGCGGAAGTCTGATAATAATGACATCAAGTAAAATCTTTCATGGATGCATCATAGTCTTGTGTTTTTGTTATCGATATAATACTGTTGTTGATATGGAATTAATGTCATTGCAACGGGAGAATTATAATTGATAATTAATATTTGTAATATTTTCAATCATTGTAAGCGCTCGTGTTCATGTGGTACGCGGTGGTGTAGTGGTGGCGCCGTCGCTTTGAAGCCGAAGGGTTGCAGGTTCGAATCCACCCCAAGTTGCCGCGTTAGGACCTTATGCAAGTCCTTCACTCGCAATTGCTCAGCGCTTCGGCGTGAAACTCCGATGCAGTGTCCGCTCTGCAGTCGGGAGCGCCTCTGAGTAGAGTGCTTGAAGGGGCGCTATAACAAGTGCACATGAAAACAAACAAACAAATCATAGGTGTACCAGTGACTTAAAAGAAGAACGAGGAACATTCTGAGAGGTGACCTAATTGAAGCCCACCAGATAGTTAGTGGAAAAGAGGCAGTGCTGCGGAGGAAGAGGTTTTGAATTAGCACTAAACTAGCAGGTTTTTTAAAAGAGATTTGCGGAACCAGGAAGTTTTTGTTAGTGCGACTTTGTTTTCTGAAAATTTATCCAAGAAAATTTTTTCAAACTGGGACTTAGACGCAAAGATTCCATTCAAAAAATCTGCCTTTATAATTAATGTTGAAGTCCTTGATAGATCATGTTTACCTCAGGGCAATTAAAATAATGAAAACAGTCTAATAATAATGCTGTGACCTTTAATGGCACTTTCGCCGACCAAGAAACAGAATATGAATAGGGCCTTTCCAGTCTTTTTGATTTTACAGTTTATATAGGCGTTAGCAAAGTCACTGAGGAATCCTGTATACCTCGGAGCAATAAACTAATAATAATAATTATAATGATAATAATAATAATAATAATAATAATAATAATAATAATAATAATAATAATAATAATAATAATAATAATAATAATAATAATAACAACAATAATAATAATAACAACAACAGCAATGACAAATAGCAATGTGTTTTCTATGGCGCCGTAACACAGCCATGCCGTTACGAGGGCGCCACGCATACAACAGTTACTGACAGCAAGTCACATAAACAAAATAATGATTTTAAATTTCTTAGTATTTTTAGTAACAGTAACCATGACAACGACTAAACGTTGACTCCTTGCTG
>OX457051.1:38030802-38055802 GCA_949752735.1 Lumbricus terrestris
AAGAAGAGGAAGGAGGTGCCACCTAGTGGAGCAGGATCCCAAACCAAATTTCCAACACTAGCAGGAGCTCGAATCCCGATCTTTGATTGATAATCCATCACTTTAACCACTCCGCTATCGAGAAACCCTTCCCATGCAGTAAACACAATTGAAAACTAGATCAACCTTTTTAAAAGATTATAATAACAGAGACTGCTAATAATACCTGATCCACTTTTTCCAGCCTTTCCATCAGCCGCCATCGTGCTAATATCCAACGCTGCCGCTGCTGCACAGACCCTGGCTGCTGCTGCTGCTGCTGCTGCTGCTGATGATGCTGTTGGCTCAGTGCAGCCACAGAGGGAGACTCGCTAACACTGGGAACACGATCATCCAGCCTATAGCTTTATCTCCACTTCCAAGCCAATGCAGACGAACTTTTCGCAAGGACTTCTATACGATGACAGATGCACGAAAAGCTATTACGCAACACGTAAAGCAAGTGAGTATGTGAGCATGTAGTCATTGAACGCATGCAAAAGCTACATGTATGCGGTCACATCGAATCAGACTAATGCACTAGTGTAAAGGCATAATATAGCTATAGTATACATGGAATTACAAAGCATTACTGACAGGTTGCTCTTTGTTCCCTGCTAAGGGGTTGCATGATTGTGTAACAAATGCATCATTATCATCAGTTCTTGCGTGGCTAGGCAACCTAGCATGTATTATACTGAAGGAACTTCCCTGGGCCTATTCAAAAACATACTGAACTCAAGATTCTGATGCTCGTGCGTGCAAGTAATTGCCTATAGCAAGTCAAACCCTGATTTATCTTAAGGAGCTTGTGTACTAATCCTATCCATTTCAGGTCGTAGATTCCTTCGCTCTGCTACACAAGGTGACCTGGTTGTCCCTTTGGTTCGATCTTCCACAGTGCTGCGTAAAAGCTTCGATATGGTCAGTCCTTCTTTCTAGAATAAATCAACTAACTGCATCTGCAACGAGTTGATAAGTTATTGATATTTCTTTGCTACATTTCCTCAGTGTGAGAATTGTGGAAAAATAACTGGGGGGTTTGCCTATAATAAACTTTGAATTGGGGTGTGAAAAACAGAATTTGCAATGGGGCACTAAGAAAGACTGGTAGGTTGAAACCCCCTAACCCCCCAGCAATTCTCACCTTGCTTTTTCTCAAGCGTTTGAGCACCATTCTCGTTTAAATTGGTTTCTGATGCTAGGTCGTCAGCGTCTTCGAGAAGTTTCTCTAAGTGGCGCAACATCAATTCATGCGACATGCGTATACGAACATACATACAAACATACATACAAACATACAAACATACATACATGCACACATTCATACATGTACGTGACTGCTAATAATGTTCAGAAGATGTAATCTGGCATGTGACATAAAAGACCACACTCTATGACATAAACGCGAGCGAAGGCAAAAGCAATGAGGTACGCAATTGTCTCTTAAATAGAAAGGCATAAAACGTTTAAAAGGTGTGGAGAGTAAAGACGGCGTGTCAAAATGTTTAGCTTCTTCTTCTGTTGCTGTTTAACGTCCACTGTGTGGTATCAATGACCATTAGCGACGCCCTCCTCCTTTATCCAGGCTTGGGATTGGCACTGGCAGAGTGCAACCAGTGGCGGAGTTAAAATGTTTAGCGATATATATATATACTTACATATATAATAATATACAAATATATGCGGCGATGGGTACAAGCAAATGATCCACATTGTCATTGGTCATTAATTTTGCCCCTCAGTGTTTGTCCATTAGAAATGATTTCCTCATTTAAATACCAGACGTGCAAAAACCGCTACAGGATCAAATAACTCCCATGAAAATCAGGATGCGCGTTTCGCGTTCACTTGACAATAGAGAGAAGTCCATGAAAAGACATGAGCATGCACGAATCAGACATTTGCCTCAGCATGCACTCGCTGTCGGAGTCACGAGTTGGCTGTCGGGTCCATATGCGAGCGCCTATATGTCATAAGCAGTTTAACAGACATATGTAGGGAACAAACAGACAGACAGACAGACAGACAGACAGACAGACAGACAGACAGACAAACAGACAAACAGACAGGCAGGCAGACAGATAGACAGACACACAGACAAGAAGGCAGGCAGACAGGCAGATTAGCAGGACGGCAGGAAAGGCAGGTCGGCCGACAGACAAACACATAGGCGGACATACAAACAGACAGACAGAGTGCACACACGCACACAAGCACACAAACAGCAAGACAGGCGAGCGTCCACACACGAAAATACGCACCTACACAAAAATGCACGCACAAAAAACACGCACAAACTCACACAATGCTGTTCTTGTATACATACACATATAGCACATTGAAACCGAACGACGTTAGTGGGCTACAGCTCTTGGCAAACAACCAACAGTCACTGCCTGAACTCGGTGCTTAAATGAAAGCATTCATCATTATGAATATTATTATTATCATTTTGACCTGCTCCTACTTGCTTACACAGAACGCCTCTGGCATTGCATAGCATTTCATAGCATAGCGGAGATCGACGTGTATAAATTATTAGTCATTGTTTGCATGCATAGAACTATCTGCGTGACCATCCTATAATAATGCGCCTGCTTTTGGTCAGAGGTTTAATAATAATTAGAAAAAAATAAAAATAAAAGTAATGATAATAACAGTACCTGTCATGAGTCTGAGACATCATTTTTGCACCAAGCGGTAAAAAATAATCATAACGTTGACAACAACAAACATAGTATTATTATTGATAGTAGTAGTGGCCCGATTATAATAATCTTTTATTCAAATTCAAGCAGCATAATTTTATTATCCTAGTAACTATGATTACTGGAACATAGTAGTAGCATATTAATATCATCACATTTGGAGCAAAACTGTCCCTTATATAATCGCATGGCAGACTGTTAGACCACGAGTCCACGACCCATACTGCTCATACGCTGGGACCAGCGCATTTCCAAAGTGATTTCAGTGAGCAGTGGGAACGCCAGAGAAGAGTGGTGGTATTGGTATCTGCAATTTAACGTCACTGTGTGATAGCAAAGACCATTAGCAACGCCCTCCTCCTTTATCCAGGCTTGCGACTGGCACTGGCAGAGTGCAACCAGTTGCGGCGTTAAAAAAGAGTTTTACTGGAAAGTATCATAATATATGCTACCAGGGTTCCATTCATGGTGTGCACTGTGCAGTGGGAACGCAGGAAGAGAATTTCAAAAGCAATGGGAAAGCCGTTCCCACGCGTTACCACCCATTTTAGACCCTGTGGGCCGAGACTAAGAAGCTGAAGTCGTTGACACTTCATACAAAATGTCATGCATGGCCGCCTCTCAATCATTCGTACATCACATTTTAGTGGTGGATGAATATCATTGTGCTGGTTGAAGCAGTCTTTGCATCGGGGCGTTAGTGGCGCCACGTAGCGAATGAAAGGGTCACCAGTTGCGCCTCCTTATGAATTCGAGAGCTACAGTAGGCCCTACTGCTCTGCAGAGAACATTCGCAAGATGGAGGCACAGCATTGACGCGTTTTATACTAAATATTATTCAGAGACGAATGCGCATTCAACTCTTATGCCCAATGAGAATTGTGGGAAAATAACTTAGGGAGGGGTTTGGAAGTGTTGGAAAATGATACACATGGAATTGGGGTGTGAGAAACAGACATTAACAGGGGGCTCTAAGAAAGACTGGGGGTTGAAACCCGCCAACCCCTGGCAATTCTCATCGTGGTTAGGCCTACTGCAACAGGCGCTAGGACACCGCCCCAATGGGGTTCTCTGCAGAAACTGACCGGAGATGCAATCGTGAGCGATTGTTTCAATTTTCTATAGCGCTGCTAGAAGTGCAGAGCTCAGTACGGCTTCAAGGGTGGGGAGGGTGAAGGGATGGAGAGGAGGAGGAAAAAGGGTGGGATGATTTTTTGCGTAAATTTCTTGAATGCTACGTTTTGGATTTTTAGACTCTTCTTCGATACAAGGAAACATGTTTTAATTTTTACTTCTTTTTTCCTTGGATACGCAACGCGTGTTGTGAAATACCTATATATATTACTATATCAAAAAGTTTTAGAGGTGTTTAAAATCGGCGTTCAAATCGATTATGTTATAATATTAATATCTGGTTGTTGGAATATCATGCTTGCATATAATATTATTATGTTTGTCTATCTGTATATAGGTATGCATGCACGCATCTTCTTTTGCTTGTATGTATGTATTCATTCATTCCTTCATTCATTCATTCATTCATTCATTCATTCAGTCAGTCAGTCAGTCAGTCATTCATTCATTCATTCATTCATTCATTCATTCTATTCAAGAACGTATATAGCGCCCCGCCATTTCTTCAATAAACCAACTCAGAGGCGCTCCCAGTTCAACCATGGGATACAAATTGATCTTCCGGAGCCTTTAAAACACTGACGAGTCATTCCCAGGTAGCAGGCGTGTCTCCAACGGGACACTATAAATCCCGACAGATGGACATACAACTGAGAAAGCACGACGCTGACCAACAACTCCCTGCTAGAGGCAAAGCGAAGGGCGCTGCCAGCTGGCAGCTGGGGCAGCAGATACTGACAGCTGAAGACCTCACATAGACAGACCGGAGCATATTATAGACAAGGAGACAGCGACACGCCAGTGCAAAATATCTGCACTCGATGCATTTTGCCCAGCTTTTCGAAACCTATCATGCATGTTTAGTTTTTACACTTCATATAATAACAGGCGCGCATTCATTTTATGAAGACTACAGTTGTAGCAAAGATATTAGAGTTTTATAAGGTCTTTGGCTGTAAGACTGTATTAGATTAATATTGTCAATATTTTTTCGTCATGAAATCGTCGTCATCGTCACTCAAAATTAATGTTATTCTACTTCTTTCTTAATCCCTTTACCGGCTGACCGGCATATAATCGTAAATAAAATTGACGATTATAATTGGTGTTGCCGGTTAAAGGGTTAATTAAATTAATATTTATTCCATTTTCTGGGGCAAAGTAATTTTTAGGCTAACCCTCGACTGTCACAGAGTCCCTGAGCTGCTCTTAAAATCTTTGGGTGGCACTCAGTTACAAAGGGTTGTCTACAGGCGAAGTTAAAGGTGAGTACACGATATAGATGCCTGGGCCTACCCGTGTACACAATCGACTACAGCCCTGCCCATACATGTGTGGAACGCGTAACCTACGCATGGACAACAGTAACTCCTGTGTTGCTGAACAATTTGAATCTTCCTGTAATACTTCTAATAATAATAAATTCTCAGTAAATAAATAGATAAATTACAATTTTGCGTCAGATTTTAGACACCTTTCAACCAGATAATACTGGCCTTATATAAAATATATTTTCGTTGAAATGAGCATATTTACTTAACAGGAATGCCACTCATAGCTTTTCCCACCTAGATCCAGGTATTTTCGGTCTTGTCTAGGTTTCTAGGTTTTTTGGGTCAGATCTAGCTTCTTTTTTCTCACGACGGTTTTTCGACTTTTTACATACAAATTTATTTTTAAAAACTGAAAATGCACAAAAACGTGAAAAAATCGAAAATTTTGCGAATCTGGACCAGAAACTGCAAATTTTGGAGCGAAAGAATAAAAAAGGTCATTAGAATTTTGGGGAGAAGGAAGAGAGCAGATTTTTATCATCGGACGGTTGAAAAAAGTCGTCAGAAATTTCAAGCCGTCAAAATTGGACAAATCTCTGTGTGTATATATATATATATATATATATATATATATATATATATATATATATATATATTTATTTATTTATTTATATATATAAGGAAATCGTCAATCTAGCCTTTTCTAGCCTTTTTTCGACCGGATCTGACATTTTTTCAAAATCCAGAGTGGCATCCCTGTTACTTCCCTTTTGTAGTATTTCGGATGCCATAGGTTTATTTTTACTGCGGTGTTACAGGTCTACACTTATTTTGTATCGTGGTCAAAGGCATTTGTTGTCATAGAATGACGTTAAACTTTGGAATATTGAAGGCAACAAATTATTGTTAGCCTCTATAAGTCCTATAATAATTATCTGTGCCAGCCATAATTGTGGTGAGTTAATCAGAGTTATCTCCCGTCAACAGGCGCATATCCAGCGAGAAGCTGAAGGTCAAACGAGACGCTGAAGGTCAAACGAGACGCTGAAGGTCAAACGAGACGCTGAAGGTAAAACGAGCGCACGTAGCAATTCTGTACTATATACGTTGGGGGAGCGGGAGCCAGCGTATTGCATCATGTACAGTACGTAAGCTGAAACAGAAGTGAACGTGGGGATTCGCCCAATTAGCCAGACTGCAGACCAACCAATCTGGTCTAGTCTGTTGTCAATGCAAGGGTCCGCAGCACAGTCATGGAGACAACACAAAACCAGCGTAGAAATTCTGTACTCAATACATTTAATTCTGGTTTCAAATACTCTAAATACTCCTTTAAAATGTTCATATCCTCGAGTATTGTGCACATATTTTAAATTATATGCATATATATAATATATCATAATTATTATTACAGGTCAGGTTTCAACAATACTTGTAGACACATCATTACCTATTCTGATAATTAAAGCGTGGTTCTTAAAATATATGTATTGCTGGCGAACTCTTTTCTAAGGGTGTTTAACAAGAATAAGATTATAATGTATATTGAAGTTTTAGCGACGCAATGAGACAGAGGCACCTTAATAACAATAGTGTTTATTTTTCGCATTTGCTATATAATAGTGAATCTTCAAGCACTTTACTCAGATGTGTTCCCGAATACAGCGCGGACACTGCATCGGTAATAATAAATAGAAAGAGGAATACCAAATTAAAATTAAAATAATAGTTCTCAATTTATGGGATAAGGGGGAGAGATGACTCGTAGCGGACGATTTTGGATGTGTAGGATTGTCGACATGTATTTCATGCATGCGTGCATGAATATATATATATATATATATATATATATATATATGCATGTATGCAACTATGCAAGCATGTGTTTAAATGTGTAAGTAAGCATAACGTGTGTGTGCGTGTGCGTGCGTGTGCTAGCGCGTGTGTGTGTGTGCGCGCGCGCGCGCGTGTGTGTGTGTGTGTGTGTGTGTGTGTGTGTGTGTGTGTGTGTGTGTGTGTGTGTGTGTGTGTGTGTGTGTGTGTGTGTGTGTGTGTGTGTGTGTGTGTGTGTGTGTGTGTGTGTGTGTGTGTGTGTGTGTGTGTGTGTGTGTGTGTGTGTGTGTGTGTGTGTGTGTGTGTGTGTGTGTGTGTGTGTGTGTGTGTGTGTGTGTGTGTGTGTGTGTGTGTGTGTGTGTGTGTGTGTGTGTGTGTGTGTGTGTGTGTGTGTGTGTGTGTATACCAAGTTCAGCACGCCTTTGTGTACTGTACGTCCGAGTATAGCAGTCCACTATATAACAGGGCAAGACAGTGCAGTACTAAACAATTTCAGGTGTTTCATAAAATGTCTACGCGAGAACAATTTTAACAGACGTCTGGTTTGTTAATAGCATTAAGAGTGCGATGTATAGGTTCCGACTGAATGTGATGTCTTGTACCGTTGGTTGATCACTATGCACGTTGAGGCGTTGATCGAGAGAGGGCGACACCTGCATGTCACGTGACTAAGACATACTCTGAGTAAGCCAACGGATTCCCCTGTGTAGTCTAAGTACTTACGTGACTAAGGAGTTATTGCAATCACACGAAATGAATGCATACGATGTTTTGCATACAGTCAGATGCAAAAGTGATTTCGTGAATGTTTATCGAAGTACATGCATTCAAAAACATGTCCTGCATTGTTTACATAATGTTAACGTTAATGAGAACATGCCAAAAATACCAGTGCTTATTATATTCATGAATAATTATTGAAACAATACAATGATTTGTAATTATTTCAACTTTGAGCATTTTGAAAAGCGGCTCTAAAAAGGTTAACCTTTCAGATGCGCAGAATAGTGATGTAATAATTATGCCAAACAAATTTCTGTCCGAATCTGTCGAGAGCAACGGATTCTGTTGTCATAGACCTTCGTCAAATCTTGATCCATACATGCGCTCACAATCACCAAGGTCGCTGCGCATTCGAGTACTATAATATTCCAGTTACATACATACATACACACACACATGCACACAAACATACATACACAGTTTTCACACACACACACACACACATGCACGCATACATACATACATACATACATACATACATACATACATACATACATACGTACATACGTACATACATACATACAAACATACATGCATGCATACATGCATACATGCATACATGCATACATACATACATACATACATACATACATACATACATACATACATACATACATACATACATACATACATACATACATACATACATACATGCATGCATGCATACATGCATACATGCATACATGCATACATGCATACATACATACATACATACATACATACATACATACATACATACATACATACATACATACACACATACATACATACATACATACATACATACATACATACATACATACATACATACATACATACATACATACATACATGCATGCATGCATACATGCATACATGCATACATGCATACATGCATACATACATACATACATACATACATACATACATACATACATACATACATACATACATACATACATACACACATACATACATACATACATACACACATACACTCATACATGTGCATGACTGTTAATATTGTTCATAACTTTAAAATTTAAATTCGGCATGTGACGTTAAAAGACCCGTTGACCACATTCTATGAAATGACGTGTTCGAGTGAATAATCAGTCAGTTACGCAATTGTCTGCTAAAATAGAACAGCCTAACGCTTTTAAAAGGTGTGGGGATTAAAGACAGGATGTCAACAATTATGTTTAGCGATAATAATAATATTCCTTTTAATGATTCAACCTGACACACCGCAGAATGATTACAGGTACAGGTTCTACGAAATACGGCCCACTATTATAGCACGACACGCAGGTCGGCTTTACAGCAGTGGGTTCGGTAACTTAACTAATGGCCTAAGTACTGGATCACTTCTGGTCGGCCAAGCCAGAAGTGGGAGGGAGGGACTATCTTTATTTTTAGCAGATCCAGAGTCAAACAACACAACAGCAAAGCGCCAATGGCAGCCAACAGAAACTTTAATAAATTAATGCCCTGAGCGAGGCTTGAACCCGGGTCGCGCGGATGACTATCAGTTTAACGACCAGCGCTCTCTTCACTGAGCTACGGGACCCCCCGACATAAACGGAATTATGCCGACGACCTCAACGTCAGAATATTCTTAACTAGTAACAAAAGTGCGATTCGGTGGCCTATCGGTAATGCGTTTGCTCACGGAGCATTCGGTTGCGGGTCCGACTCCGGGTAACGACCTTGGGCAAGTTGTTTGCGCACACGTGCCTCTGTCACGAAGCGATATAGTTTGGTACCGGCGTAAGCTGGAATGTAAACGGCAAGTCCTGCAATACACTAACCTCGTATCCAGGACCTTGATTTCGTCCATTGCTGGCTCAAGGTTATTGAAAAGGAGATGAGCGCCTCCCTGTGTTCCACGTGAACTGGATGGACTTTACTTTTTACTTGGTACTAAAACTACTGCTACTGCCAGTACTTCAGCAACTGCCAATGCTGCTGCTCCTACTACTACTACTACTACAGTAGTAGTAGTAGTAGTAGTAGTAGTACTACTACTACTACTACTACTACTACTACTACTACTACTACTACTACTACTACTACTACTACTACTACTACTGTTGTTGTTGCTGCTGCTGCTGCTGCTGCTGCTGCTGCTGCTGCTGCTGCTGCTGCTGCTGCTGCTGCTGCTGCTGCTGCTGCTGCTGCTGCTGCTGCTGCTGCTGCTGCTGCTGCTGCTGTATACATGGGTATAGGAGGGCGCCAATAACCAGTTGTGATGTTTGAACCAGATGCTGGTGCTGCTGCTACTGCTACTACTACTACTACTACTATTACTACAAGTGCGACTGCTACGACTACAACTGCTATATTATTAGTATCATCACAATCGTCATCATCGGTGTCTTATTATTATTCTTAATTTTATTCTTCTCGTTGCTATCATCATTATTTCCATTGTCTTAAATGTCTTTTAACTGTTGGCATCATTAAAAAAATATAATTTTGTTCCCTGTTGTGTATCACTCCAAGACATTTTTCTTAATATCCTGCGATATCAATTTCAACTCGATGAGAAGTACAATAAAACAAATGCCGCTTAATAAATATCGTAATATGAAACTAATTGCTTCCTTTGTTTCGGCATCAAATTATTGCAGCCAACGTATAATCATGAATCTGCAATTTTATGGCGAAGTTTATGAAACACTGAAAAAATTCTTCAGACAATTGAATTTTTAACAAATATACAGTAAATGCGTATTTTCTTCACTACTCCACTTGCAAACGCACAATGGAACAGAAAACATCGTAGTGATAAAATTAATCTGAGCAATAATCAGCTGTAAAGTGGCGCAAACAAAATCGCAGGTTTACTGAAATAATATTATTACTAAAAATTATATTGGCGCTAGAATCCTCTGTCTGTTTATACAGAATTCTGGTGATAAAGTCCTTGTGGAATCAACGACTCACGGCATGGTATCTCTAAATATTATGTGAGCGAGCAGGGCTGTTTTTAAGCAATTTTTATAACTGAACATCCTCTTCTCCCTTTTCTCGTCTTCCATAGTAAATTACTCCCAATCTGCGGAAAATGGCCTATTTTTTAGTAGTTTTCACTGCACGGAACGTGACGGAAGTGCTTCTACAACTGCACGAATCCATTTAGAACTGCACATTTTGTGTAGAACTGCACGTTAAAAAAAGCCCTGTGAGCGAGGTCTAGGGAGTATCCAGTTACTCGTCCTGACTGGAGAATATCTCGGCGTCACTGAGAAGATTAACAGAAAGTTTGTCATTTTCAGCCTTACAAAACATGTCAAATGCAGGAGTAGCTTACTAGTTGGTAAACCTCTTTGGTATCAAACGTTCATGGGTGTTTTCCCAGGGTTCACAGCAAATGAATTATTTAAAAATATTTTAAATCAAAGTCTTTGTATTTTGCGATCACTTCCTTTGGAATGCCCCTTCTCCCCCTCCCGAAAAAGGAACCCCGTTTTCTCCTATAGCCAAAGCCTACACTTCTCCAGAAGATAACAAAGTAATTAATAAAAATCGCTTCAGCCATTGTTACGTTTCGCGTTTTCGGTCATAATACACTTCGGGAAATCAACCAAATACGGAAAAATCGAATCACCGCTCACTTCATCCAGCGCTTTGTGCAGCAACAATACTCGGTCGTACGATCGGAGCTTTCTCTGCGGGCGCCCGGCGACAATTGTCAACGGCGCCAGTAAGCTCCGCATCAAAATGCCCGTCAGACCGAAAGAGTCCACTAATTCCAGATGCTATCGAGAGATGGTCGGGTTGCTGAAGCTGCAGGATGCGGGTTCTACCGCTGCCTCTGCAACTGGGAGATACAGAACGGGGAATAAAGAGCGTTGGCTGATGAAATACAGTCGTCGCGGTCGTGACAACGGCCTCCAGCGGCTGAATTTCTCGGCCTGTGACATTATATACTTTTTTGTACATTTTGCTGGAAACAGTTTTTGTATTGGCAGACAGAGTGAAAATCAGACGACAGAAATACAATCATGCATGTATATAATTATATTTATGTACTTGATCCATTGTGCACGTATGTATATATATATATATATATATATACGTGTGTGAATGTACGTGTATGTATGTATGTATGTATGTGTGTATGTATGTATGTATGTATGAATGTATGTATGTATGTATAATTGTATGTATGTATGTATGTATGTATGTATGTATGTATGTGTGTATGTATGTATGTATGTATGTATGTATGTATGTGTGTATGTGTGTATGTATGTATGTATGTATGTATGAATGTATGTATGTATGTATAATTGTATGTATGTATGTGTGTATGTATGTATGTATGTATGTGTGTATGTATGTATGTATGTATGAATGTATGTATGTATAATTGTATGTATGTATGTATGTATGTATGTATGTATGTATGTATGTATGTATGTATGTATGTATGTATGTATGTATGTATTTATGTATGTATGTATGTATGTATTTATGTATGTATGCACGCATGTATGTATGTATGTATGGATGGATGCATGTATGCATGTATGGATGAATGTATTTATGTATGTTACGTGCATGTTATAACGCACCCTCAAGATTACTACTCAAAAGCGCTCCAGAGCACAACGTGAGCCCTGAATCGAAATTTCACCCCGAAACCCTTGAGCAATAATATTGCAAGTGATGATTTTGCTCATGATCCCTAAGCGCCGGTTTGACCTTAATTCGAACTAGCAACCTACCGGCTCCTAGGCACCTAACGCAAACCTATACACCACCGCTCCCTACAGGTGGACGTGCATGGTAGTTGCGGTAGTAATAACAGTAGTTGGTGTTGTTGTGGTTGTAAATAGTTGTGGCTGTAGTAGCAGTTGTAATTCTTGAAGTGGCATTATTATTAGTGCGATCATAATAATAAAGCTGGTTACGTTAAGCCATGAAGGAGATGATTTCGATGATGAAGACGACGAAAACAACAAAAGCAATGAAGCAACGAACAACGACAACGACGCTGATGACAACGACGACGACGACGACATCAGAACAGCCGACGACATTTCTCTTCCCTGACTTCGTCCATTCTTGATTACCGCCTAAGTCCTTTGAAGCCGCTCCATTCATTCACTCTCCATACCTCCACGGTTCACCACCCCCACCCCCATTCCACCCATTCCTCCAAAATCCTCCCCAGTCCAACCGCAAATCATCTCCCAACCACTAATCGCTCTTCCAGATCGTCCAGCGGAAAATAGCCGCCGACGGCAATTCCCTGCTTCCTTCCTTCCATCTTTCCCCCTTCTCATATTGGCCGCGTCGCCCAGCAATTCAGCATGATCGATCGAGCCTTCTGCGGTGCCCGTGTCATCCTCCCTCGCGTGCTTGCTGACCGGCGTACGTCCCTCCGACCGAAGGCATATGCGGCTTCTTGACCCGACCCGGCGACCGTCTCAGGACGGACCGCTGCCGCTAGAAACGCAATTAATCACGCGCTCATATTTTGCGGCGGGTCGGGTCGACGCGCTCCATATGCTGCGTAATATAATTGAAAACGTGATACCTGTTGGATATGAGTACACTCACTCAGGGAGGGTGTACGTGTGAAGAGTTGGGCAGGAGAGGAATGTGGTGTGTAGGGGTAAGACGAGACGAGACCAGACGATACGATACGAGAGAGTGATGCCAGACCCATGTGTGGATAAAGGAGGGCGCCGATAACCATTTTTGGTTCTTGAACCAGTTTCCTTTGAGGAATACTACTATACTAAAACTGTCAATCGTAATACTGATAAGAGCTTTGATATAAACCGATTTTTCTCACAAACAAGGTAATGTCGAATTCATTGGTTCTCGCAGTAATGGAAATTTTTTCTCAACGCTCGCCACAGAATATTTTGCGTTTTTAGACACCTTAAGTTAAAGTTACAAGAACCTATATAAGTCAAATTTCCCAAACTCATGTCATTAGCATTTCTTAAGGCTGAAATAATAATAAATGGAAATTATTATTTAGATTTTAACTAATAAAAATGATCTTTGGACTGTACGGACAATTTGACAGTTGTGTCAGCTTTAACGACATTTTCTTAGCAAGATCATTATCTCTGCTCCCTCCTTTGTCGTGATTGGGACTGGCACTTCAAAAATGCGAGCAGTATCGACATTAACTCCTGCAATTCTACTTTGTTCCGATAGCAAGAAACTCCACCACTGCCAGTATTCTGTCTTTGCCAGTACTGAGCCTGGCGAAAGAAGGAGGTGGATACTGATCGTATTCGTATACTTGATATGACGCAGTCTCGTTAAACAGTAGCAAGCAAAATGGTTTCAGTTCTTTTCTCGAAGTAATATTCTACTTGATTATTTTAAGTATTAAATGCGTGATAATTACAAACCTTTAACACGTGTTTTTGCGACACTATATATAATTGATTTCTTTCGATTGGGTGACTATCACTATAACTCGTTCCGAACAACCACGGACTACTCTCAAGGACAACTCTTCTAACTCAATGCATTTGATTCTGATCCTATGGTAACTCGACCCGGTGTAAAGGTTTCAGATTATCCCCTCCTAAACATTACCCCCCCTGCAAACTGTAAATTGCATCAATCATCGCATTTATTGCACTAAAAATCGGAAAAATCATCCCGCTTCTTGTTTTGGTCTGAAGATTTTCATCCGTCATCCTACTTCGTGGTTTGTTATCAATATTTTCATCTGTAACTAAAATACTAATCGCCGCTGAAGTTACAATGGAGTAAATGGCTTCGAGGCTATTATTTGCTTCGGATCATAGTAACGCGTGTCGCGAAATAAACTTATATAGTATTATTTCAAAATGTTTTAGAGGTGTCTAAAATCAGCGCTCAATTCAATGATGCTTTTAATAAAATGTCTAAAATATGGCAAATAAAACAAAATATAGATAATAAAATTTCTAGTAACAGTTGATAACACATTACCTTTGTCAAATTCATCTCTTCCCAGCATTTTTCGCGCGAAGTTCTTGAAATGCCGTTTTATTTTATTTCATGTTAGGGTGTGATCTGTATTCCCAAGTCTTGTCCTTGGCTTTTACATTCCATTAATTAAGACGCAATTTCCATCTATTGATGATTACATGTAGTTTATCGGAGAACCTTCTCAGTATGAAACGCATATCGAGTACTAACGTTGTATAGCGTCAATTGACAACGTTTTAAAGGTGTGTAAGGTCTGTGCTCTTGCCAATCACGCCCCCTAATAATACGAATAAAAATTCCCAAGTTTCGATCCCTGGCAAAGAATAAAAAAGTTCAATCAATCGTTCAATCACACAGTCATTCAAATAAATTAATCAATTAATTAATTAATCAAACCATCAATCAATCAGACAATGATTCACACAACTAGTCGTCCAATTAATAAATCTATCCATCAGTCAACCTTCTTGCCAACTGCAGGAGTACGGTTCTGATGACAATACAGTTAGACTGGTTAGAACCAGAGTAACATCAGTTCCACTAGCAGTAACCCCCTCCTAATAATGCGATAATGGTTTCAAGTTATCAATTCAGCACAGTGATCCATAAAGCATAAATATAATTGACGTTATTGTAAAAAAGGGTATATAATTATCTAACGTTGAATTATACAAACCTTGACATCGCACAGTTTGTGTTTAGGACTTAAAGCAAATCGTCGAAATTGAACCGGGTTTCTCTGGGTCTGCGACCCGGCATTGATTTCCGCGACCTACCTTTGCCGGGTCATAGTTGGATCGTGTATTTGAGATTTATGCCTAGGCAAGAAGGCCAGAAGAGAAGACAGTAAGATGCAAAGAAGAAAAAAGAGAATCTAACAGGAATTGGCATACGGAAAGAGAGATAGACATGAACACACACACAATGAGAGAGAGAGAAACAGAGAGGGACAGAGATAGAGAGACAGAGACAGGGACAGACAGACAGACAGAGAAAGACAGAGACAGACAGAGACAGATGAGAGAGGTGGAAAGATATACAAGCAGACATATATACAGGCAGTTAGAGACGAAAGAGAGACAGAGATAACCATGTTTCTATTTGGCTGAAATTGAATATACGCCTCTCGAAGCCAATCCATGAGAACTTCGCCTGCTGCCCCTCGTCACTTCAGACTAATATAATGAACTAGCTCGGGTACCCGGCGTTGCCCGGGAATTTTAGAATACCACTTCCCCTTCCCCTTTCTCCCCCTTCCATTTATGAATGAATGGATGAATGAATGAATGAATGAATTAGTTAATTTATTAATTAATGGATGAATGAATGAATAGATGGATAAATGAATGAATTAATGAATTATTGAATGAATGAACAAATAAATGAACGAATGAAAGAATGAATGAATGATTGAATGAATGAGTGAATAAATTTACGAATGAATTGGTGGATGAACGAATTAATAATTATACCGTCTCATAAAAACAACAACATAAAAACTAGAAACGTAAAACTTTTTGAAGTGAATAATTATTTTGGGGTCTAATCGAAATGTCAGACGAATCATTATTGATTAGACGTATATAATGTCTTGCTATTGGTGAAAGAATATTTTTTTTATACTCATGTTGTATATTACGCCATCATTATAGAAAATTTTGTCATGTCAATTTTAAAAAAAACATGCTATGCATCAACATTTAGAGTTAGTTTTTCACAATACATTTCTTTTGATGCGTTCAACATTCCCCCATGTTTTATATTTTGTGACTCTTCTACTTGACATTCGACACAAGAATTCATGTGGCGCGGCGGTTTAGTGGGTATATGTTCTTGCCTTGCAGCCGGAGGGTTCCGGGTTCGAATCCGACTCAAGTCGCCGCGTAGGGACCTTGGGCAAATCCTTCACTTGCAATTGCTCAGTACGTCGACGAGACTCTTATGCAGTGTCCTCACTGCAATCGGGGGCGCCCCGGTTAGCGAGATTGAATGGGCGCTATAATAAGTGCATTGTGCAAATCAATAAACAAACAAAAAACAAGGAGATTGCTTCGATTGTTTCGATTTTTTATTTTTTTTTAACTATGCATCTCAAACGCGGTCCGCTAAAATCGACTTATAATATATCCCAGAATACATTGTTTTAAAGGTGTCGAAATCGGCGTTCAAATCAATGATGATCATTAATACAATGCCCATCATGCAGAATATTAGTAAGTAGTAACTGTTGATAACGCATCACCTTTGTCAAATTAATCTCTTTCCTAAACATTTTTTATGTGATTTCTTGAAATGTTTCTTTAGATTTTATTTTGGCTTTCACATTTCACTTGCCTGCATTTTTCAATGATTGATGGCTTGGTTGAGGTGGTGGAAATAAAATACCTGTCGCGTCTTAAAATTGTATAGCATCGACTGACAAAGTTTTAAAGGTGTCCAAAGACGGCGTTCTATAATGGCCAATCGCGCTCACTAATATCATGAATAGATATCGCCAAGTCACAACCCTTTGCACATATTAATTAAAATCAATCAATCAATCAATCAATCAATCAATCAATCAAACAATCAATCAATCATTCAATCTAACAATCATCAATCAAGTAACAATCAAGCATCAATTAGTTGATCAATTAGTTGATCAACGTGACAATCAATCAGTCAGTCAGTCAATCATTAAACAATTAATAGGTCAAGTAAACAATCAATCAATCGAACATCAATGAATCAAGCAATCAATCCAACAATCCTCGTTTTTTCTGACCGCAGAGTTGTGATGACATGAGTACAATCCACTGAGATTGGCTAGACTCAGAGGATCATCAGTTCTGCTAAGACTCTCCTCCGTATTGCAATAATGGTTTCAAGCGATCAAGTCAGTTCAGTTACTATTTTGTTTCTTTTGTTTTTTATGCATTAATATTATTGGCATTGTTGTATTAAACTTAAATATATATTGCCAGGGGTTTTTTAACGTGCAGCTGTACATAAAATGTGCAGTTCTAAACAGATTTGTGCAGTTGTAGAAGCACATCTGTAGAATACAGCTAAAATTATAGCAAAAAAGCCATTGTCCTCCGATGGGAAGCTATTTACCATGTAGGATTGGAAAGAAAAGAAGGGTTGTGCAGTTCTAAAAATTCCTTTAAAACAGCCCTGTATATTACGTTGCATTTTAGAATCCTTGGTACCGTTTAGTTTTTGTTTAGTCCTCCGAGCACAATTCGATTGAATCACCGACTCTGTCTGAATAAATCATCAGAAACATTCGTTTTTGTTTGAAAATGTGAACTTATATTGCAAGGTCCAAATGAATTTAAAGGTGTCTAAGCTGAGATCACCCATTTCACGCGTACACATATCAATGTTGAAAAATAAAGGTATATGCCTGGCAGAGCAGGGTAAAATAATCATTATTATTTTATGCACTTGTCAGGCGGACCATTAAATGACAGGCAGCAATCGATTTCGCTGAGTAATTGTACTCGAAAGTCTCAATACCCGTTTCGAGGTTAGAATCCCTAAGACTGAAGGTAATTCTTTACCTCATCGAAGAATGCAATTGTTTACATCGTAACTCATTCTTCAAAAGCATCATGTGGTTTTGAACTATAACTGAAAATTCAATGCGAAAATTATCTGTTTTGACGGCAACGACCCGTGATTTCAAATGTTGTTAAACTCTGGACCCATTCAATGCGGGCGACTCCGATTTTACATCAGGCGCCAATTATTTTATTCCAAAGTTTGCCGTCGTCTTATGACAACAAACTGGATTTTTCATGGATGGATGGATCCGATTTGACCAGGGTCTATGACAAGAGAGGCCGTTACCCTGGACAGAAATTTGCTCGGCATATTACAGCACTTAAGAGCTTTCTTCTGTCGAAGTAAACCATGTTTTGAATAACTGCTCGAATTATTACATAGTAGTCAATAATGGTTAAATAGAATTCCAAATTCTAACAATATAGGAAGGTCTGTGCATATATCAATTTTGTCAAATTTCAGTCAATTAACTGCAAAACCAGTCTGAGGAAAATACAGCATAACATTTTTTGAGCAATTACATTGTATGACATATCCTATTTTGTGCAAAAGCATTTAAAATATATGTGGTGTGAATGAAGTTGCCTCATATATTGAAATATTTGCACACGAATATCATAGTACGCTATATATAAAATTTGGGGCTCCTTGTGGGAGCTCTAAAAATTATTTTAAAAATTCGAAAACATTACACAAATATTATCATCTCCATATGAAGCTTTTTGACTGGAGAGACCTAAGAATTTCAAGGAAAAGTTTTTTTGGGACACCCTAATGTTCATGTATATACATGCAATCATTATTGGCATTTTTCTATGTTTGATTTCCACACAAAAAAATTATTTTTCGAGATTTAGACCATTGATTGATTAAGTCACCTTTTCTCTGTGTATTTTTCGCGTGAAATTCGTGTCAATGATGCTTTGCTTGTTGTATTTCGTGATCGGTCAACTCGGACATTTCAAAACACATTATGTAAGTGCACGCATGTCGCAAAATATGGCATCGATTGGTAATATTCTAAAGGTGTCTAATATCATAGTGCTCAAACAAATGGCGCTAACAAAAATATAATGCCTAGAATGTACTTCTGGTTGACAACGTATTCCCAAAGTTAAATTCAGCTTTATTTCCACATGCATTTTTCGAACAAAATTCTTGAGGTGATGTTTTATTAGGTCTGCGCCGAACATTAGTTTCGTATTCGTTTCGTTATCGAATAGTGGACAAAATAACTATTCGGTATTCGGACGATTACGAATAGTAATTATAGGACTGTGGCAAGCAGGATTGTAGGACATTATCCCCTTGGACATTATCTCCCTGGACATTATCCCACCGGACATTATCCCCTGGACATTACACCCTGGACATTATCCCCTGGACATTATACCCTGTACATGATCCCCTGGACATTATCCCTCCGGACATTATCCCAATATGTGCAATTAGTATGTTTCTTCGTGTACATAATGAAGCTTAATTGCCATGGTTTTGATCGCTGTGTCAACTTATTAATGCCGTCACCGATAAGACTTATGCTATTACTGTCATTTAGATGCAAACAAAAGGCTTGTTAGCGACATTTAGTTATTCATTTCCAACGCAAGGAGTTGTTAGTGTCAGTGCTGTTAGGTAACCTGTAACACATTGCATATAATTTATTCACCTTAACATAGGCCTATTCTTATATTTTACATCATTTATAGGTGGTGGCATCATAAATCGGGGGATAATGTCCTACCCCGGGGGATAATGTCTTGGGGGCTTTTGTCTGGAAATAATGTCCGGGGGATAATGTCCGGGGGATAATGTCCAGCGGGGATAATGTCCGTTTCCCAGCGAGTAGACTGAGGTAACTCGCTCGTTAAATAAATATGTGCCGTGGTTGCGCCAGGAATTGCGTGCTGCGTCCTTGGACAGTGTCTGTTTACGTTGGCAGAAAGATGCAGAAATTACATGCAGAAAAACTGACAGCTTACTTTTAATTTATCCATTAAATTTACCGAACTGAAGCTTTTGCTGACATTTTCAATGTTCAACGTTGTCGTTAGAATTATTTCGCAGCACACTATTCTGATGCGGCTAAGTGGCTGGTCCAATTATTCCTATTCAGCCGAATAGGGATAATCGCCAATTATGTAAACAGTTCTGTTTTTATATTTTGGTTAAGAAGCGATTTATGTGTGCTAATTGATAATTTGCAGAAAGATTCACTCACTCAGCCGTGCTCAAGCAGCGAATTGAGTATAGGATATCTGCTCTAGTATGGCGCTGCATGCAAGTTCTTGCTCCTGCCTACCTTTGTGAACTCTGTAGCCCTACTCTCAATTCTCAACAAATCTGCTCTCAGTCCATTTGCTCAAACTTCCACTATGCACAACCGTGCTTTCTCGCTGGTAGGAACCTCAACCTGGAATGGTCTTCCTCTGACCCTCCGCTCTCTTTGTAAAAATCCTTCTCAGTCTTTCCTCTCTCGTCTTAATACAGTTTTATTTGGCCGCTCTGAGGTTGGGAGCGCCTCTGAGTAGCCCCTCGAAGAGGCGCTATATAATTATATACATCTAAAACCGGGATGGAGCGGAATGAAACTCATGTCGCGTCCTGAATATGTATAGCATCGAATGATAAGGTTTTAAAGGTGTATAAAGTTCGCACGTTTCCTAACCATGCTCAGTTTAATCATGCTTAAAATCACGCCCAAGCTTCAGTCTCTCGAACTGAGTAATTTAATAAAGCAATCAATCAGTAAATCAATCAAGCAATGATCCAGTCAGTCAATCAATCAGTCACTCAGTAAATCAATCTATTAATCATTCAATCAGTCATCCATTCAATCACTCAAGCAATAAGTCGATTGCTCAATCAGTCAATCAATCGAACAATCAAACACTCGAACAATCAATCATCCAGACGTGCAGTGAATCAATTAATCAATCAACATTACTGGCAGTATTACTAGTACATGGTGGTGGATCCGATTTGACCAGGGTCTATGACAACAGAGGCCGTTACCCTGGACAGAAATTTGCTCGGCATATTACAGCACTTAAGAGCAAGGCACTGAATCAGTTGGAATATCAGATTAACAATCCACTAAGAATGGTTCGACTCAAGGCACATCCGCTCCGCTAACAGACTCTCACCACTACGTTCATACGTTAAGCGAACCGAACAGCACGACTACTTGTTAAAAAGCAGCTTTTTCCTTTATTAATTTATATTTGGAACGTCAATGTTTCTTAAACATGATTATTATTGACGTTGTTGTTATAGACGAAGATAATATCTAGCGTGACATTTTGATAATACTTCGCGTCGAATTTAATCCTATAATTTTTGTTTCATATTTTATATATATTATTGGACAAGTCGAACCACATCGTAGACGCTATTAATTTTGTGCGAAATTCTTATTTATATCTAAAAATAACACAATTTAAAGGTGTCTAACCAGAGCACAGATTGATCAAAAAATCGTTCATACATTTCGGCGTGAAACTGCGATTCACTGTCCGCGCTGTAGTTTGGAGCGCCCAAGGGCGGATCCAGGAATTTTCGAAGGGGGGGCCAAAAAATTTTTGGGCTGGGGTCGGAAATTTTTTCGTTGATCTTTCGCCGAAAAATCTGATGAACTTTTTTAGTGGTTTTTGGCCGAAACCAGAGTTTAATTTAGCCCCCACCTCTGGGGGAATTGAGGTTTTCGGAGGGGTAGATAATTGACCGTGTGCAGACAATCATGAGGCGCGCAGCGCCGATAGTGGTAGGGGAGGGGTGTGGGGAGGGGATATGCCCCTCCCCACCAGAAACTTTTTGAATTTTCACATTGCAATGGTAGCATTTTAAGCTGTTATCTTAACAAATTAGCTGTACTTTTCAGTGCTTGTAAGAGTGCCATAAGGTCTCAATAAATATAGACTTTACTTAAAAACTTCTTTCCCGAAAACTAGATGTTCTTTTTTAAGTAATCCGCCGGAAATCTTCAAAAAGGGTGTTCAATTTTCCTTCCCAAAACACTGATGAAATTTTTTGGTCATCCGTGCGAAATCTTAAAAAAGGTGTTTAATTTTTCGTCTAAAAAGAGTGATGACTTTTTATTCATCCATGCGAAATTATCAAAAAAGGTGTTTAATTTCGCATCCCAAAAAACTGATGACTTGTTGTAGTCATCCCTGCGAAATCTTAAAAAAGGTGTTTAATTTTTCGTCTGAAAGGAGTGATGACTTTTTAGTCTCCCGTGCGAAAGTTTCAAAAAAGGTGTTCAATTTAGCATCCCAAAAACTGATGACTTTTTAAGACTAGAATAAATAAAATACTTCCGGTACGTGACTTTTTGGCGCCGCCGTTTGCTTGAACAATTGAAGCTGAAAGGAGTTTTTTTGCCGGTGAAATAGAAGCTGGATTTTTTAAACAAATGCTTTATTTAATAACAAATTATAAGACATGTGAGGTAGCAGACTAATAAAGTACAAGCGATCAAAGCAGAGGATGTCACATCGAATGATTGAAAAAACAGGCCCGCCAAAGAGAGAAAGTCCCGCTAAGACTGGGCCTATTTAGCTTAGTATAGAAAAAAGAACTTTAAGATGACATAAGATTTTAGCACGATAGATCGAGGAAATACAGACTTTAGTGACAACAATGAATATGGTGTATTAAAGACAAAAGCGACAGTTCTTTTAAAAAGTCCATTGTTTTGAAATGTCCAAAATTGCAATTATAATAAAAAGGTGTGCAACTGCAAATGTCTGCCAACACTAAAGAAGGTGTGCAATTGCCAATTTTTGCCAACACTAAAGAAGGTGTCCAATTGCCAATTTCTGCCAACACTAAAGAAGGTGTGCTATGGCCAATTTTTTAGAAACCTAAAGAAATCCATTGGTTCGAATTGTTCATTATTGCAATTATAATATAAAGGTGTCCCACTGCAAATGTGTGCCAACAGTAAAGAAGGTGTGCAATTGCCAATTTTTGCCAACACTAAAAAAGGTGTGTAATTGCCAATTTTTTAGAAACCTAAACAAATCCATTGGTTCGAATTGTTCATTATTGCAATTGTAATATAAAGGTGTGCAAGTAAAATAATGATGCTTTAAAGCACACTGCTGTTGTACAAAAAAGTTGTGCAATTGCACACCTTCTTTAGTGTTGGCACACATTTGCAGTGGGACACCTTTTTATTATAATTGCAATAATGAACAATTCGAACCATTGGATTTGTTTAGGTTTCGCAAAAATTGGCAATTACACACCTTCTTTAGTGTTGGCAAAAATTGGCAATTGCACACCTTCTTTAGTGTTGGCAAAAATTGGCCATAGCACACCTTCTTTAGTGTTGGCAAAAATTGGCAATTGCACACCTTCTTTAGTGTTGGCAAAAATTGGCCATAGCACACCTTCTTTAGTGTTGGCAAAAATTGGCCATAGCACACCTTCTTTAGTGTTGGCAAAAATTGGCCATAGCACACCTTCTTTAGTGTTGGCAAAAATTGGCAATTGCACACCTTCTTTAGTGTTGGCACACATTTGCAGTGGGACACCTTTTTATTATAATTGCAATAATGAACAATTCGAACCAATGGTAAATTACTTCTAAAGGGAGGACAATGATATTTTGGCTAGTTTTAACTGTACGTAAGTGCTTCTACAAATGCACAAATTCGATTACAAATGCACATTTTGTGTATAGCTGCACGTTAAAAAAGCCCTGCCGGGTACCCGGCTAATGTTCTAATATAGCGGCAGTTTTCTGATTTTATTGAATGCCAGATACGATTGCAACAATTATTATTCAAAAGCTTAACTACATGTACATCATGTGACCACATTGACTATAGGCCTACTCACTGCCATACCATATAACAATTAAGGAAGTTTTATTACATTTCGACAAAAAATACTTAACATCAGATTTTTGAACACAGACAAACATACTTTTGCTTAAATCGGAGTTGGATTGTTCATCAATGCAACCCTAGTTTAAGGAAGAACATTTTCAGCAATCCAGCTCCAATGAAATTTAATTGTGGTATTACCTAATACGAATAAAAACCAGCTTTGACCCTTTCAGATCAAGTGAGGAGTGTACGTCGAACATACATTCTGAGCTATTTCGGGCATAACTTTTGAACGGCGTGGAATATCATCACAAAATTTAACTCAAAATGTGCGTAAATGAACCGCCTAAAATTACCTACAATTTGATAATTTTTATACTTTAGAATGAGGGAGAAAAAAATTCCGGCGCCAAAACGTCCGGCGCCAAAACGGCGGTGCCAAAACGTCCTGCTTCGCGAATAACATACATTCCATGCCATAAATCATAGTTGGATACTGTTGAAAGATTGTTTCATTTCGATGCTTTATATAAAGACAATGCAATTGCGTGAGAGACTTAGATTGGATTTTAATTACATTTACACAGTATTTTTATTATAGGTTTTAATTACATTTATACATTAATTCTCCTGTGCATGACTGACACCCTGAAATTTTTTTGCTCCACCATGGATGGGGGGGGCCACGTCCCATGGTGATTTGAAATGGGGGGGCCATGGCCGGATTGGCCCCCCCCCTGGATCCGCCCTTGGGAGCGCCTTAGAGCATATATATTATGTCGAAGGGGCGCTTTAACCGACATACAGACCCGCACTTGATCATCTGCCACCTGTGGTCCGTCTGGTTTTCGACGATTTCATTTGTGCTAGATCAACATAAAATCATACTGCACTGAGATGCGAAGATCCAAACCGCAGCAAACAT
>OX457051.1:38060802-38070802 GCA_949752735.1 Lumbricus terrestris
AGAGAAATTTCAGAAAGTGGATAACTCACTATCCTTTGAAAACTAACGAATTCATAACGCAATAGAAACACAATTTAAAGGTGTGCAAGCAGAACGTGACAAGTTTACTATAATAATTATTTTTCACTGAAATCTAAAATAAAACTTGAAAATTATTGAAACAAATTTAAAGACCGAGCAGAGGTATGTGGAGAGGACTTATTCAAGGTAAGTCCAAACAGTAACCATCTCAACGCTACCACCAATCGGTTGCCATGTCTCACCCAGGTTGACTCTACTTCTTAACCGAACTAACTATGGTTTAATAACATTATGGTTTCTACTCAGTGGTTTCGCCAAGCCCTTAGTTAGGTCTTTAGTTAAGTCATTAGTTAAGAGTTGGTTTTCTCGTTATATACAGACAAGTCGATTGCTTAATAATTTTTTTCTCTCTCCCTCATCATTTTTTTTCCTGCAATTGAATGTTCTGTCATGTTTTTCTTTTATATTTTACATGAATTATGGGTGGCCCTATTAGCGGGATTTTCCATCCCTTTTGGGTCTCCCCTTCTTCACCAAATTATGTTAATGTATTATTCAATGCCATAATTGTATCATGTTTGTTTGTTGTTTTGGTTGAGGAAAAATAAATAAATAAATAAATAAATAAACTACCTGCACGGACATTACTCATTACTGTAGCTGAAAAGTGTCATCGATCACCGGCAGAATAGAACCTACTGCTGTTTTGCATCATATAATTGCACTGTTGTGTATTGCATTTTTTTGTATTTCATTGTAATATTTGACCGCATAACACTGTATTGCATTGCATTGCGCTGTATTGCATTGCATTGTATTTATTGTATCGCATTGCATAGTATTGCCTTGTATTATATTATATTGCAATGTATTGTTTTTTTGTTGTATTGTACTGCATTTCGTTGTATTGTATTTTTTGCATTTCATTGCATTGCTTTTGTATTAAAGCGTTTGTTAAGCGCCTCTATTTGGGTGAACCGTTCAAGGCAACTAATTACTGATTAAAAAAGCAATAATTTCATTGTGGATCGAGCGAAAGTCTGTATAAAATTCAGTGTGGCCAGTCCAGTAGCCTACTAGACAAAAACAACGTTGCAGAAATTTAGATTCTAAAAAAGCGCTATAAAACGTCAAAGTGCAGTTTTATCTGTGATTTCCGCTCGGTGAAGAGACTCTGAAGTGGCGCTATAAAAACGAGATAAACGCACAAGCGTCGGATGAAAGCAAATCGCCGGTGTAGTGCGATAAACAGTCCGGCAACACAAACGGTCCGAAACCTTCTGTCATTGGTCCACGTGACATATGACGTCAGAGAGCAGCGTTGACGCCACTGCCTCGTTTTCGTTGACAAATATGATCCGGGTTGCTTGCGGAAAACAAGAGGCGGGTTGTTTAGGCTTTATAGTATTATTAAATAGTGTTAAATAGCTACCAAAGTTAAGGGTTGGGGGACAAGAGCCGAGAGATTAAGTTGTTTTGAGGATGGATGATCAGAGTGGTTAATTAGCTGCAGCTGTTTCGATTCACAGAACCTGAAGAGACAGATGTAGGCATTAGTAATAGTTGAAGCTCAAGTTCAACGTCACTTTGTTATAACAAGGCTCACTAGCGACGCCCTCCTTCTTTATCCAGACATGGGACTGACATCTGCAGAGTGCAACCAGTGGTGGAGTCAGACATGTGTTTGAAATGTATGTTAACAAATTGAAAATTATATCCGTTAGACACCCTGTTTTCTTTTATAAAGTTCCTTAATAATAGATCTTGTTCTCAATTGAAACCCAGGCTAATGCATTTGAACAAAGCTGATTATTAAAGAACTTCAGAAGTGTAGGGTTTTATACACGTCATGAAGCTGAAGAACTGTTTAAAATTTATTTTCTATAGTCGCAGTACTGAACATGTTTAGTCTCACGCTGCTATTCCGATTTAAAAGTTAGGCATAGACAATATAAATCATGTCGATTATGATAAATAATTTAATTTCTTGTCAAGCATAATTGGTTTCACATATTAATTTTTACACTGAAATCACAACAGCAATGTTTTATGTGAGCTGCTGACTCTTGCAAGTTGAAATAAGGCCAGTTATTCCATTCACAAGACTATGAACTACACAATATTGTGTAACTGAAATAAGAATAGCAAGGTTGGCAGAACTACACCTTCTGATTAGGAGTTGCCTAATCGTTAGGCCTATATTTGAACTTCTAAAGCGCTAATCGGACTCCGCCACTGGTTGCACTCTGCCAGTGCCAGTCCCAAGCCTGGATAAAGGAGGAGGGTGTCGCTAATGGTCAATGATACCACACAGTGGACAGCAACAGAAGAAGAAGAAGAAAGCCAAACGTAAAAATAACTGAGGGGTCAGACGTTGATTTAGGCCTATATGGACTTGTATTCTTAATGGATCAAGATAGAAGATCCAAACGAGCAACGACCTGGACCCCGGAGGCAGTACGTGGTAGAGGAATACCAAGGTAGAACTGGGTGGAGACTACGAGAGGATTTGTGATGTCTCGTGATGACGTGTAACGATGCTGTTGTGGGGGTGGTAAACGGTGTGGAATGCGTTGCCAGAAGTGCACGGGAAGGATTAGGGTCTAAGCTAAGGTAATGGGTTTTAATGAGGACTACACGGGGTCCTAACTGGGGGTTTGAAATCCCACAACACCACAGGCAAATCGTCCTCTGGCGATACTTTAGTTTTGAGTGGAATGCAAAGGGGTTAAGGAAAAAGAACAGATAGTTCAAGAGATGGTAGGCTACAGTGTTGGACAGGGCTTGGGGCTTGAAACGGGCGTGGACTGTTTTAGTAGGAGAATTACAGAAAAGTAAGAAAAGTAGTCTGGGGCTGACGTTGATTAGGCCTAGGCCTATAGAGTCTGGGTACAATGAAGACACTATACGGGTTCCAAGAAAGACTTAGGGCTATAGGCTAAGCCTCGCAACCTCTTGCAATTCTCACCAGGTTCCAGAAAGTGAGAATAGAGTATGATCGTGTAGTGTTACATCAGTTGCAAGGTTATGACAACTCTGGTGGTTTTTCAGTTTAACGTCACTGTGCGATAACAAAGATCATTAGCGACGCCCTCCTCCTTTATCCAGGCTTGGGACTGGCACTGGCAGTGTGCAACCAGTGGCGGAGTTCTACGGCAGTTAATTCTTATATAGGTTTGTAAGATCGTGAGAAAAAGGTGTTTACGATAAAAGACATGATTTAGTTCGTTAGTGTTGTCATAACTTTAATCCACGCACAAACAATCAGACGAAAGCCAACAGTCACACACAGGCAAGAACTTTAAAATAAGATGCCCTTAACATAGGACGCACTTAATTTATAAACAATACAATTTTACATCGGATGCATCAATTAGTTCATTTTTCCAACGCGGATTTTCCATTCTAAAAATAGCATACGCAACGGTACTTAACACCGCTTCGTCCCTTGGAATCACGTTTTCTACTACATATGTTTGCATATTCGTAATGTTACTACCCCACAATCACACTTACATGCGTGAATTACAACAGGTTTTGCGCTCAGAGTTATTATGCTGAATAAACAGAATATTAGGTCTATTATCATTTTAACAAAGTTGGTCAAGCCAACCGGACCGTATTTGTCAACGGACTAGATTTCGCACGTAAGTCGTGCGAGATTGCATCCTAGCAGCGAAGTGGGCGTGGCCGGACCGTTTATGTTGCCCGGACTGTTTATCGTACTACACCGGCAAAAGCAATTTCTGCAGACGCCAGATGGCAGCATAGAGAGTGACGTAAGAGAAGATAATGTGAGGTAAGAGAAGATAATGTGAGGTAAGAGAAAATAATGTGAGGTAAGAGAAAATAATGTGAGGTAAGAGAAGATAATGTGAGAAAAGAGAAAATAATGTGAAGTAAGAGAAGATAATGTGAGGTAAGAGAAGATAATGTGAGGTAAGAGAAAATAATGCTAGGAAAGGGAAGATAATGTGAGGAAAGAGAAAATAATGTGAAGTAAGAGAAGATAATGTGAGGTAAGAGAAGATAATGTGAGGTAAGAGAAAATAATGCTAGGAAAGGGAAGATAATGTGAGGAAAGAGAAAATAATGTGAAGTAAGAGAAGATAATGTGAGGTAAGAGAAGATAATATGAGGTAAGAGAAGATAATGTGATGTAAGAGAAGATAATGTGAGAAAAGAGAAAATAATGTGAGGTAAGAGAGAATAATGTGAGGTAAGAGAAAATAATGTGAGGAAAGAGAAGATAATACGAGGGAAGAAGAAAGTAAGCCAATAATAATGAGAAGGAAGAGAAAATAATGTGAGGTAAGAGAAAATAATGTGAGGAAAGATAAAATAATACGGGGAAGAGGAGAGCAGGGGTTATTTTAACGTGCAGCTGGACACGAAGTGTGTAGTTGGAAAACAAATTTGTGCAGTTGAAAATCAGGTTTTGTGCAGTTACTTTTTTTTACACACAATCGCATAAACAATGTAAGTAGCTAATATATTTTAATTAAACTACATGTAATTGTAACAAACAAGATTATAAGACTTTTTGCCGTGAATTTAACTTTAGCTACTACTGACAACTTAATTTCTAATTTTAATTTTAATTTTAATTTCTACTGACAACTCTATTGGCATAAAATACAAGAAAACAAGTCTAGAAATAAAGACATGGCATATTCAAGCAAACTGTCTGATGCAAGCCAAATAACGCTTAGCGAAACGAAATAAAATGCAAGATTCCCATGCAGTTTGTAACAAAATAATGAGTTAAAAAGTAAAGCCAGGCGGAGCACAGGACTTCTCTGCTTTGTGTTTGCAACTTCAACCATTTTAAACAATATAGACATGCAAGCATATAAACATGATGGATCGCAAATAATCTTACACCGTATCAAAATTCCCCCAATTCAGCTATTCCACGCATAACAAGCCTTGGCGGGTCACGTAGGCTACACTTACTTTAGAGATCAAAATGCTTTTGGTTTTTCAACATCAGAGGTGATATCTTTACTAAAAGAGTAATCGCATTCTCTCTGTTCGCTTGCAGAAACTGTAAATATTCCCTTAAACCAACGTTGTTTTGATGCCTTTGGTACGGGCTCGCTTTTGCAGCCACAGAAGCACGGACGCCCTAGCATCCCATTCTATCAATGGCGGCATGTTGTGATAAATGTACAAGTATTCATTTTCGGAGTTGACCGACATACTGCTTCTGCCGATAGATTTTAAAGCGGAGCTTGTGCTGATAAGACGTTCAACGTCTGCGCTGTGAGGTTTAGCAGCCAGAAGACGAGCCAAGACCGTTGTCACTCTTCTGTATGTTTCAGATGATGCAAGAAAGCGAACTTTTGTGCCAGTGTCATCTGTCTAAGAGCTTCAATATTGTCCATTTCAAGCAACTCCCAAAACTCAAGAGATAGCTCGGACAAAGCAAGATCAGGACAGAGCATGCTGTGAACTCCTTCCAAATTTGCTGAAGGTTGTAGAGTGCATGGCAAAGGACTTCGCAGTACGCATCAGTTGAGCATCCACATCAAAGCGTTGGTCAAGAGACTCGACTAGCGAGGCAACCACTTCTCTACAAACATCATTGACATCCCTGCAATCAGAAACGTATTGGTGGCAGTGGCGGCGCCAGGGGGGGGGCTGGAGGGGGCTAAGCCCCCCTAAATGCGGCTCAGCCCCCCCAAAGCAAAATGCAGAAAATGTCTATAACGGCTTATTTCGTAATAAGAAAACTAGACAATGATCAATGGCATCGAAATCTACTTTGAGAATGAAGTTAGCGACTTCATTTCTTGCCCTCATTCTATGAAAACGGGTGACAAGTTTGCACCCTTACCTTTTGACCATACAACGGGACAGGGTTGTCGAAATTGTCGAAGAAACAACATGGCTCTTAGACACCTCGTTTCATATTGAAACCGTTTTATAAGTATTAGACGTATAGACGTAAACCGATTCTTCTTTGTGGAATGTACACCCTGCCAAAAGTGAGCTGAACTATTTAGAGTACACTTAAAGCTCTGCAGTATGTGAAATTTTTAAAGTCTCGCATATAAGTGTTGCATCTGTACTGAACATCATGCATGAAAATAATATTACAGACTGCTGGTTATCCAGAAGATTGCGTTTTATCCAGAAATGCCTTTGACACAACAATGTAGTTGTCAGATTTGCGTCATGTATATCTTACACTCCTCAAATGTGCGCGCTCTTGTTATTTTCGGTATAATAATTATTATATTCTTGTTGTGTATACCCCCACTGTCTGGGAATGTAGGCCTACATTTTGATATAATGGTCAACTAAAAAGTCTTAGTGCTATTAGCATATACAGGTAAAACATTTGTGTTCAGATAATTATTTGTATATATATATACATAAAATAATTGTGTGCATATATCTACATTGTAAACATGCATATTTTTGTATTAAGGAAACTTAGACTGTTTTCTGTCATTAGTAATATGCAGGCAGATAATTATAATAGTGTTCTGTGAATGCTATTGGACACATTTATTGTGATTTATTTATTTTTTGATAATTTTAATTCAATGTCCAAGGAAACGGCCACTGTTCTCATAGACCCTGGTCAAATCGGATCCATCCATTATTGTTATTACTTTTTTATTGTAAAATTTCTGAGTAATTATACTGTGTTGGACACCTTTATTGTGATAACTTGGAACTCGAGTCCGTGTCCATGGCCGACTTTTTATACGATAATACTGAACTACACACCATTTTATTCCAAAATATATGAATACTAATACCGTGTTGGACACCTTTATTGTGATAACTGGAACTTGAGTCCCTATCCATGGTCGACTTTTTATACGTTGATACTGAATTGCACACCATTTTATTGCAAAATTTCTGAATATTAATACTGTGTTGGACACCTTTTATTGTGACAACTTGAATCACGAGTCTGCGTCTATGGTTGACTTTTTATACGATTATTCTGACATGCACACCATTGTATTGTGGAATTTCTGAATATTAATACGTTTTTGGACACCTTTGTTGTGATTTATTTTTATTTGTGATTATTTCAATTGAATGTCCAAGGAAACGGCCACTGTTCTCATAGACCCTGGTCAAATCGGATCCATCCATTATTGTGATTACTTTTTTATTGTAAAATTTCTGAGTAATAATACTGTGTTGGACACCTTTATTGTGATAACTTGGAACTCGAGTCCGTGTCCATGGCCGACTTTTTATACGATAATACTGAATTACACACCATTTTATTCTAAAATGTATGAATATTAATACTGTGTTGGACACCTTTATTGTGATATTTTGGAACTCGAGTCCGTGTCCATGATCGACTTTTTATACGATAATACTTAATTGCACACCATTTTAATGTAAAATTTCTGAATATTAAAGCTGTGTTGGACACCTTTTATTGTGACAACTTAGAACTCTGGTCAACGTGGTTTTTGAGTGCTTGCATATCGGTATGTCAAAGACAATAGGGACTTTACATTACCTCACTGTCTGAACAACATAACTACTCAGGCTGCTGTGTGCACACGCACTGTATATACTGTATCGCCCTTGCTCAGCTCGGTCACCAACTCAACTCAGATGACTGAAATTTCTGGTACCGTATGGTACAGTGCGGCACGGCATAGACTTTAAGCGGACGCGTTTGAGGACCTCCCATTCTCTTTTGCCACATTAGTTGGACACTTTTGTTTATGGTAATTCGGAGTTTAATCTAGGATTGCGGCCGGATACACCAAAACAAGAACTGGTTCAGTACTTTGCTCTTAAGTGCTGTAATATGCCGAGCAAATTTTGCGATTGCAAGATGACCGCCCTGGGAAGAAAATGTTCTAGTTGCGTCTCTGGGAGGGAGGAAGGCTTGGGGCTTCAGCCCCCCCAAACCTGAAATCCTGGCGCCGCCACTGATTGGTGGTGTTCTTTGCGGCGTTTCTTTGTCCTCATTAGCTCAATCCCTTTCAGGATCTTTCCACGTATACCTTTTGATAAAAAATTCTATCTTTCTAAATTCGGATTTTCTTTTCATTTTCATTGCGAACGCCGAAAAGGCAAAAGACGCAAATCCTAGAAACTCGGACACGTGCTATGTACGGTGGCCGGGATGGCCGGGAAATTTTATATTTCCCGGAAGCAGCGACCTCTTGCCAGCAGTAGAGCGGTATTTCTCATTTTTCAGTACATTATGCTGACCGATCGGCTAACACAAAAAATTTAAAATGTACCGTAGTCTTACTCTATGGAGAAGTAGGTTTATAAGCTAGCCATTTACATGATAATGATAATAATAATAATAATTATTAATAATAGTAAAATAATAAAAAAAATTAATAATAATAAGATAATAATTATAAGAATATTTTTTAATATACCAATTGCTATCCGCATTTTGGTGTAGCCTACATACAAAGTATAATAAACAAACGTACATAATTTCTATATCCAATCAATGTCAAAGTGTTTTAGAATAGCATAAAATCCTAAGTCCAAATCCAATAAAAATTTTAAATTTAAAAAAAGTTCTTTTAATGACCAACAATTTATGCTGCACTTTGGTTTATATGGTATTACATTTAACCCTCGAATGCCCAAGGGGGGGTCCGACCGGACCCCAGGCCCGTTTTTTCCGGATAACTTTTTAACGGCTATAGATATGAAAAAATGCTTTTAGGACATCCTAGAACAACCATTTGGGCATCGAATGGTATATTTTGCGTGAGTATTGTCCAACCCTGTATCCCACAACCACATGATATACTAAGGATACCGCAAGATATACGGCTATTAGTCATGCATACGTATGGTTACTGGCCAATAAATAAATGGTCAGCGCACGTTATATGAAAGAAAGATTCATATAAATTGTTGAACTTAGATTTACAGACAATGTAGCACTTTGTTAGGCCTATGTTTGCAGCACAACATTTGAAAATCTGCAAGCCTGCGTAGGCCTATCACAGCAATAATTGCATACAACAGGCGTGCGTCAAAACGGAGGATTAGGACAGTTTATACAAACGGTGGCAACCGTTCTTTCAAGGTTACGAGAATAAATGGTTCAGTTTTTCTTCTTAGCCGGTGTTGTTGTGGACGGCAGTGGTCTACCCTTCTTACTCGACCCACAAGTAGGCCTAACACCACACAGTGACGCAGCCGTTCATACATTCACTTCTTCCGAAATTGTTTGAAAATTATTCCTTTCAGTCGTGGCATGGTGTTATCAGGTCAGGAACCACTCTGAGAAGTTTCTCTTGAAGCGGCGCTATACAAATTTACAACGGATGGTGTTATTGTGATTTAAGATACATCACTCGATTGCAAATTCATTTGGGATTACATAGAACTAAATTCTGTAACGATATTCCAATCCCTTTTCAAGATACTAACATGAAAACGATAGGCTTCCTTCGGTAAATGACGCGAGCTAGCATGAAATGTGTATCACGATATTTTTACACTCCTATTTTACACCAGGTGGTGCTATTGTGATATAAGATACATCAATCGATTGCAAATTCATTTGGGGTCACATAGAACTAAATTCTGTAGCGATATTCCAATCCCTTCTCAAGATATTCACAAAAAACCTTGGGGTCCGCGCGGACCCCCCTTGGGCCTTCGTGTACCAAGAAATACCTTGGGCACTCGAGTGTTAAATATGATAAAGCATTCTTGTTATAAATGATTTCCTCGTTAGGTTGTCCGCCCTAGGAATGATTCGGTCATGTAGGCCTACATGTAGTCTTGGCCTCATGGAATAAGGCTGGGGCCTCAATGGTGGGAATAGTGGGTTCAATACAATAATGTCCTGGATTAAGTATGAGGGCAGCGAAGAGCCTCCCGTCCGCCGTGCTACACAGAGCCTCGAATGTAGGATTGTCCTCTGGAAGATAGCGCAGTCGGATCAAACGGTCCAATATGGCCAGCAGTCTGCCGCGTTCCTGTTGCCCTGCAAATCCCCACC
>OX457051.1:38075802-38100802 GCA_949752735.1 Lumbricus terrestris
TAAATTCGTGAAATGAACAAATAAATGTTTTATTGTTGATATATATAATTAGTATTTGTTGGTATTATTGAGACTTTGAAGTTTTTCCGTTGAAATTACCCCTTCCTCCAATCACGCAAACAAACTAGAGCATGCTCTAGAGAGCGACATGTTTGCTGACAATATAAATATTAGCCAACTGAAAAATACTAGAAGCATGAAGTGGCAGTAATACACACGGAGAACTACTCGGTCGGTCTTTGATTAATCGATAGAAATAAATTCAAATATTAGATATTAGTTCACGACTAAGCGATTAATTATTTGTTTCAGTTCTCGGCTCCGGTTTAATTTGCGAACAGTGTATACATGCGACACAATCGCTATTGTTGTTGATTAAACCTGCGTCGATCTACTCTCATGGAAGCGTTTCGTGTATACGAGAAATTATGGATAGTTAGGTCTGGTGTTTCGTCGACAATTCTCAGACCAAGATTTGCATTATGCCACGAAAACTGTTTTAAAACTTCTAAACATGTTATTTAGACACCTTTTAATATATTGCGCGCGCCTAATAAGTAGGCGTTGAACAACGAAACTGATAGTTAGTAGGTCGAATTTATCTTATTTTTAGTCGTCTAAGATCCTAAGGTTGGCCTCACCATGAACCGTCTGTCTCAAATGAATGTATCTTTCCTCTGTCGTCCTCAGTAGTTCAATCACAGTCAAGCCTGTCCAATACATATTTTTTTCCATCCTGTTTGTTCGTGGTCTTCCACGTGCTCTCGATCCAGATGTTGTGCCCTACATTATCTCTTTTCCCAAGCAGTTTTGACTTTTCATCATAACGTGACGAAAGTATTTCGTCTTCCTTGTTTTAACGTTGCTTAAAAGCTGACGTTCTATGCCAATTTGTTCCAGTGCCAATTCATTGATTTTCTTTCCAATCCATGAAATTCTTAATATCTGCCTCGGTCCCTTCATTTCAAATGCATTTATCTTTATTTCATCAGATTTCTTGATGTTTCATCCTTCACAACCATAAGTTGCGACTGGCCAAAACAGTGCCTTCAAAAGTCTTAATTTTGATGTATTCGGTATACCATGTCTTCTCCGTATGCTTTTCAACGTTACGGTGATTCCATTTACTTCTCAATCTATCACGAATTTCCAAATACATTGCGCAAAGGTCAATGATGGTTATGGGTGTATGATGTCAAAGAAACGGTGAAACTCGTCGACGTAATTACACACCTTTTAAACCCAAATCTTCGCATTATAAATAAACGAATTGCAACATAATTCAATCAAATCGCTTATTGGATGTTGTGTATCATGCTTGCCATTATATCGAAGGTTTCCACACTCCGCAGACTACATTGGTTGAACTCCAGGAGATGGCAAGACCAATGGATCCAGGTTTCAAATGATAAATGTTTACAGAAGGACAACTGAGACGAGGTTGGGAAGAAACGCAGCCTCTTGTGAAAAATTGTGACTAAATAATGAGGTTTAATAGTAGGCCTACTATTGTTAATTACATTGAGAGCATCCCTTGAACCGACCAATGTAAATAAACTGGTCTGCCTAAACAATTGGCTGAATGAACAATTAGTTTTGATAGTCAGAAAACGGTTGTCTAATTTCATATTTAGACCAATATCATTTTAATTAAAGGTGGCTCAAATGAAAAAATTGACGGATTTTGAGCAGTTGACTGATTTGAACAGTGTTTCAATTCTGTCTGTCATACAAAACTTTTCAATGAACTAAATGCAGAAATTCAATAGGCCTAAGCCAAAGGTTATTAAATATGTTTGCAATAGAAAGAATGCATTCAGTCATTAAAATTTTATGCTTTAGGGGTCCTTAGAAAATAGTAAGATTGAAATGTATTGCGATTAATTTGCAGTTAATTGCGATTAAAAAAATTAATCGCGCAATTAATTTCGATTAAAATTTTTAATCGAACAACAGCCCTAATTATTAATATTAATAATAGTAAAATTAATATTAATATTAATATTGATTATATTAATAATAATAAAAACAAACATCCACCCTTATCCACTGCAAACTAGTTGAATGGATCCTGTGTTCAATCGTCGCCTGACAAGTCATTTGACAGGTGTCAATCATCGGCGGTAGATCAATGTCTTGACACGATCTCCGCTTGTCTTTCAAATGACGTCTCAGTTATTCGGACTACGCATGCGCCATCAACCGCTCGGTTACCCACAGTAATACCCAGCCTGTGCAACTTGACATTTGGGGGGGGGGGTAGAGCGTAGAAATATAACAAAGGAGATATTAATTTTTTTATGTCAATGGTGATTTATATTAGACATTGGCAAATTGTGGTCACTTATCATAGAAAACTATCTGACTGTGGTCTGTGAACTGTGGTCACTTAGTCTGTCTGTCTGTCTGTCTGTCTGTCTGTTTGTCTTTTCTAGCTGCAAACTGCGTAACTTCATGCTTGTTTGTTTGCCTATCCGTCCAGTCGTTGTCTGTTTGTTTATTTGTATGTGTGTGTCTACCTCTCCATTGTAGTAGCAGACTCCATGTGTATTCATAATGTTTGTTTACTTGTCTACGTCTATATCTGTCTATTCCATCTGTAAGCAGCCGTCTCTATGTCTGTCTATTTGTATTTGTACATGTACTAAGGCAGTCATACGGACAGAAAAACATGAACTGAGACATTTACACAAACACTAATAAAGACAGAAAGATATTCTAAAAAAGATAGACATACATGTATGCAGAGAAAGCGAGTGGCATACAGATAGATACAAAGAAAGACAGATAGACAGACATACGAACCCAGACAGACAGATAGAGAGAAACATAAATAGAGACAGTTACCCAGACAGTAATAGAGACAGCCAGTCAGAGATGCAAAAACTGAAGTAGATGAAGTGAGAGACAGACAGACAGGCAGATATACAGACAGACAGGCAGATATACAGACAGACAGGCAGATATACAGACAGACAGGCAGATATACAGACAGGCAGATATACAAACAGACAGACAGGCAGATATACAGACAGACAGGCAGATATACAAACAGACAGACAGGCAGATATACAGACAGACAGGCAGATATACAAACAGACAGACAGGCAGATATACAGACAGACAGGCAGATATACAGACAGGCAGATATACAAACAGACAGACAGGCAGATATACAGACAGACAGGCAGATATACAAACAGACAGACAGGCAGATATACAGACAGACAGGCAGATATACAGACAGACAGACAGGCAGATATACAGACAGACAAGCAGATATACAGACATACAGGCAGATATACAGACAGACAGACAGACAGACAGACAGACAGACATATGAATAAACAGAATAGACTACATAGGATTCAAAACGAGGCAACCAATTCCACTACTTCCGGTCCCTGAGCGCTTCCGACCTGTTCCACTTCCTGCCTGACGTCACAACCGCTCTAATCGCTCGGTTTTATCGTGACGAGTCTCGCTCTGGTCAAACGAGCCTCGTTTTAGACGTACTGAAGCCAACCGTTGGTTATGGAAGAGAACCCGGATGTTCGTCTAGAAGACAGAACGAATGGAAACGTATTCGTAATAATCGTTGTTGTAATCGTATTCATAATAATCGTTGTTGTAATCGTATTCGTAATAATCGTTGTTATAATCGTATTCGTAATAATCGTTGTTATAATCTTATTCGTAGTAATCGTTGTTATAATCTTATTCGTAATAATCGTTGTTATAATCTTATTCGTAATAATCGTTGTTGTAATCGTATTCATAATAATCGTTGTTATAATCGTATTCATAATAATCGTTGTTATAATCGTATTCGTAATAATCGTTGTTATAATCTTATTCGTAATAATCGTTGTTATAATCTTATTCGTAATAATCGTTGTTGTAATCGTATTCGTAATAATCGTTGTTGTAATCGTATTCGTAATAATCGTTGTTATAATCTTATTCGTAGTAATCGTTGTTATAATCGTATTCGTAATAATCGTTGTTATAATCTTATTCGTAATAATCGTTGTTATAATCTTATTCGTAATAATCGTTGTTGTAATCGTATTCGTAATAATCGTTGTTGTAATCGTATTCGTAATAATCGTTGTTATAATCTTATTCGTAGTAATCGTTGTTATAATCGTATTCGTAATAATCGTTGTTATAATCGTATTCGTAATAATCGTTGTTATAATCGTATTCGTAATAATCGTTGTTATAATCGTATTCGTAATAATCGTTGTTATAATCTTATTCGTAATAATCGTTGTTATAATCTTATTCGTAATAATCGTTGTTATAATCGTATTCGTAATAATCGTTGTTATAATCTTATTCGTAATAATCGTTGTTGTAATCGTATTCGTAATAATCGTTGTTGTAATCGTATTCGTAATAATCGTTGTTATAATCTTATTCGTAGTAATCGTTGTTATAATCGTATTCGTAATAATCGTTGTTATAATCGTATTCGTAATAATCGTTGTTATAATCGTATTCGTAATAATCGTTGTTATAATCGTATTCGTAATAATCGTTGTTATAATCGTATTCGTAATAATCGTTGTTATAATCGTATTCGTAATAATCGTTGTTATAATCGTATTCGTACGGTAATAACCGTTGCTAAATTTATTTACGAGTGCTATTCATACATTCGTTCGTTAATTTCTATAACACCTTTTTCAAGGGGCTGTCGTAGCCTACTCAGAACGCCCTCCCTTTAGCTCTATCACGGCAAAAAAGTGCAGCTCGGAATTCAATAATAAATGCTTGAGTAAGAGCCACAGGAAGCAGATGTGTGTGGATACTGTGGATGGAAGTCCATTCCAGACGACTTCGCCCAGCACGGAAAATACACGAATCTGCATGATCGCAGTTCGTTCAAATGGAACCAAGAACACCGCGTAATTATTTGTTGCCTGCTATTTATTATGGTGATATGATAATTATTGTTATTATTAAGTGCTTCAAAGCTGTTGCCTTTCACGGTAATTTTGTTCCTCAAGATTTTTTTTTGCAGCTTGGAAGACGCCAGAGTTAACGTTGATTATCGATAGCTGATTTATTATAGTCACCTATATACCTCGTGTGAAAATAAAAATAAAATAAAAGCAATTATTATATAAAATAAAAGTATCTGGGATGGCTGTTCCGCATCTATATAGAGGGTGAGGTATCTATAAACCTAGAGATTATACAAATCTGGCGAAAATAAAAATCATATTATTGAGGTAATAATAAAAATAAAAGAATCTGAAATGGCTTTACTTCATTGATGTATGGCGTGACTTTGATGAAGGAGCAACGTTAGATGCTCACTGCGATGACCGAGAGTTTCCATTCACAAGTAGGAGATTGCTAGCCTATGGCAAACAAACACACATGAAGCTGCATTTGCTCTATGACAATGATTATAATTGTTACGTGAAAATGCTACGCAGGCAGCTGAGGACAGCATATTAGACAGTCGGCTGTTTGTAATTATAAGGCAAATATCAACTTAAAAGAGGTGTTTATAATAGTCACCAATCCTCATCTTATTTTTCACGATGATCATTTAATAAACTTTAACAATCTATCTCTATAATGTCATAACGAGCAATTTTTAAGCGCTTTCACAGAGAACCGCTCAATATCAGAACCGCTCCGTGAAAGAGAACGACATTTAAGCAGCGAATAAACATGGATGAAATCGCTAAAACCGCGCTACCAATAATTATTGCAGAGTTGCCCAAACACTGTAATAAGCTCGATGCCTTGTTAATGAGGTTCGCGATCAAAGTAAAATAAAGAGATCAAGGCGATCGGCGAACAAAGAGGGCGCAAAGATCGTGAAATCGCGGCTTACACATAGAGGTAGGTTACTCACGCAGATAGACCTGGGTCTTCGAAATGAAGGGGTGAATTTTTGATCTAATTCGAGCCGCTGCCGAAGCAGGATTCACGTACCTTTATTTCGAAGGAAAATCATACGTTTAACGACAGCTTAATTATAATCTGACAGCAGAGGTTGTTGCTATCAGCAGAAGTTTACACCCTGATTCGATGAATATATATATAATTTAAATTCTTTAAAATCCGGGTGTCCAAGAACTACATCGTTAATAGTTCGTTTTTTGGACTTAACGACACATCTTTGCGGTTGCAAAGTACGACGATGCTATGTTGAAAAGCTTCTTCCCAGTTATGGATTCACCGGTGGAATTTGACTTTAATTTGTTGCACAATAATATTATGAGTAACAAAAATTTATTTTATTTAAACCAAAGTTTAACGTCGTTGTTTTACATCAAAGGCCGTTGACGACAATTTACGGCTTATACAGTGTAATAACAATGAATTCATGGCCTCCAAAGTTCACCATAATTATAACGTTGTCATAACAATATCATTGTTCGTTGTTTAACAGCAAACTTAGCCTTAACATTTATTAGTTTTGACATTGAAAAATACAAAAATCATCTGACTTTACATATTATGTAAAGTCATATTACATCAATTAAGGGTGTGCAACTGCCTTGAAATAGCCATAAAATTATATACAAATCATTGTACTTGTTTCATTCAATCGAATCGTCGAATTGATATAACTGTATCATTGATCATATTCTGCGAGTGGTGCCAGTCCAAAGCCTGCGTAAAAGAGGGACCTAATTTTTGACATCATTTTGTTATGAATCAGGTTCCTTACACAGAGCTATGCATGTAGATTATTGTTTCGCCGACAGAGGCAGCACAGTACAGAGTGGTGACGTCAATAGCTCACTCGGCAAAGTGGTGTGCCCAAATAATGAATTCGGTTATTGATGATATTGTGCGTTGCTTTTACCAGTGGTTTTCAAAGAAAGCGCAAGGTGTCACTAGTAATTGGCACGCGAAAATATGTAAAATAATTCTAGGTTGTTGCTCGTCTATCATTGATTAGACACCATAATTAGTCATTTGTTTTCGTAAAATTTTCTCTTCGTTTAACTAAAATATATTCCCATTCCTAATATTTAATCGCAATTAGTTTTCCCATTATCCCCATTAAAATCTTATTTTTTAAATCTGGTATGATATGGATATATATATATATATATATATATATATATATATATATATAGTGGCGTTTTTTGTATTTAATGACATTTTACCGCTCCAAGCCACTTTTTTTATCTTTTAATAAATGTACAGACTGATTACAAGCAATTTACAAGATGGACTTGTGTTCTCAGCGCAGTATGTATGCACTGAAGCGAAGTATCAGTAATTTAGAATGTCAACATCGTGTCTTATATGAAACGATACGTTTTCTTTTATTAAAATATTTACAAGTCTTTTTAGTGACTGCAGGCTATTTTTAGACATGCGACAGTTCATTACTCTCATAATTTATATTTATGATATATTTATATTTTCCGCTCCTAGACACTACAGCGCTGCCTCGAGATACTGGTAATAACATCAACAATTTCAGATTACATAGATCCTCTATATATAATGTTCAGAGAATATAAAATTGGGGTGTCGAACAACGCTTATTTGTTGCATTTTTTAAATCGTCGAGTTCGTAGAACTGCATCGTCAGTCATGTTATACAAATGATGCCAGTTCATAGCTAGTGCAAATGAGTGTCCTTAAATCAGTTTGCTACAAGACAGGTTTAGTTGTTCTAAATTGGGTTTACTATAGCACCATATTAACGCTGCAGCCTGTTCGGTTGCATGTCATTGACATAATCATACCGTTATAGTGCCAGGCCTAAGCCTAGAAAGCGGAGGAGGTTCTCGCTGATTAGCTTTCTTATGATGTAGTGTTCCTAAACAGTAGCTAATATCACATTGTTTATGTTGGCAGTGGTTTGATATCTAACCAGTTACCATAAAGTCAAACCGTGGCAATATAATTATGAGAAATATAAAATAGGGTGAAAGTAACTTTTGAATAATTTATTTAAGATGAAGTCAGGAATTGTGAGATAATAGTAAGTTGAGAGAAAGTGACGAGGCAATGTGAAGAATACAGTGTAGTAATGTCAGATTAAATGTGGAACAAGACGAGATTAAATGAGGTGTATAATAAAGGTGTGCGGAAGTGAGGAATAGCGAAGAATATCGAGGCGTTAGGAAGCAAATAATAGCATAAGGTGAGAGGAACAGCCACGATGCGGGGGCAGAGAAGGGATGTGGTACTAAGCAGAGGGAAAATCTGTCTCCTGTCCGTTGCTATGGCCATTGTGCGAATGACGACCGACCCATGGAAACGGTTGTCAGAGGCGACCAGCGGTTGCCATGGTGATCTATCAATGCTCGGCTGTGGACGGACTTCTCTTTATGACCCTGTCTAGTTGCCCCGTAATGTCCCATTCCGACTATCTGCTTTTCTTGTCACGCATTCACTGCCGCTATCTACTACATGTATGTCCTCGTAGATCTGTGTGTCTGTCTGTCGGCTTGTCATTCTGCCTGGCTGCCTGCCTACGTGTCTTCTATTTACATGGGTGCCGAATTTATGCGTGTCTTACTCTGCCCCTCTACCTTTCTACGTCTCTTCCCCCACTGTACTTCCCTCCCTTCGTCCCTTCGTCCCTCCATCTTTATATGTGTGTTGCTATTTGTTTGTCTGCATGCGCCTCTATGCCTCTGTGTTTCGCTGTGTTCACAAACCTCTCTGCGGCAGTTCGCCTGCCTGTGTGTATGGTGTCTGATTGCATGTTTGCATCTTTGTCTGTGTCTGTCTCTCTCTGCGTCTGTCTGCCTGCCTGCGTGTCTGTATTTCTGTGTTTCTGTGTGTGTCTGTGTATTCATTCATTCATTCATTCAGAAAACTTACATAGCGCCCCTTCAAGAAGCCAACTCAGAGGCGCTCCCAGCCCAGCCATAGCTAAAAAGATATGTCTTGAGCAACTGGTAGAAAGCAGGCAAATTATTCCGAGGTAGTAAGCGTAGTGCAACCGGGAGCCCATTCCATGTGGACTGGTCAACAACCGAGAAGGCTCGACGCTGTCTGGTAGCAGAGCGGATTCGAGGGCCCGGCAGCTCCCCATTGACCGAAGAGCGTAAAGCTCGACGGCAGGCTATGTCAGAGACAGGGCGACAGAGATCAGATAAGTAGGACGGGGCGCTACCAGTGAGGCACCGCCAAACAAGTGCTGTTACTCTGTACGAGATGCGCTGCGAGACTGGAAGCCAGTGCAAAACATCACGCATATAAGGAAAACCGGGGTAAATTTAGAAATATGACCAACAAGCCGAGCAGCAGATCGCATGACCCGGTCAAGTCGCCCTATTAACCTCATCAGAACAAACGAAAATGCAAATTAATTTGAAAAAGGTGGGTCTGGGCAGACCCCCGGTTTTGATGTGGATTTTTCATTTAAAGAATTGTCACTATACGCCGTTATGATTCTAGAAATGTCATGTTTTCCAGTCCACCCTACGAAATAGTTATCGAGAACGCTGCAATGCGACACGATTCCAATGCATTTGAAAGTGAAGCAAAACTCGTCTGTGTTTCGCCAGTTTAGGGTTTTCAGAGCACCGCTAGAAAATCGCAAGTTGTGGGAATGGATACCAAGTAGGAAACCTTAGTTGAGGACCAGCTCAGATATTTTCTGGCAGCGCAGAGTCGATATCAAACACTTAAAATGTGTTGGTTTCTGTGGTTCAAGACCCCGCTGAGGATGCTTACGACGGTCCCACAGTTGGTTGGGGCTTCGCGTTTTTGGCGTTTGCAATAATTATGAGCAATTCAGCACCCTCGAAGAATAATTATGTTCTAGTTGCGTCCTTAGCGCCGCCACTGAGAAGTGCTATTTGAATTTCTTCTTTAAAAGGTACTATTTTAATTCCTACTTTAAAAGGCGCTATTTTGATCTCTTCTTGAAGAGGTGCCCTATTTTAATCTCTTCCTGAAGAGGTGCCTTAAAAATTTATTCTCAAACAAGTGCTATTTTAATCTCTTCTTGAAGAGGTGTCTTATAAATTTCTTCTTAAAGAGGCGCTATTTTAATCTCTTCTTGAAAAGGTGCCTTGCAAGTTCCTTCTTAAAGAAGTGCTACACAATATCACCTCTTAAAGAGATGCCATATAAATCTCCTCTATAAGAGGCGCTACATAAATTTGCTCTGTATCCATAATCCGATCGCTGTGCAGGACCTGTAGTCGTTCAGCCGATCGGCTTCTGCTGCGGTCGAGTGAGGGCCGATCAGATGGACGTCGGGTCCTTCTCTCTCCGTCCCGTAAATAGATTAGAGTTGGGCGAATTCTCCTCGAGGCATTCAGTCATGTCATTGAGTTGTTGCATGGAAGAGTGGATGAAGGGAGTGGAAAGGGAAGGGAAGGAGAGGAGAGGGAAGGAGAGGGAAGGAAATGCCAATGATTATTCACCAGATGACAGTCAAGATTTTAATATTGCCTATACGCTGAAATATGGGTATTCGTAAGGTCTGTCTGTCTGTCTGTCTGTCTGTCTGTCTGTCTGTCTATCTGGCTGGTTGTCTGTCAGTCTGTCTCTCTGTCCGGTTGTCTGTGTGTCTGTCTGTCTGTCTGTCTGTTTGTCTGTCTGTCTGTCTGTCTGTCTGTCTGTATGTCTGTATGTATGTATGTCTGTCTGTCTATCTGTCTGTCTGTCTGTCTTCCCGCCTGCATCTGTTCGTATATGCTTCTCTCATTGTGTCTCCGTGTAGGTATGTTTTTGTATGGGCAATGGGTATCTGCAATTTGTCTTCCTCTGCCTTTTATTTTGTCTCTCTATTTGTATCTGTGTGTAGCCTATAATTATATCTCTTTCCCACTATTCACTCTTCTCTCTCTCTCTCTCTCTCTCTCTCTCTCTCTCTCTCTCTCTCTCTCTCTCTCTCTCTCTCTCTCTCTCTCTCTCTCTCTCTCTCTCTCTCTCTCCCTCCCTCTCCCTCTCTCTCCCCCTCTCTCTCTCTCTCTATCTCATCCTCTCTCTCCCTCTCTCTGTCTCTCTCATCCTCTCTCTCTCCTCTCTCTCTCCCTCCCTCTCCCTCCCTTCCTCTCTGTCTCTGTCTCTGTCTCTGTCTCTGACTCTGTCTCTGTCTCTCTGTCTCTCTGTCTCTCTGTCTCTCTGTCTCTCTGTCTCTCTGTCTCTGTTCTCTGTCTCTCTCCTCTCTCTCTCTCTCTCTCTCTCTCTCTCTCTCTCTCTCTCTCTCTCTCTCTCTCTCTCTCTCTCTCTCTCTCTCTCTCTCTCTCTCTCTCTCTCTCTCTCTCTCTCTCTCTCTCTCTCTCTCTCTCTCTCTCTCTCTCGCTATCCATCACTTTTTGATATAATTTCTGTCCATCTATCAATTTTGTATGCCTGGATATCCGTCCGTCTTCCTCCATGTCTCTCTCCCTCTACGTCCCATCCTCTGTCCTTCTCTTTGTTTCATTCTCTCTCTCTCTCTCTCTCTCTCTCTCTCTCTCTCTCTCTCTCTCTCTCTCTCTCTCATTCTCTCACTATCTACATGTAGATATCTGTCTGTCTGTCTGTCTGTCTGTCTGTCTGTCTGTCTGTCTGTCTGTCTGTCTGTCTGTCTGTCTGCCTCTTTCCAGCCGTCTACTCTCATATTTTCTCACCCACGTGTTGCATTCCTTTCACGCCTCAGTCTCGCGTCGATCCTTCAAATACCAGCGGCATGCCGTGAAATACCAAGGAGACGCATCGAGGTCAAACTGATTTATTATATGAAAAGCAATAGTCATCTTCAAGATGGTAAATATCTTCCAGATGATAGATATCTTGATCGTATATCTCCAATAGTTCAAGATGGCTGGTATCTCGAGAAGGATAGAAGTTCTCAAATCTTAGTTATATTTACAAGACGGTAAATACCTAATACCCATATTTCTTACAGATTGTAGATATCGGCGACGTGGAAGACATCTTCGATATTTTAGATGTATTCAGGTAGTTATCTTCAAAATAGCAGATATTCTTAATTTAAAATAACAGTCACCCTTTCAAGATAGCTCATAAATGGATATCTTGGGTGTGATGAATGATTATCTTCAAGATGACAGGAAGATGCAAGAGATCTACATTAACAGTCTATAGCCAACTTTCATGGCGACACAATGCACGGGAATGTCTTAAATTATTTTAATATAGGGATACAACGTTAGAGTTTGCACTTCCAATGTCTTACTTCCCCCGTTCAATTTCCTCTCTTTCTTCGTTTATCTCCGATCTCATTCCCCTTATTAAGTCCACCCCATATTAACTTGACCCCCTCTCACACTCCCCTTCACCAATCCCCCCCTCCCAAATCTCCCTTACTCCTCCACCCACACAACACCCATCACCCAACCGCGCCAAGTCCCCGATCCGGATTTGACCCGTAATGAGAAATCCCGATAATCGGTCCATTGCGATTTCGTCACCGATGCCTTCCGATCCGCACCCAATCCACCTTAATCCGGACCAGACGGTCGCCCCCCCTCCCCGGGTTTGACGGAGGAGCGTCCGGTCGACTTCCGAGTCCGTCGCAATTAAATGCCGGACGAGTGTAAATGGTCCGAGTAACTGACCGCGTGTGCGTGACCCGTGGAGGTGATAAGAGAGGTCGGGAGATGTGGTGTGAGTGGGTGGTGTGGGAAAGGAAAGGGGGGGCTTCTGTGCTGCCAGTCCAACCGGCGATCCATCCATTCACCTATCCGTCCATTCATCCATCCATCCATCCATCCATCCATCTCTCTCTCACCCTTCCTGTCTCTTTCTCTGTTCCTTTCTGTCGGTATCTCAATGTGTCTCTCTTCCTCTCCCTCTCCCTCTCCCTCTCTTTCCTCTCTCTGTCTGTCTCTCTCTGTCTCCCTGTCTCTCTCTCTCTGTATCTCTGTTAGAGAAAATCTCTAGAGAGAGTATGTCTGTCGATGTCTGTCTGTCGATGTCTGTCTGTCTATGTATGTCTCTCTCTCTCCGTCTCTCTCTGTCGCTTTCTGTATCTCCCTGTTTCTCTGTCTTTCTTTCCCTCTCTTTGTCTCTTCCGTCTGTCTGTCTCACTTTGTCTCTCTGTGAATCTCGCACGTTTTGTCCATGCCTAAGTGTCTGTTTGCCTGCCTGCCTGCCTGCCTGCCTGCCTGCCTGCCTGCCTGCCTGCCTGCCTGCCTGCCTGCCTGCCTGCCTGTCTGTCTGCCTGACTCTCTCTGGTTTCCCCGACACGGCATCCAGTCTCGTATATTCGAAATCCTACTAGCGCGGCGCAGCCCTCGTCAACAAACTGGTGCCCGGCTCTCAGCATTATTGAAGGGCTTGAGAAAGTTAGATCTAATGATTGCGATTAGGAGCAATTTGAGAGGAGAACAGACACGCAAACACGTGATACCTCGGTCGCCCTATTGTAATTTACAAAAATGAGCAACAGCCACGAAGCATTAGGTAGAGAAAAAGAGAGAGACAGAGACAGACAGACAGACAGATAGAGAGAGCGAACGAGTGAGCGAGTGAATGAGTGGAAGACAGACACACAGACAGACACAGAGACAAAGAATGAGACAGCGAGCGAGATGGAAAGAGAGACAGAGGCAGAGACAGACATACAGAGACGTAGACAGAAATGGAGTGAGAGAGAGAGAGAGTGAGCGAGTGAGAGAGGAGAGACAGACATAGGCAAGCAGAGAGAAAAAGAGAGAGCTATAGAGAGACAGACAGACAGACAGGCAGAGACATCAATCAGAGAGCTCCAAACTCCGGGTCTAGCTTCAAAACTTTGGTTCATAGATCAGTCTTGCCCCATAATTGAAAATAATATCCGCATCGAATATAATTATAGCTTTTATAGAAATACCTATAAACAACAATTATAATCACATGGACAACATTGGACATACTTTCACTAAATGTGCCCTTGTACATGTATAATTATTGTGTTTGACATATTGCAATTATGCGATATACTAAGTTATATTATACATTTATATACATAAAATGATATTATATGTGCATATTTATAATATATAATATACAATATATGTATGTATAAAATAAATATAATCATTAATTTGCATCACAATAATTATTGTAATATTATATTATGCTGCTATATTTTATGTATAAGTAGGCCCTAAACGTTCCAGCAGGCATTTTTGCACAACGTGTAGTTTGCTAGTATAGAGCTGATGTGTGTATATACATGTAGATAGAGTATAGAACTATAGATTATATATAACCTGTTGGTCAACGTGCATATGTATATATATATACATATACATATATATGAGTTTAAAAATGTATGACTGGATGAAAGATCGGCGACTTTTTGGCCTCTTCCGTTGCTTAGCAACCGTGGTATTTATGAACAGCAATACATTTTCGTGACACCGTCGATGTACAGAGGGCGTCCCAGATGAGTTCAGAACTCTGGACACTACACGTCATAGTCAAAGCGTTTAACCAGCTGGATATCTAAGCGGGAGAAAAAAATGTGCTGGAGGATAAAATTATTCTTAACATGCGACTGATGCATCTTTTTCAATTTATTGATGAAATAGAATTGAATGGGAAGAAATAGAATAGAATAAAATGGAATAGAATAGAATAGAAAAACCGCAATAGAATAGAATAGAATGGTTGTGGTATCATCGTAATAGAACATAATAGATTGCAATAGAATGTTATTAAACGGACTGCAATGTAATGTGACAGAGTGGATTGCAATAGAACGTGCTAGAATGTATTGCAATGTAATGCAGTAAAAATGGGCTGCAATGTACAATGTAGTGTAACAGATTACAGATTACACTGCAATGGAATGTACATGGATTTTATTGCAATGTAGTATGGCAGAGTAGATTGCAGCTGAATGTACAATACAACACAATATCAAAGCAATATAAAAAAGCGTGCAGCAGCAAAGGCGAAAACTTCACCCTTCTAGAAACGTTCGACACTTCCACCCAACCACACCCATTTCATTGATTATTTCCTTTCCTGAGTTAAACGTACGAATTCGCGCAACCACATGCCAAGACGTACATGTAGTGGCCTGAGGACATTACGTTTTCCACGTAGAATATTATTAGGCCGATAAAGTACAAGTAGCCTATGTGAGTAAACATTTTGGAGCATACATACATGTACTCAAAGAACTACCGTAAAATGGGGTAACATTGGCATAGTTTGGAGGGTTTTTGTGGGATAACACCTAAACGAGTTGAGCAAAAGACTTGATTTTTTAAACTATGAGCATTATGGATGGTACCTACGACCCTGTAGACTTTGAAAATTTTGAAATAAAATTTTCTATACTTTAAAAATATTTGAAATAAAAGACAAAGTTACCCCGGGTTTGGGGTAACTTTGGCACCATGTATTTTTTCAACGTAAGATCAATTTTAGACCTATCCCGGGTAACTTTGGCATCCTAAAACGTTTTTAAAACGTATTGCGCATATGTTCCAAGCCCAAATCTTTTTACAAATAAGAAATCCTTCCAACGAGACCGATTTTATAGCAGTTTTGAGCTTGTATCGTCCGAAACCACAAAATGTGTTAGCCTGGTAACCAAAAACTGCATCATCAGTCGCTTTCAACATGTGGTTCGGCTATCGTCAAGTCTACTTCATCAATATGCGTTGCTTTTCTGCTGCCAATATCTTCGATCTTTTCCTTTTCTTCTTTTCATCACTTTTTGAGTAGATACTCTCGAAGAGGCGCTGTATAAATGTTTGAAATCAACCTGACAGCGATTTTCTCTGAGCATCTCAATCAAGCTGGCATCCAAGGTTCTTGCGACTGATACCGGTTCTGCACCATCCAGTAGACGTTCAAGGGACCGTCCTCACTCACTTAGGGGGAGGGGGAGGGTCAGACATATGAATTTTGGGTTGGTGCGTGGCGATGGGGGTAAAAAAAATCGTCCACAATTACGTGATGTCATTTATGGACGGCCCCTGAGGACAAATTCTGGGTTGCATTGGTGGTACGAAGCGATGACTCCAAGATTTTGGTCAGATACGGTTCTGTATGTATAATACATAGCCTGGTTCTCTGTGCCAAAGTTACCCCGCAGTGCCAATATTACCCCATTTTACGGTAATTATGCAGATACTCCACTTTACGCATGTAGTATCACAGAATAGAATAGAATAGAATAGAATAGAATAGAAGATAAGAGAATAGAATAGAATTGACTGGATTAGAATGGAATAGAAAGAAATATAAACTAATAAAATTGAGAAGAATGGAATAAGTTGCAGTTGAGTTGAATAGCATAGAATAGAATTCAGTGCAATATCATACAATGGGAAAGAATAGAATATGTCACAGTTGAATACAATTATATTTATGATTGGTTGTTTACTACAGAGTGCAATGGAATAGGTTGGACTTTAGAAAATACATAGACAAAAATATAAAGTTAAAAGCTAGGTGGCACTACATTGTAAACAGATTAACACAAGGTCCTAACAATAATAATTATTATTCAACACTTCACAATCTAAAACAATCGTTTTGTACATTCATACACCATAATTCAACCGCTGGTTGTTCTAACTCCATTGATCGAAGCACTAAGAGGGGATATTTTTTCACGCGTTGGCCACATATTTCTGCGCATCCTGCCACTCTCGCCACAGCGTATATACGTACTCCTTGCTCCCAATGCCGACTATACAGTTACTACTGTAGATCAACGGTAAAAGCGGAAACCGCAGGACAATATGCTTTTAGAATAATTGAGCTGTTTTATTCGAACAAGACCGATCTAAGACCACGCAGGCCACTATTGGAACAAGACCACTGACGTATACGTATACGTACGTATGTCGTATATCATGCAACGCGCTTTTGGAAATTGCTACGGCGCTGTATGTTTTTTTACGACGAAGTGGTGGTCGGATGGCGTGTACTTTTGGCCGTCGGCGAACATAACCTTGGACATATTTTGTATAAATGCATCGTGTAGTAAATTAAGAATGATGTAGAGTAGGCCTATATTGTGGATTGTTTATGGGCATTTTGTATTTATTATTCCTATAATATGCACGTATTACACGTACAATTATATAAATAACATATCTTCTATATAAATACGTGCATATATATATATATATATATATATATATATATATATATACATACAGAGAAGCAGAAAGAGACACAGAGAGAGATAAATAGAAGGAGAAAGAGAGGGACAGGGACAGACACATAGGGACAAATAGAAGACACGTGTTATAGCACGAGAATTATTAGCGGATCCATGTATGTACGTATGTTCTTGACTGGCTGGTTGACCGACTGACTGACTGACTGACTGACTGACTGACTGACCGACTGACTGACTCACTGACTCACTCACTGGCTGACTGACTGACTGACTGACTGACTGACTGACTGACTGACTGACTGACTGACTAAACGTCTGACTGACTGGCTGATTGACTGACTGACTGACTGACTGACTGACTGACTCATTGACTCACTGGCTCACTGACTCACTAAACGACTGAATAAACGACTGACTGACTGACTGACTGACTGGCTCACTGACTGACTGACTGACTCACTCACTCACTCACTCACTAACTCACTCTCAGATTGACTATGGGCTTCAATGTTATTGTGCGTGCGATCGTGCGTGTGTTCCATACCCCGTGTTATCGGTGTAAAGACATAGTTTGAAATGCACCGACATTATATCCGCTTGAAGGCGTTTGAATTGACAAAGGTTGGGTGCTTTGCCATACAACAGAAGCTTCGACAATGACATTGACGTTCGCTGTGAATCTGAGAAGGCTATTTTAAATGGGCAAGATTGAGTATAAAGTAATGGTTCAACTTTCTCACTGCTTTCTTGGAAAGCGTAAAAGTCCCCGGAATTTAATATTTATATGTCGCGGATGTCATAGTTTATGACGTCATGAAGGCTAATTTTTGCTGGACATGAAGATGATGATGATGACGACGACGACCACGAAAATGATGATGACGACGACCACGAAAATGATGATGACGACGACCACGAAAATGATGATGATGATGACGATAATGACGATGTGCTGCTGCTGTTGATGACGACGATGACGATGACGATGTTGATGATCTATAAATGGAGGTGATGATGATCTTGAAATAATGATTATCTAGAGTTGACGATGATAATAAAACAGTAAAAAGGATTAACTATGATTAGTTCTTGAGATTAGTCATCATTATCATGAGCAACAACGATGGTCAAGCATGCTTGTCTGCATGTTTCAAGGTGATTAATAAAGCTGCTTTACAGTCTCAAAAGGCGTTTCGTTATTATCGATAATTGGCGAAGATTTCGTCGATAATGTTAACTAATTGCTAGCATTAGCTGATGCATGGTAAAATGATGATGACGACGACGACGATGATGACGACGACGACGATGATGGCGACGACGACAATATGAACTGTGTTTGCAAGGCTACGTGTCTTCTATCTATCTCTCTGTATGTCCGTTCGTCCGGCTATCTTTTTTTAATCGTCCTGACATTACTTTTTGTCTATAAATATTTAGGCCTATTTTGTCTGAGTTTGCTTCGTTTGTCTGTCTGTCATAGTTTCATTGTGTGTCATTGTGTGTGTGTCATTGTGTGTGTGTGTCTGTCTTTCTTTCTCTATATCTGTCTGTGTGTCTGTCTGTCTGTCTGTTTCTCTGTCTGTCTGTCTGTCTGTCTGTCTGTCTGTCTGTCTGTCTGTCTGTCTGTCTGTCTGTCTGTCTGTCTGTCTGTCTGTCTGTCTGTCTGTCTGTCTGAGGATCTACACTGTGCGTTTCTGCCGGGTCCATGTGTCTGTCTGCCCTTCATCTGGCTGCGTTTCTCTGTCTGTCTGTGTGCGTGTGTCAGTCTCTCTGCCTGTGCCTCTGCGTCTTTCTGCCTGCGCGTCTGTCTGAGTCTCAATCTCTGTGTCTGTCTGTTTGTTTGTTTGTTTGTTTGTTTGTTTGTCAGTCTGTCTGCGTATCTGTAAGGCTGTCTGCGCGTGCTTTGCTTGTGCGTTTGTGTGTGTGTATATGTCTGTGTGTCTATCTGTGTGGCTGTCTGTCTTTCTATATATCTGTCTGCGTCTGTGTGTGTGTCCTTCCCACCTTCTGTCCTTCTCTCTGTCTGGGTCCATCAGGTGTCTGTCCAGAAACGTGTTTCATCGGCGTGTAGGTGCGTCCGTTCGTCCGTCTGTCCGTCGAGCCGAGCCGCAGGTATCTCCTCTGAAGATAGATGGCGTTAGTGAAATTGGCGCGAAGAGGTTAAGACCATCGGGAACGGATCAGAATTATTACTATGTTTGCTTACTGACAGATGTCACCACGATGAATAAAACGTCTCAACTGTGACGTCATGGGGTAGACATAGAAACACTTCAACGAGCGGACATACTTTTATATGCAATAAAAAAGCACCAAAAAAAGACATCTTCAAGTGGACGGGAGAGTGTCTGTGTAGCATTGTTTGTGTTAACGAAAACGAAAACGAAAGCCTTCGTCAACGATTAAGATTTAGTTAACGAAAACCAGAACTAAAACTGAAGAAACTGAAATGAAACCCCCGTTAGCGAAATCTAAAGGTTTAAATGACTACAACTGAAACTATAAGACGATTAGGTTTCTGCTCACTAAAACTAAAACTAAAACCAAAGCTTTTGATAAATTATGCGCCTGGCGTTTGAAAAAGTATCAACTATGTCACACGATTCGTGACAAAGCTCTAACGCAATCGAATTTCTGTGACGCTGTATAGGAGAGGTTTTGGTTAAAATAGTGTCACGCGCTGGGAATGAAACGACACCCAGCTGTGAGGAGTTCCTTGGGTGCATATTTGGGGGGGATGTCGGTTCTGTAAATGCTGACTTTTTTAAAAGAATAGTAGTAGAACTTCATAGGCCCTTGTATGGCTGCAAGACATTGAATTACATTCATGTAACAACTTGTGTTCTTCATTCGTTCATATTATGACATGTGAACATTCTGCGTTGAGCTACATCGAAATTAGACAATGATATTATAATGTCATGTCAAACACCGACGTCGCCGCGCGACGGTTGGTCACATGCATGGACTAGGGCTCTCCACTGACGCCTATTGCCTGCGGCAGCGAGAAGATAGGATCCAGAAAGGTGGGACCAGGAAAGAATGTTGTCTATCCAGTTAATACACGGTCTTCCACGGTGTCGATAACCCTCGACGTGACCCAGCATGATGGCATTTTCCAAGGAATCCTGAGGGAGCCTAAAATTCCGCGCCTCAGATTCACACTTTGGTGTGACCTTGCGCGCGTAATAAATTTATGTAATAATAATGATATGTCCGAAATAAGAGAGTTTGCGAGCCTTGATGGAACCCAAGAGTACAGGGGAAGTTCTAGCAAGCCGATAAACTTCCTCTGTTGTGAGCCTGAGCGTCCAGGATATGCGCAAAAGCTTTCGAATACATTTGTTTTCAAAAATTTGAATGTGCTTTTCCTCAGCTTTCTTGAGCGTCCATGATTCGCAACCATAAGTTGCGACTGACCACACCAGGGATTTCATCAATCGGAGCTTGGTTTGGGTGCTGACAGATTTGTTTTTCAGACCTTCGTGAGCTTCACCATGACTGCCATGCCCATGGCCAGCCTGGACTTAACATCGCCTGAGCACTTGGCATCACTTGAGATTTTGCTGCCTAGATATGTAAAGTCATCAACCTGTTTGAGCCCAACGCCTGCGACGAAAACCTCAAGGACCTCATCGATGTTGGTCATAACTTTCGTCTTTGAAGTATTTATCTTTAAACCATACTCGTCGGCAGCGGCTTCGACTCGACTGACGAGCTCCTGGAGTTCCTTTGATGATGTAGCGATCAAGAGGATGTCATCAGCATATCTAAGATTATTGATGATCCTGCTGCCAATTCTGAAGCCCCCCATGAACCCGTCAAGCGCCTTACGCATCACTTGTTCCGCTAGGATGTTATAATACCTTGTCCTAAATAACAACACTAAGTCTTGGCTCTCCTTGAACCTCCCAATTGAGATACGGAGAGAAAAACCGAATATATATCAAGACTAGATAGAATATAAAGGTGTCTAAGCGTAATTCTAATTTTAAAATTGACCAGTTGTAGTAAACTATTTAAAGGTGTGTAAACTGAGTATAATAAAATCACCATTATTACTGTTTTTTATGCGCGTGTCAAAGCACATCACTGATAGGCAACAGTCGATGGCGCTGAGTAACTGTGAGTGAATGACTTACTCAAGGTCTCTATGCACTATGAAAGAGGGTCGATGCATAAATTTAAATATCATTATTGAATATTTACACATTCAAATATTCAAGCATTTAAATATTGCCAAACTGTCGCTCTGGGAATCGAACGATAGTGCTATAAAATTATGAAACTGAAACAGAATATTTTGTAGCATAGTTATCTCTGATTTATTTTAACTGACCCATTGCTCGAAAATTTTATTGCCAGAACGCCATATAATAATTTATGTAAAAAGCCAAAGGGCTATTAGCAATTGGGTGACGGAAGAATATAGTTTTCATACTAAGCTTCTCGTTTACTTACTTACTTACATACTTACTTACATACTTGCATACATACTTACCTACATACTTACCTACATACTTACTTACATAGTTACATACTTACTTGCATACTTATATACTTACTTTTACTTACTTACTTACTTACTTACTTCCTCGTTTACTTACTTACCTACTTACTTACTTACTTACATACCTACTTACATACTTACTTACACACTTGCTTACCTACATACTTAGTTACTTACTCCTTTACTTACTCACTCACTCACGCCATTTGACACACGATGATCGCTTGTAAGATATGACGCACGCGAGTTTTTTTGCACCTGTTACAGTTACTAGACCGCCGTGTATGAAAGCTATCATGACACATGTACTGCTGTACGTAAAGTCGACCGCCGGTGACACGAAACCGAGTATCCCCCCTGAATTAATCTATCCCCCCAGATGGAATTAACCGGTCTATACTATCCGGGGGGATAAACCATTCTATCCTCTTTTTGAAAAATGCGCATAATAAAAAAAATTGTGCTGTAATCAAAATTTAAAGTGACTCTAATTATCTTAAGTGTCCTCAGCAATGCTCAGATAAAGGCAACTCGAATTTATTTAATGACTCGGAGTGTTCTTAAGTGTTTTAAATATTTTAAGTGCTCTAAAAACAGGGCAAAACAAATTATCTAGTAGGAATAAACATACCAGTTAGTGTCATTGTTCAAACCAAAGCAGATGAAAATCAATTTGCCAACAAAAATACACGCGGAAACGGTTTTTTCGACTTTTTTTAATTTGGGGGATACAATTAAAACGGGGGATACTCTAGTTCGTGACACCTGCGTGAGTGAGATCAATGGCAGGAAGCATAGTATCTGGATTTCACGGAATCGCGTGTTCCTGTCTCGCTGCTCTGCTTTCAAGTGACGCGCGTTAGATGTTGAAACGAAAGGGTTACTATATTACATGATATTCTGTATCGGTTTCATGTTTTTTTTATAGCGCTACTGTTCGATTTGCAGAGCGACATTCGGTGACGGAGGAACATTTGTTGAATATTTAAAATATATTTAAGATAATTTACATGGAAGCATTTAAATGTATGTAGGTGCACTTGCTATCGCGCAACTTCAATGTTTTTACTTAGAAGCGCTCCCGGCGACAGCGCGGACACTAAATCGGAGTTTCACGCCGAAGCGCATGAGCAATTGCGAGTGAAATATTTGCTCAAGGTCCCAACGAGGCGGCTTGAGGTGGAATCGAACCCTCAATTAACCCTCCTGCTGCAAGGCAACTGCACTGCCCCACTTCGCCCCACTCTAAAAAACATAATATCGCAAGATTGAAAGGATCAACTTTAACAACTCAATTTAAATGAAATTGTTTCAATAAGCCAACTTAAATGGTGCAATATGATAGGAACAATTTGAATAGTCGATTTAAATTATTAAAACTGAATGAGCTGGATCGTTTGTATGAAATTATAATGGTCAAGTTGAACGTTTCAACATTAAATGATATAATTAGCAGAATGTTTCAAAATTAAATGGCCAACCTTGAACGATGTCAAATTTAATGATTCGCTTGGAGATAATTATTTCAGCCTTTACGGGCCAACTAAATCGACATGCATGTTTTGCATGTTTTGCGCCCTGGAAGTCGGAAGCGCGTCACAATTTCCTAATAACCGGATTGCGTATGATACTATATGATACCTGCGCTATGACACTTTTACATGCTCCACTAATTACTGCCTTTCGTGATTATTCGCCGGTAATCGCAGCTCAACCGCCAAAGCCGTTTAGTCATAATTACGGTTGATATTACTTGAGACCGCGGTGTGCAACGAGTCGCTCGCTGCCTTAAAGGTCTGCATCTAAACGCACCTGAGTGACCGGCCGTTTCGTGAGGCTAATGCTGAAGCCATGTGGCTAATACTGCAGCCATGTGGCTAATGCTGTAGCCATGTAGCTAATGCTGAAGCCATGTGGCTTATGCGCTGAAGCCATGTGGCTAATGCTGAAGCCATATGGCTAATGTTTCAACCATGTGGCTAATTTTGCAGCCATGTGGCTAATGCTACAGCCACGTGGCTAAAGCAGAAGCCGTGCGATTGAAGCCGTGCAGGTGGCCACCGGATCGAAGACGTATTTTGCCGACTTTAGTGACCGCTGTTAACTTGATCGTCTGACTTTGTCACGCCACGTTTGACGAACGCCCGCTGTTCATATCATCATCATCGACCCGAGACGGAGACGGAGACGTTGGCCGTGTTCTCTGTCTGTCATCGTTTTTTTCGTTTATTATCATCGTAAGGATTTATTTCATCCACTCGGTACCCATCCGTGCATCAAATAAGCCAGCCAATCCATCATTTAACCAGCCAATAACCAGTCAACCTGACAGTAAAATTGTCAACAAGCCAGTTGACCTGCAACCAGCCAGTTAGCCAGTCATGCCAGGCGCATGTTCTATGTACTTTAGCCGCCAGTCAGTAAACCATCCAGCCAGCCAGTTTGCCAGTCAACCAGACCGTAAGACAACCGACCAGCCAGTTAACCAGCCAGAATATACCACTGCACTTCAGTTACCCGTCCATATACTATCGCCATTTCTTTTCCTCTTCTATTTTCCATCCATCAATCCATCCATTCATCTCCCCCTCTTTTTCTCCGTCATTTTCCGTCTGTCATTCCAACTCCTGCTCGCCCTATTTTGCACTCTCCCTTCCCATCACCCCTCTGCCTGTCACCCTTCCTATAGACTTACCGACCTGCATAGCACGAAACAAGCTCATGAAATCAATCAACTCTTCAATCCATGTCTGAAAACATCAATCCTCAAGCGCAGGATTCCATGTCATCAACAACAACAAAATCAACAGCAACAAGGATAGTAGAAACGACAAGGTAGCGGAAGCAAAAGTGACAGCAACGAAATTGGAACCAAGAACAAACGCAATAAAAATAATGCAGAGGCAACAAAGACAACAGCAACAAATGCAACATCAACAGGCTGACAACAGCAGCAAATGCAATAACAACAACAACAATAATAATAACTTTCTCTACTTGTGGTCCATCCGACTGGGTTCTACAAGTCTCTCAAGTTTTTTTTCTTTGTTCGTGGTTGGGCTGGGAGCGCCTCTGAGTAGTTCCTTGAAGGAGCGCTATATAAATGCTCTGAATGAATGAATGAATGAATGAATGAATGAATGAATGAATGAATGAATGAATAACAACAACAACATCAACAACAACAGCAGCCTAAAATCCCGACGACACCAAAGTCACGCACCCCACCGATCTCCACCCAACTCGGGACACCCTCTTCGAGATCTAACCCACCACCGGAAACAAATCTTTCGACCGACACCCACGCCACAACAAACCCTCGATTAATCTCCACCCAACCGAAATTACTCGACTCTCCGCCGAAAGAACTACTTCCCCGCGGCGGCGGCGGCGGAGAAGTCCGCCCGCTAATTGATGAGTAATCCGCCGGAACGCTCCATACGTGA
>OX457051.1:38105802-38110802 GCA_949752735.1 Lumbricus terrestris
CAACACTTCCCTGCCATCCAATTCACCTCATTCTTCCCGTACAGATATTTCGCGTCCAACGCGTCTCTCCGCCCATTCCTACACCGGGGTCCCTGCTCCTCGGGCGATACATTCATAAATGCCGTCTATTTGTAAATCACAAATCAGCCGGACGGCTTCGGCTTTCGGCGTTCGCGGCTAAAAGTGGATACCGCGCGTTTATCGGGACCGTCTGCATGGAACTGGCGCTTGTCTCCCTCCCCGTCGGTAGATGGATCGACTGGCGAATTTATGGGTTGTTCTCGGGGTCCCAGGCTCAGTCGCCGATGAAAACCTTCTGCCTGGGTCCATGGCGTTGACTGATTGCACCCGATTTACTGGATGACGTTGAAAGGACCGTCTGTGCTCTTAAGCGGTGTGCACTGTGCAGACGGGCAACAAGCCAGGCGAATCAATCAATCAACGTGAGCATTGTTACATTGGTGCATGTGCTGTATACAAGTATGCGCTTGTGAGAAATGTGTACGAGTGTCAATGGTTGGTGTATGTCTTGCGTCGGCAGTTGTTGTAGCGGAAATGTATTCTTGTACGAATCGCCGTGTGCATTGTGTCGGCGGTGTTCAGTCAAGGGGATGTATGGCTGATTGAGTTGTTAAGTAATACTCTGGTCTGGTGGTGGTGGTGGTATTTGCAGTTTAACGTCACTGTGTGGTAACAAAGACCATTAGCGACGCCCTCCTCCTTTATCCAGGCTTGGGACTGGCACTGGCAAAGTGCAACCAGTGGCGGAGTTAATACTCCGGTCTCTTTAAGCTGCCTCGCATCATCCACTTTGGTTTTCAAACAAACTTTATCGTCTAGTTTCTTAAATGAGAACAGCTATGACTCAGGTCCGGTCTTTACCTCTTTGGAATACGCAGAGCTTGTCCCAATCAATATAAGCTGCGTCATATTCTTGCGGGTAATCCCTCTACTTGTACATGTATGTTCCTTTCTTTTCTCAAAGACTTATTTTTCTCTCGTGGTCCTACACACTTGGAGCGCGTCTGGACGGTTCGCCCTTCTAAAGGCGCTTTATTTAATGTTTGAATACCATTATACGCTGCACATGAAAGTATCTCTCTGCTGCCACCAAACCGGAAAAGTTCTTTAGCCATGATGCTTCGATTTTGCTCGTCGTGAATTCTGGAACTTTCGGTAATTCTTTCTCTTTGCTCGCTTCCGTCAGTCGTGCGACGACGATGAGGCTCCGACGTGACTTCTCCAGACTTGTTGTCTATTTCTGGTGAGATCCTTATTGGTAATTACTTATTGGTAATTACAAATTTGTGCTGAGTATATTAATAATTAGTTTGCATCAGTTCAAATTTCATAATTAAAAATACAACCTCCATATCTCATATAACTAATCAATTTCAATATTATTATCTCTCGACGATAATATTAGCTGCTGATGTAAAATTACAAAACGACGCAAAATGTGTCGGGCAATTCTGGAGTTCAAGGTACTAGAGTAGCTATAGAGAGAATGCACTCAAGAAAACTTTTTGCGACGAAATAAGCAGAAATTGGATAAAGACCATTGAAGTTCGACTATAATATTATTGTCTTAATTGAAAAAACATGCTATTATATTTAGATACGACATTTGAGTTGCACCTTGAAACTACCATGGGGTCTGAAGTATAATTGGCTTCAAACATTTTCGTATACCAATTGCTTAGTAATCTTTACCAATTACTTCCATAATATCTATTAGTCGTTTCCTTACCAAATTTACTTATTTAATTCTTCATTTCCTCAACTATAGTTTTTGTTTACCTAATACTTAGTTGTAAAGTCCTGAACACAATAATGAACGCTTCGTCTAAGTAATATCACAGAGGATCAAGACAAGTGGCAAACAATAACATTCGACTCAAAAATTTTATTGTCTCCAAGTGCTGGTTGTCTGGAAATGGGCATTCCGTCTGTATTTATACAATGTACAGTTGTGCAATTGTGCATGATTGTATCTATTAAATTTTCTGTATTTCACTGTATCAATTGAGGCTTCTCACTGTTTACTTGTCTCTTTGTCGCTTGCACTGCCTCTGTCTCTCTTTATCCATTTGTCTCTATATTTGTGTCTCATTGTTTTTCTCTGTCTCTGTGTCTGTCTGTCTGTCTGTCTGTCTGTCTGTCTGTCAGAGAGAGACAGAGTCAGAAGCAGACGCAGTAGCAGAGTATGTCTGTCTGCCTGTCTGTCTCTCTGCCTATCTGCATGTCTGTCTGTCTGTATGTCTGTGTGTCTGTCATAGAGACAGTGTCAGAGGCAGACGCAGTGGCAGAGTCTGTCTGTCTGCCTGTCTGTATGTAGGCCTCTCTTTCCTAAGACAGAGTCAAAAGCTGTCTGACTGTCTGTCTGTCTGTTTGTATATAGGTCTCTCTCTCTCTTTCTTTCTCTCTCTTCATTCTGTTCCTCTCTGGCTCCCGTCCATCGTTAAGTCCCTTCTTGAAGATCCCACGGAGCATAGATCGTCTGCAGGCTTTCATTGAGGCGCTACATAAATCGGTGGTTACGTCGGACACGTGACGATGGTCGGTCGGTTGGTCGGACGGTTGTAAACTTCGTCTGTGTCGACGTCTCGATTGTTAGATGGTGGTCGGCAATTACATGCACCAAACACAAATTGCCATCAATCGACATGCATCGCTGGATGCGATTCTGAAGAACTTTTTAAGACCTGGTTCCACGTTGTACGTGGTAAAAAAAAAAACTGTGAAAGACGATCAGGGAGGGTAGAAAAGTAATTGCTGTGATAAGTTTTAGGCTTAAAGAAAACTTATCTTAACCTAAAACAATATTGCAGGAAATGTACCATCATGGAGAGGGAGAGGGAGAGAGAGAGGGAGAGGGAGAGGGAGAGGGAGAGGGAGAGGGAGGGGGAGAGGGAGAGGGAGAGGGAGAGGGAGAGGGAGAGAAAGAGGGAGAGGGAGAGGGAGAGAGGGAGAGGGAGAGGGAGAGGGAGAGGGAGAGGGAGAGGGAGAGGGAGAGCGAGAGGGAGAGGGAGAGGGAGAGGGAGAGGGAGAGGGAGAGGGAGAGGGAGAGGGAGAGGGAGAGGGAGAGGGAGAGGGAGAGGGAGAGGGAGAGGGAGAGGGAGAGTGAGAGCGAGAGGGAGAGCGACAGTAAGAGTGTGGTTAAGTTCTACAATGTAGTTCAATTTAGCATGCAATAATTTTATATTGCTTTAGTTTTTCAATAATATTTATGGAGAAGAAGGTTTGGCAACAGAGTGGAAATTGCACCTATGTCTGCTATCAAAATATTCATGAAAATAATGATAATAGAATATTAATGTGCAACGGCACCTATATTCCTTAATATCATACATTGCTGATCACAATAAGATGAAAAAATTATTCGTTTGGAATAAAAATATTTCGTCCCATTCCAAAAGTGAATTTAATCTAATAGCAGAATATGAAGATCCATCGGTTGCAATATAGCATTCCTTTCTCATCTAATAGGCCTAAGACAGTTTTGTCAGGCCGCGCTGAGTTTGTAGACGTCTCTGTGTGTAATAGTTCCCTTGAAGATGTGCTATACAGATTCTCTTAATGAATAAATGAATTAATTTCTTGCAAGAGCACAGCACATGACATATAGCAAGTTAACATAGTATCACAATCATACAAGAACAAATTCAACATAGCATATAAAATCTTCGTCTTTTTCTCTGCAGTGGCGTAGACAGAGGATTTCGGGGGCTAAACCCTCCCCATTGGCCTAGGAAAAGTTTTTAAAGGTTATTTATCCACTTAAATAAGAAAAAACAAAACAATTGTCTGTAGTAACACTTGTTTTTCTTACTTTATTCCCTTTGTTACTTTATTTCCTTTTGATTTACTGTGATACTGTTGGGTTAGTGTCAGAAATGGCATCCGGCCAGGTAAAAGGAAAAAAACAACCCCCCCTCCCAATCATCAATTCCTGGCTACGGTTCTGCTTCTCTGCCACTCGGCAGGTTTCACCTTCCAGTGACGCCATTATTCTCTTCGATATAGTTATACATACACAAGGCAGCGTGATCCATGAACACAAGATAAAGCAACACACCTTCATTTACGGAATGAACTTCCTATATAATATACTGTATACAGTGTATAGCTTTATCAGTTCGCACCGCCTCTCAGTCTGGTCGTTTTCCTCATCTATTTCTCTCACCTCAGATCCTGACAATAATTCTCTCGGGATCGCTCGCACTGATTGGAGCGCTTCTGAAAGGCTCTTGCCGAGAGAAACACTCTGTGGAAATGGTAAAACGCAGTACAATGCTCAATAACAAGGGTTTTACGTGGATCAGAAGACGTTTAACCGTTCTTAGAATTAACCCCTTCGCATTTAGCCATGCTTAATAGCCCATCCTCCCATAGCTTCTTCTTCTTCTTCTTAAAAGCCACCACTATCGTGTCCACAGAGACAAAGCCATCAGACAGACCATTAAACAAGTCCACAACCGTATTATATACTGCAGCAGCAGCGTTGAGGAACATCGTTGGATGGCCTGAAGCAGATTATGTTCCATTTCATCGACTGAATAATTGATGCCGGTCGCTTCGAATCGCCTTTGTTTTTTGTCAATTCAAAGGAACCCTCGCAGACACCTATACGCCTGATGTCTATGAATATATATATATATATATATATACATAATACGTCGGGCTAATATATATATAATATAATATATATGATATATATATACACAACATATACTAAAACGGATCATGTATAAAAATTGCATAGTATATGCTTGTGCCTTATAGGGGCGATATTTAAGTATAATAATTCAAAGAACTTCCAGCGCGTATATAAGCATGTATGGGTATTTGCCTAAAGTGATAGCAGTCAATTTAGCTCTTCTAATATTTTAGTTAGATACCTTGGTATATGTATATGATACTATGTCATGTAATGATATATAATATTACAGACTACACATAATAAATATATATATATTTCAGAACACATTATATATAAT